>OX596351.1:3337172-3962172 GCA_951394395.1 Colostygia pectinataria | reverse complement strand
TACAGAAGTTAAGAGTTTTATAACAAAGGAATATGAAAATATTAATAATGTAAAGTAATTGTTAAATTTTCTAGGACCTTCAAGGGGTTTCCTTACCGAGAACCTTGAAGTTCAAGGTGAATAGCGATTGTCCGTAGAATCCCTAGGAGATTCAAAGAGGGGTACAAGTGGAATGCTCGAATGTTTTAAAAGCCGAGGCGACTAAAGTGACTGCGACATGGAAACGTAAATCAGGCGATAGATATTCTAGGCGAGTTAACCACATTTCTTGCAAGCTAGGTAGATGCTTCATCAGTGTCAACAGAGCGCGAATATAAATTTGAACGATAATAAAATGATTATAGTGATAAAATAAATACTGCTAGTCTCGATCGATCATAATATTATGAATGAAGGAGTAAGTGAGATTCCGTTCACTAAATATATTTCATTGGCGTTGACTTCTATTTGTCCAAGCGGAAAAACAGTTATCTGAAACCAACATTGGTTATTCGTTCTTTTGATTGATCGATCGATCTAGTTCTTATTTAGAGAAGATCCTTAGTGAGAACTCTCTAAAGGTATTATTTGTATTGTGTATTGGGAAAATACAATAAAAATGTTCCAAGATTGGTGGTCGAATAGCTCAAACATTTATCTTCTAGTGTCACCAAAAGACATCGATCATTGGTTTTTAGGGAAGAGCTATGTTTTATGAATGTCGTATTTTCCTATTCAACGAGTATTTTCATTTCTTCTTTCATTTCAAGCTAGTCACTACCAACTAGATTGTTCAAACTAAGTATGAACTACATACGAGCTGTAAATAATGATACTGTTTTACTTGATTAGTATTTTATAAAAAAAAATAAGTTATTTATTTAGGCAAAGTACTTTGTACTTATCTTATTAAAATAAATGTAGGTACCGTCATAAAAATAAAATTCCAATTATTGTATTCGTCTGTATTTCTTTATGGTAAGCACATGTTTTTAAAACAACTTTTGCGCGGTTTGCTTGCATGAATAAACGAGCAACACGCCCAGAAAATTATTTATGGAATGAGTGAAGCGAGTAAACAAAGCTTTCGTATTGTTGATTTAAAATACAATTTATGTATGGGTTTTCGAGTTATGGATTGAAACCGATGCGACCAAACGACTGCGAAGCTAGAACTCTGCTAAATGAAGAATAAAGTCTTAATGCATGCCATAAATTCGTCACATTTTAACAACATTGGAAAGTAGCTTGGACTAATAATATCTAATAATAGTATAAGTGACAGTGTTTATAAAATTGTAAACCTTCATTAATTGTGATCAATAAATATCTTAAATATCTATCTCATATAAAGTTAGAAAAAGCTTCATGCAAGTCAGCATTTGCTAATTCTTGTCCGCTAAAGCTTTATTAAATCACATTTACTTATATAAAGTAATAGTACATTGTTACCCTAGGGGTGAAAGTAATACAAGGAAAGTAAAAATAAAAACATGAATTAGCTAGAGACTCATTTCTAATTTTTCTAAAACTCGTTTTATACAAATCTCTGCTTGAAACTAAATTTTAATACAGTTATTTAAAAAATATATATTCTTTAATCAATACTTAACTTTATGTTATTTTAATTTTACATCGTGGCTGTATAGAAAGTTGGAACATGGTTCAATAGAAATGTGAAAATAGAACTATTTTTTTGACAGCTGTCAGTTGAAAGCGATTCTCCCTAAGGATGAAAAGTATTACTTTCATCCCGCTCCTCAGGCAACTTCAGACCTACTTTCAGAGTATGAGTAATGAAAAAGTTACTTTTGTAATATTTCAAGGGTTTTAAAAAAAAATCAAATCTCTTCCAATGCTATTTTGGGCCAAATACTTTTTTCTACATCTGAGTACTTACATAACTGACCACGGATACAAAACCAGGCCTTAGTTGGGGAACTATTTACTTAAGATACGAGCATGGTGAACTATTTACAAACTATTTACTAACGCCCTCAGAGTTTCAAGCACACGAGTGCTGAGCAAAGGGAACGTTTCGTTTGACTTACAAAAGTCAACTCGCTGTTCAAACATAATGCACCGTCACTGGAACAATGGAAAGAAAACAATGAGTTACTAAAAGAGCTTGTACAATAATTCTAGTGCTACTTTATATGGAAATTGCAGTGTCGGATTTAAAGAGTAAGTCGAAAACGAGCTTACTTTAAATGCAATGCCACGAACCACAGTGGACGTTAAGGCGCGTTTCGATCGATAATGCATGTTGAAACGAGAGTTAAAAACGCACGGTTTCACCCGTGGTCTTTCAGTTTTAAAAATTGCCCTGTTTTAACAGAACTTAAACCACCTACATTCCAAATTTCATCACAATCGGTTAAGTAGTCACGGAAATACGTGGTAACAATCATTCATACACACACCCACGCACAGACTTTCGCTTTTATAATATTAGTAGGATAGCTGTACATGTGAATATGTGCACGTTTCATATCCAGTCGTAAATAAAATGCTTTCATCGTACATATACATTTATTTTTAACCAACGAAAACTAAGTCGACGCGTTTTTTTATTCCGTTCATTTCGAACGAACGAACTTTTATGACGACCGATGCGTAATGTGACGCGGAAGTAGCGGGTTCAATTACCGCATCGGGGCAAATGTTTGTACGATCTGCTAATATTTTTTTCGGGTGTTCTGGGTATTTTCTATGTAAGTATAATAAAAAATATCTATGTATTGTATTGTATTAAGTAGAATATCAGTCATCTAGTATCTATAACACAAGGTCTGCTTAGTTTGGGGCTAGATGATGTTATGAAGATTGTCCAGCATTATTTATTTATTTATATTTTGATGCTTTATCGAAGATAAAAGAAAATGAACCTACAGCTACGCGCCTTAACCTTTTAGTACTCGTATGTTGTGAATACAGTCTAACTTTATGGGTCCAAGCACACACGATTATTTATAGCATCAGCAATTCTGTGACTGCTTTAATTAACTGTAAACGCTGCAACGATGTTTTGGTATTTGAATGTATGTAGAATGAACAATAAGTACCGTAGCTGTAGCCGAAAAGCAATCAAATTGCTGCAGCTGTTAATCCATTTTAAAATTATCGTAGAAAAGTGTACTTAGTGCACCCGGGTGAATTACCTCAGGTGAATTAAGTATACCGCCTCGTAGATTTGCGGTTTGCCTACTTCTGTCTATATAATTTCAGAGAGTGATTGTGTCATAATTCACTACGGGGATACTTCGGACTGGTGAATAACATATGTTTTTCGAATTTTTAGATTTACGAGTACTAAGGTCATGCCGGTCTGCTCGCCATTTGTGCGATCTGTCACCTTGAGGGGACAAAACTAGATGACAGATGGGAATAATCCTATTTTTATATAATTCAGTATGTTTTACAGGAATAATAATAAATAATAAATAATGCTGGACGATCCACACAGCATCATCTAGCCCTAAGGTAAGCTGCTGTTAAACAGAGCTGTATTATGATCTAGATAATTTGTTTATGTCTATTGTTTGAAAGGTATTAGTATATTTTGAACTGTTAGCGAAAGCTTCAGAGTCCAACCCTGAAACAGAAGTCTATTCACGACAAGAAGAAAAAAGAAAACTATTATTTTCTGCAGTAGGTAATCATTGCCGCATCCGCCAGCAACAAGTCTGACCCAGATCCAAGCGATAGTCAATGGGAGTTAATAACAATCTGGAACAATACTCCGATGTTACTTACAGGCTTCTTTTCTGTGGAAGAGTTTCATTTTGAGTAATCACTTGGCTGGTACCCAGAGATCAGAAATTTACACAATTAAAGGCAACAAGATTTATACAACACGACCAACTTGATTTTAAGAGGTTACCGTAGTGTAATTAACGCATATAATCGTATCTATCACTTCTTCTTCAAACTACTAAACTAGTACTTTAGTAGTTACTTAATTTCATTTTAAAACTTGGATGGCATACGATACTTAATTTATAAATGGTACCTGCCTATTATTTACTATTTGAACATAAATAAACACTCTGTTATCACAGAGTTATTCTCGCTCGCATCGCTCGAACGATCAAACAAATATTTTGCATATTGAGGTTGAAACTGAATATCTGCACAAAGTATCATTACAATATTCACTTTGCGTACTTATAATATTTGTTTTTTCTTACATTGGCACCAACGTAAACGCAAAACTCTACATTTTTAAAGACGCGATCGATAATGTAGCTTGTTGTATAAATAAAATATACATTTGAGGGGCCAAAACTGTAATCAATAGCTGTCGCGCTAATAATGTACGAGTCTTCTCTTTCTTAAAAGCTATATCAGTTAACTTTGACTAGTAGAAAAAGCCGGGACCGACTGCTTAACGTGCCCGTCGAAACACGGGAGCACTCAGCTGAAATTATCATTGACGGTCACCTATCCAAATTTATTAATGATGACTTCGCGGACAAGTGCTTAACTTCGTTGATCTGACTTAGCAAGCTGCGTCACGAGCGCTCAGTGTTCAAAGTTGTTAGGTCATGACGAAGGCTTTCGGGCGGCCTATTAACTCCATCACCAGAGTTGACCGCTAACTCATTCAAACTTACTTTTTTTACTAATTTACCTTTAGTGATGAAAATACTCTGTTTAATTCTGAAAGCTAACAACGTTGACATCCAAAATGGCGTTTCAGTATTCGTCACATTCTACATCCAAAAACTTGTCTACAATTCGACAAAATACTGTAGAGCATTTTCCGCTCCCGTTGCGTTGTACACAAGCGAGCAAGACAAGACAAGTGTTAGCAAACGCTTACTGAATTTAGTCCGTTCAGATTGTAGAGCTGAGACACTTCCGGCAATCGACATGTTTCCTAGCTAACATCCTTGTTTGTACCCAGCTTTCATAGAATATTTGAGTTTCAAATATTCTGGATGTTTGCACTATACTTACTAGACCACTGAAGAGCAACTTTCGTATATCCTATGGAGCATGTGTGTTTAAATTTATCATTAGATGTAAAACGCGCGCGTAACTTGTGCGACTACTACACTGACTACCGCTTGACTTCGGAATGGTAAAAATGTTTGAAGTTCCCGATTTCCCGACTTCACTATCTTATTACCGGCTAACTCTATATAACTTGTTCCTGGACACGGTGGGAAGTTTTTCCCTTTGTAACTTTCCCTTTATATCAGGCGAAATGATTTGATTTTTACAGTTTTCGTCCAAGTCCCTTCTTATTCTGCGTATTTCAGAGGGAATACGGCACTTCTGAAGACGCGTTTCATGTAGAAACGTTTTAGTGGTCTTTGATTTCCGGAAGGGTCTCAACTTAAATGGACAGAGAAATTAATGAATGGAACAAAACGTTTCGGTTACTGCGGTCAAAGCTGTTTAAGTTTAGTTACACCGTAGATAAATTATTATTAGGTACTTATGTACGTATTATGCGTATTACACTCACAGGTTGAGAATACTTAGGTACTTTAGACTTTGATATACATATTATAGGTACTCAAAGCTTATTATTATGATTCATTAAATGATTATACGTAACTTAATAATATCGATTATTTCACACTTTAGTATGTTTCTTGAATACGACCTGTATGTAAACAGCGCTATGGGTTGATGACATTGAAAAAGTCGCTGGTTAAACCTGGCTTAGAACTGCACAGGACCGAGAAGAATGGCATAAGCAAAAGGAGGCCGTTACCCAGCAGTGGGTGATACCGGGCTGAAATAATAATAATAATAATAATGCTGGACAATCCACACAGCATCATCTAGCCCCAAGGTAAGCTGCTGTTAAACAGAGCTGTATTATGGGTACTAGATGACTGATATATATTTAATACATTACAGTACATAGATAGATATTTTTTATTATATATAGAAAATACCTAGAACACCCGGAACAAATACTTGTAGATCGTACAAACATTTGTCCCGAGGCGGGAATCGAACCCGCAACCTCTGCGACGCAGGCAGTAACAAGATTAAGAAATAAGAAAGAAGGAAAAAGAAGCTATAATGCGGCGTTCCACTAGTTTTCTCTTAGATATAAAAATGAATTGCTGTGCGTTAGTCTCGCTAAAACTCGACAACGACTGAATTGATTTGGCTAATTTTGATCTTGAAATGTTTGGGTAAATGTTTAAGTTCAGGAAAGGTTTAAACGGTGAGAAAATATACAGGGTGTAAAAATTTACAAAAAAAATAACGAGAGTGAAACCGCGCCGGGTCTACTAGTATCAAATATAATATGTTCCGTATACGCATAATCTGAGCGGACAAAACAAAAACGTGGATTACGCGCGGCGATTGTCGCTAACATAATGGCCCATAATAAAATGCATGCAAGAAATGCTTTGTCAAATTCATTTTGGAGCATCAGTAATCATTATTGCTAAAACTGTTTTACTACAACATAAGATATAGAAATTAAAAGTAAATTAGACATTTGAAATACACAGACTTGAGTCTACATTTGGGAGTTGATTAGTTAGATTCATCATTTTGTGTTTGTTCTATGTAGAAACACAGATTTTAAAGGTTGATTAAACGCTTGCATAGTATTTTTTTAAAAGTTTTCAAGATAAATAAACGTAGAAAGATTTTATATTCAATATAAATAGTTTTTTACGATTTAAATTTCATCCAGGGAAGTACTCCTACAGGTAAAAAAAAAATAAGGAAAGAAAGATTATGCAAACTAGTATGTATTTTGACCAATATGGACCGATGACATTAAAGCGGTCGCAGGAAGTCGGTGGATGGTGAAGGCCCAAAATCGGTCGTCATGGCGCTCTTTGGGGGAGGCCTATGTCCAGCAGTGGACGTCTATCGGCTGATATGATGATGATGATGATGTATTTTGAGCGCATAGTTTGCATCAAGTGCAGATAAAATCTCTGTAGCAAAATGTGATGCGCAGTCGTGCGGGTAAAGGTAAGGAACAAACAAATGTATCCTTCTTTTGAAGCTGAGTATGAAAAATACTGAGAATATTTGCAGTTTTCTGCGAAACCATTTCATTTAAAACTGTTCCAAGCGCACGTAGTTATTACTTTTCACATTATGTGCCTGGTCCGCGTGTTCAGGTTTTTTTATTTGAAACGAGAAAAGTGCAAGTGAAGGACTAGCGAGAACTCCTTGGCCTACTTGCAACAAGGTTGGAGTTACACCTAGATGTAGGTAAGGTACCAGTACTACAGCACCAGTAGCGTGAATCGCGATTCAAGTTTGAAAACCTGTTGACGTGGCAACCAAGCGTACGGCCCAGAAGATGGTAAGCGGTTACCGTAGCCTATGGACGCTTGCAATACCAGAGGTATCTATTTTAAACTCTATTTTATATAGAGTTCGAATTTCAAACATACACCACAAAAAACACTCCTTAAATTGAAGTACCTTGATACAGTCTTGATTTAGACTTTACGTTGTTCTATGTGGGGCTCAAAACAGGTTTTTACCTAGCTACATAAAACTTTGTAAGGACCAACCTGGTTTCTAAGAAACCTTTGTGAGGAGAAAATAAATGCACTATTTATTTATTTATTTACAATGGGACTCAACTTAATGGAAATTCAACTTTCGAGGAATTCAACTTAATGGAAATCCAACTTGGTCCGGATTGGTTTTTAAGAATCTTTTGGAGTTGACAGTACACCAGCTTCATAATCCCTTACTGAATATTTAAACAGTAGTAAAATGCGATAGTCTGTATTTATTCTAGTACAGCGCGCAGCGCCAGCTTCTCTGATCTCTTAATCGGGCTCGGGAATCCGGCAGTGATTCGATTCCCACCGGAAAGCTTGCAGAGTAGCTGCAATAAGAGTTCTCCAGTCGAAAGAATTTCAGATGGTTTTTGTGAGTTGTTTTTTTTTTTTTTTATTTTTTTATATACAACTGAAGTGGCAACCAAGCGTACGGCCCACAAGATGGTAAGCGGTTACCGCAGCCTATGGACGCTTGTAATACCAGAGGTATTGATCGCGGGTTGCCACCTTGAGGCTAAGATCGAAAGTCTCATGAGCCAGTAATTTCACCGGAACACAGCAATGCGAGCATTACTGCTTGGCGGCAGAAATAGGTATGGTTTCATAATACGATTTGTTCGGTTCTAAAAGAATTTCTCGGACCTTTGCAATTGATATAGTAGTCACAGAGTTTTGTCTTTTACTTGAGTTTGTTTCAAGTTCTACCTACATGCACCTACAAATTAAATTAATTTATTTCTTTTGTCTTGAGTAAAATGATTCTTGTTTCTCATTGCTTCTCTTGACTTTGATGCCATGCGACTTATCTTTTTCCTACTGAGTGTAGTCGAATTTCGGTAGTTTCATTCTTAGTGCACCCCTAACAATAAAACTACACACTAAAATTTCTGGTCACTTACTGTTTTATAGCTGTGCGTTGATTGAAAGGTGGTCAGTCGGTCAGTCAGTCAGTTAACAAAAAAAGATTTTATAAAAAATAATACGTAGGTACTTAGTTAGTTTTGTAACCACTTGAGTCTAGATATTTTATATGTAGTATAAGTTTGGTTGTCTATGGTTCAATGACATAACAGACATGTCTTTTTGCAATGATTACAGTGTCCGAGACATTAATAATATAATCGATACGAATATTATGTAAATCGATATTTTATATTTAAAGTTTTACAAATGTATCTGGCAACACCACTAGTTCGCTCTCTGCTCCTGTCTCCGTCGTGGTGTAAGGTCGCCTTGATAATTAATGCTGAATAAATTTGGATTATTACTGAAAATAAAACTATAAAACTCCACATACAGAGCATAATGTTTGATTTCTGTTTTGATATAATTTGATTTGATTTGAAATAATATTGATGAACTTGATACATACTTATTAAACTTTGACATAAGAGAGTTTCAACTAAACTTGTAGGTATACGAACTCAAATTACGTACAAGTAGGTACATAGCTCCTTACTGAAATATACACCACATATTCCTAGTCATGTAGTTGATAAGTAAAGTGTGTATGCTTTGTTGGAACCCTTTGAGATCTTCTCATTACTTTAGGCGGCAAGCAGTTAGGTATTGTACTCACGATATACCTACATACATCACAGTGTTTAGCTTGTGCTTATTATTAAGTATTTCTCTTTATTAAATAATCTATCTACTTTATTAAATAAATGAAATATATTATCTGTAATAGTACCTACCTAAAGAAGGGCAATAGACATGATTTTATGATTCAGAAACTTTTATAATAAATTCTGCAAAATACAGAGATTATCATATCAAGAGATTATGGCTAGATAAGAATTGTCTATCTCACTGCAGCGGCAATCTGGTTAATTGTTCAATTTTTTTGTTAAAGCCGCCCTTATCACCGAGACGATACTTAGTACCTAAAGTGGTCGTAGAACCCGCAACATTATCGTTTAAATAATTACCAAGTATGTTACTGAGCTTCAAAGTGTAGTACGGGCTACTAAGGTACCTACCTACTAGGTAGTTTTCTACTTAACTTAAGTTTTACTTAGCTAGACTAGACCACAAATACTGCTGTTAGAGCTGAATTTCTGAGACGTTCTGTTTAATTCAACAATGCTTTTAGCGCGATTGACGTCAGTGTCAAGACTGTAGTCACAGCGATGCACTAGCACAGAACAAATATTAGTAGATACTGCATTAGAGTATTTGTAGCGTCGCGTTAACATTATCGCTACAACGAGACGCTGTAATACTTTCTATTTGACAAAGCCTCCACTCAGAGATAAGTGTCAAGACTGTAGTCACAGTGATGCAATAGATATTTGTAGCGTCGTGCTAACTTTATCGCTACAACGGGACGCTGTAATACTTTCTATTTGACAAAACCTCCACTCAGAGATAAGTGTCAAGGCTGTAGTCACAGTGATGCAATAGATATTAGTAGCGTCGTGCTAACATTATCGCTACAACGGGACGCTGTAAAGACGTAAATCGAAAGCCTCATGTGCCAGTAATTTCACCGGACACCATACCCGGACAGAACACACAGGAACACAGCAATGCGAGCATTACTGCTTTGCGGCAGAAATAGGAAAATGGTGATAGTATTTCCCCGGACGAGGTCTATCACAAAGAACTCTACTAGGTACTTCTAATAATATTATGAGATACACATAATCTTTATTGTTGTTAATCTTTATTTTTAAACACTGAATGGCAGCAATTGTGCATAGTTCCTAGGTTCCTAGGTGATTATTCATTGCTAACACTGGACAATAATAAGTGCAACAATTTAATGTCTTAGGAGCAGTCTGTTAAAAGTTACTGAAGCATTTTTCTACTGTCTAGGTCTATTGCCTCTTAAATTATTATATAAAAGGCTGCCCTTTAATATTTAAAAGGAAACAACTCTCCTTTGTCATTGTATCTACAATCATCTTATCAAAATACCGACATAAAATAGAATAGTACATAGAACCGAAAGGAATATTTTGACTGTCTCAATAAAACGAGATAAAACAAAGAAACTGATTTATTTACCGAAAATAATGTGTTTATTTCCATAAATTTTATCAAAACAGCGAGAGAATTCGATCATTCGTCCTTGACCTATATATTTTATATCCTTGGCACAGACAGATAATAGTACTATTATTCTGAACGTATTCGTTCACCTTTGTAGATAATGAATGAAGGATGGACTTGAATCTATAGGTACCGTTTAAGAATGAGCTGGCATCTCAGAAGATACAAATATTTAAAAAAATGGTGAGAATAATAATAAAATGAAATGAAATGAATTGAGTGCTTCGGCGAGGCGAATCTATTGTATTCATATTTGCAACACAAAATTGTACCATTGACCTTGAACCAAAAAAGCTAATTTAAAAATAAAAACATTGTTTATAAGAACAACACCAATAAATAAATCAAAGTAAAATGATTTGTAGCCCGCAAACTTTGCTCAAAATTGTAATAAAATCATTTTAGAACAAAAAAAATGGTTTGGTCCAATTTGACAACAATTTTTCACAACTAGTTAAAAAAAGACACTTTTTACTTCTTATTTCATAACCGGTTATTAAAATGGAATAAAAAGTGGCCTGTCTTAACTGACATCCGAAAATAGTTAAGAAAGGAGAAATATAATTCTGCTTTTACAACTAGCATAGCATATGACAAAAGCCCGACGATACACGGAAAGCGCGGCCGCCGCGAAGCCGGGCCGCAAGACTGACACGGGGACAGAAGATAGTAGTGCAATAAAATAGTGCGGGAGCCAGAAGCTCAGAGAGGTCCTGAGAGTGGTTTGTTCACACGAGTTTGAGGCGGAGCGAGGGGGCGACCTCCGTAGTGCAGCCAAGGACTCGTGTGCACAAACCATTCTTAGGGGCGACCGTCTAGAGCTTCTGGCGGGAGCCCACACGGAGTCCAAAACAGAGTACAAAGTTTATTATGTCTATGCTAGTTGTAAAAGCAGAATTATATTTCTCCTTTCTTAACTATTTTCGGATGTCAGTTAAGACAGGCCACTTTTTATTCCATTTTAATAACCGGTTATGAAATAAGGAGTAAAAAGTGTCTTTTCTTAACTAGTTGTGAAAAATAGTTGTGAAAGTGGACCAAAGGAAAAAAATTACTTCATGTAGGTAGGATATATACATTTATAAACCAGAGCAAAAAAACCAAAAACAAATTACTTCCGTCTGTCTGGTAGTGATTTGGATCAGTTGGGCTATCTATAGGTCATTTGAAATGGTATTTAGATGGCTCAACAGTTTCACATGTATTTTGCAAATATTTTGTAATTTAATGTAATTAGATACATATTTTATTTTGTTAATAAAAGTTTTGAATTACTTCGTAAGTAGGTAGGTAGATGCATTTGTTAACTTAAACTTGTTCATTTTATAATAATTTTGCTTGTTCTCAATTCACATCGATACACGGCGACACAAGACGTTAGTTAAAACTTGCGATAGGGTCTCAGCTCTACGTGATTTCAAGGCACCTAATTATCTCCAGTTTGGCATGACTCCAGTTTTCGATCCTAAGTTTTATTTTATACATTAGTTCTAGCTCTGTGTGAATTTCAAGTGGCAAATTACGTTGAATACATATTATCTACTTTCAAAATTTGTATTTTGACACTTGTTTTTCTAATTTCGAACATAACATCGTTAAGTAAGTTCGTATGAGTTAGTGGTCAACTCTGGTGACAGAGTTATATGGGCTCTTTAGTCGACTGGCCCCGCTCGAACTGGCCCTTCGAGTCCAGTTGACCTAATGCATGTTTTGAATTGGTCGACTAGCCCCGCTTACAGAATTTGTTATTAGTATAGAAGAAAAGTGTTTCAAATTTTGTCGATATTATCATGGATTATATAATTAATCGTCATAGCAGTTCGTTTTAAACGCATAATATGTAGATTTCAAACAAAATAGAAGAGTACTTGATTATTGTAACAACTGTGATTATTAAGTATCTATTTTAATTTAGTATAAGTGTATAATGTTGATTTTGGATATTTCTAAGTAAGCATTATTTATTCAAAAGACTCGTTTACCAATATTTTAAATTTTACTTTATTATATATTGTTAATTTTTAATAGTTCTCAATAAGCAAGCATATATCAAAAGGCTGATTTTTAAATATTTTAATTTTATGTTGTTGGTTAGAATACTTCTGTTAAAGCATTAATCAACCGACTGTGACTTTTAAGAACTTTAATTTTACATTGTTGTATATTGTTGATTTTGACTAGTTCTAAGTAAATCAAAATAACCCAATAAACATAAGTATCATATAACCATGGTGTTTCATTTTTGTTTATCTCAAGTAAGTTTTGTACACATCTGTACACGGGTTTGGAATTAGACTATAGATTTTTTATTTAAATTAGTAATGGGCCCAGTCGACTAAAGAAAAGTAATAAATGAAATGCATTAGGTCAACTGGCCCCGTAGGGCCAGTTTTTTCCGGGGCCAGTCGACTAAAGAGCCGTTATATGGCCGTCCTAAGGCCTCTGTCATTGCTTAACATCTTTTAAAAAGCCGGGACCGACTGCTTAACGTGCCTTCCGAAGCACGGGAGCGCTGAGTTGAAATTGGCACAGGCGGTCACCCATCCAAATGGTGACTACGCAGAACAGTGCTTAACTTCGTGAACAACTTAGCCGGATGCATAACGAGCGCTCCATAAAATAACGTCGATTAGGATACGTTTCATAGTATTTTATGACAGCATTGCGACTAGAAAACGTTTCCGTTGCGTCAATGTTTAGCGCAATAGGTTTTTAGTAGGCACTTTGGAAAAAACTTCAGTTTTTATTTTTTTAATTGGTTATAGACAAGCGTTTGACCACCACCTCACCTGATAGTAAGTGATGGTGTGGTCGATGATGGAGTACGCTTGCCTAGAAAGAACCTGTTCACTCTAGCCTTAAAGACTCCTAAATTGTATTGGTCCGGAAAAACAGACCCCGGCAACGAGTTCCATTACATTCCAGTGGTGCCGTTGCGGAGTGTAGTTTCTAGCAGCGCGATCGCAGTACCTTAACTTCAGTCAAATCAAGATGTTGTATAAAAAGTAAAACAAAATCCCTGCTGAATTAGATCTGGGGCGTTCCAAGATATTGCGTAAACGAATATAAGGAGGGCATAATCAAGAAAAACCAATAATCATATTTTCCTATACACGGTTGCATCGTTATGCTTGCAACAACGAAAGCTAAAGATACAGGCAGGTCAGACGTCCACAATCTCACGCTTCTAGCGTGCTCGGTTTCACAGTCATTAGCTTTCATTGTAGTGTGCTGAGATGCGTGACATTATTGTGTCGCTTTCCAATCAATATTGCTCTACATTTACACTTCCCTTACATTGTTCCAATCGTTTATGTGTAAGCGAGCGCTAATAATAATTTATCGGTCCACGCAGTGTCGAACTTTTACGCAGATAAGCTGCCACACATTTTTCATCGTTATCTCCAGTGATCAGGGATATGAATTCAGTGGCAAAGTTGTTTGTTTACGAACTGTTTATAACTGTGAATTGAGTATTTACTATGTTTATCAGGAATAATTTATTTTGTTGTTTGGAAGTGAGGGAGAGAGCAATTTATGTTAAGTACATAATATGTATTACCGTGATGATATCTATATAAAAAAAAAATGCTGGACAATCCACACAGCATCATCTAGCCCAAGGTAAGCTGCTGTTAAACAGGTGTTATGGGTACTAGATGACTGATATATACTTAATACAATACAATACATAGATAGATATTTTTTTTATATATAGAAAATACCCAGAACACCCGGAACAAATATTTGTAGATCGAACAAACATTTGATCCGAGGCGGGAATCGAACCCGCAACCTCCCGTTGCAGGCGGCCCTGCGCCCGCTGCGCCACATCGGTCGTCATAGTAAATTATCCTGTCTGACCCTAAAGTCGTTGATTTAAAAGTAGTCGTGCACCAGCTGATTATTATATTCAAAATCTAAGTTGCACAATGTCATTGCTTTCAATCGGATAACATCGCTTGGAAATCAGCATGTCCTAGAGCTAAAAATTTGAAAGACATGTACCATCATCCACCACGCATGATCCGCATTGCGTGGTGGATTATGACCCAATTACTCTTGCATGAGAGTAGTCTAAACAGTGGGAACATTAGGAGGCTGTCATAATGATTATACAAACGCCTAGACTGCATAAACGCTGCGTCTACTAACGATAAAGCGGTAAGCGAGTGTAGTATTACAATTTACAACGTAGGCCATTAACTACGACGAAGTTATTGATTTCTTGACCTAATATATTATACGGTCTCGGTCTCGATAACATCCATCCATGTGTATTCTATTCAGAGTCGATAAAATGCCTTACATAAGGAGAGTTTTGCAGGAAAACCTTACCTTTTAATGAAATAAATAAAGAATTCCCTCTCGTAATTACTCTATAATGCACGACTGGGTTCAAAAGCACGACGTTATGGATGAAAGGCAAGACTACCAGACCACCAGTAAACAATGTCATACTCATTCTATTAAAATTTTCTCTGTAGTTGTGTCACAAAATTTTATTTACTGTGTTAGTTAAAGTACCCTAGAGGCTTGCGAAGTGTTTCCGCATTACAAAGTTTTAAGAAGCTGTAAAAATATTTAGTATCAACTTTACGAGTCAAACTGTTGTACTTACATTTAGCAGTTTATCTCATAGTTTCTATGCAGTAATAAGTACCTACTTAAATAGTTTGTGCTAAGTAGTGTACAAACTTTACTGAGTTTACGAACAAGATCTAATTTTCAACACAGTTGCTAATTTTGCCGGCGTGTGTACTATATTTTAAACGTTACACAGACATCGTGAGGATTTTGCATCTTCGGGGAATTGCAAGTAGAAGCATCTGAGTGCAAAATTCTTAAAAAACTCGATTAAGGTACTTTTAGACAAAATGAACGTTTGTGGTTTTTATGAAATACTACGCGGTTTCACTCGCGTTATTTTTTCGCAATTTTTCGATAATTTCTCAACGTAAACCTTTCCTGGACTTCTGCAAACATTTCAAGACCAAAATCAGCTAAATCAGTCAAGCTTTTGTTGAGTTTTAGCGAGCCTAACGCACAGCAATTCAGTTTTATAATTATAAGAGAAGATAAGAAGAAGAGCTTTTTATAAGCCCTATTCGAACAACTGAGCTAGCCTGTAACATTGCTCTGGTTGTGGTTTGTTTTTTTTTGTAATAATCTATTTGGATGAAAATTCTTGAGATGAAAGGAAAAGCACTCTGAAAAACTTACAAAGCAGAAAACTCGTCAAATCTTCCAATCAGTGCTGGTCAAAGACAAACGGTCAATGTCCTACAATTCCACAAAAAACAACAAAAGATATTGGTTTCTCTCCATTTATTTCTTACAAGTAAGTAGTTATTTCGCCATGAAATGGTATTTTGTGGCAGATTGCCAATATTAAAAGGTCTTCAACCGACTTCAAAGAGCATGAGGTTCTTAGTTCGACTACGTACACTTTTGGGCTGAGCGCCTACAAGCAACTGTTGCCGATCATCTTTTCACCAAACAATATAAAAACAAATACAAAGAACATGAGTAACAAAAAAAAGCACGAGCATCTCGTTTGGGAAACAGTTGCTAGTGGATTTATAACAATAGCTTTTTCTCAATAAGTCAACGCTCTACTACTTACTACCTATTAGCAATCAGTACAATCTCCAGATTATTAGCCAGTCAGAATAGTCCGGAAATTGCTCTGATTGGCAGATTTTGTCGGAACATAGCGTGGTGTGTGTTGACCTTAACACATTTCGCGTTCGGTCTGTTAGGTCAGGATCTAATCTACAAATGCCCGTTCCCGGAGCGTACTTCTTTTGCAATGACACAAGTGCCCGAAATCGAGCAAGTGGAAAGAATTGCCTTGTGAGTTATTCTTTAATGTGTATTTTAGTGTATTGCTTGTTTCCAAAAAAAATATTCCAGTAACTTCGCTATAAAATATCAGCCAAAGATATCATAATAAACAATTTTCCACTCTCTGTCGCAGCTTTCGTAATGACAAAGCAAGGTATTCCCTATCGTGTGATCTCTGTAATATTCACATTAATGGCGCTACCGTTATTATTCATATTACATTAGGTACGTGCCTATTTCATAAACTCAAACTCAGTTCATAGATAGATTTATCTAAATAAACTAGCATCTGCCTGTGACTTAGCTCACGTGGTACCTAGAGATAATGAGTAATGCTATTCCAGATCAGACTTATATGTGTGTGAATAATGGTCATAACCCCACTCTGTTATCATTACCTAGTTTACTAAACCCCTTTTTAGTATATGCACTAGTATTATGTTATCTGTGGTATCTGTAAAACAAAGTATCATCTAATTTAATATTTAATTTAATTTATTTAATTATAACTTAATCAACATTTCTGGGTTGAGATGAGAATAGCACCATTATTCGTGTTTATTTTCAGTTATTATTCAAGAAGACTTCAATTTCACAGCGGGGAAACACACAGCTGCTAAAATTTAATTTTGAGGCTTTTCAACTTAAACTTGACCTAAATCCACGATAGGTCAGACTGCACACAATTTAAATTTGAATGAGAACGAAATACATTCACAGTTATACTTACTATCTCTAATAGATTTCAGATAGACTGACCGTCATCTTACCTATATCATCTATACCTTACCTTGTGAGAGAGAATAAATGAATTAAAAAATATCTATCCATACAAAGTGATTCATGGTTTTGTTTTATATGCTCTCAAAAGCATTTTTAGTTAAGGGTCCTCCGAATTTGTTCTGTTCCGTTTCCGTACCAATCGTTTGTCGATTCAATTCAAAATTCCAAGCTTGATTGGAATGTAAATTTGTAGGAAAAATCAACTTAAAAAAACAATTTAGCCTTTTGTGTTATCTCGTGTTATATAAGACAAAAAGTGGTCACACTTTTGTAAAAAGGAAGAAAATAACGAATATTTAATCGTTTATAATTTGTTGTACAGAAAATAACTATGTAGTAAAACAAAAAGTGTGTCGCTAATTGCCGTGCGTTCAATTTTACAAAATCAGCCATGCGTCTAGGAAGCAAGCATTTCAATCACGTGATGCAAGATTAACGAGTAAATAAAAAATAAAAAATTGAAAAGTAGAAACAGATCCTAGAAAATAGAGGCAACAAAAATGGATAATACAAATGGTAGCTATAAATTTAAACCCCATACTCGATCGTCACAAACAAAGTGCTTTTGGACGTGTTTCGTGTATTATTATGTTGCAGTATAGAAGACAGAGAGCCTATATTGCACCTTTGACTGAGTTTATACCCACTTGCTTCAAATTGCGTGGAATTAGTAAAGAGTAGTAGAGTTCTTTGTGATAGAGCTCGTCCGGGGAAGGACTACCACCATACCTATTTCTGCCGCCAAGTAGTAATGCTCGCATTGCTGTGTTGCGGTTCGAAGGGTATGGTTTCCGGTGAAATTACAGGCACATGAGACTTTCGAACTACGTCTCAGGGTGGCAATACTTACTTGCGAGTGATACTTCTAGTATTGCAAGCGTCCATAGGCTGCGGTAACCACTTACCATCTTGTGGGCCGTGCGCTTGGTTGCCACTTTAATTGTATAAAAAAAAAATGTATTTTATTTGATTTTTGGCATGCAATTGTCATTTCACTTTATGAAATTAACATAAAAAAACGTTGCGTTACTGACTGGCATCAACGCACAATCAAAACGATAAGTTTCAGTGATGCTGAATTTTTTTAGAGTTTGTTCCTAAAAAAATAATTCTCAAAATGCAAATCATGGCATAGGATTGTGTGCATTTGGCACTACATATACTTTCGTCTAACACTTGAATGGCGCAAAAATAAGTGATTGTCATCGGTTGTTCAATTACTCAAGGTTGCACTTCGATGTTAGCTTTAGTTATTGCTAAGATGTTTTATAATCACAGTTTCAGAATATGCTAACTTTGTTATGCTAACATGCTAGCGTTAAATACTTCTGTGAAAAGGTAGTGGACAACTTATTCAATTATTAATATGAAACTGGTTTAAGCAAAGCTGCATGCTTTGTTTTAAATTCACTACCGACCTTCGTTACAAATTTATGAGATAGGTAGTTTAGTACACTCTTAAGGTAGAGTCACGGGAAAATTACTTATATTACTACGCTGTGATATCCACATTGCGTTGCGTTTTTATTAGCTTGAGACGAATAGTCTTTATCTTAATAATATTATAAAGGGGAAAGTATGGATGTTTGTATGTTTGTGGGAGTATCACGCCAGAACGGCTTTATGAATACTATAATTGCAAATCAAAGAAAGCCTAATATAAGCCACACACTTATTTTCTGATTTACTTTCTACCGCATTTAACCTTAACCGATTGTTCAATTTCCTGTTTTGGTCGCGTACCCAGTAACAGCGCTTTAAATTCACGCTTACATCCGCTGAAGTCCAGTTATATACAAACAGAAACTTTTGAATTAAAATACAGCATTTGGAGCGAGAAAATAGGTGAACTGTTCAAGTTTATCTGTTTTCATTTTCAGTGTATTTTTCATTTTTGTCGCAGAAGACTGAGTTTATGATGAAATCTCGATTGTCTTTTTTTTCTTATTTGCTGTTTTCTTTGATACTTAGGTACACTGATCTTTAATTTAGCCGTGTGTAACTCTGGTTTTGGTGAAGTCCTTTTTCACATTACGTAAGGAAAAAAACAAAATTGAAGAGTTTTGAGAGTAAAAATAGTCAGTTGGTATGGAAAACGACCCCATTTAAATCACCTAGCGAGGAACAAATGCTGTAGAAGCATTCATTGTTTTGATTGTAGAATGTGGCTTGTGTCACAGATAAAATGTTTAAAAACTTGGCTTGCTGTCGATTCGGACAAAATTTATCGGGCCACAGTGTCCCAACTGACACTTTTGATTTTAATATATTTTTTTACTGTCGATTCGGACACCATAAAATTATTGAAGCTGTTGAGTACAGTCAACTAAGTAATATAATGTGTTAAACTAATCAAATTACTTTGCGAGCGTGTAGCCTCGGGATCTACTCACCCCAGACTAGCCGCACCCAACTTAAATGAAAGGTATTTATAAGACCTAAATTTTTTTTGACATCTGTCATTTGAAGTTTGACAGCTGTCAATCGAAAGGAAGATCTCATTTATCCGAAGACATCACTAGTCTAACACGTCTAGTTTCCAAGATACGGTTGTTTGAAGTTTCAATATTTTCCAATAAATTTGTATTAAAATATAATAAGTCAGTATTAAAATATTTTAATTTATTTACTTATTTACAATAATTAATAAGTAATAATGAATTATAAGGTAATCTTACACAGCATTTGGCACAAACTTAACCCCTTATACACTTTAAAATCAACGAAATAAAAATAAACATTAGAAGTATTTCTGTCACGTAACAAGCAGTTGCCTTGACGACCAGTGCATAGACCAGTGTTAGGCGGTGTTTATAGTAATGCGCTGCCATAGAGCTATACAATAAAGAGATAGAGAGAGTGTGACCATGCTATGCATCTATTTCGTCATCTTGCTGTGCCGCCGCCACGCCTCGTTTTTTTAACTGACTGTATATTAGCTATTTTGAATGGTGTCCGAAACGACAGTAAAAAAAATATTAAAATCATAAGTGTCAGTTGGGACACTGTGTCCCAATAAATTTTGTCCGAATCGACAGCAAGTCGAAAACTTATTGTACACTTTTGGAAGGGTTCTAAATAAACTTAAAAGGGTTGTGGGTGATGGAGTTACGTGGTACAAGTTTAAATGAACACAGTTCCCGCCTTGAAATAGTTTCATTTCAACATCAATTGTTCAACAAACGTTTGTTTCGCAACTTCCTAACTGTTACTAACATACTAAAGGAAATATGTCTGGGTAATATTGATACAAACCAGTTCATGGATATATTATGCTCATAAGATATTAGCAGGCTATAATTATGTATTTCTTTGTAGGCATATCGCTCAAGGCGTGCTTAAACATTTGAACGTGATACATTCTAAACAGTTAAGTGTGTTCGCACCCATAAGATAAGATAAAGATTTATTTTCTCTCAACACAGGTTACAATTTATAAAACAACATGGAAGTAATAGAGGTACCTAGTAAATAAATAGTACATAGGCTGGAGACGGAGGTCATGTCATGTTTAGGTAGTTTTAGTTTACCTGTTTGTGAGAGACTGGTGCCTGATAAAAGTTTTTAAAAAAAAACCTGTTCCACAGGACACCAGTGACCCAAACCGCGGGTTTACCTATTTACCTTAAACAAGTTAATGTACAAATGGTGGTATAATTCTAAGGTATACCCATAACCAGGGGTTGGATGTTGGAGTTGAATAACGGAGGTATTATGTCAGTCATGTGCCAAAAGCAGAATTAGTATAACATCATGAATAATTTTGAAGCTACCAGATTCTCTGCCAAAACTAATAATTTGTAGCATATGTACTTACTTATTACTTATCTTTATAAAGTTTAAAAAGCGTGACCCAGGACCTTAAAAGCCATGAAAATTTTAAAAACTACATCTTGTCACTTACTGAAATCAGATTTACATTTAGTTTTACAAAATGTAGTATAACCTTATGAAGTTACTCATAACATAAATACATTAAACTAAAAAACTGATAATTAAGTAGGTATGTTAAGGTAAAAACAGGTAAAATGCAGAAAATAATATTATTTGCATCATAGATTGTCACGGTTTGGACGTGATTTCATGCCCTGTTTATTTTCGCCCTTCAATTTAAGTTTTGGCAATATGCCACTGTCATTTAATTTTCAGTTTGTTTGATATTTTTGTGTAAGTATACACAATTCAGTAGCTGGTATTTGCAAGCATTATAGCTTCGCCTGTATGTTTTTTATATACCACTAAAATGGCAACAAAGCTTACGGCCCACTTGATAGTAAGCGGTTACCGTAGTCTATGTACGCTTGCAACATCAGAGATATCACTTTTGCGTTGCCACCCTGAAACGTAGATCTAAGTCTCATGTGCCTGTAATTTAATCGGAAACTATAATATACACTAATATTATAATGAGGAAAGATTTATTTTATTGAGAGTTACGAATAAAGTCAAAACCAACTGGTCCGATTTCAAAAATTATTTTACCATTAGTAGAATGAAAGAAAAAGACAGAAAGAAAGAAAATGCATTTATTGAATGCTATATTATCCCTGAGCAACATAGGTTATATTTATTACTAGCGAACAGCCCTGGCTTTGCACGGGTTCGGTTTCATTGCACCTGCGCGAAGCTGGGACGGACTGCTGTTATAAACAAGTCACCCAATTTTCCAAAAAAAACCGATGTCTAAAATTTCATTTTTAATCAAAATAAAAGTCAATGGGTAATTCTGTCAAAAACAATGGGCACAAAGATAGGTAGCTATTCTAAGCCAAAACAGCATTTAGAAATATGATAAGTTCTAGGGAAAAAATAAAAATCCTTAGCCCGCAGCTAAACTCTTACTTGCGTCTGCAGGATTAAACATTGTTACACGAGTCATAAAAGAGTAGGCTAATGTCAACTTATCTTGAAGTTAAGCTAACTCTGATAGAAACAAGTAAGCCGTACTGCTGATGCTGAAGGAAAAATACGAAATACTACACTTTTGCTACGTAATATCGTTTGTTAGGATTGTACCCCAACATAATGTTCCGAGAATACCAGGATGGAAAATCGTAGGTAAGATGGGACTAAAGGCATGACTTTACTTAAAGGATTATAGAGATTAGATAAATATAGATTAAGATAGAGTGAATATTTTGTCAGAATAATTATGGTATGTTTAAATTTTACCGAATTTTGATTAGAAAACTTGATTGTAATTTTATATAAATATCTTGTTCATGAATTTTTTTTTTACCTTTACTTTAATAGGCTTACGTTTGAAATCTATCTCGCCTGATATTATGCGATTGTGCGGTATTCTAACTAAGTATATTATTATATACTGTATTTATAACTATATGTATACCTACCATAAGAGATAGGTACCTCGTTGGATGTTATGCCTATACCCAGAGGGATCATAAAACTAAAATTTATCTGCAACAGAAAGCCGTAAAATAAGTAATTTTCGCATTTTCTACGCCCTAAAACATTTTTTAAATCAAAGTTGGTATTATTTTTATTCAAGAGATTAGAAGAAGAGAGAGATTTTCAAGGTTAGGGTTCTTAAATAATTTTAAGTGTTACAGGTATTGAAAAATGGTATTTAAGTACGCGGGTATCGTACTTTAACTCGAATGACGTTACCGCTCGTCCATCTGTCACAACTTTTTTTTTTTTTTTTTTCGGAGCTGAATTACAGCTAGTTGACTTTTGAAATA
This sequence comes from Colostygia pectinataria, assembly GCA_951394395.1. NCBI lineage: Eukaryota > Metazoa > Arthropoda > Insecta > Lepidoptera > Geometridae > Colostygia > Colostygia pectinataria. Next base: position 3,939,287 of record OX596351.1, on the reverse strand, counting down.
CTGTTCCAATGTTAGATTTAAGGTCTGTATGTTTTATTTATTTTGTAAGTTTGTTACGCGATTTCTCTGCCAATTAAGAATTGATGTTGAACACTCATAATATTGTTTAATGAGTAATACTTCAGAGGTGGTGCCATTTAAATTTTATTGAAATTTGTTGAGTAGGTACTTTCTGAATAAACAAAAAAAAGTGTAATAAAAATAAATAAATGCATCGCCGCGTATCACCACAATCTGCCGAAACATTTTTTAGTTATTGTTGTGCCTCATAATGTCACTAGTTTGAGCAATTTGTAACTAGATGTCGCCAATAGTATTATTAGTACGCGCTATCGTTGCGTTTTTTTAAAATATTTTACTTTTATTTTATTTTATTTTACGTAGAATCACGTTTGTTTTGTAAATTTTTGATACACGTTTCCTGACTTTATTTTGGCTCCTAGAGTGTACGGCGAATATGGCGATGTACAGAGAGAGAGGTCAGAAGTCGTTTATTTTTATTAGTAAGGTTCAAACCAATACGGCGACGCGAAAGCGAAGCGAAAGCGAAACTTGACGTGCACACCGGCGCGTCTGAAGCGCGAACCGAGAACTTCATTTCTTTAGTGAAGCCACACGTGTAACACCTAAATTGTAATAATAATGTCAGTCTCGTATATAACATCAGAGTGGGTGTCGTACTTTACCTTGAATGACGTCTCTGATGAAGAAGACTTTTTGCCCTTGCGTAACAAACCACACGGTAAGGTAAGTATTTAAATGGTTGTGTTGGTTTAAACGATCCCTAAATCCTTTAGCCGCGTTTAGTAACAGGTTGGCTACTCTTTTTACCCACACTAGATGTAGCGCTGCTGTGCATTGACAAGTTTTTTAGATGAATGATGAATTATCAAAACTATGCAACCGAGAGGAATGCGTTCAATGCGAGTGCTTGCGTAGTTAGCCTACTGTTTTGTCAAGCACCACTTGCATAACTTGATCGTATTAACCACTGAGCTTATAAACTTCAGAACTTTAGGCAGCTTTGCCTTTTGAAATTCGCAGCGGTTATCATGCGGTAAGGCATAAGTTTAGCTGGAATATGAATTTTTGATAATAACGAATTTGTGCGCATTAAAGTTAACCGTTGAGAATAAAAATGTAGGTATAATTTCTACTAATAGGTAGGTGGTACAACTTTAACAGAAAAACTCCACTACATTATGAAACCGGTTTTACTACTAACGTTGCCGGTTTTAGACTAAGACAAGGGTAATTCCGGTCTGTACGAACATTTTTAACGAGCTGACTCGCTCAGTTTTAACCGCGGTTTTTCAGTTTTTATGCTATCCCACAGAAACCGTATTTTTTTTCGGTATAAAAAGTTGCCTTTGTGTTATTCTAGAACTTAAACCATCTACTTTCCAAATTTAATCACGGAGATACGTGGTAACAAACATACATCCAAACTTTTGCATTAGTAGGATTGTTTTAAATTGCCAATTAGTCGTTCTGCATGTGTATAGTAAAAGTTAAATCTATAATAAATCTTGCTAGACTGTACCTATTTGTAATGCACAACTATTACCAGAAAATGCAAAGAAGCACAGAGCCACTAAAAATTAATGATTTTGGCTAGTTACGGTATGCCCTGCTTTTGTGGGCCACAACGGTAATGATTTATTTATTTATTTATTTCATAATTAGAACGGCACAAAAACACCATATAAAGTCACAAATTATCAATACTACAATTAATAACAACAATAATAATAAATTATAAATTATAAATATGATATAAGTATGATATGATATATATGATAGTGACAATAAGTCTCAAAATGTGAGGCACAAAGTCAACATCCCTAAAAACAAGGGGTTAAACACCTTCGTTATATAGGGTATAGAGAGCATACTAAACTTGAGGGATATTTAATTATTTTATCAAACAAGCCGAGACGAAACTAACTTTTTTTCAAGGTCATTCTGGTTCAAATGATTGGGATCCTCAACATTATTCAGATAACACTCCCAAATAATCTAAATATTTTAGATAAATGTTGCGTTACTGACAAAATAAGAATCGACGCACAGCTAAAAAAAGCTGACATTTCGATTTCAAAGGACCTAATAACTAAAAATTCGTTTGATAACCGTAAAAGTTAACATTGCGTTCAGCTATTAATTTTTATGGGTTTTGGTAGTTAATTTTACGAACTAAATAAGCGCTGTTAAAAATCTCATACAGATTGACACCGGACGATACGTTTATTATAACGGTTGTCAAACGAGTTTTTTATGATTCACCTTCAGGGTTTATTTTAATGGACGGTTTCCATCCCTACACTATTTTTTAAATAAAGGAAGAAGAAGGATTTCAGATTTAAAATGACGCAGTGAAAATAATTTTATGTAAAAAAACTACTTACCCTCGTTAACTCAGCGTTATGCAAATTTCCTAACTAGAAGACCAAACTGTCTAGATTTGAATTTTTATTGCTATCGGCTTTCATAGCACAAAACTCAATTAGTGATCAAATTGGCCGTGTGGTTTCGAACACTGGCCACTCTAGCCAGACTCGGCTCACGTCAAATTGCATTCTGTAGGTACTAGTGATGCATTGATTTCAATAAGCCTGGGAAGTAGAACAGATTGACGGCTTTGTATGACCAGTTTATCAGGGGTAAATTGACAATTGATTCGTACATCGATTCACAACAACACATGAAACGGTCGTGGTAAAGCTGGCCAAGTTGTTCTAATAGAGCACTGTTATGCGGGGTCACCATCCGATTGATCACCAGTGGCAATTTAACTGAGATTTTTTCTTTAAAGGCGAGGTTCCGGCTTTTTCAAATTATTAAGCCATGACAGAGCCGTATCAACTCCACAAAGTTTATAAACAAAACACAAGAGACACACAACATCATTCATTCATATGAATGAATCATATGTGTCATTTCATTCATTCATTCATTCATTCATTCAAATTCGCAGGCAGAAACTAGTTGATTTCAATTTCTACAGTTAGAAGCTTCCCGGGCGGTAGTAGACATTACCTCATACAATATATAACTGTATGTTTTTTTAGTTTTAAATCATCAACCAATAGACGTCAACACCTAGACTTAGGCCTAACCCAAAGAGCACCATGATGATTGACGTTAGTTTTAAATAAGTTTTTTTTATTTCCAGGCAGTTCTCCTTCTTGGGAGCAGTTTGTGAGGGAGTCGTTGGTACAGGCCGCCTGGCCTGTCGCCCTGGTGGCGCCCCCAAGGAGAGCCCTCACCGTGGATCACCAGTAAGTAGCATTAGAATACTAGTAAGTAAATAACTAAAGGAAAGTTGTGCCAAAAGTAAACTAGTAGTTCTGCGAACAGTACGGTTCGCGAGGACAAATTTTATAAGTGAGCAATTCACTGTATTTTGAGGAACTATTTTGCTCATCACACCAAAGATCCTCCTCAGATATGTACCAAACTTTCATGAGACCAGCTTGAAGCTTTTCACCTGGTGGTAGGACTCTTCAGCAAGAGTCCGTCTTGGTGGGTACCACCGCAGTGCCAGATATTTATCCTCCAAGCAGTAATGTGCAAGCATTACTGTGTTTAGGTTTGAAGGGCACTGTAGCACTGTAGTGGAATTACTGGGCAAAAGAGAATTAACAACAATGTCTCGGGGTGATAAGCGCAGTGCAGTGCCACGCAAACACTTAAAAACTTTAAACTTTGGGTGGCACTGCATCTGTTATAGTCAGGCGTGGCGTCTTGATTGTCTTGTCACTTGCAGATATAAAAAAAACAGTTACTACCTTTGAAATAAAAAAATAACTATCCAATTCTGATCTTTCCAGCAACCCACTTTTTACATCTTTTTGGAAGAGTACCCTTCCAATCAAAAATCCTCGTCGACAAAAATTCTATAAAGTCGTAAAACCTGTATACCTATCGTCTACCTGCATTTTGTCCAGATCGGTTGTAAAATACGACCTGTAGATGAGTACCAACAAACTGACAGACGAAGCAAAATTTGCCAGACTTGAAGCAGAGGTCGGAAGATCGATCGAAGCTTGATTACTCGTTCAACAAAAGATATAGGAATGCATTGTCAAGAAATCGACATGTGCAAGAATTAAACTTTCGAAAGACATGTGCCATTCACGAATTCGCATTGGTTCCGCGTGGTCAATTATAACACTATCATCCTAACAGTAGGAACATTAGGAACTTATGAGTCTTGTGTCATCGTAAGACGTCGTCTTTTAGAGCCATTCTATCAGATTAAGCATTGTAGTGATGATAGTGTTTATCGATAAACGTTAAATCTGCATTGCTGAGTCATAGTGGATAAAGCAATTTCAAATCTATCTAACTTGCGCCTGAAGATAAACCTCGCTAGTTGATTTAGTTTATGTTTTAAAATGGGGAGCATCTTATTTATTTTATGTCTTTATTTACATACTTTATTGCACACAAATAGTAAAAAACGTGGGCTTAATGCTAACAGCATTTTCTTGTCTACAGGTGGAAAAATAGGCGTTTAACATTTTGAACAAAAGATCTTAATAAAGTTAAAGTTAATATGCTCACCAATAGCAGAATAGCACTAGAATTTCTTGAACTCATAAAAACTTAAGTATCACGACCTCTCGCGTTATATCGTGATAATTTTTGCAGTTAAGCTTATGACCGTGAATGCTTTTTTTTTTTATACAACTGAAGTGGCAACCAAGCGTACGGCCCACAAGATAGCAAGCCGGTAACCGGTTGCCACCTTGAGGCTAAAAAACCATACCCTTCACACCGGAACACAGCAATGCGAGCATTACTGCTTGGCGGCAGAAATAAGTATGGTGGTAGTCTTCACCCGGGCGAGCTCTATCACAGAGAACTTTACTACTCTTAAATGCTATGAACTAAGATATCACCGACATAAAGCTGAAGCACATAGGTTATCGACTTCAAGAGTAGAGATCGAAACGTGTACAATACAATGTACGTAGTAAACGCGTACAATACGCGTACGTACTTTCCCCCTTCCATAATTATAAAAGAAACTGACATCTTCTTTCTTTTATTTATGGCGTCTGTTTTAGCGGCTTGCTTAGCTTGCTGTCATTTTTATGTGAATAAATAAATACAGTAACAGGTTTGAATGACACAATTTAAAACAGAGGTTTACAGTAGTATGATTATATGAATAAGGCCTCTTGTGTGTTGCTCCCTGAAACAGGCACATAAACCTAAATTAAGACAGAATAGTTTTATCCCCAAGGATGTTTAGTTTATGTCTGTTTTAGTGTAGGTCTTATTGCACCAGTTTACAGAACGCTTAGATTTCTGGCAATGCTGCTTGAGAACAGTTATAAAAAGTATAATTAGATCTCAAATATACGCAAAGGTAATTGAACAGTTAATACTTTCACGCAGAAATTTTAATTTTAAATATAGAAAAAAGACTCAATTTTTTTTATCTAACTAGATCATGGTCATAATGGCCTGTTTTAGTTTTTGGGAGTATTATTATTATTACGAGTATGCCTAATAAAGTCACCTAAAGCAGACTAAAATTACCACGAACTTCCAAAGCAAATAGCGTAAGATATAAACCACTCTTATAATTAGCGAGAAAAGCCCTATGCAAAAATACTATGATAAAAACAAATGATTCACCGATAGAGAAGCCTGCAAGTTTATATGAGGTTGTTTGTTTGTGGGCACTCGGCCTAGTGAACAAAACAAGGTTCGAGTAGCTGTCTCGCCATTTTGCTCGGCCAAATATTCGGCCCCGCACTCGTCGGAGGGTACATACCAACCGAGTACTCGGCCGAGAGCACTCTCTCGCTACATTACTCTGTACGTGTAATAAAGCCAATAAATCTCAACTCGCGCGGTTTCTCGGTAATCAATTCGTTTTTTTGAAACTTCATACTGCAACGCGCACTAAACTATTGTACCGTCATCGCATTGCTCGGAAGAAACTAGAGACGATGAGCTGAAGCAATGCCGATCTGGCGACGGATAAATTTGCTATAATCTTTACCACACAAGTAAAACCTCAGGCAGGAACCAGTATAAGAATATTATGATAATATTCGACGACCTACATAAACAAGGCAAAGTTTGGTGAGAAACATTTCGTTCCGCAGGGGAAAAGTACAGCTGATTGGCTTACAAAATTTTGTAACTTGTTATGTTGGTTTACTGCGAAATGTAAAATAATAGAACTTATTTTTAGCCGTTTATTTTATCTCTTTGAATTCTCGTTTTACTGCGAACATAAACAGTCATAAACATAAAAATATCAGTATTTCCATAGAAAAACCTATTCGACATTTTATAACTTGTTTTTTTATTACTTTCTAAAGGGCTCTATTTTTGCTAACATATTTAAAACATGAAAACGGTACGAGTACCTAGCTACTGCTTGGGTCCGTTTAAACTCGTAAAAGTCGGTAGCTAGGTAAAGTACGAGTATTTCTATTGTAATGAAGTTCTGTTAGCGAGTACATTCCATACGGCTAGTTTGCGAGCTCTTTGTGTTCAAGTAGATTGAGGCAGTTTCCCTTTTCAAAGGACAACCTGTAACATTTATATGTAGACATACCTATACTTAGATACCTACAAGCACCCACTTATGCATATGTGGTACTCATACTACATTGTCGATCTCTTTCAAACTTGATTTCGTGTAAAAACGTTTTTTTTATACCACTAAACTGGCAACCAAGCGTACGGCCTACTTGATGATAAGCGGTTACCATAGCCTATGTACGCATGTAACGTCAGAGAAATCACTTAGAGACATAGATCTAATCTCTCTCATTGTGCCTTTAATTTCACCGGAAATCATACCCTTCGAACCGGGACACAGCAATGCGAGCATTACTGCTTGGCGGCAGAAATAAGTATGGTGATAGTCCTTCTCCGGACGAGCTCTTTCACAAAGAACTGTACTACTCTTAGAACTCCTACTCATGCCCTCATCATAATTTTAGAAGCTTGTTAAGTACGTATTTTCTTATATTAATTCTAAACGTCTTTCCTTGTCATTCATATGTTAATGAATAAAGCAGATGATAGATTTAAAAGACACATTAGATAACAAAAGTTTATAGTTCGTATAGGAATAGTTTATTAATATTTAGACCTTTATTAACATAACACATCCAACAGTCCAGATTCTCTAGAGTGTTGGGGCATTAGAAGTTACGAGTACCATAGTATTAATATGAGTAAAGTTCGTATGAATCAGTGGCTTCTTTGCTGGACTGTTGTACCTGTACTGTAATGTATTTATGTTTTCACAAAACAAAAGTGTTGATTGGTTCACTCCAGCGATGTCCGTTAGAAAACCAGAGGGGTATGAAGTAGTATAAACGAGATCCATTCAAAGTTCTGATTGCATTTTACTGCCTAGCTGATAGTAGGTATTCTACTCGTAGCGTATGCAAGCACAGTTCAGTGTATTTTCTTCTGTTCAGTCCACCAGCTATCAAATAAAATTTAGACAAAATTTTCATTCATCTTTACTACGTCTGCATGCAGTGCAGGCAAAGACTTTATGTCTTTGAGTGCAGGTTAATGGTATTCGTATAATGAAAACCCAGCATTTTAGACCTGTCTGCAGCTTGCCTTCAAAGACATGCCAAAAAATGGACGAATTGATTGTCCGCATGGCAGAGTTTATGTCATAGTTTTTGTATCATGTCATGTCATTTCACTTTATGTCACTAGTACGTGCCTGCGTAGATGATGCTGTGTAGATTGTCCAGCATTATTTATTTATTTATAGGTTTAAATTGTGTCACTCACACGAAGCTCGTGACTATCAATGCGAGTAGGTGCATGTGCGGCTGGCGAAAAGTACCAATGGATAAATTCTGGTTATAATCTATCAATTACATCGTAAACAACTCAGTTTTTAAGACGTGATCGTGGTGACAGATATTAAAATATCTAAACATTCGAATTTATAATATGAGTGTGATTGTTAATTCTTTTGCTAATCGCGTGATAGGAATTACTAGGATTTAATCATTAGCATAGTACAATAGTAAGATCTCTCAATCACGACGTGCAATCGCGAATAGAGAGAACTATTAGTGTATGCACAAGCAAGTAACTGGTGTTTGGAAACTACACGCATCCCATTAAGCAAACTGTAGGCACGTGTATTTTGCCCTAAAATCTTTGTAATACCATGTTTAATTTTGCACAGCTAATAGCTTGATGCACAAGTTTAATCGTTTCAAGTTTTCAATCAACTGAGACAAATATTGTGTTCAAATCGGTTTAGTTTCTTCAGTAAGATTGAGTCGACTGATGGTGGATAAACTTAATCAAAAGTAAGTGTTTCTTCAACTGCCTTCAAAGCTTTGTATAGAAGTCTAGTTGGAATTAATCTTCACTTCTGCATATAGGTATTTTTGAGTTATTAGTTTGTCTTTTGATTCACATTTTATGTGTTGTGACTATGCACGGATGACTCAAGAATATCTACGTTTATTTTTACTGTACGTAAATAAGGAATACCTGATTTCGTTATTTCTTCTAAGCCAAAGGAACCAAAGTTTCTCAGATAAAACGTAAGGAATGGATATCACAAATCTTAATAATGGGCGTTTACTACAATCGCGCGCAAAATTGTTTTCCAGAATAACCTTGTTGGTTATAAAACATTGCAAATATTCTGCTAAATTGAAAAATATATCACTTGCTTGAAATTTATCAGTCTAGGTAAATGAGGAGGCTGGATGATTTAAAAAATATCTTTGCCATATTTTTATGAAGGTAACCATCTAAATGATTAGGTCCTTGCTAAAGAAACTTAAAATAGTCATACAATTGCTTTACAATTATGTAAAATATTTTAACCTTTTAAATTATTTAGGTACCATTGGAATCGGGTCATGCCCCGTGATCCACCAAAAGTGTTCAAAGAATTTATTTTCAGAACCACCGGGAATTCTAATTACCCGTTGTCCAACCAAATAGTTGTGCATACATTAAAACTAACAACATTAGGTAATTTTCATTACCTTAGTAATATATTTATAATTAAACATACCAACCACATAAATTAAGACTTTCTGAAGGTCCTTGTGTAAGATAGAATTTGTTTCCAATAGGTTCTGCACTTTTTTCTTTCTTTTGTTTAAAGCTTCTCTAATTTTTGACAATATTGCCAATGTCAAGTAATTCACTTCTCATTTATTTTAGTTTAATCACTTATTAGTATACAGTAAGGGCATAAATTATAATCCTCTGTTATCTTATGTGTTTTACATATCTGGCATCGTTGTTGCTAATAGACATTAGAATGATAAGAAAAAACAATACTCAGCGAGTCGCTATACAGACATTTTTTTATATTAAAAAAGAGTGTAAGTATAAACAAAATACCTTTATAACTAAACCAACCGTCTAAATAAATAATAAATTTTATTTGTGGTTTATTAGTGGATAATTAGATAGTGAAATACCTTGTAATCATTAATTCACACCCGCTGACGTAATAATAGTAGGTCTCTAGGTAGCTTGGGTAATAAATGGTAAGTGAAACTGACACCCTGACAGCGCTGACGTGTCTGTGTGAAATCGTCTGACATTGACACTGTCACTTCGTAAACCAAGAAGGTGACAAGTGTTCTGTTATTTAGAAAGACGTAGATTATATTAATTCCTACAGTGAGTATGTACACCTATTATATTTGTACGAAATAAAATTGTAGTATCCCACAAAATATTTTTTAGTATTATTCCCTTAGGGTGGTGGTTAACACAATAAAAACAAAAATACTAATATTGTTCATCTTTTGGCTTCAGCTCCAGACAGTTCGAAACTTTTGAATTCGGTTTATATTCTGCGATAGACTGCAATGTCTGGAGTCTGCAGTTATCTGAATAACTGATGGTTATGAATATATTAATGTTAAGAAAGTTCTATTTTTCTATTAAGTTAATTACTTTTCCTTCCTTCTGCTTCGGCTTATAACATTGGATTCCGGCTAAAGCAATATCAATTTCATTAATTAAAATAAGTAAAATAATCTTAGTGTTTTTTTCCTTATGTAATATAAAATTTTGCAAAAGATTCGTAGCTATTGCACGTAGCACCACCTCTACGTCGTAGCACCTCTACGACGTAGCTCGATGTGCTACGAATGTCTACGTATTTTCCAAGCGTTCATAATATTACGCAACATCAACAATAATATAGTAACAACCACAGAACAGATAATACCACTTTAGAATTTATATAGATCATCGTGCATTTCGTAAGCAATGTTAATGATTATCACAACTATAACACTTATCCAAGGTCATGAGTCGATTAAATCCGTTTCAACGAGATCAGCGCACAAGCTACACCTTCGTCATAATATAAACCTTTTTACCTAGTATTTGCAATAAGAACTATAATTTATTTTCGGAACCAAAAGTCTTATTGATTTTTAGTTAGTTTGACTTGAACCTATGAATAACTCAGTTATTAAATCATTAATCAACTATCCGTACAACTCGTACTTACGGATATTCATGTCATGGATATTTCGTGCCAATGACCATAATCATCATCATCATCATATCAGCCGATAGACGTCCACTGCTGGACATAGGCCTCCCCCAAAGAGCGCCATGACGATCGATTTTGGGCCTTCACCATCCACCGACTTCCTGCGACCGCTTTAATGTCATCGGTCCATCGAGTGGGGGGCCGTCCTACGCTTCGTTTTCCAGTTCGTGGTCGCCACTCAAGAACCTTTATTCCCCAACGGTTATCGGTTCTGCGAGCTATATGGCCTGCCCATTGAAACTTCAACTTACTAATTCTAAGAGCTATGTCGGTGACCTTGGTTCTTCTACGGATTTCCTCATTGCGGATTCGATCGCGTAGTGAAACTCCCAGCATAGTTCTTTCCATAGCTCGTTGGGCGACTTTGAGCTTTTGAACGAGACCTATAGTTAGCGACCACGTTTCAGTGCCATAAGTCATCACTGGCAACACGCACTGATTATAGACTTTCGTCTTGAGGCTCTGCGGTATCTGTGACGAGAAAATATGCCGTAACTTCCCGAACGCTGCCCATCCGAGTTGGATTCGTCGGCTGACCTCTTTATCGAAGTTGGACCTACCTAGCTGAATCACCTGTCCTAAATAGACATAGTGGTCAACAACGTCGATGATATCGTTCCCAACGTGTACCGGCACGGGTGCAACATGAGCGTTTGACATGATATTTGTCTTGCCCATGTTCATTTTGAGACCCACCTGTTGAGAGACGGTATTGAGGTCTCTGAGCATAGTGCCAAGGTCTTCCAGCGACTCCGCCATGATGACTATATCATCGGCAAATCGAAGGTGAGTGATGTATTCGCCATTGATGTTGATGCCATACCCGTTCCAGTGCAGAAGCTTAAAAACATCTTCCAATGCAGAGGTGAACAGTTTCGGAGAAATAACGTCTCCCTGTCTCACCCCCTTTTGCAATTGGATAGAGTTCGTGTTCTGATCCTGAAGACGGATAGACATGGTGGCCTTACTATACAGATTCTTCAACACTTCGATATACCTATAATCATTGTGTTGCGGTCTTTGCAGCGATGCATTTGGCATCGCTGCAAAGACCGCAACACTGCCCAGGTTTCGACAGAATCAAAGGCTTTTTCGTAATCCACATACGCTAGACACAGCGGCCGATTATACTCTTCGGTCTTCTGTATAATCTGCCGTAGCGTATGGATGTGGTCTATAGTACTAAAGCCTTTTCGGAACCCGGCTTGTTCGGGAGGCTGGAAGTCGTCAAACCTACGAGCGAGACGATTGGTTACTACTCTAGAAAACAGCTTATAAACGTGGCTCAGAAGCGAAATGGGTCTATAAGGACCATAATATATATGACCATAATAGGCGGGATATTATACTCGTTGAGAACCTGACAATGTAAAGATAGTTATGTTCCTTGATGACAATCCCACACTGCCACACTGTGTGCAAGGCATTGGTTTGGTCGTAGAATCGACAGCAAGGAAATTAGATGTCTGGCCCGTATCCTACGTTACCAGTTGACCACACTACATCTTATAATGTACTAGCACACCCGTCCCGGTTTTGCACGAGTACTATAAACCTTCTTAAATTACTCGATCTATTGCTGAAAACCGTATTAAAATTCGTTGCGTAGTTTAACGCGCAACACACACAGCGGGCGCGGCAGCCGCTCCCGCGTTCAGTGTTATGTCATCCTAGTCGTTCATACAAGTACAACAAAAAACACCCGCGGCGGATCTGACCCGACCCGCGCCCGCGTTCAGTGTGTGTTGCGCTTAAAAGATTTAAGCGTACATACATACAAAGAGACAGACAGCGTACTTTATTTTATACTATGTGAGGATTGTATTTGGTTATCTGTTATGCTTATAGTCGCAGCAGATCCACCATGAATCATAATTCAATTTTGATATATTAGATCGACATGCAATTAGTACCATGAATCTATCGACTTGTTGCTGTATCGATGCATGAACGGTATCAAAGACGCCACTGCCCACTGATTGCCAGTTTAGTGGTATAAAGAAAAAAATTGCTATCCTCAAATTGTTAACTTCACTTTGACCTAAATATTTATTTTGCGTATGTGCACGTTGGTATTGGTTTTATTAATATCCTAAAATTTTATGACCGATTGGGGATTGACCTCGCATCCCTCCCGGAAATGGGCAATATTAAAAACTACAGTCTTTTAATATTTAAATAATAATAATCATGTACACATAAAATAAAGGTTCTCGAATGGCGAACGAGAACTAAAAAACGAAGTATAGAACGTCGATGAGTCCACGATGGACCGATGAGACAAGAAGTCCGGTGAAAGCTCAAGTACGGTCGTCATGGCTTTCTTTGGGGGAGGTTTATGTCCTGCAGTGGACGTCTATTGGCTGATATTATGATGAATCATAAACATAAAAGTGAGCAGTATTCCGAATAGTTATTGTCTCACACACTTACAGTATTTATATAGGAAAAGCATCTGTACGTTGATGAAAATACCAACTTCAACTCAAACATAAACTGCTGTTGAAACTAAAATTACAAGTAGAAAATAACAGAGCACTGTATTTTCACAAGTTACCTGGCATTTATTTCAAAAAAGACACAATAACACGTAGTGAACAGAATCAACACTGCTACGAGGTATACAAACACGCGTGGTTTTTTCAATTGATGCATTTGTATTTTTACTTTGTTGAACGTGTTACCCGTTGTTTTTTAAGACTTAATAATGAATTCATATTTGATAGTCGAGACTAAGGGCCCATTTACCTGGTTCAATAATATCATGCAAGAATTGCTGTCAAATTGATTTTGGAGCAAGATGTCAAACATTTGTTCTGAAATTGATTTATGAAGGCAATTCTTGCATGCAATTATTGAACCGCTTAAAACTTTTATCTTTACGTATAGTAATAAACAAAGTGGCTTCCACCGTCTGTACATACGCTTAAATCTTCAAAGTATAAACTTGTAAGTACTCATACATACATACATACATACATGGGTTGACAGTTTAACAGATTAATTAAAATGTAGTAAATAAGTCTCAGGAGGCCTGACGACATCAAATATTTTAGGTAATTAAAAAAGTTAAAAGACTTATCACTCATGTTTTGAGCGTCGTCGATGCATAATATAAATAGGTACTTTAGAATTTACAAATATATTTTTAGTTTGCTCTCTTCTCTCTAAGAAAGTATAAAAATCTGCTCAAAATTAACTTTCAGAGAAGCTCTTAAAATATGTGGGTAAGTAAGTAGTCGTTTGAATAAATGTTTCTCCAAAGTTATTAAACTCATAAATTTTATAGAAATAATTCAGCTTTGTATTGTGTTAAAAAGGTTAAAAGATATTGTCTGGGTGGATATTCTTAACTCAGCGTGAATACAAAAAGTTTCTTAGCGTTCAGAATGGATAATATCCTTCGGAGGATTACCCTGGAAAGAATATTGCTTTAGGGTTTACGCTAGGGGTAAATATTTACAGTTATCAGACAAAGAAGGCTTACGCTTTACAAACAAGATGTAACTTATAATGGACTAGAATTTTTCCGCAGCTGTGCCACGGTAAAAGCATCCAATCTGAGTTTCTACCTACTACAGTACTATGAACGATAAGTTTTACAAGTGCCAAAATCGTGCCACGTACTCTGAGCAACCACCACGAAATCCGCGTCCCTGTAAATTCAAACAAAGAAAAGTAATTAGGTAATTTAGAAGTTTTTTTTTAAATAATAAATAAAACGTTTAGGTGACGTCATGGCGGGTCGAATTTCACCCCCGGATTTAATTGCTTTGTTTTATTTCTTATTTTATGTCTAACTAACTATTTTATACCAAAAGAAAGCTAGATAAGTCTGCCTTAATACAAAAATAACAACCGGTAGGTATCGTTTGAGTAATTTAAACTCCAAGATAAATAAAGTAAAAAAAGTCGTAAAAAAATGAACAAAAAAATTAGGTATTTTGGTATTTTATTAATAAGTTGTCGTACTTAGTCGTAGTCGTGTCGTAGACGGCCTACGCTCTAAAATAGCACGAATGGTTTGTTATCTACCTAAGTTGTTATGAAATTTGAACATAAACAAGCGACCGACAAGCCGACCCTTTTTTTTTTGTTTCAAGAGGCCACCCACGCGGCTTTGTAACTGACACGCGCCATTTTGTACGGACGTTAGTCGTGTGCAGCGCTCGCGCACCCCGGACGTTAGAATGGTTAATTAATATGAAATTAATCGCAATATTAGACTAGGTACTTATAAAAATTCCTATCATAATTTAAGAATAAGAATAACAATATCGTAACTAATCCATAAAAATGATAGAGATTTACATGAATTTATTAGGATACTAAGTTGTTGCCCGTGACTTCGTTCGCCCGGATCTCGGGAATCGTATTTTTTTCCAGAATAAAAAGGTAGTATAATGTCCTATAAACCAAATCTGTTTAGTGGTAGTCGAGTTATAGAGAAACATCCATCTAAACAAACAAACATTTGAACAAACATCCAAACTTCCGCGTTTACTCAACTCCGCTTGTGTACGCGGTAGTAATCAAATGTAAGATTAAATGTTTAAAAGAAGTATCAAACTTGTGGGACCAAAATGAAAGTAATATTAGTGTAAATATGACTTCCGATTCCGTTTACAAATCTAACGTCATAAAAAACAGACGAAAAATCTCTAGTACTATTCCGCTTAACCTTTTAACTGATGAGGTCACACAGTTACCACAGTTAACCTCAAAAGAAAAATATCGACACGTGTTTCATCCCTCCACGGGACATCCTCAGGACCATCGACTTGTTCTCCGGCAGACGTGTTGCTCCGTCGAGCGCTGGAGCCAAAGTGAGAATTCGATGCGACAACCCCACTATTTATAGTCTCAACCGGTATGGCCACTCCCACCTGCGTTCTCTGAGTCAACGCTACTTGTTGTAAACAAACGCAACAAAGGTGACCGTGGATAGGACATGTTTAACTCGTTCAACAGTGTAAAATTTGACGTGTTATGTTTAATAATTTCTAAATTTTCCAATACAGTTAATTTTAACCCTTTATTACAAGTATGCAAAATATCAAATGAGTGATTGTTACTTAGCGAATGCCCGGAATCAATTAAATGCTTAGCAAAATGTGATCTATCTGGGTAATTATTTCTATAAGCAGCTATGTGTTCTTTGTATCTTGTTTGAAAAGTACGACCAGTTTGACCTATATAAATACTACCACAGTCATCGCAAACCAACTTGTAAACACCCGATTTCTTGTGACACTCTAACCTGTCTTTCCCATTACAAATCTTACGTAGTGAATTGTTTGTGTTGAAAGCTACCCTTATTTCATTTTTAAACAAAGTTTTTGAAACCTTATCACTAATTGGTCCAAGATAAGTCAAACTACCCAAAAATCTTTGTGGCTTCTCAGGGGGAACTGGATACAAAAGAGAACGAACGATGTTACGTCGTTTACTCATAATTAATCCATCTACTATACTTTTATCATAACCGTTTCTAGTAGCTATATGATAAATTATATTAAGTTCCCTATCATAATTCTCTTGAGAGAGCGGCACTGAAATCAATCTATGTACAAAACTACGAAAAGCTGCTAATTTATGCTGATAAGGGTGACAAGATGTTGCCGGTATAGTAACGTCTGTGTAAGTTGGCTTCCTATAGATTTTGAAATCGTGCTTGTCGCCTATTCTTGAAACAGTTAAATCCAAAAAATTCAAAGATCTATCAATTTCTAGTTCTAATTTAAACTTAATTTTGGGATGTATTCCATTAATTTTGTTTACAAAAACATCTATTTGACGACGTGTACCGGTCCAACACATAATAATATCATCGACATATCTATAATAATACAGTATGTTTGGCTGACCTACTATATACTGGTTTTCAAAATGATCCATGAAAATATCAGCCATAAGTGGACTTAACGGAGAACCCATAGCTAAACCTTCTTTTTGTTTATAATATTCACCATTAAATCGGAAATAGTTTTGTTCCATACAAATCTTTGTCAGAGATATCAATTCCTCGACCTCTCCTGGATGCATACGTCGTCTTTCAAAATGACCTTCGAGAATCCTCAAACAACGTTTTCTGTTTTTTATCTTGTAATGGATTTCCGCAAAGTAACGCCTGAATCTATCAATAATCTAACGTCAGTTAAATAATACTTCTTCTTCTTCTTCTTTTAATTTGTGGCGTCTGTGGCTGAGTTTGGTTAAGTAATACAAAAGGGAGTTATAAAATGACGCGACAGTAAAATAAAATATCTTCATAAATCACACATAAAACTCGACACCCCGTGTCCCATCCAATCTCGTTTCAATAAAACTTTGCGGGTAGCTATCAATCATTGCGTTTTGTTTAGCGCCGGATAAATCTGTTGAAAATACATGGCGATTGTCATTATTGAGTTTGCAACCTGTGTTTGTTATATGCAATAATTTGCGTAATTTTTTGTATTCAACTCAACCACGCAACACATCAATAACGGCTGAACAGATTTCTATGAAATGTAGAAGCATTTTATTCTGGCACCTGGCACCTTATCGGTGTCACCAGACTCAAGAGCGTTTTTTACAAAAAAAATGCATTATCTGTAATCTACCTTGTTCCCATATTACAAGCTTTGCTTAGTTTACGGCTAGATGGCTCTGTGTTAAAACATGTAATTCTTATAATTATTATTCGGCGAAATCTTTACTTCTGTACTAATTTTATAAAGAGGAAAGATTTTTTTTCGATTGTAACGAATAAACTCAAAAACTACTGGTCTGATTTTAAAAATTCTTTCACCATTACAATGCTACTTTATCCCGTAATAACATAGGTTATGTACCCGTGCGAAGCCGGAGCAGGTTGTTAGTATACTATATTTTCAGGAATCGTGCTGGGACGTATTACTATTACCGCAATATTCCAATAGGTAAACAACAAGATATTATTATAATGAAGCTTTAAACCAACCAAGCTGTGTTGCTATGTTCACTCGCACATATTATTTCTCTGGGAGTCAAATTTATGTTTCTATTCTCTGGATGCGAGCCACAAAACAAAATAGGTAGATTTCACATGTCATGTTCCTTAATTTGTTACCCGTGCTCGCTGATTACTTTTTTCCGGGTAAACGAGGGTGGACTTTTCGATAATAAAATTTATATAATTTGACATTACTTAGGTATTTCTCGACAAAACTACAATTTTCTGATACAATACTCAAGTTGTTAGACCATAACAGAGGCCTTCGGACGGCCTAAGAATTGGCCACTGACTCATACAAACTTACTACTAAAACTGGCCACTGACTGATAATAAAAAGAAATAGGTATTTACAGAAGCTCTAGAGTCGTTACCTGGTGGTAGGACTCTTCAGCAAGAGTCCAGTTTGGTGGGTACCACCGCAGTGTCAGATATTCTACCTCCAAGCAGTAGTATGCAAGCATTACTGTGTTTAGGTTTGAAGGGCACTGTAGCAAGTGAATTACTGGGCGAAAGAGACTTAACAACAATGTCTCGGGGTGATAAGCGCAGTGCAGTGCCACGCAAAAACTTAAAAACTTTAAGCTTTGGATGGCACTGCATCTGTAATAGTCAGGCGTGGTGCTTAACATCAGGTGGGCGCCTTGATTGTCTTGTCACTTGCTGACATAAAAAAAATCCGCAAAAATACCTACGACTTACATAAACACAAATGCAACTGAAAAATCATCAGATACTCTCGTTGAGAAACCGTGAAATTTGCGATCAAAAACTAATTAAGTAATTCAGTTTTTCGGTGAAAATCGATCAAGAAGCGTGGTCTAAGGCCCGTATTCAAGAACCATACTTGACTGTGAATCGTGACTCAAGCATCGATTTGACATAATTTTTCTATGAAGAACTGTCAAAAGTCGATGCTTGAGTCACTATTCACACTCAAGTATGGTAAATGGTTCTTGAATACGGGCCTTAATGTCCTGTTTAAGTTCTCACGTCAGTTCGATACACCCGCTATTAGCCGAAAGTATCAGTAACATTTTTTGTCTCGATGGCTGAGATAAAAGCTCGCTTACCAGCTATTGTTGCGGTAAAAGAAGACAGAATAAAATAGTTTACTAACAATTTTATACTCTTTCCGTAGCAAGCTGGTAAAATAAAATAAGTAGAAAGTATGCGATAAGTACGTCATAGAAGGGAAATTAATAACTTCACTGCCCAAATAGTAGCGAAACAAATGTTTCATGCTTACAGGTGACAGAGTACGATTCTATTTATTTCCATAGCTAATAAACAGAACAAATGCTATTAGTCTCAGGGAACAGAAGCATAACTAACATATTCTACTGCCACCATTCATCAGCAGTCGACTGACAAACTAGATTATCCTATATCTATTTTGCGGGAGTTTCACTTCTATATTAACCTTGATAGTAGATAATAACGTGCTGGAAAGTTAAGCCGAGGTTTAATTGGGAATTGCTATCTCATAGGTATTTTACCCACGTGTGGAGATAATCTCGTTGGCGAGCGGAAAATGTAGTCATTGAGGAAAATGAAGGGATTTTCTGTTTTGCACTTTGATAAAAATTTTGAGTAGACCGTACTTAGGTAAATACCTTTTTGCCTGAAACATTTTGTTATGAGTGTTGATGAGATGATAATGGTTTGACATGTTTTGATATTTTTTCAAATACATGGCGACTATTGAGTTATTCTTATTATATTCCTACTCTATTTCTTCAGCATGATTAGCCTTCTTAGGTTTTCACAGCGGGGCCACTAGCCTACTTTGAGCAAGAGTGAGTGAGGACCACGTGTATTACAAAAGGTATCTATATCTGTTCAATCTCAACACATATCATTCCATTTCCTTTCTTTAATAATAAGCCTCAGCAAGCAGATGAACCAGTTTAAGGGCTCAGCGAGGCATTGAACGGGCAATGCTCGGAGTTACTCTGAAGGATAAATTCCGCAACGAGATTATCTAATAGAGAACTACGGTCATCGACATAGCCCAAAGGATTAGCAAGCTGAAGTGGCAATGGGCTGGCCATATATGTCGAAGAACGGACAACCGTTGGGGTAAACTAGTTCTTGAGTGGAGACCACGTCTTGGCAAACGTAGTGTGGGGCGCCCCCCGGCTAGGTGGAGCGATGACCTACGAAAGACGGCAGGCAAAAAGTGGATGCGAAGTGCCGAACACCGGGCTCAGTGGCGGTATTGAGGGAGGCCTGAGGATGAAGCAGATGAGACCATCTTTCATCGTTCATCAACATCTTTCACCGGAATTATCTTTAATCAAAACTATCTTTGAGAACAGAAGAAGTTTACAATTCGTTCATCGTTCACCGGAACTTTTATCTTATCTAAAATGAAAATTTTTGTTGAAACGTGCAATCCCGCTTTTAGTTAAAGTAAAACCTTTTTAGGTAATCTACCGGAACTATACTATTAAGCAGTCAGTACACGTGACCCTCGAGGTGTCACACAGGACCTTGTAATTTCGTTACCCCAGAGAGGCTCCGGGATCACGTAGTAGTAGGTACTTAAGTGATTCTCGACGCTTTCGTGATGCTATTGCTATAGGTATCGAAAACGTGCAAAGAAATTGTGCCAGCTTATTTGACGATCCCAGTGGCATCTTTGGTAGTTTGAGCATCGAAAGTACCGTAATAATAAGAACTATTCTAACCTTGTTGTAAATGACGGGTACCTCAGGTCACAACTCAGTGGTAGCGTGGTGTGCAAGTGCCCAGTGAGAAGAGAGAGGTCGCAAGTTTGATTCCAGCTGTAAAACTATGTGTTGTGGTACCACAGTACTCGTAGTTTCTCATACTACAAGCAATTTTAGTGTGACTAGTGGTTGTGTATAATGGTTTTTTAAGAGTTTTTTTATAACGATTTATGTATGAGACTAATCAGAGCAAGTAACCAGGTCAAAATGTTGCAATATTCAGATTTTTCCACTAAAACTAGCGTATTTCCGTCGCAACAGCGTTCAAGCGATCACTCATAAAGTTGGCCAGCGTTCAGCTACAAACACCTGCATTATCTTGCGGTACCTATAAAATGTACAGACGTGTTTTCGGTTTTGCTATAAAAGCTTGCGCACAAACCTCGGAGTCTGCAGAACGTTACACTAAGACAGTTGGGTTACATAAAATTTAGGACGATGCCTTATTGTATGTTTTATGGCTATCTAGTCTAAAGCAACTTTTTTCCCACACGACCTTCAGCGGTTAGATTACGGAGCGATGCTTTTGAAATTTATATCCTAATGCCATAGGATTTATGGTATGTTATTATTTATAAAAAGCCGTGAATTGGCCAGATGTAGATGCTCGATACCGAGCTGGCTTAGGTAAAACTCTCGATACAGCATCTGGTGTAGCTTGACAATGAACTAGCAGGTCCAATATAAAACATTATTCCGGACCGAAATTTCGTTCAATTCACATTCAATGACTTATAACAATTCCGAAATCTGTCCGAAGACAGCTTAAGACGGTGAATAAATCCAATGAAATTTCATGTTATCTTATTATTATCAGTCAATACACGTTTACTGCTGGACATAGGCCCCTCCCGAAGAGTGGCACGAAGACCGATCCGAGCTTTCACCATTCATCGGTTTAACCGCCAATCAATGAAATCACAAGGATCATTTGGAAATGTCAAAGCTAGAAGAATTTATAGTTCTCTCGGCGGATCTAGGCTTCCGTGAAGTTAGCCGTTTCGTTGCGCAATGGAGCTTTTTATAACTAAATTGCCTTTGCGCATCACAAACGGCTAACTTCACGGAAGCCTAGATCCGCCGAGAGAACGTATACGTTTCATAATAAGTAGTTTCATTGTAGGCTCCCAGGCAGCAACGTGCGGTGCGGTTCACCAATGTACGCCAGCTTTAATGGACCTCCAGAGACGTTGCATAATTTACAGATAACGTGGACGTTACAGCCGTTTCAGGATAAGAGAGTCGAGTTTCCTACTGAACACGGTTTTACTGTACGTGTACGCAACAAATTGTTCGTTTAACTTTTGTAAGAGTTCATATTTTGTATTACTACCCTTTATTTATCACCTTTCTACCTTGAGTGTGGTAGGCTTCAGCAAGATCCTATTGGGACATACTCCACCACGCGGATCCAATGCGGGTTGGTAGATGGCACATGCCTTTCAATTTTTTAATTCTTGAACATGCCGGTTACCTCACGAGGTTTTCCTTCACCGTTTAAGAGCAGTGGCATTACTTTTCTGATTTCTGAAAAATCCATTAGTGCACAGGACTGGCTTAGAATCCATGACCTTAGTATCAGATTTACTAAGGTTAGGTACCTACTCGAACAAAATGTAAGCAACTCAGCCAGTTTGTTTTTTTTTAATTGATTTGAATAAATAAATTGAAAACGTAGTTTCCTCCACCTCTTTTAAGCTTGAAAGTTTTTCACTTTTATTTTATTTATGGAGGCGACGACATAACCGCTCGTCTAAAAATGTTATTTTAAGCAAAAAGAATGTCAAATCAAAAAGTGCTGGAGGCAATGCTGCCTAAAACGCTTCATACCTTCACCTGTAAAATGATCTCTATATTAATACTCACAGGATTCTAATTTAATTTACCAAATTGGCCGTTGCCGATAACGAAATCAAAATAAGTATTCCATCCTGATTGTGGTTTATTTTGCTCGTTAGGATCGGGATGGTGGTTTTGTTGTTGTCATCTTATACACAAAAACACTAACCTTTGCATTTATAATAATTTTATTGTGATTATGATGTGAGTTACCTATGCGTTATTATGAAATAGTTCTTCATCTTAAAAAATGTCTTATAACTTTTTGCTAATTTTTATGAATTGTGAAGCTGTGTACATAGGTTTCTTTATCAACAATTCGAAGAATGTACTCAATAACTTACAATACTCTGTTCACATAAAACGTACAACAGAGCAAAAGTGCTTGTCATTTGACACGATGACCGCAGATTTATTACGTTAATAAAATGTGGGGTCATAAATATTTTATATTTAATGGGGAAAAGAAGAACTTCTCGCACTTTAATGGTCGGAAAACGTAGTAACATGTTTATTGGGAAGTTTTATTAGCATTACATGCGTTTTAGTTATAAGTAATCAAATCACTCAGGGTGGCAACGCGCGAGTGATCTTATTGAAGAGACAGCTCTTATTTTACTAATTTTGAACACAATAACGTTGAATTAAAGTTGACATTAAATTGCGTTGATCACTTAGCTTGGTGCACTGCACGTTTACGACATCTAACCAAAACGCTTCGTAAAGGTGATATTAGAAGGATAATTTTTAGTTCATTTTCGTCTTTCATTCGGCACCGTTCACTCGAAATGAAAAAATGAAACGTTTGATCACAAAATGAAACACTTGAAAAATTAAGCATTCACTCAACTGATTATTACATATTGAATAAACAAACTTATTCAATGTGCATCGCATAAAACATTAATTTAATTTAAACTGAATTCGGCTTTTTACTATGCTCCGCACAATCAACATCACATCATCATCACCATTATCATGTCTTCTAATGTCCCCTCTGTTGGGACACTTTAGCCTCTAGGCTGAAAATGTTATGGCTCATTGTCATGTAATGTCAGATTATGGCTGAACAAATGTCATGACAGCACGTGTCATCTTCTGGATTTTTAGTTCTTGTACTTCCGGTTCTTCTATAAAGTTCGCTCATATTTTATTCAAATAGAAAAAAAACAGATTTCAAACCTTACGACCTTAGGATCCTAAGAGAGATGCCACCACGGGCGCTGCCGCTGCGCTGCGTCGTCGCAGCGTTGACGCTCCGTAGTTCTACATACAAATCTGCCCGGCATGCCACACGGTGCGGTGAAACAACGTGCATCGAAACAACGCACGCGCAGCGCACAAGGAGTGAGGGAGACGAGGCGGGAAGGGGTGTTGCGGTGCGACGACGCTGTGACGACGCAGGACAGCGCAGTATTGTTTAGTATATCAAAGCTGTGCACACCTATTTAAAATAATTTGTGTAAATTAGACAAAAGAACACGTTTATTTGACTCCATTGTCGTTCAAAGACTACATACAATTTAGTTAAGTACCTACCTCTATGTCGACGCTGCGACGTCGGAGAAAGCTGCATTGCGTTGCGTCGTCGCAGCGCTCGTGTGGTACTCATTGCGTTGAAATCACTGCGTTGTGACGTCGCAGCGCAGCGGCAGCGCCCGTGTGGCATGAGTAGCATCTCTCTAAGGCGGGGTCACTATCAGTACTTTCAAACCAGTCGATGGAAAAAAAGCTGTTTAAAATACTTATAAAACGTTTAAAAGCACCTTGAGCAGTTGATCTAGCAATTATTTCGAATTGGCTATTTTATGTCGAAGCTCATAAGCTATTGGCGCGTATCCAATACACTTATATTGTTTCTTAAAAAGCGGTGACCGTTCTGTTACGTTTGTGTGTGCCTAAAGAGTATGCTCATGGAATATCCACCAGGTACCCAGCCAGGTACTTTATATTGTGATTGCCGTCAGCAGTTCTTAAAGCAACTATCAAAATACGTTTCTACTAGCTACAAGAAGCTACTAAAAGTCTAGTATTTAAAGGTGCTTATCAAATTGGTTCAGTACTTTTTTAAAACATCATAAAAAACGAGTCAGTAACTTCTTACTCTATCTCAACAATCAAAAGAAACATTTTTCTTAGTTTCAAGTCCATTTTTTTTATTATCCACTCTGATTTTCTTAAAAATTCCGACCAACATAATATGTATAGTCGGAATTTTTAAGAAAATCAGAGTTTGAAAGGAAATAATGGATAAATTACAAGCGATCGGTTTCCTCGGGGTATTCAATATGTAAATTAAAAGAAGAAAGCCTGAATTAATGAATAAGAAGTGCTTTGAAAGTATACTAATATAAGTACGAGTATAATATACATTTTTTAAAAGTATTAATTCATATGTAGTTTATGTAGTGAATAAAAATATTAAAAAAAAACGAGGGCAGACGTGTGTCGGTTCAATATAGGCCTTGAGGATGAATTTGTTGATTTCTAGAAGATTCTGTTAATTAGATTGTTTAAAAATAATTTTCGACAAGTTCATGCTCGGTACCCGATGAGCGAGAGGATATTGTTGATACATTCTCCTTTTTTACTACAAATCATAGAATTACCATTCAACGTGATAACGTCGCTAGCATGTTGGGAACACTTACTGTCTGGTAGTTATTTGAATCAGTTGAGCTGTCTATAAATTGTTTGAAATGGTATTTTATTTATGTATTTTGTACTCATAAAAGCGGTCGCAGGAAATCGGTGGATGGTGAAGACTCAAAATCTCGTGATGGCGCTCTTTGGGGGAGGTCTGATATAATTATGATAGTTATATACCTAATGCAGTTATGGAGGTGTATATAATTGTTCTGTAAATAAAATCATAGATGACTTCTTAATCGATATGAGGGTGATTCAACGAATTTTACCTTTAATTTGAATTTTATTTTACCTACGCTTTTTGATTCGGAACGATATTCTTAGTATCTTGGTAGTTGACAAAGTAAAATAGGTCGGTTTGTACTCCTAGTTAAACAACAATTACTTACTAAAGTACAAGAATTGTATGTTTGGTTTGGAAATCGGAAACTCCGCTGAGTGGAAAACCAAACATTGAATCACAATATTTGTTTATCTACCCAAACACGTAGGTATTTGTAGTTTATATAGACCAAATACCAAGTACTTATATAATTGGCAATGGTCTTGGAAACAAATATTTAGGTACCTACTAATACCGAGTTTCAATGATATTCGAACATCCGTAGCAACTGTCAATTAAAGACAATAAAATGTTATTTATTAAAAAAAAAACATCATGACAACCTTCTAATGTGCCCACTGCTGCGATACTCGCCTATTCTCGAGCGAAAGTGATTGGGCCTTATTTAACCACGCGTACCCAATGTGGATTGGTGGATGTACCTACCTAAATATAATTCAAAAAACGATTGTTCATCAAACGATTGAGATGCTGGAACTTACTTTGAAAATTCCAATGAAAAATGAACTCAAAATAGTAGATACGTATTATCTACTATTTTGAGTAGGAATGTAACTTTTAATTTCTTCATTTTCTTTATTTTTGATAAGAAGATAAGTAAGATTTGATGTTTAAAATAAACTTTGAATATCTGCTAGTTTATTTGTGGGGACTAATTTAAGAACTTCTGCGAATGAATCATTTAATAGTTAATTCATTTAAAACAACAAAATCACAAATTGACCTTTATTACTTAGGTATTGTTCGTGCTAAGGCTTACAGAAAAAGATAAACACACATTAGTCGAGAGCCGCGATTATTCCGGTAACCCTCACACAAATAAGTGTGGATGTCCATCAAGTGGCGCGGCAGTGCGAGACGAATCGACGCCAACTACTTCCGAAGCAGATGTTATTACTAATACTCCTGGACCCGAAAGGCAATCTATTCTCCATTCAGTATTTTTTTTGTATCTCACAATCTTTGCTAGTTTATTTCATGTAAATGCTGTACTATCACGACGTCCGCCAGCCCATTTTTATTATTAGTTTTGTCATTTTTTATGTTATTTTTTACAAAGTATTTTTATTTTGTAGATTGCTACAGCTGTTATCTACGTAAGTTATGATTTTCATTATCATCATCATCCTCGGATTCGGCTTGTACTCTGGCACAGCTTCCCTAGCGGTATAAAAACGTCTGAACTAGCCAGACGTGTTCTGCCCAATTAATAGATTAAATCTAGTGTAAAAGATATTTTGTATTATGAACTAGAGAACCGAATAATAATACATAGATATTATGTTCATAAAATTGTGTTGTAAGATACGATAAATTCTTTATATTGGTATGCGAGGCTAGGCCTCTCCCGCAAACCTATCTTTATTATTTTCCCGCAAATGAGTAAATTGCAAAATAAAAAAAACGATGACAGGTCAAGTTCAGTTGCACTTGTTTTGTTACGTAAAAAAGGGCGCGATGGCACGGTTCATCAAAATACTCTCCTTTTTATTGAAAGAAAATAATCTGATGATAAAAGAAAATATGAACATAAAATCACAAACTGAGCAAACAGTTAATTAGGAAAAGAGCATTTAGGTTTTACCTATTTTTATTTATTTTATTTTATTTATTCGGGATAACAAACAGTTATACATTTATGGTTGAGTAAATGGTAGATATGAAACAGACTTAATTAATATATAACCAACAGCGTTATCCACAACTTACTATACCTAATGTCACAGTAGATACCGGCATTTAAAGTAAGTAATTGCATGTAAAGCGGTATTTCGGTAGATAGGCATTCCGTTAGACCCTCTGCCTTTGTCGTTAAAACGGACCGTTGGTTGTAATGAATTGTCTGTTCTTTCGTGTCCCTGACACGAGATACCTTGACTTAAATACAGCTACCTAGCTGGAACTAAGTGATTGCTCTAAACTAATACCAAAGTAGGTACGGTACCTACTTAGTTACTTACAAATGAGTATGACCTACTAACTACTAATTATTCTGCGTCAAACAAAAGCTTCTTCTTCTTCTTCGTTTATGGACTCTGTGGCTTATTTGCCACAACTTTGCCAGTGTCAAGTGAAGTAGTTTACGATTGTCAAACGAGTTTTTCGGGATTCGCTCTCTGTAGATAATGAGTTTACCTATGCTGAAGTGACAGACTGAGCGGTAGAGGCTTTTTAGAGCATCATACTTATAATGAAACGGACGGTAAAGAGAACACTAATTTATGTAGCTTTTCTGGCACTATCCCAAAATTCTGTGTCCATTCGAGAATAATGCATTGACGTCAGGACGTCAGGTATAGTCACTTCGATCAATTTGTTTTTCTCGTTTTTGACAGCACGAGTTCAAGCTTAACTCAAGGCTGCGTTTCCACCAGAGATGTGCGAGGATGATGCAGCCTTAAACTAATGCTTACTAAGTACACGATGACGGTAACGCGGCAGAACTGTAACCCAATCCAACCATGACTTAGGGTGATTTGCACCAAGTTTATAATAACTGGCCTCCTCCCTACTAGTTTCAAGTTTTCAACCCAGTCCAGTGCTGACCTTGCATTTAGCACTCGCAAGTTAGTCTAGTTTACTAGCCACATATAATAATAGCACGTGTTATTATTCTAAGACTAGCCATATTACCTATTAGCAGGGAGTCAAAAATTGACAGCAACTGAATTTTACACAGATTTCGTTTTTTATCGTCTTTTAACTTATGCCGAAATTCTGAATCACTGAGTATATTCATTTAAATTCGTGTAAACCACCTACAGCTAGGGCTGAATTATTAAGCAAGCTAATTAGACTTATTGACTTGTATTAAACTTATTTACAGCAAACGGGGTACGGGCATTAGGGAAATTTTCAAAACACGCATGGATCACTTAATTTTCATTCAGTCCAAAGTTTGTTGGCGCGTTCGGCATTCACGCCGCAAAATGATAAATTACTTTATAAGTACCTATACCTACCTACCTAGGTTATGACATTTATAATATGCATGGAGCACAAAGTTGTGGTTTTTACAACACACAAAGAAGCGTTTTATTATGATATGACGTTTTAGTAAGAACCTTTGGATGTAATGCACTATTTACGTTATTATAATAACTAACTTCTGCTCACGGTTTTACACGTGGTACTAGAAATATAAAAAGATGCCGATGTTATTCTAGGTCCAGAACAATTCTAAGTTACATTCAAATCGGTGCAGCCATAATTGAACTACAATCACACTCATTCATCACATTCATCCACATTTTCGGATTTATATTATAAGTTGAATTATTGTTCTTACTAAAAATTAATTTTAAAAATTAAAAAATTAATAAATTTTAAGACGTTTCAAAGTGATCCTTGTGATTCTACTGAATATATAATTTTTGATTTTGATTTTGATTTTGACTAGCATCTAATTTCAGAGTAAGTATCTAAAGATTTTAAGTACCTACTTAAATTCAATTATGTACGTAGGAATTTTAAAACAATAGGGACTAATTAAAATATCAAAAGTGTAAAGACATGAAGGATGCTCGCACACGACACAGACATATCACAGGGTGTCAGGTGCCGCTGTAGCTCCAATTAGTCGTCGTGTGCCGGACCCGCATACTGAGGTTAACTCATTACCTACTACCTAAAAAACGGGGAAGAATGATTCTTTATTTATAACTAGCTGTTGCCCGCGACTTCGTTCGCATGGAATTCGGGAACCGTATTTTTCTAGGATAAAAAGCCTTTCTTTTTCCCGGTCTTAACATAATCTATGTTTTAAATTACAGTGAAATCGCTTGTCGTTGTCGAATTAAAGAGGAACAAACAACCATTCAAACAAACATGCAGAAGGATCATTAGGTATAGGTATTAGTGTTATTTTATATACATAAGCAAACGTTCCTTCTTCCATGTTGGTTTAGAGATCCGGCTTCGCTCGATCAACTAAATATTATCCTTCTATTAAGAAAAACGTTTTCAATTTCCTACCTTGCGAATGGCTCGTATTGTTATGAACGGTAAATAAATAGTGAGACGGAAATAACAATAGCGAAACAAAGACTTCAGAGGAAATGCCTTGGGACCGTGACTGTACCTAGAAAAGTGAAAATATGAATTGTTTCAATATTTGAGTTATAGTCAATAATATATTACTTTGTATGTACAAAAAAATCGCTTTACGAATCGTAATACCATTGCTAGGTTTTTTTTCTTTACATAGGTACTTAGTATAAAACAAAGTCTGTTCCTCTGTATGTATGTATGTTGTTTGTTCGCTCTTTTGAAATATGCAACGGATTTAATGCTTCATGTAATGCGGTTTTCAATCAATCGATATAGTGATTCAAGAGAAAGGTTGATACGTCACGCACCCATGCAAAGCCGGGGTATGTTTAACTACCGACCCGCATTACATGGAGCATTATGGACTTATTCATAATCATACTATAAACCTCTGTTTGCTAATGTGTCTTTCAAATCTGTTATAGTCTTTGTTCATTGACATAAAAATGACATAGAAGAAAATACTTAGCAAGCCGCTAAAATGTTAGTTTTTTTATGAATAAGGGAATTATTATTTGTTATTTTTTTTGTATTTGTCAGAACGTTTCTCTCTCCAGCCAACTGGAGCCCAATTCTACTTATACAAAAACATCAAAATTGCAGTTGAATTGTTAATATTTCAAGGCTCAACAATGCAATTATAATTTAGAAGCCACGATTTTCTTATAAATGGTATTTTCAGTGACTCAATTCCGAAATTAATTAGTTATGTGTTCTGATAGACACAAAATAATTTACAGAAATTAACGAAAAATTACTCGTCTGATCCCATTTTAAGCATTATTAAAACCTCAAGCTCAGTATTTACATAAGCTAAACCTTAACCGAGTCTGTAACTTAATTACTTAAAACAAAATGATGTGGCCGCATGCATTCGATGCTTTTAGGGCGTATATAACTCAATATTACCAGCATAGGATGTGAACATTTCAGTCACCACGTGCTCGTAAAACCCAAATTGCCGGTGCATTCGAACAAGCTCACACAACCTCGTAATGTATGAAGTGCTGGGCCGTTCCATAAATTGGTGACCTAACAGTAGCAGGCTTTTATTTTAGTGCAGGTTTATTGCGGTAAACGTTTTGTAACTGAAACGTTTTGGTTAGGGTGGGTTTCAACATAAAAAAAAGATAAAAAAAATTTAGAGTTAATTGAGTTTTTTATCTTGTAATGGATTTCCGCAAAGTAACGCCTGAATCTATCAATTATCTGGGTTTCAACTTTCATACAACGATGTTATGTTCGAAGTTAATAGCAATTGTCATAACGTACAAACTTCGGAAGATTATGTTCGATCACAGCAATAAAGCCGCTGCTAGTGTTGGAAGTATTTCACGACGCCACAAAAAAAAAACTGTTATCACTAACCAGTGGTATTAAACACTTGGTAACAGACCAGCAACCATCATCATCAATAACATAATTACTCTGCTTTTTGCATTGCTTTTCATAACAGTTGCTTATTATGAGGTGACCCAAAATATGTAGGTATAGTGGTCAGGCATTGCATTAGAAACTATTTCCTTTACGACTTTTGGGACATCAGTAGGCTGATGATGATGACTGCTGTGTAAGTAGGCACTAAGTAAAAAAACGATCAATCAACAGTCAATTTCAACTTCATCTAGTCGTCTATTGTTTTTCACTAATCGCTCGAATAGTCTATGTTTCGTCTCGCTTCACCGCGTCCAATCATATCTACTGATCTGACGGTCCGATGCCGATGGATAGTTCAAGTCCAAGACAAGAGACTACCTAACTAAATGATTATTCTGAGATGAGATCTAAACCCTAAGTAAACGCAGGCAAGTACCGGTTAAGAACTGTCGCGCCGAACGAGAACTGATAAACATAAGTAAATTCACCTAGCTTTAAGACGTTTCAAAATGATCCTTGTGATATTATTGAAAAAATATATTTTTTACTTTATTTTACTGATAGTGATTTGGATCAGTTGAGGTCGTTTGTAACGGTCTTTAGATGGCTCAACTGTTTCATATGTATTTTGTATATTTTGTAATGTAATGTAATTATGTACATATTTTATTTTGTTTAATAAATATCCTTTACTTTACATAGACAGATAAACTGACTCATTTTTGACCTTAAAAAATTTAATAAAATATTACTTTGGTAAAATTACACACACTTTCACTTTTACAAGGTTTACTGAGTCGACACTTGTGCATGTTCCTATAGCTTGACAACCACGGAACCGATTTGGCTGAAATAACCGGGAATATGACATAAGAAGTACTTTTTATCGCGGAAAAAAGTATGATTCCCGAGTTCCACGCGAACGAAATCGCGGGCAACAGCTAGCAAATAATAAGCGGTTTACGGAGCCACTCGAACGTGGCTCGTGACATCTAATACGAGTGTTGGCATGTATGGCGGACGTAATCAACTGTTATCTACATAGTCCATGACCTAAGCACCCACAGAATAACATGGAGTCTGAGAGACAGGATGCAAAAAAGCCAGACGGCTCATTTTAGGATATATATCTATCTAATCTGTCTTGTATACGCAGAGTACTATATCATAGTCATATGTTGTTTGTTACACAAAGGAATAGTTCCATTTTATTATCTCTCGTATCATATTGCCTTTCATATCAGAAGAATTTATGTCCTAGACAGGGTTAAAAATGTCGGACATCTTGTGGTATCGCGACTCTGCAAGATAAACGACTTTTTGTACCTAAACGTATTTATTCTGCAAACGGGGAAGCACGAAACGTGAACATAAACTCATTTTTTACTAGTAGGTACGTCGCTGCTTATTTATTCCAACCATTTTCTTATATTTTTATGGATGATTTTTTATTATGTTTTATCTTTATACAAATTACATACTTAATAATTAATTTATTTGCGCAACTACCAAATTGAACGGTGCTTTAGAGAGCTGTCGGTTTCGGCTAAAACGGACGTTAGGCCATGACGGAGAAGCCTTAGGGCGGCCTATAAACTCCAGAGTTGGTCACTGACATTATAATGTTCGATGGACGTACGGAGCTATAGTGTGCTGTAATTTATTTTAAATTAACCCCAACCACTTCGTTTTTAGTCGGCTACGCGCCCGCTACGAGCCCGCTACGCCGTAGAGGTCGTCGTAGCAATGCTCTAACTAATTCTCTTGAGTAGTCTTTTCTTAGTTTCTAGAAAAACAGGACAATCGATTAATAAAACATTGTGTTTTTCAGTGTATCAAATCAAAACTGGATCTAGGTGAGTCATGGGTAGTGTGCACGCTTTTAGCACGCTTGTAAACAAATTCAAAGCTAGATGTCTAGATCTAGTGGAGAAACAAATACAGTGTTTCATAGATATTGTAAACACAAAATAGAACAAGCTACAGCTACCCTCAAAATGCAAATAAGTTTCAACTTTAAGGCGTTTTCAATCATTGCTTACAAAACGTTACTGAAACTTGGAAGGTATTAAATAAATTGCGTATAGTGCTAACTAGAAACAATTTTGAAGCTATAGAGATTTTGTTTACGTGTGCTGTGTCACTTATAAATAATTACCTGCCTATCTACCAATACCATTAGATTGTTCTTATCTCCATTAATTCTGACGAACCTCAAATCTATATTTACATTATAAAAGGCATGACATACTGACCTACAAGTACAACAGCGTAGCGCATAAACCACTACTGGACCTAGCAACTTGAAATTTAGAGGGTGTAGTGTGTGTAAGTTCTAAGGAGTTCCCGAAATTCGAGTCCTAAAGAACGCAACGGAAGATTGTTGTGTTCCGGTGTGAAGGGTATGGTTTCCGGTGAAATTACTGGCACATGAGGCTTTCGATCTTAGCCTCAAGGTGGCAACCCGCGAGTGATACCTCTGGTATTGCAAGCGTCCA
This sequence comes from Colostygia pectinataria, assembly GCA_951394395.1. Classification (NCBI taxonomy): domain Eukaryota; kingdom Metazoa; phylum Arthropoda; class Insecta; order Lepidoptera; family Geometridae; genus Colostygia; species Colostygia pectinataria. Next base: position 3,906,262 of record OX596351.1, on the reverse strand, counting down.
TAGGCTACGGTAACCGCTTACCATCTTGTGGGCCGTACGCTTGGTTGCCACTTCAGTTGTATAAAAAAAAACTGTAATTTCTCTGTCTGTAAGCAAGTTTGAAAAAAGTTAACGTGAATAAAGTCGCAGGAGCTTTCCACTGGCACCTACTATCTATAAAACCAAGTAGGTACATGCAAAATACTAGAGCCTTGTTCACAATCTGTTTCCTAATGTGTCTTTCAAATCTATCGTCTTTTATCATTTAACTACCTACTTATGAATGTCAAGGAAAGACAATACTTAGCAAGCTGCTAAAACGACAGTTTTACTTATAAAGGGCACTATACTTTAAAAGTTCTAAAATTAGTTAACACGATCATATTATAGGCCCCGACATATCTCGTAACAGTCGGTGACCGAGTTATCAAAGATTTATAAGTAAAAGTGGGGTGGGCTGCATGATTGGCGGGTATCGTGGATGAGTGTAGATGGGGATGCGTATATTGCAGTGTTAGATAGGCAGGTACCGCTAGGACTATATAACTAACTGGACGCAAAATAATCTCGGAATCTATCTCTAGTCAGCTGCAGCATGCAGGCTTTAGGGCTTAAAGTAATCTTAGCGGTTACCCTTAAGTTTATGGCAACTAGACGCAAAATATTCTATGAATTTAAGTACTTGTATCTAGTAAGATAATCTAAACAGCTTAGGTACACTAAGAACCTTGTAGGTGTTCTCTTACAATTTTTAAATTAACAACCTTTTTTTGATAGAACTCTAGTTAAACCTATCTTTTGTACTTGAGACGCCTTGAAATAATATTAATAAAATTAGAACTATGTGCACCAATGTAGGTACACCAGATGCGTCCGCCTAAGCGTACCTATAATAGAGCAGTGTGTTTTTAATCATAAACAAATGCAATTTTTACCATGTCAAATAAAGCTTGGTTCATTAGCTTGCGGGGTTAATATCAAGCTAGTATTTCGAGTCTACTGTTATTAGTCTTAGGTCTGGGGTAAAGCTGTGTTCAGTGTTCCAAACCAGTGGACATTTACCAGTCGCGGCCGTACCGCGATACAGAGTGGCTGAAACTTAGCTTAGTTAGCTCAAAAATATTATCATTTTAAAATAAGGTTTCATTGCTTGTTTGAAAAGTAGCTACAATGTTTAGTTTTTTATTTCAATTCAATTTACACAGGGTTTTTAAACATTAGAATTACAAGTGTGGTTTCAAAATAATGAGTATGAGTTTTAAAGCACATAGTGGTTTTGTAAAGTTAGCTAGTTAGATGAACAAACAGTGAATTTAAATTGAAAATTAAATATTATTATCAATTTTGAAATAAACATGCAGCAGAATGATATCAACTAATTTAAGTAACAAAACTATTTAAGACAAAAGTGAGGACATTTTCATATGGATTGACGAACAGGTATCAACCTCTCAGCCGGAAGCAACTTCACAACACAATCCGTACAGTAGTCTGTACCTGCATTATCAGTCCACCTAGCACCGAGGAAACCTGTCTTTTGACAGCCAACACACATAGTCTTAATCTGAAACACGGGAGCCGTTTCATCTAATAACCGTTGCTCTTTAGCAGCTTTCAACAACTCCACAATAAGCTTGCCGGTACTCTTGGTTTCCATTATATCTTGTGAGTCTCCTGTCTCATACGGATCTTCCATAGCAACCGGGACGTGAAGTTGGGGAAAGAATGTGGATTTTTTATAGTAAATTGATTTTGCCCGTACCTGGGCAGCACCTTTTGGAGCTCTCCCGGGTATAGGTAAGCCAGCTTTTGCTAATTTAGCAAAATACTTTTGAATCCTACTCATCACTTGGACCGGTGTCCGAGTGCCTAATGCATGAGCAATTTTTTTGTAGCGTTTCATTTCAACACCTTCTTCTGGAAAAATCAGAAGTAATTCTTCCAACCTTTTTTGTTCATCACATGACCATAGTTGGTTGAAGGTCTCTGGTTTGCTATCTGTGAACATTCGGCCTCTGACTTTCAATGTGTCAAAATCATCTCTATTAGGCTTGATATCCTTCATATCTTCATTTTCTATAGTAGCATCAATTCCATAACTAGTCCATTCAACATCCGGTATCTCTGCTATAGTCTGTCTTGGTGGGAAGCTTATACTACCTGATTTGAGGTTTTCAATAAAGGTAAGAGGATCCTCCAACGCATTTCGCTGAGCTTCAGCTAAATCTTCGACATCTTTTAATGCTTTTAATTTTTGTGCTTCCAGTTTGACGATGTATTTGAGTAATGTACAATAGTCTTTGTTACCACGTAGTGCTAAGTGGTCCGTTTCGAATGCAAACTCGTCCTCTGGCTCCATATCCAAGATTTCAAGGTTTTCAAATTGATCCTCCTCCATCATTGCTGAAAATGAGATAACTCAAGATGAATGTAACAGCGGGCATAAAACTTCCAAGTAGCCCGAAAAAGCTGAGTGTGAAACTAAGAAACAAACTGAATAGTGTTCAACTCAAGAAATGCAAACCTGAGAACAGAAGCTCGTCCCTGGAAGGATGGTCCGGTCGGTGAGTGAATATTTCGTAAGATAAAGATTCAATTGTAAATATTTTCTCTGGTTTTAAGCGAAAAAGACTATTATAATAGCACACAAATCACCGATCATAAAATAATTAATTTTTATTCAACAAACAAAACAAACCTTCTTTCCGTCCCACTCACACTTTACATTGATTGATGTTGATGACAGATGAGATGACAGTGACAGATGACAGACGAGAAACCAGACTTAGAAACTAACGTTAAAATATAAAACCTATCAAAATAATACGTCAAACTGTCAAAATAATACGATACGCCTCAGCGCCATCTACTAGAAATAGTTTAAACCACGTAGCGTAAGCTAAGAACCGTGACGTGTAGTGTAGGCAGTGTAGCACATTTTGTACCTATATCTTCATAGATGACGCTTCTCCCAATTTTGTTGCTTTTGAACAACATTATTATAGATGTCGTTACTTGTTGCTTTCAGATCAAAAAAAGAATTGGTTTACAAAATAGAAATCATTAAAATAACGTTAAATAATAATCATAAAACCCAGCTTATCGAGTCGATGCGTAAGCCTATTTTAGCAGTAGGTAAATAGGTACCTACTTATTCATATTTAGATATAAAGTCTGCAATGTAACAGGACTGCAATGTAGGTCTACTTAAGCATAGTCGTAGAACTAGTAAAATACTTCAGGTAAGTAGGTGTACTACCTATACAGGTACTACTACCTAGCAAGAATAAGTAGGTTAGTTGTAGGTACATTACATACCTACATAATAACTTAAAATAGGTAGGTTAGGTACATTGTGATTATAACACGAGCGAAGCCGCGGCAAAAACCAGTCCAGTGTATTGATATTACCAATTCAAACAATCTGTGTGCACTGCATGACTTGCGAGCTATTAGCGCCTTTGCTCAGTGAATTGCTGCTATAATACAATAGGTATGCACCTTACTTAAAGTAAACTGTGGCGCACCTAATTTGTTTAATAGGGAATAACATTAGAAGACTATATCACTGGGGCCATAAGTTATCAAGTAAAATACTGAGGTTTTATGAACTGCGCGGCCCTAATGTCATTGAAACGGCCAAACGCATTCTTTATTTCAATAATTTAACATTTAAAAAAAAAAATTGGAACCGTAGTACCTAGTTGAGGTTGCGATCTAAAGAAAAATAGCCCTAGTTACAAACTGTTACTAGTTACAACCAAGCGCTTAAATTATCTTGGGTTACAACTAGTTACTAGTTATCTGTTTCTAGTTAACTGTACCTAACTGTTAATGTTGGCTTAGTATCTACTCCCTTACCTACTGCTTATCCCAAAAATATATCCATGAGTGGGTACCTAAACAAATAAAACGAGCATTGACTTTTGATAGAAGCATTTTGGCAACGCAATCTTTGAAAACTACTTTTCGGGCACAGGGCCTTCATTTTAAGGTTTATTAAACTGTCTTGTTTTAAACTTATTCTGGTTTTATTTCCGCACTGGTACAATATACGTATTGCCTTGTTAGTAACTAAAGAGGAACACTAAGTCATTTGATTAGCAAGAAGGCACGTATTTCATTTGCAACAGCTGCTGCAAAGAAAATTGTTTTTTGAGCTAGACATTCATAATATCTATCATCAGCATCACAGAAGCAGCAAAACAAAATATAATCTTACCAGTATTGTTATAAACAATGAGAGAAGCAATCTAAGAACTAGGTACTAAAAGAGGTACTTACATAATATAATACTTATGATTAAAAGTGCTCCGCAGCACTAACAATGCGGATTTTCTGAAAGTAATGTTTACATTGCAGAAACATACCTATGAAAAACACGTTGAGCGAAGTTACCGTGCGATAATTTAAAAGGTCGAGACAGCATGCATGAGGCATGAGGTCACGATTGTAGGCAACTGCTACGGCACAGCTACGCGGCGTAGCGCTCAGCGTAGACCCTCGCTCAGTCGCCACGCAAACCTCGCCGTAGTCACGTCTCACCGGCCACGATGCGCGATTCGCGAGCAGCGGGAAACTTCTAAATAAACAATCCGTTCGAAACTATTCCGAAAAACTTTCACAAACGTTTTGAACCGCTATACTATTGGATTATAAATTATTAGTCCAGCTACACTGATGTGCAATGCCCCAGGCCTACGTTTCGCGTGATGTAACGAGTTGTGCCATATTCTAATGCGATTGTTTCTTATAAGCCAGACTCGACTTATACGTTGACACTTTCATCTGATAAGCGGGGCGATTTAATTTGTGAGTGGTAATGTAAAACGAAGTTGCGTGTCAACAGTTTAATTAAAACAATCGTAAATCGTGCTGTAACGTTTTGTATTGTGTCAGACGACCCAGAATTTACAAACATCGTATCAAGTTTACGACTAGCTAGGTAAACTAGCTAGGCAGGCAGGTATAGTCTAAGTCTGCTCTCGTATTAAACATTCAAGGCACAACAGCAATACCTAAAAGTGCTTTTAGTGCGGCAACCTGCTAGTCGTTTCTAATGCATGAGAAAGAATTTGCAGTCACGTACTGACCAAATTCGATACCGCAGGTTGAATTATCCTTAAGTACGGAGAGAATCAGTGTTGTGTGAAGCACGGTATATCGATGCCAAGCAGAGGGGTAACTCGTGCGTTTATTGCTCGCGAGGCGTATTGCGTAGGGTCGAATGGTGTGCGATGGTGGCGCGATGCTGTGTCTGGAGTCGCTGATGGCGCGGTGGCGGGAGCGAAGCGAGCGGGCCGCGCGGGCCGAGCGAGAGCAGCGAGCGCGCTCCCGCAGCCTCTGCTCCTCGGTCGGGGACGGCAGCTTGCTGCAGCTGCTGCACCGCCGAGCCAGCAGCGCCATGTAAGTTATATCTCCGCCTCATAGCACCAATGACATAAAGAACCAGAAAATATATTGATAGTTTATTAGCAGAATGTTCATCTTTGACTGTTTAAGCAGTTCTGCATTTGGATTGCTTCATTACAAGACCGCAATATTTTGACAAATGGACCAGCCAGCTAGAATGGCAATGTAATACAATGAAAGCAAAAGAAAAGTTGCATTGTAGCCTTTTGAAACTTTCGCTATAGGTCTCATAATTCGATCATACAACTGTACAACAACCTGGAGACAATGTTACTATAATACATTATCTGTTATCTTCTAGTTGCTAGGACTGCTTTAAGTTAATCTTCTGGTAGCTTGTGTTAAATAAATGTTTTTCTATTCTATTTCATTCTATACTCGTAGTATCCTGAGAGGCACGTTCCTCAATAAGTGCAAACAGTTAAAATTCTAATTTACAGTATCCATAGAAACTAAAAACACCTTTAAATTAAGAATTGACCCCTTGCTAATGTTGTTTTTGGGCATTGTTCATTTTTTTGAACAAAAGAGAGAGAGTTCTTTGTGTTAGAGCTCGTCCGAGGAATACCTATTTCTGCCACCGAGCAGTAATATTTGCATAGCTGTATTTTGTTCGAAGGCTCGTGAAATTACTGGCATATGAGACTTTAGTTAGATAAATAAACGTCTGGCAACGAGTAGTACCTGGTATTGCAAGCGTCCGTAGATTAAAGTAACGACTTACTATCAGGGTCGTATGCTTGTTTGCAATCATCAAGTATTTTGCAATGAAAATCTAAAAATTAAAATCTCCCAAAAACTTAGGTGCGTAACTAATGTGTTTTCTGGGAAACGCATAATAACATAATTTTTCAATTATCAAGCGTGTAGCAATGTTCAATGTATTAAATCATTACTCAAACTATTCAACCGTGAATAAGCAGGTTGTGGCAAATATGATCCCCCAGCGCTAGATCAGCATCGATTCGGCTCGTCTTTTGTATTTTTCCGGAGCGAGGTGATAACACAAACACAATAACAGGAGATGAGGTACGCAGATCATGTGTTGCAGTATAAAGTTTCAACAAAAAATGCTTCTTCTTTGTGTCTAAGATACAAAACATTTTGATGTTTATTTATAACGAGCTGACCCGTGCGGCTTCACCCGCGTTTTTGCAGATTTTATGCTATCCCACAGGATCAGTACATTTTTCGGGGATAAAAAGTGGTAACAAACATACACACACACCAACCCACATACATAGACTTTCGCATTCATAATATTAGTAGGATAGTATGATTTGCGCTCCCAGTACTTAGCTACGTCTATAGCATTAGTAGTGGCTGTAGACAAATCGCCCAGTGTGCAGCTGGCAGGTTAGGATACAGTGGGCAGTTCAGTTTATGCGACGATGGTTTGTGGGTCAGCGCCACACTTGCAGCGCGTTGCCGTTTCTTGCCGGTACTTCACTTGGTATAAGTAGATATTTGCGTTATTTCATTCGCACAAATTAAGCTTGCAAAGAATACTGAGCGCTCCAGTTGAGGTAACGTACATCTGTCGCGGGGCGATATATCTGCCACAACCTTAATTCTCTATTACGAAACATGTTGTTCGGATGGAATATAATATTGAATTCCGCTTAAAACGTTTGTAATTAAAATGATTAATTCTACTCGAAGCGTAGGTTTACCGCAAACCCAACAGAAACTCATTTCGCTTCTGTTAGTCAGCAGTCAGCATTATGTTTTCTATACAAAAGCGAAACCATACCGTTTGGGTATGCGATATTTCGCTCTGATCCTGAAAGCGTATAATCTTGCCTGATGTGCTTGTTTAGGAATTAGCATAATCCGCTGTCAATGTATTGGCAAAAAATTCGCATGACTTTCACAATGCTGTCCTACTTCGCTTTGGAAATTGGGTCATTCTAGAGAACGCGATCCTCATGGCCTGTTTTTAAAATTCCGGCATGGGGCGGGTTTTCCCTAATCTGTAGTTGGCGGCATCCAAAGTGTAACTTTGTTGTTGCGGTTCGACAAAAACAGTGAGTCGGCTCGATGCTCGATAGCGGGCTGAGCAGCTATTATGTAATTTGGTTGCAATTTCATTGGGTTTCAATCTTAAACTGACGTAATTTGCATAAAACCTACCTGCGACAGACGGTTTATTGACAGGTTTCTGATTGATATCGGATTGCAACCCAGTTGTACAAATTATTGGCACAGAAATAATAATATTACTTAATAGGTATTACGTATGAGGCGGAAAACTGTAAATGATCTGAAATCTGGGATCGCTAAGAGTGTCGATTCTGTTCTAGCATTTTCTTAACTTAGCTAACTAAAATTATCGCGGTCCTTCGTATTTTAATTCGTTAGTAAAGGACGGCAACAATTTTAGTTAGTTTATTTTAGAAAATATTACGACAGAATCGACACCATTATCGACTAGAATTATAAATAAAAAAATAAATAAATAATGCTGGACAATCCACACAGCATCATCTAGCACCAAAGTAAGCTGCTGTTAAACAGAGCTGTGTTTATGGGTACTAGATGACTGATATATACTTAATACAATAAATACATAGATAGATATTTTTTATTATATATAGAAAATACCCAGAACACCCGGGACAAATATTTGTAGATCGTAAAACATTTGACCCGAGGCGGGAATCGAACCCGCAACCTCCGCGTCGCAGGCGAAACCTGCGCCCGCTGCGCCACATCGGGTCGTCAAATTAATTGAGATCTTAGATGCCCGGGTCCCGGGCTCCGTGTCTCGGGATCGTCCGTCGATCGATCATTCGCCAAACACGGGCGGCAATAAGATGCAGCAGGCGCCAAACTTTCTTATTGACGTATGAAAACATTTTCCCCGATAGTTCTACTTTCGTCCAAACCCCATGGAAGAGTTTCAAACTCAGGAAATGCTCGATAGAATCTGTGAAACTTTTTATGTGTCATTTAGTCGTAAAGAGTTGTGATCACTAAAGGTGGATACAGTTGGTTACAATGCAAGTCATCACAATGGTCACCCCTCTAATGTTCACTGTTGAGACGCTGGCCGCTACTCTCGAGCGAGAGTGTGTCATAATACAAATACTACTCAAACTCGATGTGTATTAGCGGATAGCACATGACTTCTGAATTACTTATTCATTTTTAGACATTCCATTTTATTTCACCGTTTTAGAGCATTGCATTTTGCACATATACATTCTCGAATAGAAAAGTCCTGTTGGTGCAAGTTTCGGACAAAAGGCTTTACTTTTTTTACTAACTCATGTTTTTATCTTGTTAAAAGATATGCTCGAGTAGCTAAATGCCCACGGAACAGTCGCTTGTGAGTGTTCAGCCGTACATACGTAACATTTTGAGACATAATACTGTTCTAGGTTATTATTTAATGTACGAATTCTAGTAACAAAATAAATCATTTCATAAATCTGATAGTATCTTATCGTGTCACCTCGCCAGACTAATGTAAGTGGGTTTAACGCAAAATTACCTACCCGAGAGCCTTGTGCGATATTCGAGCAAAACATGTCGTGTTTTACACATGTGTCAGTCGTTTATTCATGAAAAAAATAATGAGTTTGGTACTAAAAACAGTAGTACAATCAAAACCTTATTACCTATTCGTTATACAAAGCGGCATTATTTCTCCAGTTAATTAAATAATCGATCTAACAGGCTTGTAGGAAAGTAGCAAGTTTTTTTACCTTTGTAAAACAACTAAAGAACAAACGTACGGACTGACAATGGAATAGAAATGTATTTATCAACGACGATGGTGATAAATTCGGTGTAATTTTTCAGCTATGCTTAAAGATTTAGAGCTTAAAGAATAGAATTTCTACCCTTAATGTAAAGGATTAACGTTTAAGATCACGGCAGTGATATTTTATACAGTGATTGAATAAAGTTTTATTACGTACTTGGTTGACAGAAACTTACGATTTCCTGAATGATTTGTTTTCCTAGTGACAATCACGAAAAACCCCTTTGACAATCGTAAACGTAAACGTATCGTTCATCTGTCAATTTGTATGAAAATTATAGAAGCGCCTCTATAGCGCGTAAAATGAATTAAACGAGATTACTCTCATGCATTGTGCAGTTGTTACCTCTGCTCCAACAATGTAATGGAAACTTCATCACTAGCGCGAGTTTGAAACTGGTAGAAGTGCAGTTAAGTGGCGATACGAGACCACAGCACTATTTCGTTAACGATAGGAGAATGCAGTAAGTAAATAAGCACCTATTAACGTCTGTTCATACTTTGTTGCTAGTATAAATGTCGGGCTATAACCGCTTGTTTTATTTTAATGCTTGTAGAGTTTTAGCTGGCATCGTTGCAGTAGAAATACAATTATTTTTAAAGTTATTTTTCAAATAATAGAAGAGAAATACCGCAGCCTGGCAGAGTAGTCAACAGTAGTTTTGTATGTGTGTTACGACTTAGGGTAGTTTTATTTGTTTCTTGCTGTTCCGCGTAGTCGCCATTCAGATAGGTGACCGCCGCCAGTGGCAATTTCAACTGAGCTTATTCTTATTAATTCTTAGCAATTCTTATTCGTGTTTCGCAGCAATCGGTCCCGGCATTTGCAAAGTTTTTTAAGTTACAGGGGCCTTCGGGGCTATTAACTCCGTCACTGGAGTTGGTAACTGAGTACACAAAAATAACTTAAGTGTAGGTGTGTCCCAAAGTTTTGCGAAAAAATCCAAGAATACCTACCGAATCGAATGAATAACTAATGTATATTATTCTAATAATAATAACCCTACCTACTCGAGAAATCTGTAACTTATGAATGTGGGGGGTTCGATTCATGATTTATTTATTCAAATGTAATATTGGAGAACTATCCCAAGAATTGAAATAGTAGAAGAAAAAGTCATAGACCGTGTCATCGCAATATCGTAGCAGTGTCTTGGAAGAGTAATATTTAGCAAGTTTAGTTTATTTATTTTTACAAAAGAAGTATAATAATAAAATATAATATAACCATCACTATTATTACACCTTATAGAGCACCGGTGGTCTAGTGGTAGTGACCCCGTCTTCCCATCCTAAGGTCGTGGGTTCAAACACGGTCGTGCACCAATGGATTTTTCTGTTCGAAAAATGTATGTGCGCAATGCCAGTGCTCTCATACGGTGAAGGAAAACATCGTGAGGAAACCGGCATGTCCAAGAACTAAAAATTCGATGTGCCATCCACCAACCCGCATTGGGTCCGCGTGCCCTTCTAGGCACGTAAGCGCTCAATTTAAATTCTTACTGGCAGTCACCCATCCAAATGATGACTTGGAACAGTGCACCAGCTTCGTAACAAAAAAAATATTGTAATTAAAAATCAATAAACTAATAAAATACACTTTTCAAAAAAGCTAGTCTAACACTGGGTTTTAACATGACAGGCACCTTACACCTTCGTTGCCGTATGTGTAGGTACTGCCTAGACTTAGCCTCAACTCAACTCTCAACTTGAGGGTCTCAAGCAACCTCAGTTATAAGTATTCTCGCTACTCGGTTGTAGTAAGTAATGGGATATTTAATTAATAGCGCTATAAATTAGTTTCGCGAGGCTAATCTGCTTTCAGAATATATCGGTTAATTTATCATGTAACACTCGCTAATAAATATTATGTAATCTAATTTCTAAATCTATTCTGAGAATAGGCTTTACACGTTGTCATATGCATATATGAGAGCAATTTTAACCTGGTCGTAAAACGTTTCAGCAAGACTTCGATTTGGTAAGCAGCTTCAACCAGATATTCTGCCTCCAAGCAGCAGTGTGCAAGCATTACTGTGTACAGATTTTAAGGGCACTAAGCAAAGGGCAGTGCAGTACAAAGCGTTGCCTGCCTTGTAAGACCTTGTTAAATAAGTGATTAGATTCCCTGTTTATTCCAAATTGTCCAAAAAGTTGTTCCACTATGTTTGTTGACAGTGAGCAGAGACTATTTAACTTCCCAGGAAGAAAGAATGTACCTATTGTGGCTGAAACGTCAAGCATAGTACATTTAACAATTATATAAAAGCTTTTCAATGTGGACTGTGGAAGTGTGGACTGGCGCATGGCGTAGGTCAATCTAATTAGTGGAACTGGTTCACAGCTGCAATAAAACAACCAAGGGTGTACCCACCCTTTCCATCCTAAAGAGGGTGTTTTTATGTCGCGGCACTCATGAATCTGATGACTTGCGCGATCATGGATAAGATGTATCCTCGTAACTCGTAAGCAAATTTTTTTGTACCTACGAAGTTCGATTGTTTCAACATTTTAAATGAAAAAAAACTAGTTTCGAATAGAAGTAAAACCTAGATTACGACTCACGTTGCATATACTATCTGGGTCATCGTCATCATTTTTATCAGCTAATATAGACTTCCACTGCTGGACATAGGCAATCGATTTTGAGACATTACCCTCCACTTTACATTCATTATCCATCAACTTAGTGCGACCGCTTCAATTTCATCGGTCCATCGCCTGCCTGCCTGGCTGGGTTCGTGATATCATTTATAAATCAGTAGTAAGCTCAACAAGAGTGAGTTCAAGACTCGGGTTACAGTTGACAGTAAGGCAAATATTTTAAGGCAAGAATTACAGATATCATTTTGATTTTATATTCTTCTTATACACATTCGTAATGAAGTAAACGATATGTACAGGGTTGTGTAATTACAAAATGTTATAAGGATTTAGAAACCGTTTGATTAAAAACCAAATGTTGATGATTACTTGTGTACGTTAAGGTACTAAACTAACTGCGCCACGCGGTGTTACCACAGAGTAATGCTATTTATCCCACGGGCACATTTTTCCGAGATAAAGAGTAGCCTATGTTATTGTAGACTACAATCTATGTTTTATACAGATCCGTTCAGCCGTTCTGGCTTGATACTCCCACAAACATACAAATATCCAAACTTTCCTTTTTAGTATTATAGGTACTTATGTACTTATAGGTACTTATAGTAAGATGACGTGAAGAGCTCGTTTCACGCAGAGGTGCGGATCGCAGCTTCCTGATATTTATAAACAGAACCTTTTATTCAGGGCCTCGTTCAAAAATAATTACTCTATAATGAGAGTCACCTTTTGTGGCGATAATGAGTATTTTTGATCGCGCGTGGGCTTCTAAGTTGGAAATAATTTCTATTAAAGTTAAAAAGTGTTGGGTCAAAAATATAAATTTTAAAATCTAGTGAAACATGCCGCATCGGGTCTTTGCTGGCGTAGCGCAAACGTATGTTCAATTCTTTTTATTTAATTTTATTCGTATATTATTTTACGCATCAACTCCAAATGATGTCTACGGCAAGAAGAAGCTCGGAACTTGCGAGCTTCTTTTTTGTGATTCTATTTATAAATATTGGTATGCTCAATAACATAAATAAATAAAATTACATTTTACTGCTTGCTTAGTATTGTCTTTCCTTGTCATTCTAATGTCGATGAACAAAATCGATGCTAGATTTGAAAGACACAGAGGTTTTAAATACCTACGTTTATAAATAAGTTCTCTAGCCAGTCAGTTTCATGAAGTTGTCGCTTAAGTACCTACCTAAGTACCTGTATCACGGCTTTAGGAACAAGGACGTCCCAATTAATACAAAAGATAGAATTTAGCTTCCTCATCCTTTTTGAACAATTATCCTAAGCGTAGCGCAAGATTTTTTCCACAAGACTTATTTCATCAGCAGTTTAATTTACAGTTCTGAAATAAGTAGGTTATTTGCTTTTAAACTTTTGAGTTACTTTGGTAACTACTAAAAGCTAAGTACTAACAACATTTCTGACCTCTGTTTACTTCGAAAATTTTGTAATATGAAAGAGTAGACAAAAATAACATTTGAGTACCTACATATACATAAAATTGTAACATTGTAAAATTGTAAAATTCTACCTATACAGGGTCATTCATTATCAACCTGACAAACTTAAGGGGTAGGTTCCACACATAAAAAAAAATACTTGTACTTTTTTTTCTAATCGTTTTTTTTATAATTAAAAAAAATTACGTAATTCTGCTTAATAATTAGTTATCCTTGTTAGAAATCGAAAAGGCAGCCGAAAGATTCCCAACAATGATAAATAATAATTGAGCGGCAAAACGTAATCGATTTTTTTTTGTTAACTTGGGATTTTTAAGACAAAATATACATTAAAAAAAATAATTATAGGTACATATATATCTTTTTTTATGTGCGAAACCTATCCCTTAAGTTTGTCAGGTTGATAATGAATGACCCTGTATATAGTGAAAGCCTAGGTTATTGTGTAGGTAGGTGCACATTGCGTGAATAATTCTCAAACCTACAGGCTATCGTCGCGTGCTAGACCTCGATGCTTCACCCGAATTTAATTACCATATCAGTGAGATAAATGTATAATCAATCTTCACTTCATTAAACGGCCACTCGACTGATATCAATACCAGTGATATCATAAGGGCTGGCATAAGTACGAAAGGTTTTAAATTAAGTACTTATGTAGTCGATTTTTCTTTATTTTGTAAGGTCATGCCTAAATTACCCTGAATGCTAATTTGGAGATCAAAGTCAAAGTCAAAGTATTTTTATTGCTTGAACTTAGATGTTCATTATTTAGATAGTGTACCAATGTATTCTACCCTAAGAGGCATGCAATATAATATGATTTACAATGTCAAAAAATTAGAGAATAGAAAAATTATAATAAAATACAAGCAATCAATAATTAATAATATGAATTAACAATACTTAATAATAATAATTTGAATGCAGTTACAATGTCAGTTAAAGTAACGCAATCAAATTTGTTGGCACAAACGTTGGCCTCAATTTTAGACCCTTCAGAATAAGAATTTAACATAAAAAAATGCTTAAGGCTCTGCGTTGTAGGTGTAGGAATAATAATAACAATAAATAATGCTGGACAACCTACACAGCATCATCTAGCCCCAAGTTAAGCAGAGCTAGTGTTGGTTATGGGTACTATAGATGACTGATATACTTGATACAATACAATACATAGATAGATATTTTTTATTATACATAGAAAATACCCAGAACACCCGGAACTAATATTTGTAGATCGTACATCATTTGTTACGAGGCGGGAATCGAACCCGCAACCTCCGCGTCGCAGGCGGACCTTCGCCCGCACCACCACATCGGTCGGTCGTCAATCAGTGTGTCATCACTTCCTTTATAATAATCATATTTGTATTGATTACGTGGATTAGCACCATCTTGAGTTGGGTAAGTAACGTTTCGAGCGAAAAATGTTCGACTGATTCGACCCAAATGACACTTTCAATTTTTATTTATTTATTTACTGACATTTCGGCCAACAATGACAATGTTTATAACAACAACAACAATTATTACTGATTGATCCGTGTTTGTCGACACGATGATTATTTATGGGTGTAAAAATAGGTTACCAAAACAACAAAAAACACCTAAGTATGTAAAAAACCCTTTTATACCACTTTGACTGTTGAATTGTGAAGATATTTAAACAAATTCAGTCAACAAATTTGTTCTTCGCAAAATACTGGCGTTTTCCTCATTACAATTCTTCAGGAAAGCAATCATGCTTATTATGTTGAATGTTTGTGAATAAAATATTTTCTTCATTGCAGCCCCTGAGTCCCACCTTTATTTCTGGTATCAACAAACTGTTTCAAAAGTAGTACCACCTACAGAACTGCAATTACTAAAGCGGTCACATCCTGCCACCTGTACAGTAAGCCACATCTTCACTTCAGCTTCTGCTAATATTTGATCCTTGTAATTTAAATGTAGTTTAGATCAAATTTTACTTATAAATCGAGAAAGCTGTATACACCTGTAAGTGCTGGTTACTTGTACTCGTAATCTAATACCTTTTACTGTACCTATTTAATAATGTTTTATGTAACTGTCGTTGGTGTCTAAATAAATAAATAAATAAAAGTAAGCCATCAATGCTAATGAACTGCTAAACTATTTTTTTATTATTCTATTCATTTGAAATCCATCTCTCTTATTTCACTCGTTTGCAAGTTAAAGAGTGGAAAGAGGTGAAATCGTTTTTCTTTTCATTTGAGGAAATATTTAGGAAACTAATGTCAAGAATAAGCAAAACCTCTAAGGAATATATATATATATATTTTATAGAAATAAGACACCCAACACAATCTGAATACTTACGTAATTTTTAAAAGATACCAACTAGATATGGTCCCCTACGGAAACCGAGCTGGTTGTTAGGTGAATAATAGGTGGTTTTCCACCATCTGTTCGTTTTTATCCCCTTTGTGGCTTGACTGTACAGGGGATTTCTTTCGAAAACAATTTGTTTCAAGGCCGTTGGATTATTGAGTTTCTGTCAACAGGCACTATAGTCTTAGTGTGAAACTACGTTTGACCTAAGCCTACCTATTACAGTAGAGAATTAGTCAGCTAGGAATATGCAAACAAAATATAATTAAACTGCCTCTTATCAATATTTAGCATAAGTATCCATATCATCAGCAGCCTAAAGCTGGGTTTCCACTGACGCGGAACTGGGCGGAGTGGAGCGGAGAAGAGCAATGAAAAGTGGCAAGTGTTTCCATTGTAGCAGAGCGTAGCGGGGTGGAGTGTAGCTGAGCTGCTTTGAGCCGTGTTCTGAACTTCCGATCAGTCAAATTCAATCTCTTAGAGAGATCATTCGTCATGTAGTCAGCCCGCTGCGCGCCGCACCGTCCCGCTACCTTCCGCTTGGCACCACAGTAGTACTAATTATACTAGAAATAGAAATAAACTCGCTGTTCCCACAGTTAGGCTCACTAAGGTCAGTAAATCTTATAAAGGGCAATGTGTACGCTTCTTTAACAAAGTCCCAAGTGACATACAAAATTTATGAATTGGTATATTTAAAAACTAAATTAAACAAAAACTGTCTCAAAAAGCTTACTATAAAACAACCGATTACCTAGATGTTAAAAAAGCTTGGGACGAATGTGCTCCAACTCTACTCGACATCCATAACAATAGCAAGGGTCATGCCAAAAAAGCGATAGGAACCCAGCCGGTGTTGTTGCCAGTTCTTTTACGGCATGGCCGCGTTGGAACTGGTGTAAATTTTCCTAGCTTGTAAGACGTTTCAAAGTGATCCTTGATTCTACTGAAATAAATAATTTTTGATTTTGATTTTTTGTTTTAATACCTGTTCTGTAATCGACAGCCTGCTCGACTCCGCTCTTTTCGGCTCGAGGACGCGTGTTCATATTAAAAGTCCGCTCAGCTTTGCTCCGCTCCACATGTGGAAACAGTGTAAGCACTGTTTCCACATGTGGAGTAGAGATTTCGAGCACTGTGATTGGCCAATTCTCGGTGCGTACGCACGTGCAAACGCACCCTGTGGTGACGACCTCGGTGGTGGCGTAGTGAGAGAGTGCCCGGTTGAAAAGCGAAAGGTTGCGCTTCTCCGCTGTGGAAAAACTGTATAACAGGATCTGCAATATTTGTTTCGGGTCTGGGTTTTATGTAAGTATGTTTTGTTTAGCTTTAGTTTTGTTTTGTATAGTGTGTATTTAGTTATAAATGGACCTAGTTTACAAATACAAAAGACAAATACAAAATTCAAATCAATTTTGATTTATTTTTGGTCTGTGACCACTGTCGATCGAGAATAGGCCAGTTGCCTAAAAGTGGGAACAAGGCTGACCAAGAGGTAGGTAAGTTTGTATCTCGAAGAATGTTAAAGCTTCGGAATAATAGTATTTCTCAAACGACACGAATAGCAAACGTTTATACAAAGATTGATGACCGCTATTCACTGTGACAGTTCACCAGTAGTTCACCCTCCAGCCTTGAACAATTCCATAGATAGGCGAACGAATAGCATTCATTTGAGGCGGTTCGTCTGTAATCAATTCTAATTGCAATTTGTAGAAAGAACCTTTTGTAAAAGTAAATTAGGTTATACAGAGTTAGGAAAACTCTAGCGACGGAGTTTTTTGCGTGAAGGCATTCGTTATGGCTTAGCTGACTTTATTTAAAGATATTGTACACAAACATATCTTTATTACCTAGTATTTGAAAGCTAAACTAACCTACTTTTTCAAAATAGATTTGACATCTGTTTCGCCGTATACGAGGCATTCTCAGGAACATTGACTCGCTTCTCCGTCAGGCAAGAAAGGTTTAGCGGAGAAGTAGTAAATATTTGTTTGCTAAATAATATCTTCTTATGGATTTCCGCAAATGACGATTCACGCCTGAAACAATTACCTATTAACTGTTATTTATATTATTTATGGTATTATAATGGCTTACCTTGGTATCGTAGTCGTCTCTCGTGAGTCAGATGGTGACTTACGTTGGGTAATAGTTTAACTTGTCTTTCAAAGTACCTACTATTTAGAAGCAAAACAATGTGAAGCTGTAAAAGGCACTCAATTTTCAATTTGCGTATAAAACCCTCATAACGACTCGCATACAAAATACCTACAGCCCGTATCGCCTCACAATGTCTAATTTATGCGTCAGACTCACACGTCAATGTGATTTTACGAGTATTGCGCACGTTACGACGTTACGCTACAATGTTTACCATGAAAGGGTGTCATCATTTGCGGGTATGCAGTCTATTCACCCCGGTCTCTCTTCGGCGGCAATTGGACGCCGTTGGCTGCCAAAATGACAAATATCGCTGACCTAGTTCGCTGGCCTCGCTGGCCCCGCTGTCCTGTGACGCACAAGACGGTGCAACTTACGCGAAATTGCCGTAGTCTCCGGCGTAATGATACACTTCCGGGCTTCAAACATCCTGTATTTGATGTGACTGACCTCACTCAGCTCAGTTGGTAGCTTTGCCTACTGCGCTGCAGGTTGTGGGTTCGATTTCCCACTCAGAACAAATATTTGTGTGATAAACATAAACGTGTGGTCTGAATCTGGGTGTTTCTGGCTCCCATAGTACCCACAAGATTTGCTTAGTTTGTGGTTAGATGGCGCTGTTTGAAATTAACAGATTTATTTATTTATCTATTACATGTGTAAGTTTGCGCAGTCTTCCTCGAGAGTTTCTATAAATATTTAAGTTAGGTTATGTCGAAGCCAACGCGGCGATATCTAATAAGTAGGTAAGTTACATAACACCCATAGTCCTACTCGACAGTTTCAGTAAATATTCAGGCTCAGCCACGTCCAAGTCGACGCAGCGGTACTCGTTTATCAAAACACCATCGCTCAAGCTCTGGCCAGTCCATAAAAATCATTGGAACGTCTATCACACGATCACAATCATTAGGCGCACACATCTTGAAACATATCTACCAAAACGAACGCACATTTCATAACAATATAACAAATTGGCCTACGTGTTCCTTTTATGTTTTTAATTCACTGAAAATGTAATAAAAAACTAGGAAGTAAAAGCTCTGATATTTAATTAACATAAAAATATTACAGACTCTGTGAACGCTTACTTACAGTCATAATATTAAAATAATAAATAAAGCCGTGTTACTTTTGGGAACAATGAGAATTTTTATGAAGAAATTATGAACTTGGAAATCGGCAGTCTCATTTTACGATTGAAAAAGATAGATTTTTATTTAGATAGACCTATTTACGCAATACATAGTAGATATATCACAATATTGTAAAGTTTTTTCTGTCATCTTTGGTGAACAATATGAATAATAGACATTTTTGGTAGTTTCCTGAGGCAGAGCTAAGGCAATATTACAATATTGTGGAATATTGTTGTAATATGTAATGCAGAATGTAGAGCTTTTTTTCTTGCTTTCTTTTGTGAACTAGGTATGTTAACGACTAACTAGCGCAAAAAAGTATTCAGATTCTTCTAAGAGTCTTCTTTAATACTAATCATCGTACCATTTCTTTCAGTTCAGTTCTTAGGCTTTTTACGCTCTATAAAAATGTTTAGTGAAAAAGTTGGAAACCTACCTAAAAGTGCGATGTCAAATGAAAACATAACTTCCACTTTCCGGTTTTTATGAGCGTTGTTGGCGTTTTATTTAAAAGTTTTAGTTTCTTACCGCACGGACGTTAAGAATTCTCTCTAAGTTCTACTAGTATACCCGGTGGGTGCCTTGGTACATTCCTATAAATTCTTCCACCGCACCGCACCGCTCAGACTTCTTAACACGAGGCATATTTTTATTATTATTTGCACTGTTTGTATAGGTGAGATAATAAACTATATTCTCTAACATTCGTCGGCTGTATACAATCTCCACCTCTTCACTCATTTACGAGAATAATTATTAATTTCATTTTGTGCTCTAGGCCATTGATCCCACACAATCCTGTTCACAGAGCCTCCTATTACAATATTGCTGAGTCTAACTAACACAAAAGGTATTTTTTGTTAGACGTTATGACAATTTAAAGGGTTTCTTACACAGACAGTGAGAAAATCCTAAAAATGGACTAATATTACAGAGAAAATGATGTCTCTTGATAAGAATAAGAAATTTCACTTTTTCTTAGTTTACAGTAAAGCATCGCAACGAGAATTATTTTCTAAGAATTTCCATTAAAGATAACGAAACCCTTGGTGCGTAAGTTTACTCGCACCTGGCAAATTTTATTTTTAATTGAATTGGTATACTCAAGAGTCTTATTCACGATTTTTATTAAATCTTTTGCGTTATCATCAATGAATACAGTTTAATTCTAAAGTAAATTGATTCTGAAATTGACTCAAAGCGCTGAATCTACGGTTTTATTGCTTATAGGAATTGTAGGATTTGTAGGGCCGCTGGCATTGCAGAGGTTGAATGTAAATTAAGTTGAGCGTCAGTTGCCATTTCTATTCAAGCCGGGCGTTCAATGCTCGCAATGGGCGTTTTCAAATTGAACGGTATATCAATGACATCCGTTCAATTACATGTACAGTGATTTTTTCAACACTGGAATATTAAGTATTTCCTACTAGGTCCTGCCCGCGGCTTCGCTTGCATATATCTGGATAAAAAATACTTTATCCTAACAGTAGTTTAGTAGATTATATTACACATCACCTTTGCAACACTGAACACAGAAAACAGGTGTTTCGATGGTAGATAGGATCAAGTGGCGGAAGCAACTCATCAAAAGATACGTATACAATTTGGTCAGTGTGGTCCAGACAATATTAACGTTGTGACTAACCATAGTCCATCGTCGTAAACTCACCCACGAGAGTACAAATTGAACACTATTATCATAATTGCGCACGATTACGCGTGAAAAAGCTGAAGCCGGGATCTTGATAAAGAAATATTTGCGTAGTTTGTATTACGCACTACAGAGTCACTGTATCTATGTGATACGTTAACGTTTACGATTGTCAAAAGCATTATTTCGGATACGCCTCATGTCTTTGTGAGGTGCAAGAACGCGTGATAGAGCGTGTCTGTAAAGCCCCTAATCTCTCAAAAATCTCTATAAATAATACTGACTTGATACTTAACAATATCGATCGGAGTGTAAAAATGTAAACACATTAATAAAATGAAATGAGAGTCTCTATCCTTTATTTAAAAAAAAACTCCAGGTACTACGAAATTGATTCATATGAGTACCTTTAACTACCCTTAGAGAACGTACGTTTAATTAAACTGAAATTAAACTGGAACATTTGATAGGCTCAAATTAAAAGTGGCACGACATTTCAACCGTCCATTTATTTCTTGAAGCCGTATCTTTCGGAAGATTATACTTTGAAAATAATTTAGCCTTCCCCTTGCGACCTATTTTCCGTAATTAAGCTCACTATTCACAAGCTGTCAAGAATTATTATGATTATGGTACCTACCCAAAACAATACCTAAGTACTATAGGTCGTCCTTATTGACGCGGTGATCGCTTGTCAATCAACAAACGAAAGGTTGCGGGTTCGCATATCGGTTCGAATATTTCTTCCAGAAGTTACGTGATTAGCACCAATGAGACGAACTTGAAATTTAAGTGCAGGACCCCGACACGATAGATCGATGACATTATAGCAGTCGCAGGAAGTCATGCAGTGGTCAAGGCTCAAAGATCGGTCGTTATAAATAAGTAATTTATTTTTATAAAAATTTATATCAAACTTTTTTTTTTATATCAAGACAACGCATTTAATGTCTTTTATGGATTTTCTTTATTTTTACATTATTTTAGGATGATTTATTTTAGTGTATACCGATTACAATAGGAAATCTGTAAGTCTTGTATAATAATGATCGAACATCACAGGTTAGTTTGATCACTTATTATACTTGACTGTATTCTCGATATATTCACAACGCAGTAATAAGTTTACTAAAAATATCATGTTGTGTTTTGACATTTCGAATTGTAAAAAATATTTTCTTTTGTATAAAAATTCCTTGGAAATAGACTGTAATGACAGGATAAAAAACAGACGACGAAAAAAATATATGATGACAGATCAAAGTGATATCGCGTATAGTTCTCTCGGCGGATCTAGGCTGCCGTGAAGTTAGCCGTTTGTGATGCGCAAAGACAATTTAGTTAGAAAAAGCTCCATTGCGCATCGAAACGGCTAACTTCACGGAAGCCTAGATCCGCCGAGAGAACTATACTGGAGCAGTATCATTTGGCTTTTGCACAAAAACATACGGCTTTAAAAAAAAAAAACTAGTAGGTATGTAGGTTACATAAGACTTGAAGAACGTCCGTGACTTGAGTATGTTTGCGTAGACGCGTTGAGTTATTTTCGTAAAAACGGTAACCTCATATCACCCATAGGGATTGAATATTGAATATTGGAATTTCTTTTCTTAGAGCACTTCTAAACCCTGAAACGAAGATTATTTTGAAATTAGTTTGAAACTTTGGTAGTTCATATTATGCAATAAAAAGTCGCTGTGAAAAATATTTTGCAAATGGACAGCTAAACGATTCACGTTTACAATTTTTCTTTTAATAGTACCTACGTCCGAAAACCGACACGTCATTTAACACGATATTGTTTTAAAATCTTTATCTTTCAAAATCATATGTACCTAAAAGTAAAAATAAGTAAAAAAATAAGGTTCCCATGTTCCACGCGAACGAAGTCGCGGGAACAAACAGCTACATTAGAATAAAAACCGATGGCATATTGCTATGCGTAACTAATTTTCTAATTTAGTTTTTTACTTGTTTTTCAATGTCAAAGTTAAAGTTACGGCAATGTTTTCGTTAGCGTATATTTTAGTACTAAACTAACACAATTTAGAATACAGAATTTCTAGTCACGCTATTTACACTTTTTCAAATACAATATTAACCCCTTTCAAGCGAAAAGGTTTTTTATTCGGATACAGTACCGGCAAAGTTTTAATTGGCTTTTAGACGGGCAAAGTCGTTTTTCTCCTTTTTGAACTTTACCTCACACCTATTTCAAAAACATACTTGCCTCGGTATCGGTAGGAATTTTTATTTTGGTATCCAATTTATTCTACCAGCAAAAGAAAAAAAAAGAACCGCCTTCAATGACTAACTTAAATCGTCATATAATATTTTTTTAATTGTGTCATCATCATCATACTAAAAGGTGAACTTAAAATGAGGAAATATTAGTAAAAGTACCTATTTTGCCCCAAACCATTTTGTTTGTTATATTAAAACGTCGCATGGGGTGTCGATCTTAGTGAACACTAAGATCTATCTAGAAGAAATATTTTACTATTATTACTTACTACTTTTACTAATATTACTAATATTATAAAGAGGATAGATTTGTATTTTTGTATGTTTGTATTTTTGTTTGTTACGAATAAACTCAAAAACTACTGGTCCGATTGCAAAAATTATTTTACTATTAGAATGCTACATATTCCCTAAGTAACATAGCCCATATTTTTTACTAGCGACTCAGTCTGTGCCCCAGCTTCGCACGGGTGCGATTTCATTGTACCCGCGCGAAACTGAGACGGACTGCTAGTATAAAATATTTTTAACACGTAGGTATGTAGGCAAATAGAATGTGACTCTGACCACTCAGAGTAAGGCGGTGTCTCCAATAAAGAGAACTTTAAAAGGGCATGATAATAATCAAGACTCTGACAGACCTAAATAGTAAAAAACCACTCAGAAACGCAGAGCTCGTCTCGACCATCCACCACAAACTCATTATGAAACTAAAAGAGGTGTCCTTAAAGTTTTTCATTACGCTGCTAAGCTGTCTCATAAAGAAAGCTAAAGTGATACTAGTTGACAAGGAACTGGCTGAGTGTCTGCTAATTAAAACGATACTTAGTCAGGGGACTTTTTCAATATTATTATCCTGAAAGACGCCACTAAAAAAACCAGTAATGCAATTAGTAGGTTTACTGTTTTCAGGTTTAAACAAAGATAGAAGCTCGAAGAGCTCGAAGGCTTTAAAAAGCATTGGCACTGTAGTTAGTGAAACTATTGCGGGCAAAAGCCTATCTAATAATTAAGTTTCGGGCGCAGTGCAATACCACGCTTAATTTCATACTTCGAGTGTCACTGCAACTAATTTGGTCAGGCGTGGGCTGTGGCGCGACTGCATCTCATTATTTGCTGACATAAATAGAAACACTAAACTTCAGAGGTCAGCACTGAGGAGAGCACTGGTGGTCTAGTGGTAGTGACCCCGCCTTCAGATCCTGAGAAAAAAAAAATCAGAACAAGTATCCATATTTTTACAACTTAACTAATGCTAAAAGTAATTGTATTGGTCAAAACCACACTCAGTGGCAAGTGTATGTTGCCAGCACTGGGCGCACCCCTGTCCGATGGCGTATAAAGCAGCCGTCCAACCGACCCGACCGAATTATGACCCAATCACTCTCGCTTGAGAGTAGGCCAGTGTCCCAGCTGTGGGAACATTAGAAGGCTTTCATGATGACTGAAGGTTTGTACAATCTGATTTCTTTCATGACATTTCCCGAAACACTATTGGAGACTTCTGCATACTAACGGAAGTTAACGTTTCCGTTAACATTTTTAAAAGTTAATCCGTTAATCATAATGTTAACTTCGTTAATTAACGATTAACGGATTAACGAGTTAATGCCCAGCTATGCATTTTGCGTATATGTATTTTACACACAAATGTATTTTAGTGATGGGAAACATAAGCCGCGTGAAAATGAATGATTAAAAAGCATCGATAAGCACGCGGCATACCGTTTCTATATAGGCACTGCCACACCACCACACCGCCCCCGGTTGGGAGCAGACTGTGTTTCGCGACGAGTAAAGAGGTTACTCAGCCCTTACTTAGCCCGTCTTTTCGGCACGCGAGGCACATATACTCACTCATTCTACTAAAATATAGTTCTGTGGTTCTAAATTCTTTTTTTTACTAAAATCATGCACCTCCCAACCCACACACATGCATCTGATTGACGTGCTTTACAAAAAAGGAATTGCATTTACGTCAAAACTGAAATGTATAAAAGTATTATTTACATAGTTGCATTATGTAACTCAACCTCAATTTTCGCTACTACTTTTTTTTCATTTCCAGAATTTAGTATTGCTCTAGGTGCACAAGTCACTTACATAATAAATTCCTATATCGTAAGTGAAACTGGCCAGTTCCTGCTGGTTGACCTTTGTGACCTTTATGGACCCATAATCCCAGAGTGCCGGCACTGCCAACACATTAGATTAGAAAACAATTTAAACTCGTGCGGGTAACTATCAGCGTAGTTCACATGTTCACGTAGGTTAGGCACCTACTAAAGCGGATGATCACATTTGGTTCAATGTCCACTACAGCAAAATGCTGCCCCATTATAAATAAAACGGACGGAAGAAGCTGTCATTATCTATTTCCTTTGAACCGTCATTAACTGGAAACATGGGAAACATCCTCCGGCAAACGATCGGCAGAGCACTCGTCACAGGGTACATACCAACCAAGTACTCGACCGAGAGCAACTCTCTCGCTACTTGGTACGTGTATATTAACCCCTAAGTATTCGTGATAAATGTGGATATAAATTGTTCCAACACCCAACCCGTCTCAGAAAAACTTCCTAAAAACGGAAGGATCATTTTTAGAAAGAACTTTTAGATATTCATATCAGAATTACTCCATTCCATACTCCCGTTAAAATAAAGGAAAACTTCTGGAGTAATAAAAATCTCTGAAGTAAAACATTTTCAAGCATGAGTGCCAGGAGGAACATTACCTAATCAAATAAGGAATCTCGTTTGTTAGATGTCCTTTCTAATAAAAATATGTCGTGGGAAGAATAATGTGGGAGTTTCAAGCCTACATTATTTGAACGGCTAAACTAAAAAAATAACACTTACGTAGAGACAAGAAACACTATCTTGCCTGTGAATAAATTATATCTGTCGTCACCCTGTAACCTGTTTTATAAATCTAATCTCAGCTACCTACATCTATCTTAGTGCAAAAAAAAGGATCAACCTGGGAATAAAAGATAAAACACTGGATAACATCTTCATTTTAGCCTTCTAAAAGTTACCTCAAGTCTCATAAAGTGACATGAATACCTAAATGTTTGGAACAAAAGTATGCTTACCGATTTTTGTGACGTTTGATTTTAAATAACTTACGACAGGAACACTACATTTTATGAGACTTTTGAAACAACTTTTAGAACGCCAAAATGAAAGTGATTACAAGTTTCCAGCGTATTGTGGAGGTACGCGGTGATGTAGTTATTGACAGGTTTTTTGTGATTTTTTCAAAAAGTACTAAACCGATTTCGATAAAATGTATATGGGGGACTATCTCTGAAGTTATACGTATCAAATTAAAATAATCATTAAATTCATAATTGGCGGAGAAATCGCGTAGACGTAACACACATACATAAAAAAACATGTAGGTACTGCTGAGTCGAATTGATAACCACATTTTTTCAAGTTGGTTAAAAAGGCAGCGCGGATAAAGCCACAGTACGTTCCATTAGTGGTAAATAAAATGATACTGCATAATCCAACCACATGATTATGCTAATTTGCAATCTCGGTTCCCAGTCACAGTGTGTCCCAATCGCACTGGGACGGGACGGCTTTAACCTACTATAATCTCTGTATCAGACCGACCCATAATTATGAAATTAATTCGGGTGGTTTTCGATTCGAGATTTTTTTTAAAAAGTAGTTCCGATTGCTTTGACAGATGGCGCTATCTGCCCTACTGCCATACTGGGAAAGGTTAAACAAGAAAAAAGTTGGTAACTCCGTTTTTGTTTCGTCTCGTGTCAAACTGAAAGTTGTGGGTTCATGTCCGGCTTGAGGCAAAATAATTTAACTCCAGTACGACTAAAGTTAATGTACTACGTAGTACGTACTATGACATTGACACCAGCCAGAGGTATGACAGACAGTGACAGCAGGAGCAACCAATGTTAAATTCCCTACACATTTACCATAGCTCGCCAAACGTAGTGCTTACATTCTCTTGGGCTCGCCAGTTGAGCTACCGCCATCTAAATAGACAGCTTTTTTTTATAACTTGAGACGAAAACTTCTCATTCCCAATCCCATCCAATCCAAATTTACATGTACCTACTGCTGTAAAAATTTTTGACCCTTGAAAACAAGGTTGTGTTTGGCGCTAGGTTTGCACTCAAACAAAAGTACGAAATGTCATATTCCAATACTTGTCGAATACGCGTTCAAGAGTAAGGCTCCTTATCCCGAACCACTATTAGTGGGGTGCTACATGGTGGAACAATTTAAGGTGATGTTGATTACAGCTGATACGCCTGCGTGTGACTTTTATGGTGGCAGGCCCATCTTAGAAGCATTAGTGACGTGACTCTACAAGCGACACAAAAACTTAGGTACTTTAAATGGATAGCCGCTAGTTGTATTTTCATTTACAAAACACTTTGCGAGCGTGTAGTCAGTGCATATTATAGTGTTCGATGAATTATGAAAAGAGGGGGCTCTTCTAACACAGGTTATCAAAACATAACTGAAGAGCCCCAAACTCTAGTATTCCTTTGTCCGTGGTCGAGTCACGTTACTTGATATTTCAATTATGGGTGAAAACCCTAGATTTATCTAAATCTAAAACTGCGTGTTTCTTCACGGGTTCCCGTTCTCACCGCCTGCCAAATATCTAGCCTAGCTAAGGTTAGGTATTCTCAAAGTTTTAGAGCAAGCAAAAATGAAAAATATAAGCAAACACTTACACAATGTTAACTTATTCACGAGCAAACATTTATTCGAAAAAGAAAACAAGTCAGCGAAGAAAAATACTCTATTAAATGCATCATCTCGCGTGAATTCTTGAAGTTGCATGTCTGTTGCGAGAATTCTACACAGACTAGACAGGTAAACCACACGAATCAGATCTTTGCGAAGATGTTTGCTGAATTGCTCAGATTTCCTTAATGTGTTTGCACTTTGCCAACTAAGTGTGAAATAGGTTTTTAGGCTTTGCTCTCATATGCATGTATGCAGACTCATTCTGCTAACATCTCTTGATCATAAACGTTGTGCGACCTCGCATTGGGTTTATGTGTTTGCTTTGTTTAGCTAGGTACTGAGATCCCGTGTGAATTTCAGTTTCAGAGCCGCATAGTTATAGTGTGCGTGGATAAAAATGAACTCTACTAGATTTTTTTACTTGCACAAACACACAATTTACTCTCTTAAAGCAACGGTAATTGTTACAGTTATTACTCTCAGTGTCGTTCTTTTACTGTTCAGATTCGAATCATAAGGATCTCTCTAAACTTTTTATGAGGTGGGATTTACTAGACCTACAAAAATTGTTTATGTGTGGGTTTAGATAGTTTTTTTAGCTGCAAACTGGTCTCATCTTGTTGTTTAGTTGATTATTAGAGAGTTATTAGAACTTCGAGACTTACATGCTCAATGCCAACTCATTTAAATGTAATAAGTACTGATTCTGAAATAACATCTACCAACGAGTACTACCAAAACTATCAGAATGTGTGGTTGAGTACTTGCTTGTTTGGAAAAGCCTTTAGAGATGGAAATTTGGGCCACCATACGGCATACGCCGTTTCATGCATGCCAAACGGGTGTAAAGCGGCCAGCGGAATGCATTCTTCGAATTAATCATATGCTGGAGCACGCATTCAATATGAATCTCCTAAATTGATAGAACAAGAGCGCAAATGAACCAAACACTGGTAGTACGGAGTTGCCCGTAGGGTTCTATGCCGTAGGGTTAAAAAAAAAACTTTTCAAATTACAACTGTATATTTCGTAAAGAAAATTCAAAAATGTAGTAAGAATGAAAAGCCAGTGTCCTGAACGGTGAAGAAAAAATCGTGAGGACAATGTCCAGGAACTTAAAGATACATTATAGAAAAATATTTTATTAAGCTGTTTCTAATGTTTTTGTTTGTCACTTTTTAATATGAATAACTAATTATGTAGGTTTTACTAGCTCTTATAAGAGCCCAACACTAGATCGTCCTCCTTTTTTGAAATGAAATGAATAATTTATTTGTGACAGAATTTTGGTAGCTTCCTCCTTTCTAGGAATAGGATTTTGCAGATTTTTTTAAATTATTATGAATACAATAAACATAAGATGAATATATCTATAGCCCCCCACTCGATGGACGATGGACTCGAGGATGGATGGAAGTCGGTGGTGGTGTAGGCTCAAAATCGGTCGCCATGGCGCTCATTGGAGGAGGCCCTGACATATCTAGCAGTGGACGTCTGTCGGCTGACATGATGATGATAATAAAAGATATCTAGACAACAGCTGAAAAGTCCCTTGTTCAGCAATAAAAGTAGGTTAGGTACGGTTTTGTGGTGTCTTCAGACATTCATTGTGTCGGCATGTCGACTTTTTACTAAACCGCTTATATTCTGTGCCGAGGGCTTTTTCGTGCTTAAAGTAGGTACCTACTAGCTTTTGCCTGCGGTATACAATACACACATGTGTCTTTTTTAGCTTTATGAACTGTTTATGAAGAAAGTTAATTTATGAAGGCAAAGTTTCCACTATATTAAACAAGCAAATATTTTTACTCACCTTTTCGCTAAACTTTTAACAAAATGCGTTTAAAAAGTAAATTTAACAAAGCGCGTGCAATGCCTGTACACAGAATAATGCCATGCAGGAAAACTGCTGTAGCAGCCATAGCAACACACACACTCCATACAAACGCACCCTAAAGTGTTGATTCGCCAAGCGTTGATGAATGTATCGAAACATTTCAACATTACACCTACGAAACACGTGCCGAATGTGCTTGGAGTGTGTGCATGAAACAAACTGAACCATTTTATAGGGTATTGATGATAATATGATTATTAATTTGAGGTAGGTAGCAATTTTATTAGCACTAGTACTTGTTTTTGCTGTAACAAGTCTATTTGTCACTTGCCTTCAAATAGGTACCTTATTAAGTGATGTGATGTAGGATCGGTTGGACATTTTTAGGATGACATTAAGCTTCCTTTTATATCTACAGAGATTGCGGTCGCAGTCTCCACAAAACAATGTAAATTTAAAAAATGTGTCACCTTCAAAGATTAAAATTATTAAAAGCACAAAGTTTATTTTAATGTAAATTCAGCTGACTCTTCTTGATTGTTGTCGGTTAAAAATGTTTCATGCCTAGCTATTTCAAAAATCATATTTTTTTTAATAAAAAATAGTAGTTTTAATTTAAAGCACCACGTTTGATGTTTGACTACAAAAGTAATAAACCGCCGTGATAATAAAATTGTTACCGCTTTTTTTCAGGAAACCAAGGAAGTTTTTAAGGAAGGTTTCTCAGAAGTTGTATTTGATAAAATCGCTTTGTGGTGAATAACACTCACTTTATCAGTAATATTGCGTTCAAATGGGAACAAGAAAACTCTATTGAACATCTTTGTTCGCATAAAGACGTGTTTCCGCTCAGGGGCGCGTGAAAACTCCATTAAATGCCGATGTAAGGTCGAGGACTTTGACAAGCGTAACCCTTCTAACATGCTACTGATATTCTGAAACAGGGTTAATTACTTAGTTAGCCAGTAGTTATATGAGAAAAAAAAATATGGAACTGTGTTTAAGAATCTTTAAGAACAAACGTATGTAATATAAGCGTAACAGCGCGCAATGATAGGCTGTTGTACTAGTAATATAATAGTAGGAGCAGCTGTAGGATGTAAACATTTTAATGTAGAGTTACTTGACAGTTTAATATTTATGTAACATAACCTTTCAAATTACCTGCTAGTTTTTTTTTTACCAACCAGTAACAGTCAATGGACTAGCGATCCGGATAGGATTCCGGAACAAACAATTTAAATTCAAGAAAAACTTACATTCTGAGGTGGGAATAACGGCGCATACAACAAATAATAAAATTAAAGCAAGCAATTTATGATAGAAACAACAATATTTCCGCAAATCTACCGCTAGCTCTCTTTTTGCGATAAATCTACGCAAATTTAACATTAGAAGGCTTCTCAACTCTTCCATCTCAGAGACATACAAAATCTGTTTTGTTATTGTAACAAAGGGTCTAATATAACTCCTATAAAAGCGAAATTTGTATAAAAGAAACATAACAATTTATGTATCAATAAAAATGGATTTTCCATTTTCTTAGCTTTATTTTGTCGCGCATTTTTCCGCCAGGTAGCAATTTAGTGAAGCGTGGGATAGTATCTACAATGTAAAAAGAATGTAAATGGATTTATTTACTACAGTTTATCATTGTGGCACTAACTATTTTAACCAAGCATTATTATTTAACCATCGCCTAGGTTCGAGTAGTTTGTTAGCAGTTTTTCGTAAATTTTTTTTTGACAATCCTCACAGCATCATCTAGCCCCAAGGTAAGCAGCTGTTAAACAGAGCTGTGATAAGGGTACTAGATGACTGATATATACTTAATACAATACAATACTTAGATAGATATTTTTTATATAATAGAAAATACCCAGAACACCCGGAACAAATACTTGTAGATCGTTTAAACATTTGACCCGAGGCGGGAATCGAACCCGCAACCTCCGCGTCGCAGGCGGACCTGCACCAGCTGCGCCACATCGGTCGTCGCCAAATTGGCAGGCACGTGAGACTAAAAACTTTCATCTACTTATAAGTAGTCAAATGCGATTGTGTGAACTATTAGGGTACAAACAAACACACACGCGAATTAACCTTTACTACCGTGATTCAGGAAATGACTTTCCCAAAACGTATCAGGAAAATTTGTGATAAAATGCCCTAATTTTAATATAGATAGTTTTGTCTTTACAAGTTTGGTATCAAGGTATTTCTGAGAAAGTTGTGTCGACTAGGGTTTTGTTCCCGGGACCGGGTATTTCTGGGAACGTAAGCTTTTGAGGACCCGGGAACGATTTGATGAAAAGCCCAAGCTTCCGGAAATTATAGAATTTTTAAATGAAACCATATTTTCTTAGAAAATAAGACTTGTAATACAGGGAAACCACCCAACGAGTTTAAAAACCACTTTCTCTGATTATAATAAAATTTAGTAGTAGGTACCTTGTGTCTAAAGTTTAGACTAAATTAAGGATCCAATAACACAAATCCTTTTTTAATAAAAGTAGTTAAGTTTGTACATATAGTAGAGTTTAATATATTTAACAAAAACATGATAAGTAAAATCATCTTTGGAATCGAACAATGCTGATAAACTGTAATAAAAAATAATAGAGATACTAAAAAAATAACTAAGTAATTGTTTTTTTCAATATTCTCTATTTCAATATTCTGATTTCATAAACTTATTTTATTTACGAATGAGACAGTTTCTTTTTTTTTCTTTTTTTTTTATTCTAGCGGATATGTTTTCGGGTACCCAGGAGTTAAAGGAAATATAAAATAAATCCTGATTCCGGGAACGTGAAAACCCTAGAGTCGAGTGGCATCTGCTTCGCGAGCGCAGAGTAAGCTGTATTTCAATGGCACCATCCTCCTTCTCTTCCCCCTCCCTTAGAGGTCAGTGAGAACTTCAAATTATTGGAAATTTCACGAAAGAAGCAGCTGAACTAAAGTGCCCGATGTAAAACACTCTGTTTCTTTAGAGAAAATTGCAAGACAGGTGCTTTGGTACTTTCTCGAGGATTGCTTGAGTAGATAAAGCAATAGATAAAGAAATAAATTGTTGCTGAAAATTCGCAGTAACTCTGTTTCTTAGACTTACCAGCTGTGTTGATTCTTGAGGTCTCTTTGAAAGTAGAGTACAAAGTGCCTAATCATTTTGCCTAACATAATGATACTGCCGCCGAGAGTTGTGGTATTTACGGCTGATTGTTTTTTGTATATTCAACGCAGCTGAAAATTTCACCCATTATGAGTTACCAAATTTACATACCCACGGGACGGCGCGGCGCGGCGCGGTGCGGCGCATGGGTTCAATTAAGGTTTCAGTTTGTTTTTCTTCTGCGAATTCAACACTCGCTTACAATATTTAAGGTGGCTCGGTGACCTGGGTGATTCGATTCCGATGTGATCAAAAGATACATAAATGATACCGCTTTAGTAACCTGGATGAAATCACCTGAGTGATCAAAGTTGAATTAACCACGCAACAATTTTGCATGTTTCATTGTGAACTGTTGACAATGACATGACGGTATGTGTGATCACTGGTCACATGAAGCTTTGCTTAGTTTGGGGCTAGATAGGTGTGTAGGTAAAAATGACCGCCAATAGATATTAATTATTATAATTATTAAGTATACACTTAATAATGCTGGGTGTAGGTCGGAAGGTGACTTGTCGAGCCATTATTTAGATATATTTTTGTGAAAACCAATTCATAATTTATGGCTTCGAGAATGATGAAAGCAATTGAAATCTGATTTACGAAAACTTTTTGATAAAAATAAAAGAAGCTTTTTCTCGTACAAAAAAAATTATAATGTCTTTCGGAGAATCAACTCTTTTTCATCAGTTTGGTTTATTCGAGTTTTACAAAGTTAATTTAATGTAAGTACTACCTATAACATACCAGCAGCTGCTATTCAGTACTTTTACCTTATGTTCCGTGTGGTGGAATCATGAGTGACCCAATAAATCTCGTTCTAGGGTAGACCAGCGGTCCCAAAACTGGAAAAATTACAGGCTATTCCCGATGACCCCCAGATCCTGCCCCCACTGGGGACCGATAGGAAAAATACTTCCCGCTCGTCCCCATTTGTAAACATGGGGATGGATAGGAAGTTTTTTTCCTGCTGACCATGTTGATGGCGTGTCACCTAGAGCCACTTTTATTATACAATGTATAACAGAATACATTAGTATCGAAATTTATCCATAAACCATCAACCAAGAAAACACTTTTAAGTAACAACAAAAAGATTAGACCAATAAATAGTACCACAGTTTTTTATTAGCGACGCAGGAGAAACCACTCTATTTTTCCTTGTCTAAGTGCACTCGTTGTGTCCGAGTCTTTACCTAAGGACATTGACCGTTCGGGTCAGACACATCTCAGGGCCCCGTGTGCCCCAATTCATTCAAAATTTTCTCTACGGATGACCTAAACAGCTGTCTCATTACATAAGCAATATGGTAATGTTACTCGTAAGAGAATCATTTTAACTACCTCAGCGATATCAGAAACATTTTTTTAGAAGGCAATTTTTCAATCACCCTAACAACTTTGGATGTTAGAATGTTACTTATTCTCGTCGTGATAGCTGAACCGATTAACCGATTTTGATGAAAAATGGTAAAAAGACGAATTATGATATAGGATACTTTGTCTTGGAACGCGAACATAACCGCAGACTAGTGAATACATTTTATCGTTTCCGTGCTTCGGAGGGCACGTTAAGCAGTCGGTCCCGGCTTTTTCAAAGTTGTTAGGCCATGACAGAGGCCTTCGGGCGGCCTAGAAACTCTTTCACCAGAGTTGACCACTAACTCATACGAACTTACTTACTTTAGTGAATAAATACTTTTTTCTAAGAACGATTTTATTTTGTTGCAGCTCGTCGGCCAGTGAGCTAATATCCAGAAGAGGAGTGTTCTCACGTCGGCAATATGGCTCCGTGGAACAGGTGAGTTACCTTTCAGCTCTATCTCATCATTACTCTTGACAAAAACGCTGATGCTTTTGGGATTTTCCTGCTATAATAGATTTCCCAACTCGAGCACTCAGTTGAAACTGTATAAAATGAATTCATCGATTCTCAACGTAGAGATGTGTAAAATGAACCAATAGAATCGAGTCAATATAACTATACTTACGCAACTGAAACTCTGGAATGCTTACGCGCAGTATAGTCACAGGTATAGTCATAGTACCTACAACTTTAAAGAAGATGTGATTGAGTAGATACTCAATAACAAGTAAATACTTCTTTAAAGTCTAAAAAGAGAGACATCTGTCTCTCTTTTTATGTATGATCTAGCTAGAGAGTTTTTATATTGTCACGGTCAGATTAAACATTGATATGAAATATCCATGAACGTGAAGAAGGTAGAAGGAAGGGAAAAACATTTTTTTTTTATAAATGAAGGTCTTGGTGACTATGTTCAGTTAGACGAAACGCATCCTTGAGTCCACTTTTATGGCGGAAACAAAACCATTACTTCCTTTTGATTTCACGCCGATAATAGTTATTATGGTGTGCCGATAGACAGGTTCGTAGGCTCGTCGTATCGTAACAGATCGCAATCATTATGGATGGTCACTTAGATAAGATGTTTGTTGATCGCTAGTTTTTATACATACCTTAGTGGATAGATACTTGGTTGGAGCTTTCGCATTGTGCGCGCTAACGGACAATTTAACGTTTATCTACAGACCTACTTATCTTTAATAAAATTTGTCATCTCTGTTTCTCGATTTGCGGCAAAAACCAGGCACAAGTTTTTTGTATTTCTTCCGCTCATAAATTCTCCTTTCATCCAAACTTAATCGCGTAAAGAACCACTCAACTGAATTGTCATACTGCTTTAGTGTGGTCTGGAAAATAGCGAACTTTTTAGGTTCGTACAGCTACGCGTGGTTTGATGGACGAATTGAATAATATTTTTACATTTATTGATATGTAGAGAAATATTAGCAGGTTGAGCTATCAATAAGGTTGATACTTATTTCGTTTAAAATTAATGGTTCATCTGCATCTAATCTATAGACCTATAGTAAAAACAACACGATACATTTTTGTTTCTTTTAACGGTTCAAATCTGATTTTATCGATGCTACTAAGTGCGGCTATCGATATAAAGCAAGACAGCAGCCGCCAGTTTAAACTAACCAAATAATAACCGAATATTTAGTAAGTAAAGTGGTTGACCGATAGAGATAGAAATACTGACAAAACTGCTCCATTTCCAGTTTTAATGAAAGCTATAGAGCAGATACCAAGCATTTGTTTGTGATAACGTCTGTACAATATCCGTGCTCAATAAACTTCGTGAAAACAAGTTTATCACAAAGACAATAAATTTACCGTAGCGTTTTAAACTGTTGGTTCCTCACTATTATTTAGTCCTAAATTTGGCAAAAGGGACCTTGGAATTGGCGCCTTAGGGAAGCGGTACCGATTCTCCTATTCTTGAAAAATCTAGATATCTTCTAACCTTGACTTGGGTATAATATTATGTAGATTTATTCCAAGTTTATCTTCTGTATGTTACTTTGCAAAAGTCTGTAAATAAAAACAAGTGCAAGGTCTTGTTTGTAACGAATATTCAGTTAATGCACGTGGATCCAGATCCAGATATAAACATAATATTATGGAAAATTAAAGTCACGTGTAACTCTGGTATTAAGGAAATGAATAACTTAACATTCACAAAAAACACATCGCAAGCATCCTACTTACCTTATAAGGATCCGCTGTTTCAGAAACTTAATTTTTGCATACAAATATCATATTATACAATGCTTTTACAATGTCTTGTAAGTATAGAATAGATCTCACTGCATGACGACACACTTTGACAAAAACTTACTCTATAGACCTCAGTTTCAAAGTTCACTATAATACATACCTACTCTACATAGGTTATAGAAAGTCATTACAAAGTTCGTGTTCATCAACCAACCGGGTGAAACAGTTCCCCACAGCCGTATACTGAATGATTCAGCAGAAGCTGTCTTTACCCAAGTACCTAGAGTAGGTACTATATAAGTACCTGTGGGTACTGTCGCGAACAATGGCAACTAAACAATGGTTGGTTTAGAGCCTGTCTCCTTATTTGAATAATGAACGCTAATGACAGGTTATGATGCAGTCCTCTATATTTGTTAGCAATTATAATTGTGAATAGGCAGTTCCAAGATCACACAAAACCTTTAAAAGTCAGGTTGTAGAGTTGGCTTCAATATCCCTGTTACTAAAAAAAACAGTACCTAGTAAATAAACATAACTTTCAATTATGGTGTACCTACCTAGTAAAATATGTATAAGTACAGCTCCCCTTTCAATTTACAACGAGGATAATTAATAATTGACAAGAAAACATAATCGATTTACTCGAGATTTTTCATGAACATGTATTTTTTTGGGTGTGGAACATATTCCTTGAATATTATACACTGATAATAAAATACCCTGTAAAGTTAAAATATATTAGTATTTTTTCTACATTTCTGTAAAATGAGAATAGGTAGTACCTAGAAAATCTTACCTGAGTGGTGTTAAGTGTTAAAATAGGTACCTACCTACAGCATCAGTCATGACCTTGATCTGCAGATATTGCCCACAATTTAATTGATATAAGCATGCCTGATTGCTTATACGACCCAAATTATTACCGCAAACGTATCAAATTACTAGGGAGGAATCAACCATGCTACACATGACATGCTAATTAATTTGTCAATTAGTGTATATCGTTATATACACGCGTAATAACTGGCTTACTCTAACCGTCGCCAAAATTGGTTGATAGGATCTGAGTAAAAAGTTTTGACTTTTTTTTAAATTTATCACACACATCATAAAAAAATATATCTTATCATATATAAAAGTTTAGTGGCACAATAAAATTAATTACATTTAGCGTGTATCTTTACAAATTACTTTCAAGGTGGGCATAAAACTGTATGTGACCTATATTATATAACATTAGAATATTATAATATTAGTTAAAATAAATTGCCAAATTTTGAAAATAGTTAACCCGAAAGGAAGGTTGTCATTCTATTTGCGTACCAGACTTATACGTAAATAATCCAAAAAACGCAGCAGTTGTCAAATGTGACCCAATATGTGTATTGCATTGAAAAAGATGTTTATTATAATTTATTGAAAGAGATCATCTAGTTTACGAATGCACATGGAATGCCTCCATGCCCGCTTTCGTAGGTATAAATTGATATGACGTAGTTGATGGAAAATTAAAAATTAGTAGATATACCGTCACTAATTTTTTACTTTCCAGGTAGGTATACCTGGAAAGTAAAAAATTAGTGACGGTATATCACGCCTTCTCGTTAAGAAGACACTTAATTGATAACCAAAAGTTGCGTTTCGTTAACATCTACTTCATACATTTTATCCCGAATGACGTGACTTGAGGAAGCCCGCTTCCTTATTGTAGAGCACAAGGCATACGATATTCTACTTTATGTGCGGAAACCTAAAGCTCAAAATATTTACACGTCAATTGCAGCTGCTTTATGTAGAGCAAGTATTGTACTCAAGTCTCAGGAAGCAGCTTCGGACGAGATTGTCGCATACGGCGATTGTACTTGTAGCTCGTAGATGTATGTTGACATACACCTGCGTACGTTTATTGTCAATGCGATTATTAAGCTAAAGCGTCTCTCAACTTGCTGACATTAGTTTTATTAAGTTTTGAAACATGCATAAAATGTAAATCAGCAAAAGTAAGTAATTACTCTTGCCAAGCGAAACGGGCTATCGGCAGAATTGAGATCATTAATGTCAGTTAACCCATTTCCTAAAAAGGGTAAAAGGCGGCCTTTTACGAGAAACCTTTCAATTTGTACGTATTTATACATACCAACATAAAAGTCACATTGCTTCACCTCAGGGGCCAATAAATATCATACTATAAACCTCCGTTACAATCTATCGTCACGTCATCTATGTTCATCGACCATATGAATGTACTTCAGCGATCCCACGCACATTTCCAAAACGTCTTCCCTTTCCGTAGTCTGAACTGAAAAGGCCTAGGTATAAGCACAGAACAGACAATTAATAGTACTGCGGTATAGGTGTAAGTATCTATAGGATTTCATGCTACCAAAATCATATTTGGTCATGAAAGCATGGATGTACCTTGATTTATGGAGTGGAGCGCCGTTATAAACTGGATAATAAATGCTTGATCATAGCACACGTGTATCATGGATTGGATTATATTAACGTAATATTTCGTCGTTCGGCAATTGTCGTGTCAGTCTTCTGACTAAAGTTTAAAGTAGGTACACGTCGCCGCATAGAAGAAAACCTAGGTGTATTAAATACATTTTTAGTAGGTACCTGGGTGCATTAAAATTACATTCAAAAAACTTTATTCACCTTATTCACCTGGGTGCATCAAAATTACTTTTAAGTATACTTTATTCACTATTATTTGAAATGCTAAAGTCCCAAATAAACGACTGGAGTCCAGTTACATATACCTGTGACTTTGAAAAAAGTACCATAAAAGCTCTCCGGAATCATTTCCCAGCACTAGTAAAGCACATAATAATAGCATACGTACTCTACTTAGCGGTTCTTGCCCCGCAATATCCCGCAAGATGCGATAATCGCAGCAATAACTCGGGCTGATCCCACAACACCTTAATAAAGGTGCTGTAATACCTAATAAAGTGCGCTGCTCAAAACCGAGTTCAATTTCGCGCGTTTTCGAGGGAAACATGATATTTTTCACTGATAGCCATTTTGATTGCTCTACATTGCTTTTGATAGTCGACAGAGGTTTCAAGTAGGCGAGTAACAGCAAGGCAAATGACACATTAAAATGAAATCTTTGTATACATGATAGTTACCCTTGATTCAGATCGGTCACGTACTTTCATTCAGTCGCGCGCAACTATTTGTGTCTTATTTGGGTTAGATTTCCTTTTATATGTGATTCATCCGCGCCGCTTACCGTCAGCGCGCTGTCGAGCTGACAGCGCGCGTGGAAGGAAAGGAAAATTCAGGCTATATAAATACAACGGGCCCTTTTTATAAATAAACTATAAACCTCTGTCAGCGAATGTGTCTTACAAATGTATCATCGTATTTATTCATTGACATAAGAATGACAAGGAAAGACAGTACTTAGCAAGTTACTAATTGGCAGTTTTATGAATAAGGGCAATGTTTATTGCTACCCGCGACGACTTCAGCGAATTGTTTCTTCTGCAAACTGCTTTCCCTTTGTGCGAACTTGTTCTTAGGTTTTAAAGTCACGTTCACATAATTAGTACAACAAGCATACATATTTAATTTTCAGTGTCCGGTTCGCAAACTCATAAAGAGGGCAGGCTTAGTAAAGGGCGCGTCTAAGATAAAAAAATCCCTTTGTCGGTTTTATAAAAGAAAACTAATTACGGAAATTTTCATGATGAAACCAAACCGCCTTTGCTTCATTTCTTTCGGAAACGTGGATTGTTTACGGTCTTATGGTCGGTATGTTGCAACTTAGTTTTCTTAATATGAGAGTCGTATATTCCAATATAGAGGTTCTATTCCTGGAGCTTATTGCTATCTAGTAACAACTCCATGAACTAGTGGAGCAAAACTTTGCATGAACAAGTTCTCGTTTCGCTAGAAGGTAAGTAAGTAGATATTCTCGTATTCTATTGTAGATTTTGCTGAAGCGAATAAGGCGAAACATCATCACATCAGCTAAAATTGCATGATAATATTTTAAAAAAACCGAAT
The DNA here is from genome assembly GCA_951394395.1 of Colostygia pectinataria. Classification (NCBI taxonomy): domain Eukaryota; kingdom Metazoa; phylum Arthropoda; class Insecta; order Lepidoptera; family Geometridae; genus Colostygia; species Colostygia pectinataria. The sequence goes on along the minus strand of OX596351.1, from coordinate 3,866,119 downwards.
TCAATTAAGCTAAAAAAAAATGTTTCGATGGATTGTGGTGATATTGACACGTTTTTAATGATTTATTCAATAATTATTGAACCAATTTCTAAAAAATTTATACGATGGTGTTCGATTTTGCTGTAAAATGTTCTAAACTAAACTTACTAAAATTGTTGCCGTCCTTTTCTAATGAATTAAAATACAAAGAACCGCGATAATTTTAGTTAATCAATTCATAATTGGCGGAGTAATCGCGTAACAAACTTACAAAAAAAAAATATACCTACAGTCGAATGTTGAAAGCTGGTGGTGAGTGGTCGTTTTATATTTTAACCACTATAAAGATATAGATTCGATTATATTATAATCTGTAAGTATAAACATAGGTATTTGTGTTATTATGTTGCGAATGATTGAGAAATCGACTGTATTTTGGAAAAATTGACAGCTAGATAAATTCACATACATTTAAATGATGATGAATGCTAGACAAATTCTCTGATGAATTCGTGACACGTCACACTGATGGTCTCACGAATCAAGCAAAACTAGCAAATAATTTGGTTTAAAATATTCAGCGTATAAATAAATACAACCATTAAATTAGTAGCTATAAATTATGCGAAATGAAAGAGCACTAATGAATTTCCAGAAAACAGTAGGTAGGTACCTACCTGACAGATGAGACATAAACATAAAATTTGTCTGTTGTTTGTAGTAATGAATACCAGATACCTACCATTTGTACTGTGTTTTATGTGAAGCTTATGAACCCGACTGTGTCATAGAATCGGTCTAGACTCTAGACAAATCACATTATAGAAAGTAGCTTTGGAAATAACATCGTGGACGGTGTCCGAAGTGAATTTTTAACACCAGTAAATTTTGAAACCTTATCTATAAAATATAAAAAGATTGTTATATATAAGCACAGGTTTAATATGTTTGTATATAATTTATATTTAGACTATAATATTCATTGTTTGTAGAGTCTTATTTTATTAAATAATATTAATGCAAAAGTTTAAGTGTTTGTTTGAATTGAACTCCGTATTTGGACTTGAAATAGATATACTTGGTGTGTGGACTGGAGGCTAATTTTTATCCTTGTACGACGCGAATAAAACCACGAGCGGTAGCTAGTTATACTTACATAATATTAGGAAGCACGCAGTCAAATAGTGCCTAGTAATGGGTTCAGCGTATGTTAGTACGTTTTGTCCTTTGAGGTGACTTTGGAGCTGACATTCCTCCATAAATCTGCCTCACCTACCTACCATAATGTGACATTTTAATCGCTCTACACACCTCTGCCTGCAGCAGCGGCAGAGAGTCGTTTTTACTTTGTAAAAATACCCTAAAAATTCTAGCCTATACACTATAATATTATACACAACACATAAAATATTATACAAACTTTGTTAAACTGTCGCAAATAAACTGACATATTGGTGAGACACGATACTGACCCTGAAATAGGGCCGTGTGACATCCTAGTTTTTAATTCGACTACTGAAGTATCGACATTTAGACAATTTCGGTTCATCGACCGAGAGTTTTCCGCTTGCGTAGAATCAACCAATTTGTTTTTAAAAGCGTGGATGAAAATACGCAAGCTCCATAAAGTGTTGCGGTTGATTTTTTTATAAAAAAACTGAAAAAGTGGCGCACGCTTTTCTATAGGAATTCGCCTCGACGCGTATAAAAAACGCCCGCGCCGCGCTACCATGACCACCTGTCTTATGCCAAATTGTCAGCAACGTGACAAAGACAGACAAAGAAAAAATGTCGATCAATTATTACCTGCAAGCTGTAGGTAACATCATCCAGTTAATATTTACATATCCACAACGAGTAAGTATACACAAACATAAATACATGACACCGCTTGATCTATGCTCCGTGAATCATTGTGTATTGTAGCGGCCATGCTAGACTAAATACTAGGCTAACTACTTACGACACGCTCACTATTCAGGTAGGTAGGCAAAAGGTCAATGAACAACCGTTTGAATAGCAAAATATTAAAGTATGTAGAATCATAACAATCATGCTTGAGATTTTTGACGAAGAAAGAAATCAATGCAGGGAAAGCGGCTTTCCACTAATTAAAACTTTACAAGAAATATGCCATCTTTCAAGCCGAATAAAGGTCTGCGTTGTGGAATAAGATTCAGTAACTCTAGCTCACTTGTTTTAACAGGGAAAAGAAGGAAGGTAACAAAGACTAACAATAAAGGCTGATCATGATAACATTCATTATTTTATAAGTTCTCAGAACACATTATTATACTCGAATGAATGGGCATCGTGCCTCGCCCATGCTCAATCAATCAAAAATACTTTTCCACAAAGAACATAACTCTGTAATTTAACTTGAACAATTTGAACTCCATTTCCTGTTGATCGTCCCTTTTATAATTTGATTTTCTTTTTGACTGAAACTTTCTGCTGCCATCACAAGTAATTATTGTTACTTTGTTTAAAATAGATTATTTAGCTACTATTAAAAGCATTCAATCGATTTTATTCGTTTGTAGTTATCGAATATATGTCATTCTAGATAGATACGCGTAGATTTTATACTTGTACCTGTTTAAACATAACTTCATTACAAGTACTAATACCAAAAACTCCGTACATTCAAGATTCTGAGTAAAGTAAATACAAAATTCTAACGCTTCAAGCATATTTACATAAGATATAAACTCATTTTAAGGCTACGAGTTAACGTTGATAATATAATATGTATCATCCGTTCATAATGTTAATTTATTTAACGACTCAATCAAATATTCAAAATTATAAACGTGTTTATCGAAGTAGTTATCAAGAGTAAAATTCTCACGTTGATTGATTTAATTTAATTTAAACGTTATACGAAATATGCCGATCCGTCGGTATGTATTGTAGCGAGTAGGTATTTTTTAATCTTTTCATATTAAATTGGACCAAATTTATATTCTCTTATAAATTAGTGTCACGCGAAACGTGATGAAAATATATTAGTAAAATATATATATATTTTACCTAATAAGGTCCATAATATCATAAATAACGCTTTGTAGGAGAATATGGATTGTAATATACTATCATATATTCATTACCTAAGTTGAGTTTATTACTGGTTTACATTTACGCGGCCTCATTTCCACGTCGTGTAATAACTCCAAGACACGATGTTTGTGCTATCTTTTTAGGGAAAAAACCTGTCAAACTGTCAAATAGCGTACGAGGCATGGCATATATTATGTAATATAACTGAGACAATATTATTATAACACAAAAACAATGGGGATTTGGTATTATTAGACTTATGTACTTTTCCAAGCAAATATTATAAAACCTATCGATCGAAATATCGTTAACAAAACGAATGTGAACAGATACTTGATTAATGTGAACAGTGATTAATTTGAAATTAAAACACGTCAAAGGCGTATTAATTAATAAATTTACTACATAAATGTGTACAGAGAGCGTTTGCAAGCATTATAATCCAATTACACAGATGAGTTGACGGAGCATAGCTCCTCTCGGGAATCTATGCTAGATGGATTTTCATCACTGTTAGTTGGTAGATTTTTTTTTTATATATTCAACGAAACACTATTTGTTTCAGTTGTCTGCAACTGACCCAGGAGGAGCAGTGGACGCGGTGGCGCGGAGGTACCGACTCGAAAATGGCAACTCACTAGGAGAGAAAGATGAAGTAAGAAATAAAAGTCACTTCAAACTGTTTGCTACGATATGTCGTAGCACTCGTTATGACTCGTAGGCCGTAGCTCAAGCGTAGCCCCTAGTATTCGTACACTAATTAAATCCGCGGATGAACAACGGCTAACCTTTATTTTATGACCTCGCACACACAAGCGCGTAATTATTTCCTTGACTTTGGGCTTGTTGACCCGAACGATTAGAGGTTGTTTATGTTAAAAGTACCAACACAAAGCAACCGCTTTTCATCATGAGACTAAAGTTATGAGAGGACAGGGTTCTAAAATACATAGCTACCCAGTACCTTTCTAGCAGAGGACTTTTTGAATTAAGCACTGTTATATCTGCCTGAAAATAAGGTTTCTTTGACAACATAAAAGGGTTCCTAAGGTTTACGAGGGATGTTCATGAAGATACGCCTCCTAGCTAATAGAAAACAGGAATGCGTCGGACCTACCCGACCGTACTATAATCCTTCTCCATGCATTGAGAGGTCGACCCGGTAATAAATCTGTTGTCACATTTTCCCTAAATAAGGACGTGTATAAAAACGTACCACGTTATGAATACTTAGTGTAAATTTTGTATCATAACATAACTGCTATAATCATAAGCCGTGTACACACCTGCAAAATCTGAATATTGGTTACAAAATGTTTGATCGTCTAGATTTATTCAAAATTCTCGGAAAGACATTATCTATATTGGACATACACATACTATTATGCTTGTGCATTATTTACTGCCGAATTTTTTGAACTAAGTACATAATAATATGTGCCGACGACGACGCGACGCGACGCCGGTCGAAATGTTTTTGCCGCTAGCAAAATATGTCGCGCGTTATAATACACATGCGGCTTTGTACTTTATTTATTTATTTTATTTTTATTTCACAGGAAAACCAACAGTCGTTAAAAACAAAAATATTAGTAATCGTAGTGTATTACTGGAAAAAGCTTTTTTATAGTTTGGACTGAAATCAACCACCAAGTTATAACAAAAATCAAGTCCCTACAACTCGATGAATCATAGGTACCTAAATACTTAACAAATCCAGTCCAGCTTAGAATGAAAACAGGTTTTTAATTTAATATACAAAACAGGACAAAGGAAGCCATTTGTTTTGAATTTCATGCGGATCTTTGAAGGTATTAAAAAGCTTTGAAAATATAATTTTTGAAGTAAATTAAACGGCTGTGATTGCTGTAAAAGCCGATGTTCCTTTGAAGATAAGTAAGTTTTAGCGGAGGATTTTGAAGTATACCTTTATTTTTTTACCTTTATTTATAAAGGTACGGAGACAGCTAAACTCAGTTTCTAATCGTAATCGTTCACGGTCCATCGAGTATCGAGTAAAGCGGTCGCAGCAAGTCTGTGGATGGTGAAGGCTCAAACATGTCGTCATGTCGCTCTTTGCGGGAGGCCTATGTCCAGCAGTGGACGTCCATCGGACGATATGAGGATGATGATGATGAACTCTTTTATTTATTATGCGGTTTATTCAGGAGGCAAAAAAGCATACGATTTACCTGATGGTACATTATGACCTTAGCCTATACACGCTTGGAATACCTCAAATATCACTCGTGCATTGCCACTCTGAGACGTAGGTAGGTCATCCAGTCCATGTGCCTCTAATTTCACCGGCAACCATACCATTCTGGTTTTTTTATTATCACGCCGAAGCTCAGTCAAAAAATATTTTGCATGATTCAATATAATCACAAGGATCACTTTGATTCGTCTTAGGTTTCGACAAATTATTTGTAGATGGTGCTTATTCGAAAGGTGTATTAACCTACCTCATTTTTCACAGTTATTCGGCCCTCCAAGCGCGCCCGTGCTTGAAAACCCCGAATTCCAAACGCGGTGGTACTTCAAATACTTCCTCGGTAAAAGTGAGTAGCAACCTAAATACTTTAGATTTGTTCGTGAATTTTCACCTTTGTTTACTTATTCCATTGTAGATGAGTGTTGTTACGAGGTCAGGCTTAGATTGTATTCTACGCTTATCGCGGCTTGTAATCAAGCAATGAAACGAAAACTTGAAAAGATATTGAGTGATCGCGTACAAATAGGTCAAACCTCTTTGATTGAGGTTACTGGCATATAGATGCTCTATGAACTGGGGGACTTACTCTTGAATCGTTATTGTCCCGTTTTTTTGAGAATAATTTTGCGCTAGGTTTTCTGCACTTAAGAGTACGAAATGTCATAATTCCATTGCCGATCGATTGGAAATGCGTTGAAGATTAATATCATAGAGACGATAAGAGTACAAATAAGAGAGAAGATAAGAGTAAGGTCCCAGGAGTTACCATAACACGAGTGTTGTATGCAACTCCACGCGCAGTGCTGACATGTTATTTGGGTTCCACGAGTTGGTATTTCATGTAATACATCTAAAACCACTTCGAAAATAACACCTGAATATAAAAACTTAGTATACAGGTAAGTCTTAGAGGATTTGGTAAAAATATTTTTTTTTTTAACGTAATTATGCTTATGCGTAAGTACTATGCGATCTCACATGTCAGTGAGTAAGTCAGTGAGTTTATCATTTTATAATATGAAGTATGTAAGTAGAAGATGATTTCCTTATTTAATTATATATAAACATGTTCGTTTGTTCGTTCGTATGAGTCAGTGGCCAACTCTGATGGCAGAGTTACTAGGCCACCCGAAGGCCTCTGTCATGGCCTAACAACATTGAAAAAGCTGGGAGCGACTGCTTAACGTAGGGTTTACTATAAACATGTGGGTACATACTAGTAATATTCTCAAAATAATAGCTTTACATACAACAGCTAGACATGGATAAGCCTTAATATCCGGAATGGCGCGTCTTCTTCAAATTACTACGCAGCGAGAATAAATAAAAAGGAAATAAGTGAACTAGTTTAATTTCCTTTTTGTAGGTAAGAAGCGATGAGCACAACCCCAAGAGACTGTTTAACAGTTTCATAGAGAAAAAACGTATTCTACGGGAATGGCAACAAGATAACGCAAAAACAATGGAGATAATAAATTGGCTTACATTTCTGTGCAAATATAAAAAACACAAAATTAAACGTAAAGCTCGAAAACAAGGTGTAAATAAGTCGATATTTGATATTCAAATACTCAGATTGTAGATACTTTAAATATGAAACTTTCAGACAAGTCCAGATCGTACCTACTTCCCGTCTACAAGACCTCTGTGACAAGTCTCAGCAATAAAATCGGACTAATAAACTATAGACAAACCAAATAACTCAGACATCTTCAACGAATATCCAGGGATCCCTGTAAATCTGAGACATCCTGAGTTGAGGTTGGCCTATAGTAAAAGTTAAATAACCTGTTAAATACTTACAATGTTTCTCGGACTGTCCGAACCAAATTTGGCACATAAATATAGTCTCCAACGGAAGTCTAGCGGTCGACCGCTTGGAGGTGCTCGAGAGTTCCGCTTGACACAATTTTAATGGACACAATGGACAGGACAGCATCTATACATAATATAAAACAAGGTCGCTTCCCGCCGTCTGTCCCTCTGTATATATGTATTAGATCCTTTAAACTACGCAACTGATTTGCTAATTTTAATGCGGTTTTCATCAATTTTTTTTATTTTTTTATTTCAATATTTCATCAATAGATAGAGTGATTTAAGAGGAAGGTTTATACGTATAGTTTAAACACCCGTGCAAAGGCAGGTCGAGTCACTAGTGTAAAATAAAATAGCATTTGTGCTACGGGTGTTAAAATTGCATCGTATTGGTTAGTTACTAAAGTGAAATATCGTTCGGTAACACATCAAGGGTCATTTCATTGAAACTACACGCAGCTCGATCACTGTCCAAACTGATGCAGTCGTCAATAAATTAGCTGAATCGAGAATACAAAGCTTAAAGTGAGTTTAGATACAAGCGAAACACCGCTTATATACGCGTTTGCTATTGTTTCAAATACATAAGGATAATAAAACTATTTTTTGACCAGCCCTTTAATCATCTTCTCTTAGTGTAAATACGCTTTGTATTAAAAAAAGAACTATAGTGCCTGGTGTCACTGTGTGCGTGTATTATTAATTTTTTTTTTAATTAAGTAAGTGTAAAGCTTCTGAGTAAAGCTTGTAGGTAGAGGAATTGTATTTATGTCATAATACAATCCCTCTAAAACTATGACAAAATATGTAAGTAGAGATTCAAAGAAGATTTCAGTCAAAGTAAATAATTTTGATAACTAGGTTGACAACCGATTATCGTATTTTCATTAACTTTTTTGAGCTAAAAAATTTTGAGTGAAATAATGGTCCATCTATTTTTAGGTTACTCTAGCACGAAACCCAGTAAGATATTTCCAAAGCATAAGGTTTGAAACGGTATTGCTGAGAATGCGATAACCACCTTTATCGTACGTGCGTGACATCATCAGCCGAGCTAACCTTGTGCCGTCGTTATGACTTTATTTCTACGTAATAGACTACCTATCTGTTTATCCAAATCTATAACATCTACTAATAGTTATTGGTAATACTGAAATTTTTGATAACAAGTCTTCCACTTATTTTACCTGCGATGATTTCAATATTATTATGTCCTACCATGTAAGTAAGTAAGTAAGTTCGTATGAGTCAGTCTACCAACTCTGGTGACAGAGTTTCTAGGCCGCCCAAAGGTCTCTTCCATGGCCTAACAACTTTGAGACCGACCAGGACCGACTGCTTAACGTGCCCTCCGAAACACGGGAGCGTTCAGTTGAAATTACCACTGGCGGTTTACCCATCCAAATGATGACTAAGCGGAACAGTGCTTAACTACGTTGATCTGTTAAGAACAACCTAGCCAGCTACGTCACGAGCGCTCAACGCTACCATGTACTAAGCCTATAGATCCTGTGGTATTAAACTAAATACTAGGTACAAGTGTTTGCTTCATCTTTGCTAATATTATAAAGAGAAAAGATTTGTATTTATTGTTTGTTACTAATAAACTAAAAAACTACTGGTTCGATTTTAAAAAATATTTAACCATTGAATGCTACATTATCCCTGAGTAACATAGGCTATATTTATTACTAGCGACCCGCCCCGGCTTCGCACGAGTGTTTAAGTTTTCATTGCACCTGTGCAAAGCTGTGGCAGATCGGCTAGTATTGAGTATTTAGGTTATTAGGCACTGCGTTACGAGACTTAATATTTATATTATTTTTTTATATTTTCAAGAATTCCAGAGCAAGTGATAAATCGTCATATATGTGTCCCGAGGTGAATTTTATAGCTGTTTGGTGAACCGTAGAATAATAAAGTGAACCGATTTTTTTGTATACATTTTGTGCTACAGAACGAAATAATAAGATAAAGAGAAGGTAGCTGAGCGACTAGGCCTTCGAAAAATCGGAAGAGTAAAAATCGTAGAGCATATTTTTCATTCACAGAGCAAGGTTTCTTCGAGCTAAGCGGCAATGTGTAATATGAACCAATATTACGGTATCATTTAATGAAATGATGCAAAGACACGAATTAGCGCGATTCTATTGGTTGATTTCACACCATGTCATCTTGTCATCGCTTAGGTTTAGGAAATTAATACCAGCTCTTTTACATTTCGGTCGACTTGAATCACTTACTTCAAAAGTGTAAGCGATGTTAGGTAGTATGATTAGATCACTCAGTGCAAGTACCGAGTAAGTTCGAAAAATAGCTAAATAGCTTCGAAACGTCGTCAGCATAAATGACAAATTCAAGTGGTAAATAGCCGTTAATAATTTAATATCATTTCTAACCACTATAGTTTTATCTCTTTAATATTATTACATTGTTAATAATTTAAAACAATGGTATTCATTTGAAATAAGTTCATCTGACAACATAACAATTGTTTACATTAGGAGTCCTTATCTAACGTAATTGGTGAGTCAGATACTGTTTGTTATTGACCTAGAAGCGTCCCGGACAGATGCCAGGGCCTAAACAATGCCGTCCCGCTGGGACCACGTAATCCACAATACAGTCAAAACCTCTCGCTCTAGTAGGTATTTATTCTACACCGAAGAACGAATTCCTACTAGACCGAAACTAGCGGATAAACCAAAAATCTACATTATTAGACCAAGAGTAGTCAGGGGACTACTTTTGGCACAGGGGTGCCAATGCATTATTATATATCTAATTAAATATCACAGGAGCTTTGGTTTGGTGACCCTGCCTTCTGATTCTAAAGTCGTGGGTTCGAAACCTGTTGTGCATTTCTATTTAAAATGTTTTGTACAATATGGCAGTTCTCTCAAACGGTGAAGAAAAATTTCGTAGCCAGCTTGTCAGAGTTTTAAAAGTCTAATAATCTTTTTTCGTTATTCGTTAACCAAATAGTAATGGTTGTTCTACGAGTTGATTCCGCCATGCCTCCCGCATAGTCTATAAATGTTATTTGCACCGTTCCACACAAGGTTACACTCGTAAAGATTCGACCCTGTTGTGAAGATTAGATGTAGGATAAACATGACAGTTTTCAAAACCTTCTAAAGGTTGCTGTTATAATTTTTCTTACCAATTCTATAAATGTTCTTCCATTATCCAATAGTAAGAAATGTTGTAATGTCCTCTTCAGTAAGATCTAGATCCAAAATAAGATAGATTTCACAAAACTTTCCGTTCTACTTATTTCTAAATGATTTAAATTCAATTCCCCCGTAAATCATTTGATTTATGAGTAGTTTGTGATTTCAAGTTAGATAAAGTTGAAGCCAGAAGACATTTAATTTAACCAGAAAGTTTGTTAGCCTCAAACAAATTTAAATAAAGAAACAATATACATTTAATCAAAGCTTTAATCCCTTAAGCTCGAGCTTTAAGAGCCGTACGTTGTTGGCGAGTCTCAAGTGAATTACTTATACTAGGTACGTATCTGTAGGTATAAAGGGTAATTCGGATAAAATAGTAGCAGCTGCCCGCGGCATAGGTCACGTGCGTGGCACATACCAGAATAAAAGTATCCATGTTTCAATTTATAAAAAAAAAGATGACAAACCTACAGCGCGGCGTATAGCTTAAACCGACTTTGGAGGTTGTTATTCCCGGATTTAGACACTAACCCTTTAAAAAAATGGTGCGTTTCTTTATAAGAAAAGCAATTAAGGTGGAGAACCTAGGTAAAGCATGGGCCCGTCGCCAAATAAAACCGTTCAAAAACAATGAAAAAATTGAAACAACAATGAAAAAATGTGTAAAACTATGGGCGACTAATGTCAGGCGAGTAGATTTGTGTCAGTATTTTGTTCGCTGGGGATTGTCAATTTGCGAGTACACGCGGTACTCGCACTATTTATGGTTATATTCAATGTAAATGGAGAAGTCACTACAGTAAAGATTCGATGGAAGAACAAAAGATGACTAAGTTATTCTATACCTGTTTGTTTGGAAAACCAAACCATAGCAGATCTTGATTATGTAACGAACGGGCCACAAAAACCACGAGCGAAATTTCTTATGTTCCTTGCAGATTAGTACTAAGTTTAAATGCACACCCATTTGCATCATTCGACCTAAACCGATGTCTGACTTACGACTGATGCCATCGATCCGTTAAATAACACTATAATAAATGCGAAAGTTTGAATGTTACTCTCTATCTCGGCAACCACTAAAGCGATTTGGCTGACATTTAAAACATAAATAAATAATGATTGAGAATAGGACATGGGCTACTTTTTATCCCGGATAAAAGTACGGTTCCCGAGTTCTACGCGAACGAAGTCGCGGGCCTGTCGCCCGCGACTTTTGCTAGTAGTTAATACAAATCTTGTATCTGATGCCGCCTTGTAAAAAGAAATAGATACGATTTGCCACGATCTGATTTCATAGAGATGTTTTTCGTGGCCACTCTTGGGTAAGTTTATTGTGAAGGCGTGCGAACGGTATAGCACTCTCGGAAATTGTTTACTCGGTTCTAGGCAAAGTTTGTTTTGTTGATAGAATACGCCAAAAGTATTGGCGGTTAAATCAAGCATCTTTGTTGTTGGCTTGGCGACATAGTATCACTTTATTAAGAGTTTAAACTTAACATTATAAACAAAAAAAATATGCAGATTTGCAGTATCTCTATCGTCGATGTACGCAATATCTCTAACATTTATAATAAAAGATGTCCGACTCATTCATTGTCTGATTGGGATAGTATTTTTTATTTTATATTATTAGAGAATAGCCGATCTGCCCCAGCTTCGCACGGGTGCTTTAAAAATTAAACACCCGTGCGAAGCCGGGGCTGGTATAAATATAACCTATGTTACCCAGGAATAATGTAGCATTCTAATGGTTAAAGAATTTTGAAATCGGGCCAGTAGTTTTTAAGTTTAATCGTAACAAACAAAAATACAAATCTTCTCTCTTTATAATATTAGTATAGACTACGAATGGACACAAATTAGTTAACTCATTTTTTTTACTATTATCTACTTAGGTACCACATAGGTCTTTTTAATATTTACTTCTAAGTGTAATATTTAACAAAGTAAAACTTTTTGTTACAGTGCATCAAAATTATATTGGAGTAGATGGCTCTAGAGAACCTTATCTTCTGAGTGTTGTCCAAGAAGGCGGAGCGGGACTTCTACGAGCCATACTCTTCAACAAAATGGTAAGACAAACAAATCCATAAGCTGCTTCAAATAATTCTAACCAACCAGAAAGCATCCTAACTTCAATCACTTCAAACAATTCTTCTAAAATTACTATATAAGGTCATTCATTATCAACCTGACAAACTTAAGGGATAGGTTCCACACATTAAAAAAAATACTTGTACTTTTTTTTTCTGAATTTTTTTTTTTATATTTAAAAAAAAATTAATTCTGCTTAATAATTAGTTATCCTTGTTAGAAATCGAAAAGGCAGCGCTAGGCACGTGTCAGTGACCCGCGCGTCAATGAACCGCGGGTCAATAACCCGCGCGTCCTTGACCTGCGCTAATAAATAATAATTATATAATAATATTGTATAATGACCCGCTACACTCGAATATTTCATTATTACGCCGCTTAACTCGATTCCCAACAATGATAAATAATAATTGAGCCGAAAAACGTAATCGATCTTTAAGACAAAATATACATCAATAAAATATATATATAGGTACATATATTTTTTTTATGTGTGGAACCTATCCTTTAAGTTTGTCAGGTTGATAATGAATGACCCTGTATAATGTGAAAACTAAATGAAATTTGTTTCACTCGAGTTTTGTTATTTGTATTTTTCTTTGACGCCCTCTGTTGTGTCGTTAGAAACATAAATATTTATACGAAAATCATTGGGGTTTCCACGGTTTCGGTTTCAAAGCTTATCAAAATACCAAAGCCTGTTTGTAGGTACCGTAGCGTGCAAAAGCTCTTTGTAAATATTATGTGTACCTAATCAAATGATATGATAAGTACTCGTACTATAAACAAATAATAACGTTCAGTAGCGACGATAAAATATTAAAGTTTTGGATTGTTTCAGGGCGCTCACAAAATATATTTACCGCCCAGCGCCTGGGCGGGCGGGGGAGGTCAAACGCCAACGAGGCCTACGGTCAAACAGATTTTGGCACAGTTCTCGGCTATAGAACGCGTCGATAAAATGCCTAGGGAGGTAAGAGTTCGGATTTACAGACATAACTCGTACATTAACTGTGGCACAATTTTTATTACCATACCGTAATACTACAAATCACTTAAATCGTCTACGAATTCTAGCACTTTTATAGACATAAAGGGTTCTTTGATTCATAGCCACTTAACACTACAAAAGTGGTAATCAAAACTAATATAATATCCATTCCATATCCGTTTCTATGGTAATTCTGTCGTTTAGATCACGTGCGCTGAATTACAAAAGGATGTCCTTCTACTTGAGGAACAAGAGGGCTCCGTGAACTTCAAGATTGGAGTTATGCTAATGAAACCGTGTCAGAAGACTGACGACGAAATGCTTTCAAATGGTAACAAACTTACCTAAACCTTTAAAGAAGGTTTTGGTACAGGTACTAGCTTAAACGACTTGAAACTTCCAGAAAAAGGTGACGAGAAGTGGGAGCGGTTTATTTCGCTTCTGGGAGACAAAATTCGATTACGCGGATGGAACCGCTTTAGAGGCGGACTCGATGTCAAAGGTAACGGCAAAAATATGAAATCGTAAATACAATTTTGGAATACCTTCGTATTTTCTCAGCGACCTCAATTGCATTCGTATTGTAGGTGATATGACAGGCAGCCATTCTATATACACAATGCACCAAGGCCATGAAATTATGTTCCACGTCTCGACGATGTTGCCGTTTTCAAAAGAGAATAAGCAACAGGTTAGTAACAGTAGGCACTTATCGTTAGCGTCAGGATGGCTGGTTGCATAGAGCATTTGGCACCGAGTGTATATTAAAATTATTTTAATTAAAATTGCTATCAAATTGCCACCTTTTCTAAATGATTCGTGCCAACCTACCCAGCTTGAACAATTTTCAATTTTGAATATACACAATATCCGTGCCAGACGCTCTAGATAAAACGGGTTATCGCCATCCTGAAGCTAAACATTTCTGTTATTCGTCATGTATAAAAACTGGAAAAGACTAAGTTCCTATGACGTATCACACATTTGACCGCACACGCCTACCTAGTTACTTATTTTTTTATGACGGTCGTTCGTTGCTTCAGAACAAAGTGGGGTATCGATCGACTTCGTGTTAGTTGCTTTGCTTTTTGGTGTCTATATAATAAATTGTTAGTTTTAAGGCGCGATCCCATTGCCGTACATTTACACTACACACGGTGCTTATACATAATGTAAAAAATTGATAGCTTCGTGTGAAAATTTCCGTGAAAATGTGTAACGTGCTTAACGCGGCTTAGATTGCGTAGCAATGGAACCGCGCTCTAACGTTAAGATATTTTTCCCGTATTTATTTTCTGAATACATTCCAGATTTTAGTGTATGGCTATTGAATGTTTTGTTCAACAGTTGGAGAGGAAACGGCACATTGGTAATGACATCGTGAACATTGTATTCACCGAAGACTCTGTCCACAATACCTTCAATCCACAATGTGTCAAGAGTCACTTTACTCGTATCCTTTTATTTGTACATTTATTGTTGCGTAACTGAGGTTGCGTAATACCAGTATTCGAATAAGTTTTCCACCGAATTCTCACTTCAAAAGTAGGTTAATAGTTGAGGAATAGAGAATAGATTTCGTGCCCTCATTTCCGGGGTGCACTGGTGGCCTAGTGGTATTGACCCAGCCCGCCGTTCATAGGAACGGCATATAACTGGCATAGGCCAGTGCTCTCAAACGGTGAAAAACACATCGTAAAGAAACCAGTGTGTCCAAGAACTAAAAATTCGAAACACATGTGTCATACAATACACCAACCCGCATTGGGTTGGCGTGGTGGATTATGACCCAATCACTCTCGCTCGAAAGTAGGCCAGTGTCCCTACACTACATTATGAATATTGGAACTATTATTTTTATTCGAAGGTATTTCTAACATGGCCTAGAGATGTGAACTAATAACCTATTAGAAGTTATTAACCACTTCAAAGCTTTTATGGTCGTTGAAGAGTATCGATATTTCAACTGACATTGACTAATTTTATGTTTTGTGAACTCGACGCTTACCTTCCGAGTAAATATGACACTAGAATACGATTTTCTGGAACAGTAGGTGTATAAGTATTAAATAGTGAAACACGAACCGAATCAAGCAGCTTCTTTTTCCTATAGTCGGTTAAAATAGACAAATTCTAACGCTTGGTTTGAAAAAAAAATATGCATACTCATATACGCGTCGACTTGAGAATCTCGTTCGTATTTCGTTGGTTAAAATTTTCAATGGGGTCACCTTTTAAAATGGTTTAAATATGATACGGGTTTGGGGACTAATCTTATTTGACCAAAGAAAATTTCCTTAATTATTTAATCAGACATATTCGCAATAGTGTCAGAGGTAGACGGCGAAGGGTACCGATTGAGCGTGTACAGTGACGACACAGTGCCTCCCTTCGGACCTTCGCTGCCGTGCCCGCCTGTCTTCAACGATCCACAGCTCTTCAGGGAATTCCTTCTGGTAAATCACTTTGATAAATGAGTACAGAATGCCAATTGGTAAATTGGTACAGTTGTATATCGGCTTCAATTTGATTCATAGGTCAAGGACAAGTGGTAAATTCAGTGGCATATTATACAAAGGATTACACCTACTAATATGAGGGATTATATCACAGCCGAGCCTGTTGTAACCTCATTACACAATACAATTACTGGAAGATAAGCCAGAAAAGATTAAAGCTTTTGTGATATACTAAAGTGAAAAAGCTTTTAACATACATTTTTAGACCAAACACGCTTTTATCAAACCAACAAAAGCCCACAGATTGGTTATGTCAGTAGCAAAAATCCAATCGATTAAGCGGAAATGAACGTACAAAAAATATAAGATTTTTCATTTCCAGGTAAAACTGATGAACGGTGAAAAAGCAGCGTTCCAAACCCCGACGTTCGCACTCAAACGACAAAGAACCCTCGACACACTGATACGGGATATATACGCCGAGCACTGTTCCGATCATAAAGTGGTATAACTTTTAATTTTATATATTTCAGCGAGTACAAGATACTCACGTAGCCAACAATCATACAATATCCAAATGCGGACTCAACAATAGGATTCCCTGAGTTGTGGGTATCAGAAACTATGAGTAATAATGATAACACAACACACGTACCGGAACAAATATTTGTTTTTTTTTTTTTTTTTTTTTTCTAATGGACTATATGCTGTTAGACCGTCTGACGGTCCGTGACAGCGTTACACGAACTTTTGGCGAACGCAGAAGGCGCTGCCTGCAAAGATTTGAGTTTTTGGCAACAAGCGCAGGGGCACCACTTAGGTACGAACCTCGGCTTGGGCTGTTGCCGGGGGGAATGGCCCAACCCCAGGGGCCGTAGCGGAAAGGAGTCTTCGACCTCGCCGGCGAGGTCGGTGTATCTGTTGAGTGTTTTCTCTGTCCGAGCTGGATGAAGGGATTGCCTCCGCGTTAGCGGAGGCGATCACGTCATCGGGATCACCAAGCACGTGCCTTGGTCTACGGAGGGAACGTACAAATATTTGCAAATCCTAAACTTAATAATATAGAGTAGTAGAGTTCTTTGTGATAGAGCTCGTCCGGGGAGGACTACCACCGTAACTATTTCTGCCGTCAAGCAGTAATGTTTGCATCCGAGAGTATGGTTTCCGGTGAAATTACAGGCACATGAGACTTTCGATCTACGTCTCAGGGTGGCAACCCGTGAGTGATGCCTCTGGTATTGCAAGCGCCCATAGGCTGCAGTAACCGCTTACCATCTTGTGGGCCATAAGCTTGGTTGCCACTTTATTTGTATTAAAATAAAATATTTACCTTGTACAAGGCTGCCTGCGATATTTCATGAAAATGAGAACTTTATTTACGTTCACGTTTCAAAACATAGAGAATTATAGGTAGGTAGATACTCGTAGTTCAATAAGCCTAGTTTACAAACCACTAGTAATAGTCTGAAACTTGGAGCGGCGAGTGGGCGATGCAGGACTCATTGTTAGATTGACTCTTGAACTAGAAAGCGTACTGCGTCTTTATCGGAAATATACGCTTCTACGTTATATAATCCCGTTTTTATATTATCTCAAGGGAACCGCCTATTTTTCCGGTATAAAAAGTATTCTGTGTAGACTTGAGTGGTAACAAACAACACACAAACTTTCTTTATAAAATATTATTGTTTTGCACACAATCTGCTGGCCTACCTACCATAAAAATGTATGCCCGTAACTTATTTCAGAATAATTGTAATTCATGGTAGGAATTGCACGAAATTCAGGTCCAATAATTGGGTAGTTATATTTCATGGTTTGCCAGTAGTCATCCCTGTATAGTAGTACAGGGATTATTCCCATCTGTCACCTAGTTTTGTCCCCTAAAGGGTTTTAAGATTACCATATCAATAACAAGAAGAAAAATAAAACTTTACAGTACCGCGCGCGCGGGATACAGTAATCGCGCGTGAATGCAACATGGCTGGTGTTTATCGATTTTCCCTTTTTTATTCAATAAAAAAAAAGTGTTTTTTTGACGCGCTGTCTTACCCGCGTGCAATCTTGTCGCAAAAACGCATTGATAAAGCGTGTATGTAAAGGCACCTTTTGTCTTTTATTCAGGTTTCAGGTTTTCACGATCTGATTTTTCAATGGTCTGTAAAATTTTAGTGAAATGGTTTTCCTCCCTGTCGTATAAAATCATGTTAGTTCGTAAGCAGCTACCAACTGAGCAGTAAGGGATAAATACTACAGATATTTTGTGAATAACAGCTATCTATTGTTTAACATACGCATGCTATTGTGAAAGCGACTGTGGTGGATATTAGGCGGTTGTATTATTCCGGACGAAGTTCGTTGAGCAGAACTTTCTAGAATAATTACTTAGAAACTTTTGTGTAATTATATAAATGTTATTATACAAAGTAAGTTTACCCTACATAATTCATTTTGAATAATGCAAATTCGATTCATCGAAATGAGGTCAAATCCACCGGATGTTTTTTTCGTTACATTTTTTTTTATAAATCTTAAGATTTGTGCGTTTGTTTCTTTCCGCTAGCAACAGAAAGGATTAGGATGAAACTTGAAATAGATATAGTGACCTGGAATAACACAAGATTTTAACCCGGGTTTTTTTTTAAAAAAAGAAAGAATGCTTAAAAACTGCATAACAAGCTGGCAAAAAATCATAATTAATATTATTCCTAACTCACTAACATCTTTACGTTAATGAGATGGGAAGCGAGATGATAAACCTCTGTTTAGCCAATGTTATCCCGACGAGCGCTGTCCGACGTCTGGTCGGGGGGTGCGGGGGCGGGCGGTGCCGGCGCAGCACGCACCGAGCGGTTCCTTCACGTGGGTCAAGCCTTGAAGCTGGATGCAGTGTTACGAGGCGATGCGCCGACCAGTTTGGTGTCTATGGGTAAGATACATTTGCTATTTGGTTAAATATAGAAGCTCTGGTGGTGGGCACCCGTGCCTTTCGATCCTTAAAGGGTGGGTTCTATGTAAATATGCTTATACAGAGCTATGAAACCGGCATGTACAAAAATCAAAAATGCGAAAGACGTGCCAACCAACTCACTCGCGGGGAGGCCAGAGTTTCAACGAGTTGGAAGCATTAGTAACGCTGGTCATCTTAATACCGCTGTCGATCGCCACGCAACATGATTACTCGTGGTCAAAATAATGGGACCACGAGAAAACACCCAACACGAGCTTGGTAATGCTGATGCCTGGTTTTTACCCACTCACGATTTCCATGCAACTTTATAAAAACAGGTAAACAGACTCACATAATATGCCAGGTTGTGGCGGTTCCCGTCGAGCTCCTTGGGAGGGTCGAGTGTGGCGCTCAGCCCCGCTCCCCGCCACGCCTGTTTGCGCCGAGCAAATGACGGAAGGACGGCTTCTGTTGTCCACGACTTCCAACACTTACATATTAGAAGGTATGCCCAACCAACATACCTCTACAAACTGTAGTTAGCTGATTGGACTACAAGCAGTACGTGTCAATCTCGATAAAACCCATTATTTATCGAGAGGTAAAGTAATGTCAAACTGTCCTAGAAAACAGGATTTGTTAAAAGTATTATTGTCAAATTATATTTATCGACAGTTGTGTTCGTGCATGCCTCTCGCTGGTGGAATAGTTTCTATTAGCTTTTCTATCTATTAAGTTGTTATTGTCGGAATGGGACCATCTGATATTGTGGGAACTAGTAAACAACTTGTTTACTCGACGTCACACCACCGTTCCCACAATATCAGACGGCATAATATTTTATTAGAGAAAACTATGTCTGATACCGAGATAGGGTATTGACTAGACGAATCCACGATTGCGATGTGGAAATGAATTTTGGTAACCAACAATAATTATTTGATTGGTTGTTTTGAATCACTAAATATTCTGTGATATTTCTTAAAACAAAGGAAATGTAGAAAAGACTGATCTTTATCACTTCATTCCCATCATTACATTACACGTCTTCTAGAAAGCGGCACAACCCGGGTAGTCCTCAGATGGGAAGGTTGCGTCCGAGCAGCTAGAGTTGGTGAACGCGCTGGTCTCTTCCGCGTTGGTCCTAGAGTGACCGTCGGGGGAGGGTCAACGACAGGAGGGGCGGGTGGTGCTGGCCTGTACGCTCTACCGATACAGGAGCTATGCGCCGGCGCCTGGGCTATGAGGCCACTGCAAGACTGCAAGCATGCGAGGCTGCCAAGGACTAAGACTGCGCACAGCTTCGACTTGTTGGAAAATGGTAAGGTTCTGTGCAATAGCGAAATGCTTCCCAAGATATGTTAGAGAATCCTTTCAATAACATGCTGATGGAGCTGGACTATAAACTCAACACAACAATAAATACTTATATCTTGGTCTATGAATGAGTTTCACAAGTTTCAAGTTGATATATTTCATGTATTTGGACATGAGAAACCACTTGAATTCAAGCACAGATGACTCTCGAGCTGAAACTGGGTTTTATTAAATCGACTAGATAAAGTTTTTTACTTACAACTCCGTGTAAAAGCTAAGTGACAGGAACTTCTACAGATAAATTGAGCTTTAAAAGCAAAAGGTTAATAGAAGCCGTGATAAGTGAAACTTAGAGATCTCTCTATGATTTTGTAG
The DNA here is from genome assembly GCA_951394395.1 of Colostygia pectinataria. Lineage (NCBI taxonomy): Eukaryota > Metazoa > Arthropoda > Insecta > Lepidoptera > Geometridae > Colostygia > Colostygia pectinataria. Next base: position 3,845,682 of record OX596351.1, on the reverse strand, counting down.
TTTGATGGGAACCTTACTAAATACATATATTTAGCTGACGACATACATATACATACATGTATTTAGATTTACGACTTGCGTGAAATATAAAACTGTGGACACATTTACTGATAAGGCAATATGTGTTCTAGGAGAAGGAGGGAAAACACTTTTAGCTGTAGCAATTGGAAGACGTGTGATGCTGTTGCTCGAAGAATCAAAGACTGACAATGAAATGGGATTTGAGTACACACATATCAAGGTACGAGCGTCTTTACATAAATGCAAATATACTAGGATATCGGGCAGATGATTGTAAACGTTAATCAAAATTACAATCACTTTTGTGTAAGATGAAGAACAAACGGCTCTTGTGTCGAAGGGTATAATGAACGGCAGTTTATTGTTTGATTTCAGGATATTCAACTCAGTGAAACTCCAGTGCTAGTAAAGTTAATGGATGGAGAAGTAGGAATAATGGTGGTCGGTTACAAGCATCATTGGGAAGTGTTAGAATCTAGTAATGGACAGGTACTGCTTTATAGTTAAAAATTTAATAGCTTAAACCTACGAATTTAGGAAAAGCTCCGTTTAACTAATGAAAGTTTTTCTTCGAAGTGCTGTGCAAGATTATTTATGTAAGACCACAACAAGAGGTCCGTAAAGAAGAATGCTCAGGAACTAATCTAACTTTTTGAGTAAGGCCTATGCATAATACCCTATTACTTTTTGTGTTTTATAATGACTTAAATAGTTGCTTTTTTTTATATTTTTTAGTTTTTCTTCACTATTTGATACAGGTGGTGAAAAGAGCGGAAAATTCTGAGGATAGCGGAGTTAGACGTGGAGCTTTAGTCAACGCGCTGCGTATCGGAGACGAACGGGATGGCCAAATAGTTTTATGTTATAACCGTAAGTATAGAATATTACCCCATTTACTTTGGGCGGCCTAGAAACTCTGTCACCAGAGTTGGCCACTGACTCATACGAACTTAATTAACCCCATTTTCATAAAATAAACTGTAATTTTAGCGACTTGATAAGTACTGACATTCCTTCCCATTATTATGTTATTTAACAAAGATGATGACAGATTTGAAAGACCTATTATAAAACGGGAATACCTCATATTTCGTTATTTTCAAATCAATATTTCTGTAGCTGCTAAAAACATCGAGTAGGTGGTACCTACATTGTGGTTTCTTGTCTGTATTTTATGTTTTAGTCGCGAGGAGTAGACGTTATTTTACTTTTAAGACGATTGAATATAAGCCTTATATAGCATTGCGTGTTTTTTAGATACGTGCCACTTTGAAAGACTAACAAGTAAAGGATTAGAGAGCGATGGAGAGTACGATTTTCATTGGACAACAGTGCCCGCTGCTGTCGGTAAGATAACATTATTAAAATAATTATAATCCGCCCCACTACGCAAGTATCCTAAAATATTATGTATCTATGTATTATATAGGTACCGAAAGAGGTAATTCAGCTCAAGGAATAAAGTCTGAAATGTAATTCTGTAATTACACTTGTGTATTAATATTACAGTGTATACAGAAAGAAAAGTGACGAGGTATTTAAAACAGGTTTTAATAAGAATTTTAGCTGATGTTTACAACTTTTTTTTGCTGGCAAAAGTTGAAATTCCATACGGCATATCCTACTATTTGCAGAGTTACCATATATATTGGGATACCCTGTATAGTACGCTCCAAACTTGTGATCCATTTGTTAGGCTGGCCGCATGTTTTCAGATCAAAATACTGCACTAGCACGCGAAACACCGCACTGTCCCGTGAAATACCGGACAGATCTATACGAACAAACATAACAAAATAAATGTCATTAAATATTTCTATTTCAGTGTGCGCGTTCCCATACATAATGGCTTTTGCCGAAGACCTATTAGAAATACGTTTGGTCGCAAACGGGTCACTAGTCCACGCTGCGTGTATACCAGGACTGAAGCTGCTTTGCGGCCGGAAAGTGAGTTCTAATTTCAGTGTCATAAACTCTTGTTTCGCAGGGCACGTGGTTGTAACAAACTACGTCATCAGGGTTTTTTTATGTGTACATCTGCATTCAGTTTACAGAGTATTAGCAGGCTTGATGTAGTCAGTTTTATTTGTAAAGGTTTTGCCAAAAGGGAAAGCTGACTGCAGAGAAAACACCGAGTTAGCCATTGAACAAAAACAATACTTCATAAGTTATAGTTACACCTACCTATTGGAAATTCATTAAATAGACTTCGGAATAGGTTCAATTTGTCAGAAAACTCGCGTGATATGGGATGACAACCACTAAGTTGAAACTTTACATGGACAAAGTTCAGTGAAACCTATTATTTCAGATCATTGACCTTAGTCAGTTGTGTGAAAAATTGACTTTTATACAATTCTCTAACACGAAACGCGCGTTTTATACTAAGGTTGGATTCGACCAAACTCGATTAGGTAGTATTCTTCGAGTTAAATCATTATTCGCGAGCAGGTAAACTGACAGTTTACTTGTATTTAACATTTGTTATTCCGTTTTAGGATATATTCTACGTGGCGTGTGCACCGGAGTACATCCCCCTCGGGCGAGAGATTGACCCGTGCCTCAGTCTACACGACTACGAGCTGATGCGCCAGATGAACAAGCAGGGACCTTACTCGGTGGATGAAGACGAAAACAATGACAACAAGTAAAGATTACTTCATTTCTTATTTTGTTTGTAATTATAACTCGAGTAGCTAAAGTTTCAGTCAGACCTACGCGGATGATGTGTTCTCCGAGAAAAATAGTACTCGTAGTTTCTGATAACCACGGTGGAGTCAGGTAGGACTATGTATGCGACTAAAGTGTATTATGTTATATTACTACTCATTGGTTATTTTCTTGATCATCATCATCATTATCAGTGGCCTATAACATCTATTAAAGTAGCGTCCATTTATGAACCCATTAGGCACCTACGTTCGTGACTATGGCCTATACGAGAGCGGCAGCCACGACCGCATTTTCTTGATACGCCTACTAATTTAGTCATACAATCAGATAATTGTTTATTTTCTACAGAGGTGAAAACAACCGCACAACCTCAGAGAATAATTCCGCGTCGAGCCGAAGCAGCTCCATATCGTCTGATCAGGAGAACATAAGGCCGCCTTTACAACGAATGGCACCGGTCTCGCCACCCACTTCTCCGCAAGGTAATTAAATCATCTTAGAATTTAATCTATCTGAGCCAAAGATTTCTATTGAGCAAAGACTGATAAAATTTACTATTATTTAGACTAAACTACAGAGTCTTGAGCATCGTCGTAGAGTTGCTAGTTTATCGGTTTTTTACCGGATACATTTCGGAGAGTGTGCAAGCGAATTACACATCCTGATTCCCCCATCCCCTTTCCACCATCGAACGACCAGACTCACCGCGAAGCGTCATCGTTTCATGGTCGATATCCCACCAGCGCGCACAAAGCGTTTCGCTTCTACGTTTCTCTTGCGCACCGCTAAAGAATGAAACTCTTTGCCGGAGTCTGTGTTTCCCGATAGTTACAACCAGGTGTTTTCAAATCACGAGTGAATAGGTTTCTTCTAGGCATGCGTGCTCCCATCGGGCGAGATTATTATTATAGTTCGCACGGCGGATCTAGGCTTCCGTGAAGTTAGCCGTTTGTGATGCGCAAAGACAATTTAGTTTGAAAAATCTCCATGGCGCATCGAAACGAACTACGGCCTAACACTAAACTCACGACGGCCGAGATCCGCCGTGAGAACTATACGTACAACTAACAGCTCATTGAACATTTCAGTGCTACCAGAGAACAGCGGTCGCTGCGTGCGAATTTACAGGATCCCACAGAGCAACCTGAGCGCGGGAACTTACCAGCGGCAATCGGTCTCCGCTGACCAAGTCGTCAGTTCCTACTTCCCTGATAGGTAAGTCAATTACTGCCGAACTTTTATCAAACACATTTACGTCCAAGTACCTACTGAAACTTAAAGGAAGACTTTTATGACGTTTCTACATACGATTTAAAAAACTAACGAACTCTTAAACAGTCAACACGATCTTAAATATTTAAATAGCTTTTGTATTTAGTATTCAGGCGATAGCGTACGAATTTGAACATTATACTCTAACCAGAAGTATATAAGGCAGAAACTCTAGCCTTTGGCAGAGTATAGAAATACTAAGATTAATATACGAAAGTGTCGTATTTTTACCTTTGAATCCTCAATATAAATGGCCTCAAGTTGAATCACTTCTATTTGAGATTGCTCAACTTTAATGATGACTTCACCGTCAGCAAAATAGTCTTAAGTTTCGCCGTGTTGTTCTAATTATCATTTCATTCATCATATTCATATCATTTGTGAATATCCGCCAACTTACTTTCCAGACCAAACAGTATGAGGCAACGACTAGCTGAGCTGAGGCTGGATAGCAAAACGAGAGGGGGGGGCGACGATGAGACCTTGTAAATATCTGTTTAGCTGGAATTTAATAACAATATATCTACTTATTGGAAATTCCAATCTTTTCGAGCCAGGAGCGAATTTGATATACCAAAATGTTATGTAGAAAATAAATAATAATCACGAAAGGGATTTTGTCCTTGATAATATTGATATTGTATCTCATTTCTAATGTTACTGGTGCAAGGTAATTACATCGACGGATGTTATAAATGGAATAGGAAAGCACAATTTTAAATATTGTTATGGATGTATGAAATAAACCCTGCAAACTGTTATAGTCAATGTATGTAGGTAGGTATTGTAAGGTATTGGTAAGCGATTGATACATTTTATTGATGTTTACACTAAAACAACAATGTATGTAACGTTAGTTAGTTAAAATTAGATCCAAAAACCGCTATTAGTTCTAGTTTAGTCAAACTTGATAGTAGTATTATCTTCAGAGCCTAGACCCCTGATACCCTATCCGTTATGTCATCATCATAATTATCAGTCAAAACATACACTGCTGAACAACTGCCTCTCTCATAGAGTACCAGAACAACCGATCCTGAAACAGCTACTATTCCTAATCATGAAAATAAATTGCTGTTTGTCAGTTTCGCTAAAACTCGAGAACGACTAGACCGATTTTACTATTTTTGCTTTTAATTATTTTTTTGAGTCTGTGGAAGATTTAAACGCTGATAAAAAAATTACGCGAGTGAAACATCGCGAGTCAGCTCAAAAATATAAATACAACTATGCAAAGTCTATTTATCATTCTTCCAGATCATTTTTATGCTATACAGCACTATGTCAAAGAGTTGAAAATATAGTGGTTAGAAATCATTTTAATGTCGACACTATGTCCTCTATTGTCCACGACCATCCAGCACAGCTTTAGACCTAAACGCCAATTTACCATAAAACAACTTCAATAATGTAAGCGCTGTAAAATTAAGTTGGGCTGAGAATAAATAGAATTGATTTCACAAAAATATTAGTAGTAGCCATTAAAGCATGTAGATGTAGACTAATGTATCAAATAGATGTGCACAAATTATGCTCAAAATGTTCAGAATAAAAAAATATTAGATATAAAATATACTACAGTTTCACATTTTTATTATTAGATTAGAGTAGATGACTGTTGTAAAATGTTATAAGAATTGTCAAAAATATTGTGATTTAAAAAGTAGTTGTATAGTAATATTAAATTAAATATCGTTCGACCTTTAAACCAAATAAGGTAAAGGACTGGCCAAAGTTTGTAACGATAGAAAAAAAGTACAATTTCATAAATCGTGTTTCAACGCCTGTCCTGCGATTATTTGGTCGAAATATTAAAATAAAATATGTATGAATATGAAACTTATTAACTGAATCTCGTATGAATAACTTATTTAATCTAATCACATGATTATGTGCAACTAAGACAAAAAAGTGATGTAAAATAGTTGTACATACGTAAGTTAGGAGAATGTCTACTTACATAAACCTGTCTGTCTTTATTATAAAATAAAGTTGCCATTTTCTGTAGTACATTACACGGTAAAGTGTAAAATCAAACTTGAATTCTGCAATGTGGAACTGGAATTCTGTAGGGTTCAAATAGAATTATGAAGTATTAAACTGCAATTCTGTAATGTTAAACTGGAATTGTTTAGTGTCAAACTGGAATTCCCTAATGGTAGACAGGAATTCTGTAATGTTAAACTTGAATTCTACTGTATGCGATAAGGTGCTGTTTTGCAGTTTATCAAGATGTAGATTATAGTTAAATTTATTTTACTATGTCTACGGGACAACTGGAAAGAAGTGCCATCCAAAAACATGATTGTCTTTCTAGAAATATTGATGTACTACTATAATACTTTGCGATGCAAGAGAATTGAAATCTTATTTAAGTGTTAATACAAGTCATTACTGTACATAAATGCTATAATTATGACTTCAGATTACTTACTTAACCAACTGAAATCTCGTGTTAGTTATAAGTTGTTTAAACATTGTGGTTGAACTCTTAAACCAAAGAAAAGAACCAAACTGATAGACTTAATTAATTTAAGAGTTAACATATTTATGACCGTCGCGAAATATTCAAAGTATATATTTAACCGAGTTATAATAACAATAAAATTAGCGAAAAAATATCTAAATTGAAATTCTGGTAAATTAGTGAACAATTAAGCATCAATTTGCTTAACAATTCATGTAGTTTGGTTAATATAAGATTGTTTTAGAAAATGAATTGTAAGTACCTACCTATTACCTTATACCATACCTATTTCTGCCGCAAAGCAGTAATGCTCGCATTGCTGTGTTCCGGTGTGAAGGGTATGGTTTCCGGTGAAATTACTGGCACATGAGGCTTTCGATCTTAGCCTCAAGGTGGCAACCCGCAAGTGATACCTCTGGTATTGCAAGCGTCCATAGGCTGCGGTAACCGCTTACCATCTTGTGGGCCGTACGCTTGGTTGCCACTTCAGTTGTATAAAAAAAAAAAAAAAGTTTAAGGATTTTATTATCATAACCCAATGCATTGTGATGCATTAATAAATTACAGTTCGTTTTTATTAGGAGTGGAGTGGTCGGTACTAGGACTTACTAGGAATCGAAATATTTTTAAAACTGTATGCGTGTGTGACCCATGTATCCTACTACTAAGTATTTATGACATGTGTAAGTTAGTAACGATATTTTGGTTTTTGTTTATTTTGTTGATAGTGTTTCGCTTATCTTGTATATTTTCGTTGCCTAGAATCTGAATTTGTTACAAATGTTAGATTTTCCAAGAAAATACTGTTTTAGAAATATACGATCCCGCGGGCCACTGAGTCATAGGAAGTTACTTTTATCTATTTCCTGGAACCACGCGAGAAAAGCCGCGCCCGCGGGCAGAAGCTAGTCCAATAAAGAGGTCGAAAGAAAAACGATTAAGTAATTAGGTACTTGTGTTTGAAAGAACATATTTTTGTTGTCGGTAAAATAAATAATGAAATTTAATTAAGTAAATAATAAAATATAATATTATATTAATAATACTGTATACATGAAATACTTAAAGTAGGTACAAGTATGGGAGAGTTTCAAATACCTCGTTTTAAAGAAAAACTATTTTATTTATATTAGTTATAATAATCATTTATCTATGATAATTATTACAAAAAAAATATATTTACTAAAGTACAGAGATATTTATTTTTTGTGATTAGGCCTGGCGTTCCTTTAGTTTCAAATGTGATAATTTTAAAATATCTACAGTGTCGAGAGTATGAAATACAATAGTATTATTGAATATATTTCATGAAATGATAAGAGATTGTATAAAATGGTAGATGTTTGAAAATAGTAGTCACTGTTCAAAGAACATAAATAACTATGTAATACATGTAAAGTAAAATGATGTAAAATAGAAGTGAACTGTTATTTTCCTTGAAGTTAAAATAAATGTCCGTTTAAAAATGCTGTTTTATTTGAAACCCTAACTACCTAACGTACATTTTAACAATATATAATGGCTACATAGTAATTTCTCACTCAGAGATAAATAAAATACCCAACCAATAGGTAAGTCAAAATAACAACAACTTTAATAAGTCAACGTCTATAATAATGTAATAGTAATAATACAAAACGTCATAATAATAATGTCTACAAAATAATTACGTACTTAAACATCTTATAAACTAATATAATAATAAACTTACAGTTTATAAGAATTTGGGTTGCTGTTTCAAAGCTGTGATGTCCAGAAATCTGGGAATCTCATCTGCTTGCGGCGATTGAGACGTTGAAGGCACGCCTGAAACAAAACAACGTTGCTTCATTTCGGTAAAAGTAAGTAAGTTGTTATGAGTCAGTGGCCAACTCTGGTGGCAGAGTTTTTTTTGGCCGCCCGAAGGCCTCTGTCACGGCCTAACAACTTTGAAAAAGCCGGGACCGACTGCTTAACGTGCCCTCCGAAGCACGGAAGCGCTCAGTTGAAATTGCCACTGGCGGTCACCCATCCAAATGATGACTACGCGGGACAGTGCTTAACTTCGTTGATCTGTTAGGAACAACTTAGCCAGCTACGTCACGAGCGCCATTCGCGCGCTTCATTCTGTATGACGAGACGAAGTCGACGACGAAACTAAGCAAGCTACACTAATACTTCTGTGTCAATACTTTCCAAGACGTATTAAGGTCAAGAGACAAGGTCACACCGCAGGTGGCACGCTAGCGGCCAGAGGTAGGTTAGCGCTTAGACGAGTTAGTAAACGAATTGACACAAAGCGCTGTGGACGTGGGTACAACGCTCAATTGGTGGGACGCATAGCGCTGCCATTTAGCCGTTCCATTCAGCCTGCAGCTTAGCTAACTTCTAAGCGTGCCTGCGGTGTGGCCTTGGTCTAAGATTAATTAAGCACTGGTACAGTGGTAACAACCGTGCCTTTGTCGTCAACAATAGATCATGTTACGTTATGTTCAAAGACAGGTGGTATAATGGATTTGTCTATTATTCTAAAACTTTATCTGTACCCACTGCTTTCAAACCGTGTACGAAAACATTTTGAGGAATCCGGCATCTAACCGAGAACTACAACGCTTCATAATGGTGTTTCCCAGTATGTACAAGATTTGCTCAATTGGTAAAGCACCCGCGTATTGTGGGTACAAATCCCAATTGATATAATTTTTTGCCTATACAATCTTAGCCCTAAGGCGTTGCATAAAAATGTTCGCCAATATTTATTTACGTGATCATTGTATAACTAATAGTAACCTTGCAGCAACTTATGTCTCTCCATATAGTTTCTAGTCGCGAAGGACATGTCAATAGGCGCGGATTTCGGCGCAGTCCGCTGTGGCGCGAGCACGGGTCTGTCCAAGTATTTGGCTGCCAGCTGGTTCATCTTCAAACTCGTGTCGGTGGTGTAGAGGTGCGGCTGGCGAATACCTAGAGGATCGTCGCCGAACTTCACTCTGAAACCAGAAAATTAGGCAATTTTCAACACAGGAAAACAAGCCATGGTTTCCCAAAGGCATTTCCGAGCTAAACTTAAAGGATCTAGCAGTAATAGTCTATTAAAAGTATTAACGGCTATTTACCACTAGAATTTGTCATTTATATACTCAGTATTCGCCGAGCAACCGTCGAACGCGGTCGCAGGCGGTGCTCATGAAGAAGAGCTTCGAAACGTCCAGCAGGCCATTCATAATTTAATATGATTTCTAACCACTATAGTTTTAACTCAGTAATAGTCTAAGCAAAAATGGTAAAGAAATAGATTATGAAAGATGGGCATGCTTAAGAACTATAAGAATGATTAATTAACTAATTTTGGATGCAGGTTGAATGCAGGCCCAATGCGGGTCTCACACAAATACTGTTGCTCAAGAGCAGTACTATGGCAGAAGGGAGAGAGAAATCATAGTGTACCTTTTAGTGACACTGATGTTGGACTTGTCAATTTGCATCTGCACACATTGTTGGCGCATATTTCTGAACATGGCGCTCGCTGACGACGGCATCTCAGAGTCTTGGAGCATTCCATTCACATGTGTCTGAAATGATAATTATAAAACTGGTATAAGTAAACCAGGGCTGCAACTACAGGTGATGATATCCTCAACATAGCTATAATATATATGTAGTATAAATCATTGTAAGGATTGCTATCAGTTTGAGGTCTGTCAGTTTTGATCAAATCGGTTGGTCAGTTGATTGGTTAGAAAAATAACTTGGTAATTTGCCACAAGCTCTGTATCACAGTTACACTAACCATAACTTTATTGTAATAAGTCCAACCAACATTAGACTGGTCATTGCTGCTAGCATCAGATCTGAAAAAAGAAACCTCATTTTATTTATCATTTCAATACTGAAATATAATGCAAGTAAGGATAGACACATACTCGCTGTAATCCCTGACATCCAAATACAAAGTTTGCTCAGGAGATACATTTGGAGTGGTTGCATTGTCAACCTGTACATTGTAGAGACTTAGTTCATTCAGAGTTTTATCAGGTCCTTTCTCTGGACGTTTGTTAGGATTGAAATCTGGAGGATTATTCATAGGCATGATTCCATCAAGAAAATTTAAATTAGCTGGTTTAGAAACCACTTCTTTGATGCTGATTTGTGACCTGTTGCACTGTATTTGGTTTTCATTAGTCTGTTTAACTACCTCTTTGTTTATAACAGTTGAAGTGCGAACCATTTCAAAGCTTGTCATGACTCCAATGGACATTTTCAGCTGATCATTTTCAGAGATGGATACATGTTTGGTTGAACAGGATATTGTGGGTGTGTCATGTTGACTAGCTGTTATAAACTTATCCACTTTCTCTTGGAGTAGTTGTAACTGCTCATTTTGTAGTTTTATGATCTTGTACAGGTCTGCAACAGTGGGATCTCTTTTCTCTTTCGAAATGTTGGTTTGTTTTTCAACCTCCATGCATTCGGACTGTTTTCTCTGCTCAAACTTTTCTATTGCCCAAGTTTTCTTGTCTACTGCATTTTGTGGTACTGGTGAGTTGTGACAGGTGCATGATTGGTTTTGTTGTATTTGTTGGGTTTTAAAGCAATGAGAACAGGCTTTGGGCTGCATGCAGTGACAATGAATGTGTTCAAGATTGTTATTTTGAGTAGGCATTTGTTGTTTCATAGCTAAAGATGAATCAATGTAAGCTTCTTTATCTGTAGTAGAGTTTCTCTGCTTGTTTTGTACAATCTTGAGACAGTGGTGACATTGGCAATGATCTTCAGGCTGGTACTTGGGAGGTTCTACTTGACAACTTTTTATAATAGGTTTTATTGTGGGTACATGTCGAGGGCTAGATGGTAGTTGTTGCAACATCCCAATTTTCATCTCAGCTTTTTTGAGAAGAGGATTGTTTTCTTTTCCAAGATTCAGGCAGTTGAATTGGTTGTGTAAAGGATTGACATTCAAGTGGTACTTATCTAGATTATCCCGTCTTATAAAGAAACTGCTGTCTTTGACAAGAATATTTGGAGGCATGGCTGTGTTGTTTTCTATTGATGACAGCACATATGGTTTTCTTAGTTCTGATTCGTTAGTACTACTGATACCACAAATTCTGTTTTCAAAAGTATTTTTCAGGACTGATTTACTGAATGCTGGCTGACGAGGTTCGTAACTAGAAGCGTCAAGAAGGCTCAAGTCCAGGTCACCAGAGGGCTCCCAACTAGGATTCTGTTCTGGTAGGCCAGTACGTGTTTTGTTTACATGTGGGTATGGACTACTGTTACCGCATTCAAATCTTTGCACAGGATCATTACTGTATGGCAGAACTCTTGGGAAGTCGTAGCAGGGCTCGGCGGCACTTGCTCGCATCTGACCCTCAATAAAAGGGCGAGGAGACTGGCACTCTGAGTCCCTCATAACAAAATACTCTGGAGTTTGGGAAGTTTCAAAGCGCACCTTCTTCATGAAGTACAAATGTTTTACGTTATTTTCAAAACAAACCGCGACAACTTCAAAGAAACAGGCACAGACAGATTATTAGAATATTGAATTTCTTATTTTACTGGTATTTATTTTAAGTAGGTATTGTTTAATCGAATTTCTAAAACTTTTAACAAAACAACCGCGAGAAAAAATCAAACAAAACAACCGCGAGAACGTTTTTTTTTTTTTTTTTTTCTTCTTGGCTTCGCGCATTTTGCGCATTTGCCATTTTTTTTTTTTTAATATCGTTTTTTTATAATTTTTAGTACAAAAATTAGGGAAACATTAAAATAAAAGGAACCGCGAACTAAGGAAATGGAAAGGATCAGGAGAGTTAAAAATGTTTGATTTTATTTAAAAAAAAATTATATATTAAGTAAAGATTAAACAACGTAAATACTTATATAAATTACAGAATATAAATTATATGCACAGAATTTATTTAAATCAATATATTATTCATACAAATAAAAGAAGCTAAAGAATTATAAACATCGGGATCTAGCGAGGCGAGAAGAACAACAATATTAGTAGGAAGAGGAACATGGTAAAAAATAAGATCTTGATAGAATTGGGAACGATCATGGTTAGGGCAGGCAAAAATTAAATGATTTAAGTCACAAAACTCATATCCACAAGTGCAGAATGCGTCAGATACAATTTTCATTCGAGCCAAATGGGCTGGTGTACAGCAATGTCCTAAACGCATTCGTATCAATATCGTGGTCGCGCGTTTGCTTAATTTATATCTAAAAAACCACGGTTTTGTAGAAATTGTCTTTTGTATTAATTTGTAATGTTTACCTTTACATTTGCTAGATTCGTCCCAAGCTTCATCCCAAGAGTTTTTGAGATAAACCTTGGGAAGAGCAACAACATCATGTGAAAAGTTTATGTACGGAAAAAGGTCTCCACACTCCACAGCCTCATTAGCTAGTTTGTCAGCACGCTCGTTGCCTAACAGACCACAGTGACTTGGAATCCACACAAAATTAACTGAAAAATTATTTGTTTTACATTGAAGAAGTTTGGCCCTAGCCTCTATTATAAGAGGATAAAAGACTTTGGAACGAAAAGGATATTTGGTAAGGGATTGTAACGAGCTCATCGAATCACTGAAGATAACGGTTTTTTCAAGTTTCATCAGTAAAACATATTCCAATGCCTTTGTGATGCCAAAACATTCACCAGTAAAAACAGAAGTCTCAGGAGGCAATTTTATTTTTTGTACAATATTGTACTGTTTGTGATACACGCCTACACCAACATTACCTGAGTGCGAATGTTTGGAGGCATCAGTAAATATCTGATGCCATCCATGCCATCGATCATCAACAATAGATTTGAAATAAATATTAACATGTGGATCACTACGATCAATGCCCAAATCAAAATTTACATTTGGTGGTGTTATTAAAGCTTGAAAGTTACAGTGATATATAGGCAGAAGAAGAGATTGATGGGTTGGGGCTGATAATGTTTTAAGTTTTAAAAGACTATTAATTAAAAGAGGAGGTGACTTATGTTTCCAATATGTAGAAGAACGTAAAAGCTCCAAAAGATGTTTAATTTTGTTATGAAGCTCGTGATTCGAAAACTGTATTGAACGAAAGAAGAATCTATTAGATAAAAACTGTCGCCGCAGATATAATGGCGGATCCCCGCATTCTACCTGTAGCGCATTAATGGGACTAGTCTTCATTGCTCCCATAATTATACGCATTGCTCGTGCCTGGATAGCATCTAACTTCCTGAAACCCACCACCTGTCCAGGTTCCAATAAGTAAGTGCCATAGTCCAAAACACTTCGAATCAATGCATTATAAACGAGTTTTAAAGAAAAGGGATGAGCACCCCACCAAACACCGGTGAGACATCTTAATAAATTTAGTTGCTTTTCGCATTTTTCCACAATATATTCACAGTGTGGGTAACCAGTAAGTTTGCAGTCTAGTTTTACTCCAAGAAACTTAGCATGACTTTTGACAGGCATATTAATACCATCGTAAACTATATGAATAGGTGGCGTGTTGGTTTTACGAGAGAAAGGAACCACAATGCTTTTTTCGGGTGACAGTTCCAAACCATGTTTGTCTAACCATGATTTTAAAAATCTCAATGCAAATGTGATGTTGAAAGCTGCTGTATTAACATTAATGCTTGATGAGTATATTAACAAATCATCAGCATACTGTAAGATACTAACTGTATCACTCACAGATGCTTCTAAGTCGTATGTGTATAAATTATAGAGAATAGGGCTCAAAACAGAACCCTGAGGCAAACCTTTCCAAGCAACTCTTGACAGATCCGTGGAACTTAGTAATATAACTCTACCAGATAACATATTTTTAATAAAGTTAGTTAAAATATGTGGAATTTTCAAAAAGTTCATTTTCTTTATGAGCACTTCAATAAGAACATTGTCATAAGCCGATTTTATGTCTAAGAATGTCGCTACAACAGATTTATTTAGTGAAAAAGCTATACGTATATCTGTAGTGAATACGCTTATACTGTCCATCGAACTTCTACCTTTCCTAAAGCCATATTGACTATTGGGTAAAATATTCTGATTTTCAACATACCATTCTATTCTGTTTTTGACCAAATGTTCCGCAATTTTGATAATGACCGGTGACAAAGCTATGGGCCGATAGGACATGGAATCAGCAGGATTTTTTGAAGGTTTTAAAAATGGCAACACTATTTGAGTTTTCCATGTTGAAGGAATGACACCTGTCAACATGACAGAATTGATAAGATCTAGTAAATATTGCAAAGCGCTATCGCCTAAATGCGAATAAAATGAATACGGTATGCCATCTTTACCAGGGGCTGTATCTTTAGTGTCTGATAAAACACCTTTTAGCTCGTGTAGAGAAAAAGGAACACCAAGACCGTAGGGACATGTAGACACAGTTGCTGTTACTACGGGAGTAAACAATTCTCTAGGTGGAACAGTTGGCGGAGCCAAACGATCCAGGAAACTGTCTCTCAGAGAAAGTGGCATATTTGTAAAAGTAGATGCACTAACTCCAGTTCTATAGCGTCTAATATTTCTCCAAACCTCTGACGGTTTTGTATTGGGAGATATGGAGGAGCAAAAACTTCTCCAACCTTGTAATTTCTTTTCTTTTAATATTTTTTTAGTCTTAGCAATAGACTCAATTAATTTATCAAAGTTATTTTCAGTCATATCCATGTTATAAATTATCTCTGCCTTCTTTCTCTGAGCAACAGCTATACTACACTCAGTATCCCACCACGGTGGGGATGGTACTTTGCCAGAAGCACTATTTTTCAAGGGGAATGTTAAATCAGCTGCATCTATTAAGCTTTTAGTGAAACTATTTGCACATGTAGAAATATCTTGAGAAATATATGGCAAAGTATTAATATTATTTTCAACATGATCTTTAAAATCACACCATTTATCTTTAATTATTTTATGTCTCATTCTTGGTGGAGCTCTAGGTATTTCGGTAACTTTGAATTGAGTAAACTTCATAACTATAGGAAAATGATCACTACCATGAGTAGATAATTGTGTTTCCCACAATACTGAAGAAGCTAAGCTAGGGGATGCAATTGATAAGTCCACAACGCTATTATTTTCTGAGGGTTTTGTCCTACGTGTTTGAGACCCATCATTAAGAATGCAAAGATTTTGCCTGTCTATAATCTCTAAAAGATCTTTACCATAGCTATTAGACACAGAGCTACCCCATGTCCTATGATGAGAATTGAAATCCCCCATGACAACACATGGCTTAGGAAGAAGAGAAAGTAAGTTTTCTATTTCAATAAAAATAGGAGAAGAAGGATGAGGTACATAAATAGATACAAAGCATATGTTATTTATAATGCAAGAAACGGCAGTGAAATTATTTACATTATGATTAGGTAAAATGAAATGTGAAAAATGGTATGAATTTTTTACAATGAGAGCAGCTCCTCCATAACCATCAGGTCTATCATCCCTCAGGCAGGAGAAGCCGCTCAATTTAAACACAGAGCCTGGACGAAGCCAGGACTCTGTGATGGCAAATATGAAAGGGTCAAATTTATTTATTAAATATATAATTTCGCTTTTTTTGCTAACCACGCTTCTGCAGTTCCATTGAACTGCGGATCTGGAGTGATCCATTATTGTGGTTATTTAAAATACTAATTGTGTCTGTGATTTTTGCTGCGTTGGACGGTTGTATGGTGTTGGACTGTACTAAAGTATTAAGAAGGGCAATAACATCAGATATAGTAAGTTGCCTATCCATGCTACCCTCTTTTAGAGCGCAACCATTAGATAGGGTTGGGGATGGTTCCTGAGTCATGACACGGTGTGCTTGTTGATCATAACCTTTGGTTATGTTAGGAGCTGAGCGTGGTTTCAAAAATACTGTTTTTGTATAAGATGGTTGTGAAACCGGGTTTGTCTTGATTATTGGAGGGTTATTGGATGGGGTAGTTTGGTCTTTTGCTGTAGCTAAAATTTCTGCATATGAACGTGATAAAGGTGGATGGACTCTGGATGCTTCTGCGTAGGAAATACATTTTTCAGCCATTGAGAATTTTATTCTTTGTTGTCTTGTGTATTCAGGACATGTTTTACTTGTGGCAAAGTGTATTCCCCCGCATGAGCAGCAAGAGATACACTCCTCATCAATATCACAGGAATCACCTGAATGTTCCCGGCCACACTTGAAGCAGCGGGGTTTGGACCTGCACTGCAACTTTGTGTGACCAAAACGACAGCAGTTGTAACATTGGATGGTTGGGTAGGTGTATAGTTGGACTGATAGTGAATGGTAACACATATAAATATGGTTTGGTAACACTTGACCATCAAATGTTACAACTGCTGTCGTTTTGGTCACACAAAGTTGCAGTGCAGGTCCAAACCCCGCTGCTTCAAGTGTGGCCGGGAACATTCAGGTGATTCCTGTGATATTGATGAGGAGTGTATCTCTTGCTGCTCATGCGGGGGAATACACTTTGCCACAAGTAAAACATGTCCTGAATACACAAGACAACAAAGAATAAAATTCTCAATGGCTGAAAAATGTATTTCCTACGCAGAAGCATCCAGAGTCCATCCACCTTTATCACGTTCATATGCAGAAATTTTAGCTACAGCAAAAGACCAAACTACCCCATCCAATAACCCTCCAATAATCAAGACAAACCCGGTTTCACAACCATCTTATACAAAAACAGTATTTTTGAAACCACGCTCAGCTCCTAACATAACCAAAGGTTATGATCAACAAGCACACCGTGTCATGACTCAGGAACCATCCCCAACCCTATCTAATGGTTGCGCTCTAAAAGAGGGTAGCATGGATAGGCAACTTACTATATCTGATGTTATTGCCCTTCTTAATACTTTAGTACAGTCCAACACCATACAACCGTCCAACGCAGCAAAAATCACAGACACAATTAGTATTTTAAATAACCACAATAATGGATCACTCCAGATCCGCAGTTCAATGGAACTGCAGAAGCGTGGTTAGCAAAAAAAGCGAAATTATATATTTAATAAATAAATTTGACCCTTTCATATTTGCCATCACAGAGTCCTGGCTTCGTCCAGGCTCTGTGTTTAAATTGAGCGGCTTCTCCTGCCTGAGGGATGATAGACCTGATGGTTATGGAGGAGCTGCTCTCATTGTAAAAAATTCATACCATTTTTCACATTTCATTTTACCTAATCATAATGTAAATAATTTCACTGCCGTTTCTTGCATTATAAATAACATATGCTTTGTATCTATTTATGTACCTCATCCTTCTTCTCCTATTTTTATTGAAATAGAAAACTTACTTTCTCTTCTTCCTAAGCCATGTGTTGTCATGGGGGATTTCAATTCTCATCATAGGACATGGGGTAGCTCTGTGTCTAATAGCTATGGTAAAGATCTTTTAGAGATTATAGACAGGCAAAATCTTTGCATTCTTAATGATGGGTCTCAAACACGTAGGACAAAACCCTCAGAAAATAATAGCGTTGTGGACTTATCAATTGCATCCCCTAGCTTAGCTTCTTCAGTATTGTGGGAAACACAATTATCTACTCATGGTAGTGATCATTTTCCTATAGTTATGAAGTTTACTCAATTCAAAGTTACCGAAATACCTAGAGCTCCACCAAGAATGAGACATAAAATAATTAAAGATAAATGGTGTGATTTTAAAGATCATGTTGAAAATAATATTAATACTTTGCCATATATTTCTCAAGATATTTCTACATGTGCAAATAGTTTCACTAAAAGCTTAATAGATGCAGCTGATTTAACATTCCCCTTGAAAAATAGTGCTTCTGGCAAAGTACCATCCCCACCGTGGTGGGATACTGAGTGTAGTATAGCTGTTGCTCAGAGAAAGAAGGCAGAGATAATTTATAACATGGATATGACTGAAAATAACTTTGATAAATTAATTGAGTCTATTAACATTGGATGGTTGGGTAGGTGTATAGTTGGACTGATAGTGAATGGTAACACATATAAATATGGTTTGGTAACACTTGACCATCAAATGTTACAACAACCGTCTGAGTTGGTTTCCACACTGGAGATCCATTAACAATTTCTTTGAAATTAATTCGTCTTAGTTTTAAAATCTTTCCACAACCATTGGGGACTGTGGTGCATTCCATCATCTCCTCTGGAGAGAGCTCTGTGGGCACCCCACGGACCACACCCATGCGTGAGACATTGTATGTTGGTATGAATGCTTTTAATTTGTTACTGCTGAGACTATCGTGATTTATGAATGCATTGGCATCCATATAATTATTAAATGCTATGGAAACTCTGTTTCTGCCTATCCTTTTAACACTTCCATTTACAACATTGTACACAGCTATGCGTTTAAGGTACTTTCCAAACATAATGGGATGGAGTGTGGAGCCGTCATTTGGCGATTCAGTTTCACGTTGCACATGTACCACATACGGGGCATTATCATCGATGTTATATTGTGCTCGAGTGACTTGCACAGGTGGAGATGAGTTTGGTGATACATTCGGTGTGGGTATAGTAGGATTCGTAGGATTGCATTGCATTGGAATTACAGGCGGTGTATCGCCAGATGGGGGAGTAGGAAGATCATTATCAGATACTACTATGGAATCCTTGGATCCATGTCGTTTCCTTTTATTACCATGACGTTTTGCTTTATTGCGTTTCTTAGATTTGGAAATAGAGGTGTCCGAATCCATTGCAGATTCAAAACCCGCAAAAGTGTTAGATACAATAGTTACATAATTACTAGCAGGAGGAACTGTACCCCCACCGGGATCAGGAGGCTCAGGCTCCTCCATTAAGAAAAGGCAAAAAACTTACCAAATACTTTTATATATACACTACACTACTTTAAATACTATAAAATATAAATTAATACTAAATTATAACTCTATTGATCAAAATTACAGCTAAAAATTTAATTTTAAAATTTTGGTGGGAAAAAACGCGACCGCCCTAATTCGAGGTTTCCCGCCTTTTTACCGCGAGAACGTTATCATAAGTAACCACAAATACTGTGTGTTGTGCGTGCGATATCGAATTGGCGACGATAGTCTATCGATAGTTTACTACTGATCTATCGTGGCCTTGAAAATAATTTACACAATCGATAGTTTTATCGAAACTATCGTATTTTAACGATATGATTATCGATACTTTACTCGCAAACGAAATGCAAACGCTATAAAGTAGTAGTAGGTAGTAGTGCAATGATTCGATAGTAAGTATGGATCGATAGTATCGACTGAGCTCAAAGTTATTGCCAAATCACTATCAATACTATCGGTAACATTTTGATATTCAAGCACTATCGCGCTGATTGTTTTGTCAGTTCAACTATCGATAGTGAAACTATCGCTATTGTCACAACATTACCGCAACCTTCTTCTTCTTCTTTTTTTCTACCGCAACCTTCTTCTTCTTCTTTTATTACCGCAACCTTATACTAGTATGAAATGACTGACATTGGCAGATTTGTGACAAATAAGGGCCACAGAGTGCAGAGCAAGTCATAATTATGAGTAAACTGTGAGACGCCTTACCCTAAAGAATAGTTAATAATATGTTCCTTGCCCTAACACGTCTATTTCGCTCGCAAAAAAATGTAGTCTAACTCAGCGAACATTACGGGTAGATAGTTATGTATGTAAAGGTGCATCCTCAGATAGATGTTTTTGCGGATGATTGGATAATAGTGATAGAAAGAATATGCCTTTTTATCTGTGAAACTAAAAAGGAAACCAACGTTACCCTTCTATTTCAAGTTAAACTGAAATAGCACCATAAAAAAATTGTTGACTTTGACATATGTAAGTTTTGACAGCTGCTGTCACTTTGAATAAATACGTAAAAAATATTTTGAGGTTTTATTTTGAAGATTAATTTAACTATAAGTTAATATATTTTTCGCAACGCAATAAAAACGAAATTCAGACAAACTCAAGATGAATAGACATTTTCTCAAAGTTTTCCAGCCTTTAGTTGTAGTTGCTAGGTCTAAAGGTTATCAACATCCAGGAGGCATTCGCTACCCTGGAGGTATTGTTTATTATCCCAGGTTAGTCTCTAGCTGTGTTTAAAACTGTATTCTGCTGCAGATATATCAGTTGCTAATAATTTAATTTGTTTGGTAAGATTTCCAGATGAAATAGATCCCGAAGTGACACCTTCAAAGCTATTTAGAGTGGAGAGAGTCAAATCCACTAAACACCATCCATATTGGCAAAAGAATATTCTAAAAGAACTGAACATTCTTGAAGAGGTAATTAAAATGTTTCAGTTTTTACTTGTTCCTTTGATACCTATTAATAGATTAAACAAATAAACAATATTTAATTAATTGACCAAGCGAGCGAAGCATCTCAGTTTCGAGATTGGCCAAAAATGCTTTTGGATGTCGTTTATGCGGTTTTTGTGTTCTCGCCTACAGGTCGCATTTTTCAACTTGGTATACAGGTTTTATGACTTTATAAAGTTGATTGTCGTCGGGGATGGGGGGCATACTTTCTCTAGAAAAGGGTAAAAAGGGGGCTGCTGAATAACTCTGCCTAATGTGATTTGATTTCCATATTTTTTATTTTATTTGAAAGGTATTAATACTTACCTTTCAAATAAAATAAAAAATATCTTTAAGTACGTCTGATATTTGGTAAAGATCTGATGAGGATCTTCAGTGTGATGAGCAAAATAGTTCCTCAAAAGGCAATATGTTGCTCATTTTACAAGTTTGTGCTTGCAAGGTCTACTGTTTGGAGAACTGCAAGTTAACAAAATGGAATATTTCTGATTATACCTTCTACTCAATTAGGTACTTGTTTCAGAATCGTGTAACTATTGTGAAAAATATTCCTGAGAGCAATTCCAAGCTGTGGAAAGTGAAGCACTTGATTAAAATTACTCCAATTGTTTTCCCATATGGTGAGCCAACTAAGGATGATATAAATTATACATTGTTGAGGGAAAATGGAGAATGTTTAGTTGTAAAGAAATTAGAACCACAAGAAACTCAGATCAAAGCCCTAGATAAATTTGATGCAGATGTAAGGAAAATGGACTCTACAACAATAAAAAAGGATTCTAGACTTAAATGGGAAACAAGTGGAATATTTTAAATGTATAGATTTTATTAAGTAGGTTGCTTTAGAATAAATATTGTAGGCAAGATAAACTGTATTTGTTTTATTGCCTGTCTTAGCAGCTTATTACATTTAAAATAAAAAAGTTAAACCTGTGACAAAAAACACAGATAGATGCAATATAATTATTATTACACACAGCTTCACCTGCGTTTTTGCAGTTTTTATGTTATCCCACAGGAATGGTCAATTTTTCTAGGATAAAAGTAGTCTGTGTTATTCCCAGACTTCAGCCATCTACATTCTAAATTTCATCACAGTAACAAAAATAGGTAATAGGATTAGATAGTTCTTAGATTTTTTAATCTATTAGGAAATCCAGTCACCAAAAGAGCTCTCAGAATTAGCAACTTAAAGTGGCAGTGGACAGGCAATATAGTACAAAACTGATAACCAATGGTTCTCAAATGGCAACAGTAGTGTAGTAGGTACATAAAGTTTATTTTTATACCTACATTTCATGTAAGTACGTAAAGGTATGCTAAAATAAGATATAACACATCTTTGAGGTAGTACCTTTTTATTTTTGCATTGCAACTACATACATTAAAATTAAAATCATCACCACAGCTTTATTTTTTTTGTGCACCAACTTTATTGCCATTTAATAAATGATTCAAATATTCCGATGTCTTAAAGTAATTTTCCAGTAGGATACCATGTTTATTTCCTAGGCTGTATCTTGCATCTCCCCATGAAACAACAAATGTTGGATTCAACTTCTTGAATTCCCTCAAATGGAAGGTATGTTTTTTTGTGGAGTTAAAAGTGTTTCCTCTAAAAATAGCCAGATATTCATCACCATTTTGGTAAAGTCGAATAACATATTTTGCAAGTACTACTTTCACAGCTATGTGGAGGGCTATGAATGTTCCGATGTAGATAAGGCATTCTGAACCATTACTGGCTATCACAATATTGTCACCGATGGTTATAGGATTATCCCAGTCTCGAATATCGAACTTAAAAATTGCATAATACAGGCTACCAAGGGACATAAATGCAGTTGAAAATGATAAGTATGTAGTCATATATTTCAGGATGTCATCCATGGGTGCTTTATAGATTAATTGCCAGTTTTTCGGTACACCATCTTTAGCTCTCCATCTATCTTGTGACTCCGTGAATTTTATATGATGTCCAGAAATAGTATTCACTGAAGTGATTCCGAAAACTCTGGCATTTTGCCTTTCTGCTAGTCGAAGTAATCGCATACAATTCATAATCGTAAATCAGGCTGTTTAATTGAAACTATACGTTTAGTCTATGTATAAAAAGTCAAAGCGTTTATATAACACACATTCCAAATTATTTGTATTCCAAAAAAAAACCAAGTTCAATACAACCAACTTTTCATATATAAGCACTACACTATCTCCCCAACCAAACCAACACAAAATAACAAATAATAATAATTACTCTGTGCGTGCGTGCCAACTATGCCAAGGAAGGAACCTATTTAGCCTGTGCGTGCAGTGCACCTCACCAAAACTGTCGTTTTTTTTATTATTGTTATGGCATCCGGCAGTCTGTCAATCAATTTATAAGTCAAGTAGGTTGTCAACTTAAACAACCAAACAAACGAAACGAATCCAGTACGAAAACTCGGCCACAGACGCCCTACTTCTCAGTTAAATTCTAATTTATCAGAGCCCTACTTAGATTATAGAAGAAAAGAATCAAATCAAGTTCAAATTTTTGATTGACTGTTTTCAGAGTTTTCTATTTCTTATTATGCGACGATGCTCTATAAATAAGAAAAATGCTGACTATTCAGTAATTTAAGTACCTAAGTACCTACTTGACGGTGTAAATACTGCCAAATCATAAACCGAATCTGCCATAAAAACCGAACACAGGGTATTATCTGAACTGAACACCTAACAGATCCAACCAGTGATATCATATGGTACGAAAATGGTACGTGGCCGTGGTATGGTATGAATTTCGGAAAGTAACGCCCGGAGCCGCTCGGGCGTTACTTTCCGAGATTCACGGTGGTCCGTTCGTTAGGTAGGTAGGACCAGATAGGATAGGTATACCTACATCATTTGAATAGTGCATCAGGTACACATAGGGAGTAGGCATTAGCTTTTCTATAGTAAGAGAAATGTTGCTTATAATAGGTAGGTCTAGTCAATTATTCCCACCGAATAGACGATATTAATATCTGTTCTGTGACACTAGGATTAACTATCTAAAACTAAGAATGGTACCACCACACTACACACCACTCAACCCTAGAAAATATTTGCAGATCATGCAAACATTTGTCCAGCAGCGTAAAATCCAACCCGCAAGCTCTTTCTTCTCAACCGGACACGCATCTAACGCGCCACCTAGGTCGCCATATTTTTAAACATAACACAGCCTTTCGGCAAAAGTATAAGAAATGCGCCCACACCGGACACATACATTTATAAAAAAATAACTAGGTATAATCATATTATTTATTTAGAATTATGTAGTACCTATACTAAAATAGATTACTTATATAAGCTATAGATAAGTAAATGAGATCTTATAAAAAACATAACAAGGAAGTTAGTGTACATAAAAATATATAGGTAAGTAACAATTTAAGATAACATTTGAAATAAAATAAAATAAGATCTCCAGAATACATATTTCCTTTGGAATGGGTTTTATACAAAACTAACACTGTACATGAATACAATAAAAATAATACTTATGTATTTTATGACTATAATTTCTAGGTTATACTTCAAGGATTTCAACCCGAAAGTCATGTCTGAATCAATTAACTGTGTACCTAGCTATATTTACTTTAAAAAGAATTTTCCAGAGAAGTAAATACGTAATTATGTATAAAAGTAATGGAACCTAAATAAACTATGGACTTTTCATGCTGTTGTGTTTATGACTGGCAGTCACGTTTCTTTTTCGTTTATGTTTCACTGCGCCTTTTTTAGTGTCCTCATATTTAGAGATTAAATAACTAGCAAATACATTTTCCTGTCCTATATCTACGTTTTTTGTAAGATGACTGTTGTTTGAATAGTTTGAATCATCGCTAGTGTTGTTTACGACAGGAATACTGTGAATTATGTCATTGTTATTTTGTTTGCTTAGTTTTGGTTTAAGATTTTCTAATACAGGTGTTTTGATATTGTCACTTTTTTTGCGCAAGCTCTCAGGGAGCGTGTCGGATTTGAGCTGGACTATCGTTGTGTTGACTACTGAACAGTCTATCTGCATTAGTGTCACATGATCGTTCATTGCTGAATCTGAAAAAAAAAAGTATATAATAATCATCGTCACACAGAAAACGATTTTTTATCATGAAGAGGATAACGAATGCGTCGCGAGTTTTGGTTCCATTCACTGATACAAACAAACACTTATTGTTTCGCGGGTTCTGATGCCCAAAACATTCAAATGTGGGTTTAGTTTAAGACTGTGTTCACACTTTATAGTGTGAACCAACACTCAGAGACCCTTGGGCCTAACCACAATATCATAATAGTAATTATGTAAGTATGTTTATAAAAAATAATTTAAAATATTTCAATATTGCTTTAATTTGGTATTGGTAAGGGCTCAGTGGCTCAGATCTTCAGTTATAATAAACCAAATGACATACCATTTCCACTTCTCGCGGGTAATATCAGCGCCATTTTCGGCGGCCTTGTAATATTATGTGAAACAGCAGGCAACAACAAATGCTCTCCTTTACCCACACCAACCACATAGAATGTATCATCCCTTCTATGCAATGCCTGAAGTAACGCATCCCATTCTCCAAACTCATCGATAAATTCTGCAGGTTTCCGCAAAGGTTTCCGATAGAGAGTTGCGTAGTCGATCACGTTCTCGGGGAAGTCTATATCTTTGCGGCGCAGACGTCGCAGTCGAGATTTATCACGTATATTTCGCGCTTGCTGCTTAGTGCTGGGTATTTCTACGAGGTTCTCTAATTGCAGCTTGTTGTATAGCCTGTACGATTCCAGCAGGCCATCTGAAGAAAAAATAAATAAATATTATCATCATTATCATCATCATGACAGCTATCTAATGTTCCCACTGCTGGGACACTGGCCTACTCTTCAGCGAGAGTAATTAGGTCTTAATCCACCATGCGGACCCAATGTGGATTGGTGGATGGCACATGTCTTTCTAATTTTTAGTTCTTGGACATGCCGGTTTCCACACGATGTTAATAAATATTATAATAACAATTATAAGCGTTTATTTTCAGCAACTGGAGTACACAATTTTTAATTGGAGGAGGAATAAGTAGGTATAGGTAGTGGTAGTAGAATACTATTTTAAAAATATTTCCGAACTCAAGCGGGACTTGAACCCGCAGTCTTACGTTGGTTACGGGTTTTTGTTTCTGTATTCCCTCAGTGTGATGAATAAGTAACACTTTAAAAATTAGACTAATGCTATTTTAGCTTAGCATGTCAGTGGGACACACCAATGGGTTCGATAATCGAAGTAAAACTAATCTGATATATTTTTTGATTTTTGTTTTACAGATTACATTACACTACAATATGCAGTATTTACTGAAGTTATACGTCAGTTACATAACAGGGAGACCAATTTTACAATGCTTACAATTTTATATACATCTAAAAACCTTAGTAGTTGACTAGTATGGGAATTAAAACAAGAAACCCAAAAAAGATGTGATAAGAACTTACTATTTATCTTCTCTTCATTCAAGGAGACGCGTTTTCTCCGTGGCACGTCGTATGTCCAGTTCACGTTCTTTCCGTCCCCGATCCAACGCTTTAGCTCGCCCGCGATCCGTATACTCTCAGTTTGGTTTATCCCGACTTCGTTAGCTTTCGTCGAGTTCTGGCAGTCACTTCCATACGTAGCGTTTGTGATTTCTTCGCCGCTCCCTTATATTAAAAAAAATGTTTATTATTAATTTTAAATTCATTGTGATTTTTTTAATATATTTGTAACAAAAAAAAATACATTCTTTCTTTATAATATTAGTATGGATTATGATCATCATCCACTAGGCTCAAGGCACCTTTAAAAAACCACTACCTATACTATACGCGTTTTTCCACTGCGTCCGTTTCCTAGGTTTTAAACAGTTAATAAATAAATAAAAAGACTATTCTAGTCTAGGACTAGTCGGTCTTAAATGGGTCGAAAAGTACGAAAAAACGATCCGACTTAGTTAGCTGCATCTCGAACGCTTCTAAAAGAAGTTTTAGAATATTTGTATCATCATCATCATCATCAGCCTGATTAACCCACTGCTAAGTATAGATCTTTTTCATCATGACAGCCTTCTAATCTTCCCACTGTTAGGATACTGGCCTACTCTCGGGCGAGAGTGATTGGGTCTAAATCCACCACGCGGACCCAATTGGTGGATGGCACATGTCTTTAAAATTTGTAGTTCTTAGACTTGTCGGTTTCCTCACGATGTTTTCCTTAAGCATTAATGATTGATAAGTTAGCTACTTTGTTATTATTATCTAGTTCTAAGTTATTTTATATAGGTATTTGAGTATTTTTAGTTTTCCATGTTAGTTTTTATGTAACTTAATTTTAAGCACGCCAACCTCTACTTTTTCACCAGATAAGGATGACGGGTAGAAAATGCTTCATAGCATTAAGTCCTCCCTTTGTACATTTTTTTTTTTTTTGCAATATAGAATTAAATAAATAAATAAACCGTATGAGAGCGCTGGCATTGCGTACATACATTTTTCGAACAGAAAAATCTATTGGTTCACGACGGGGTTTGAACCCACGATCTAAGGATCGGAAGGCGGGGTCACTACCACTAGACCACCGTGATCTCTCTCTTTAATGAAGATCTTTTTAATGAACTTTAAATGATAGTACTCATTGCACACATTCGTGTCACATGACGCGATAATCACCATCACGATAACACATAAATAACACGCTATAATATTGAATAGGTTTCAATAAACTGAGTTATTAGTAATTTTCATAGAATTAAAACTTACCAGTTTCAATGCTGACAGCATTTTCTTCTGTCCAAAGCAAATGCCTTGAATTACTGTGAGGCATTGAAGGTCCGACGAATGGTTTTGAATTCCATCTGTAATAATAAGGTTAATGTTTTAAAAACCTGTACATTTCCTGTTTCATTTTCATATTGTAAAATATTAACCAAATCATGCAAGCCTCTGTATTCTAAATTTACATTTAGGTAACTCCATATTCAAGGAAAACAAAACCTAATACATGAAGGAAGAAAAGAAGGCTGAAGTGCTCACACTGCTTTAGTACCTCCCTAGTCCCTATTTAATTATGATGAAAAATGCTAGGTTAAATCTATATCTTACCCACAAGGTCAAAGATATACCTATGTTATGCAGCATAGTTTAGTTACTACATGATAGTTAAAAATATGTATATGGTTTTGTAGTATGAAAAAACATTTTTCCTTATCAGCTACTAACTAATTAAACCTGATGTTGGCTACTTACCCTAGAACATTAAAATTAAGTGATATCATGAACACCATTGCAAAAATAACAGCGATGTTCTTCTTAGGTATAAATAGTGACGTGTCGAGCCGTGGTATCTGAAAATAATATCAAATGTATCATGACAGCCTTCTCATGTTCCCACTATTGGGACACTGGCCTACTCTCAAGTGAGAGTGATTGGGTCTTAATCCACCACGCGGACCCAATGTGGATTGGTGGATGGCACATGTCTGTCGAATTTTTAGAAAATGTTAAAATGTATGGTGTATTTTATATTATGTATGTGTGATGTGTGTGTATCCTTTGCATCCTTGAATGTATTTGATACACAAGCAAACCCGCCGGCAGAAACTAATTTTATTTAACAAGGTCAGTAATACATTTAAATTAAATAACATATTATTTCATTTACATTACACAGTAGCCTACACAACACATTTTTATGTTACAGCTAAATAAATAAGGTGGATGTGAACTTTAATTAATCATTTTGAATATTTGCAGTATCAAAAAATTTTTGTAGTCGTAAGGTTCACTGGTCGCAGTCGCAGATAGGAATTCTAGACACATCATCATCATCTTGACAGCCTTCTAATGTTCCCACTGCTGGGACACTGGCCTACTCTCGAGCAAGAGTGATTGGGTTTTATTCCACCACGCGAACCCAATGCGGATGGCACATGTCTTTCTAAATTTAGTAATTCCAGACTTTAATTTTTACGGACTATCTAGTCGTCTAGGTTTTAAAAGGCAAAGCCACAGAACTATATTTAAGTAGAATGAAACAGTTCGTCGATTTGTATGGAAACCGAGCGTGTAACATTTTGCGTAGTTTTGTTTTACACACAAATGTATTTTAGTGATGGGAAACATAAACCGCGCGAAAATGAATGATTTAAAAGCATCGATAAGCACGCGGCAAACCGATTCTAGGCACTGCCACACCACCACACCGCCCCCGGTTGGTAACCTTTTTAAAAGTATGTATAATGGGAAAGAGGTTCCTCAGCCCTTACTTAGCCCGACTTTTCGGCACGCGAGGTACATACACTCATTTTATTTCAATATAGTTCTGTGGGCGAAGCCTATCACGAGAGTTGGCGACTGACTTGTACGAACTTACTTATCACGAGAATGCGCACTAATGCGCAGATTGCGCAGGCCATGTATGCATGCCTCAAAAAGTTACTTCAAAAAGTTACGTTAACTAAGTTAAAGTTATATGCATGTGTTTTTAAGCCTTATTTTACCTTCCGACCCCGTCCACTATTGAGCTGGTCTCTCAGAAGTTTGTTTTCGAGCCGTAGCCTCGCTATTTCCTGCTGCGCCTCAATAAGCTGCTGTTCTATTGCTGTTACGTATTCCTTCTTTTTTTGCCGAGACTGACAGGCAGATTCGCTGAAATTCATTTTTAAGAATGAGGAACCATTGGTGGAGTTGGCTACAAGAATCAACCAATAAAAACGCGTTAAAATTACATCACGTCATCTTCGTGCGACAGCACACATCTTAATTATTATTAGACTTTGAAAATATAAATGGTAAACCAGCCTAGTTTCCACTGATTTTTAGTGGAGATCTATATCCATTGATATCATTCATCAGGTATGATCTCATGCAACAATGTTAATCTATAAACAAAATATTGGTAGGTTAGGTATTCAATATAATATGATCAGTCTTTTGTATTTTTTTTTGGTTTAATCAACAGGATGAAATTTACACAACTGTTGTGTGGATGATTGAAAATGTAATAAGTTTGTATAAAATCTTTACCTACATTACATTAAACATTTTACCGGTTTTTGATCATCCGTTGTTGTTTTTTTATAGCTCTGATTTCAGCTTCACTGCAGTTTGATATGTCCACGCCATCTATGATTTCCGCTTTGGGTTTGACACTATTTTGTAGAGGGCTTGTGGGAGCGTGAAGAGGCGTGTTGGCAGCGTTTATGACTATGGTACTCCTAGGTGGTGATATCTGATAAAACAAACATTGAGGATAATAGTTGGCATAGTATGCACACACTGATCAAGGAACCAACTAGATTTGGTAAGGGGCAAACTTTGACCTACTAGCTGCAATAGAAAGTTTCTACTGCATATCATTTTGATTGAACAATTGGTGTGGGAACTGACCTCCAACCTAGTAAGATCTGTTAACTATGACTTTGAAGAAACGCAAGTTGTTTAAAACAGTTCAATAACTTGAGCAATCTACCAGGCTAATAATTTGGGAGTGTGACAGCCAGTGGCGTTTTCTTCAAGGTTCCACAGTCGTTATGCCATGATGGAGGCCTTCGGGCGGCATAACAGTATGAACTCTTCTAAGTAGGGTACTATGTCATAAAGCTGGTAACACTTCGGACTTACATAATTATTATGTACTTACTCTATTTGAATCAATGACACCATTATTATGAGGCAGTGGGCTTAGAGCAATATTTCTTGCATTTGTACTATCCGGAATCATAACACTTGGGTTAACAGTCTGTGACCTTTTCAGTATGCTAGGTATCGTTTTTGGTTCAATAAGTTTAATATTTTGGCATATAACTGGCTTTTCATTGACATTTAAGTATGATGAGGAGTGTTCATTCTCTACTTTGTAGAATGAATTCTGTATATAACCATTAGCTAGAAACAAAAATTACAATTAATGCAACAGAGAGTCAAGAGTAATCTCAATAAGATATTTTTTTGTATTAAACAAAGCATTGTATACCTTTGGGTATTTGAGGCTGGGGTGTATATTTATCACAGTTTTTGGTTTTGAATCGAATGCCCTGAAAAATAAATCTTACCTTCTAAGATAGTACACAATAAAATCAACCAGTGTAGGTCTTAATAAACATACTAAAATCAACTGCAGTGCCTTTGAAAATTTTTTATTTTTTATTTTTCTAATTTTATTTGATTTTAGATATTGGCATTTATAGAAAAAAATAATGGTCAGCCTCACTATGTATGTTAAATTTGTTTAATTTAGCTTACTTCAATAACTCCATTTTCAATAGACACAACTGGGCCTTTTCTTACATGATTAATAAATTTTGGTTCTTCTTGCAGGATATCTGTTGGCGGTACTGTAACAATACAATTTACTATCATATTTTGTAACATAATTTTTACTACACAAGATATATTATTTACAATGGTTTGTCAAAATTTTGAGTTTTACTTACAAATCATGGTTATATCCTGTACCCACATATAAAATATTTTTGGAAAAACCTTTACTGTTATTCAATGGAATTAGAACGATTGATGAGTAGGTAAATTAATTTATAGAAATGTGTTCCAAATGTCATAAGTAAATAATTTATATAGGAGGGAGACCAAAACTATTGTAAAAAATGTTAATTATAAAATAATAAGTGTTCATTAATATTTTATTGTGAGTTAATGATAATATTTTTTAAGATAATTTTATTAAAACACTGGTGTTTATTCTGTTGTAACATTTTCTAAACTAAACTAACTAAAATTGTGGCCATCCTTTTCTAATGAATGGACCACCATAATTTTAGTTAGCTAAGAGTTTAGGAAATGCTACAACAGAATCAACACTATTGTATAATTTACCTGACTTCTGTAGGAACAATTCAACATCTTCCAGTTTCAAGTCATAGGAGGGCTCATCAAAACCACACATCCAATCAAAAGGTGACTGGGATGATTGCCTGGCAGAGGTGCTGCTGCTACTGCTACAATAAAAATAAAAATAAGACCCTCAGTTCCATTCCTAATAACTATCTAATTATGTTCCAATTACTTAGATATATATATTTATAGATAACAATGTGTTTACTTTTTAGAGTCATCTTCACTGCCCGAATCTGATTGGCTGCTACTTGGAGAGGATTTCACACTCAATATAGGAGATATTGGTGGAATCAGCAACGGTGTTGCATCTGCTAGGATTTCACTTGGCGATGCATCAGCCCCATCCAATAGAGAAGACCACTGATAATCTTTGGCCAGTTGCTCTAAAAAATTCTCACCTAAAAGGGTATTATTATCTCTTGATAAATATTGGCGTGAGAAAAGATGCATCAAGGTATGAATTTATCACAGCTACTATGATTGCGAAGTTAAAAACGAAAGTATACACAAGGACACGTGCAACTAAAACGCAACGGGTCAATAACATTTATGCAGCGAGCAAACAAACACATTGTTCTTGTGCCTGCCGTCCGCCGGAGCAAATAAGTTTGTGCGACTTTGTGAGAAGCTGAGAAAGTAGTAAGCCAGAATTACCGAAGCCGTGTTTGTCATCAATTAAATCGTGATCCACATCCATTGGAACGACCAGCCATAAACTCGTAGCGTAGGTAACACGCAGGTTTTTGTAAATTGATTATTTATTTTTTAAGTTTAAGCAAGCACGCACGGCAATACATACATACACACACACGAACAAAATAACACTGACTTTTGTCTGGTTAGCTGACAGTGACAGAAGACGACATGACGGTGTCTGTTAACTCTAAGGAAGGTCTGAATGCGATTGTCTTTGGCTATCTTGCCAAAACGACATGGATCTTCCCATTTTAATTATTTTTCTCGTGTTATTTTAAGTTTTATTGCGTAAATTTGGTGGCAGTTTATCCAATTTAACTTGTTTACTAGCACAAGTGTAAGTAATTAAAATGGGGATTTTGAAAGAAAAGTCAACGTTTCTTTCTAAATTTCGTTTGTTTACGTTGCTAAGCAACAATCAAACTAATACACTTGACACTGGCAAAATTGCCACAGAGGCCATAAAAGAAGAAGGTCATGCGCTTGCGAAACCATTCTGATTTTCAGATAGGTACGGCTAGATGGACGGGGAACCGAGAATTCGATTTTTTCAAGTAGATTTGGTCAATCAATTTTCCCATGGACTATTTCCATATCCATCTTATCCCATGGAATACAATATCTGCAATATTTCTTCTCTTTTCAAGAGTTGTATTTTGAAGTGTGAAAGTCTAGACTTACTTATATCGCCGCGTTAGAGCAAGAACCAACTAAGTCGCCTTTTTTGCCAAAATTCTGATTCTGAATTGAAGAGAATTCTTTCGACTGATGAAATCAACTAAGTGATAGGACGGTTAGTTTAGGAAATATAGAAATCGAAAAGCAACTAACTTAAGGAGTTTGAATTAAAAATTAACTTTTAAAAGAAGAGATAGCAAATATCTTGACTTAATCTGCATATTTCCTATTTTTATAGTGGTAAAATATATTTTCTAGAAATAATTTGTTTTGACACTGACTAGTAGCCTATTAGAACGTTCCATGGTCACGTATTAAAAACTACTAATGTGACTTAATGGGTTTTAGCACGGACAATTACTGAAAGAACATGAGTATTTCATAAAGTAAAATACACTAAATCTACTTAGTTGGTTTTTGCATTTGAAAATATTTGCAGCTAGGTAAATAGTCAACTGTTAGTTTAAACTAAATAAATATAACACTTTTTATCCGACGATATTTATTTAATATACTTTTATTTTCAACAAAAAAAACCGTTAATGGCATGTAAGTATTAAAAGTTAAAATTTCATAACTTTTCACGTCAGCTGTCAAGAGCAAAAACCAACTAACAGCTGTAATAGGAACTGATGCTTCGCCGCCGCGTGTCATAGTAGCGTTACGTGCGCTCGCGACGGTTATTGTTGTTGTTTCTCCATCAGTTTTATTGTGATAAATTGTTGCTGAAAATGGATTGCAATACAGGAAAACCCCCTCCCGTGTACAAAAACAGTACAATTTACAGCAGTAAGTACTTACTAACTCAATTGAATCAGATATCATAGTTAATTTAATTTTTAGGTTATGCACTGTTTTTACCTGTTTTTTTCCATCCGAGTAGATAGTAACTAAGATATCGTGAGTAAACGTCTCGAAACACAGTTTCTCAACAACAGGCATGTGTGTTTATTCCAAATTTGCGTTCGCTTTAAGGTTTTTTCATACAATCTCTTACCAATCAAAAATATTTGGGTACCCTCAAAATTAATATTTTCGTTTAATTTCAGATACTGGTTCCCAGCACAATAAATATAGTGATAATGAAGTTGATAATCTAGTTACTCAGGCATATGACAACTTTTTATCTAAAACTGTCCACATGGCCAGTCCAATAAACCAACCAGGTAAATCGCAGTCAACCCATCACATTCCTGACTTAGTATTACCACGGCCTACCTATATGCATACAGTCATGTATGTATAATATATAGGTAGGCTGTGTTATTACATTATCAGTATTATCCTACTAATAATATCTTATGACATTAGCAATGCTTGTTTATTTATTGTTATTTTTTGTAGACAAAAAAAGGGATGCGGTTGAAAAAGAGATGGAGAGTCTTTTTCATAAAGAAACTTCTGAACTAATTATCAACCCTGCTGCAAACAAAACGCCTGCAGAGATGATAGAGGAAGTCCGTACACACATTAAATCTTTTCCCAAGATGAAAAGTCATTACGTTCGAAAATCTGTGCAAAGAGAATATCTTGACTGTAAATTATCCGTACCGAAAATGTTCAGGCTTTACCTGGATCAATGTAAAGCAAAGCAACAAACTCCTGCTTCAGAGGGAATTTACCGCAAAATATTTAGCACCGACTTTAACCTAGGGTTCTTTGTTCCTAAGAAAGACCAATGTCTTTTATGCACCAAGTATAACCAAATTATACTATATTTATATAAAAAATTCAATTATATATAACCAAAGGCAAATTGGATTTTGAAGAAGAGTATAACCAACACATAGCTCGAAAGGAAGCATGCAATGAAGAGAAAAGAAGAGACAAAGAAAGAGCAGAGAGAGATAAAGAATTCGTCTCAGTGACATTTTGATTTCCAGGCTATTCTACAAATTCCAAGTGATGAAGTAGGTCTTTTGTACTATACACGCAAATTAACAGTGTACAACTTGACCATTTACGAGAACGCACTACGGAAGTTCAGAAATCGGATCGATTCTTTACCATTATCTATCACAGTGTGTTCCGGTGCATGTGAGCGAAGTGGCTTTTTTTTTCGATACGTGTGGAGGACAAAATAAGAATCAATATATTGCTTTAC
The DNA here is from genome assembly GCA_951394395.1 of Colostygia pectinataria. Lineage (NCBI taxonomy): Eukaryota > Metazoa > Arthropoda > Insecta > Lepidoptera > Geometridae > Colostygia > Colostygia pectinataria. Next base: position 3,810,582 of record OX596351.1, on the reverse strand, counting down.
TTTTGTTGTAGGCTGTCCATAAAGTTGACCACATAAAGATCATTGAGCACAAATTTCTAGACTCTGGACATTCCTACATGGAGGTTGTCTCTATGCACAGTAGTATAGAGTCAGCCCGTAAGCATACGTCGATATTTTCGACGTTTTTCGGAGACCTCGTTCTTCCTGAGCATCTAAAACTAAAATGAAAAAGAAGCCTTACAATGTCAAGGAGATGAAGTTTGATGATTTCTTTGACCTAAAAGAGCTGGCAGCAAAGATAATGAGTAAAATACGGAAGGAGGAAAAGTGATGTGGTTAAATATAAAACGGATGAGATATTTAAAGGGAGAAATGAAAATAATGTACAACTATGACATCTCTGACAATTTTTATGTCATAGATCTTGCATCTAAAGACACCAAAATAGTTGAGGCACCCACGGATTCTCCCAAACATAATTACGGGACAAGAAAAACAAGAGGAAAAGCTGCTGAAACTGTGATACAGGCCCCTATTATACAGGCAGAGCAGAGCAAAGAACTGCTCCCTAGTCAACTGAAAAGGTTGTATCAGGTACCACTGCCAATATCCGTGTCAAAAAAAAGGATTTAGTCAAACTGCGAGAAAGGCGTAATTCCCGAAGAATTTCACGCTTGGTTTCAGAAAATTCGATCGGATGGTTTTACCGAAGATCGTCTACCAGATGCTACTGCATCAGACGTTTCTTCTGATGAAGACTAGCGTATTGGTAACAATTTCTGCGTAGTTTATTAATTGATTTACATATCTGATTATTGGTTTTCTTACGTGTGATCTGTGTTTTTAGAAAATAAGTTAAAAATAATTATTAAATATTGATTATGAAAATTTTAGATTTTTTAAATTTATTAAACTCATTGTTTAATAAGTTGAAATTTAATGTCTATAAAAAGGATAACTTCCGTTTCCTTGCAATATAGATAGTAAAAACTACTAGTATTTCAGCACTAATTCTGACTTAATTTTTTATTACATTTGTTTCGAGTGCTGAAACCAACTAACTTTATGGTTTTTGACGTGCTACTAAAAAAGTAGGAGGATTACAAGTATCAGTGTTACAAGTTATGTCTAGTTAGTATAAATCTAACAAACACAGCTCATTAAAAAATACCTCACTGTTATAGTTGTTGAGTTTTGAGTTTTTGGTAATTGACTGGTGAAACCAACTAAGTCAGGGGTTTACGTTACAAAAACAGTATTTTCATAGACTATCCTTGCCTTTCATAAAAACCGTGATATAAAATATAATAAACATTGAATCACTTCTATGGAAAAACACAAATGAATAAAGAATATCTCATGTTTAGATGCAGTTTAAGGGATCCAAACTTTAAAAACGCTTTAACTCTGAAGTACGTTCTGACGAGTTAGTTGGTTCTTGCTCTAACGCGACGATATGATTGTAGGCTGCGACAGAGGCCGTTGATAGTTAGGTTCCTTGCGTTGGCCTAAGAAAGATGGTATCAAAGATTTATATAAGTCTGATAAGTACCTAATGCTTATGGCTCGATTACATTTCACGATTCATCGTGACGATTTGAACCAAATCGCAAGGTGTAATCGCTGTTAGGCAGTTCGTCGTCGTTTCACGATTCATCGTCACGATGAATCATGAAAAGTAATCGAGCCTTTAGAAAGGCGATTTATGGAGGCTATCGTGTAGTGTAAACAGAACGTCCGATCCGTCGTCACGGCTCATCGTGCCGACGAATCGTGTAATGTAATAGGCCTTTTACATTCTCTTGGGATGGTATAGCTTTTGAAGTCTTTCAAGCCTATTCACATATGTACTGTGTATGAGGAGCTCCAAATAGGACTGCACTGCAATACTCCATAAGACTGCGAACGTAACAATTAAAAATAATAATAGAAACTTCATGATCCTTAAAAAATTTTGTTTGTCTGATAACAAAACCTGCTAAACGTGAGCTCTTTTTGACTACATGATCAATGTGTTCCCTAAAGTCTAGTTTTGTGTCCACAGTGACACCCAAGTCTCGCATGCTTGATACCTTCGTTATTGGTACTATGCCGTTATTAAAGTAATTTCCAGATGCCGATTTTTATTTTTAATTTTAATTAACTTCCTATAGAAACATCTTGACGAGTTCAGCACCATTTTATTTCTAGCAGGTACACGTAGGTACACTAGTTACTAATAGTGTCAATTTCATTTTGCAAATGAAATGCGTCATCGGGTGATCGAATAGCTCTATTATAATTTGAGATCATCCGCAAACGTTTGATAATAGGAAGTGATTGACGATTAAGTACAGGTCATTAACAAATACAAGGAAAAACAGAGATCCAAGGTGCGATCCCTGGGGAACCCCAGATGGAACCAATTTTGCGGTAGATTTATAGCCACGAATCATGAGTAGCTGTGATCGACAACGGAGATCTGACTCGCACCACCTCAGCAAGGATTCATAAATCCCAGCATGGCCCAGCTTACGAATAAGCAGTGAGTGGTCTACTACATCGAACGCCTAGTTTTTATAATGTCACTGACAATATAGCCAACAAGATTCGAAGCCATTGACCTTCCTGACAAAAACCCATGTTGCTGGGAGGTAATTATTGGCTTTAGATGATGGGACAGTTTTTTCTGGATCATGCATTCAAAAAATTTACCTACCGAAGATGGAATTGAAATAGGCCTGTAATTTGATATGTCGCCACGGTCACCTTTCTTGTGAATTGGAGTTACATGTGCAAGTTTCCATTTCGTCGGGAAAGTACCGCTCGAAAGAGACATGTTAAAAATCAAGTGTAGAAGCTTTGCCAGTTGTTCGGAGCAAGACTTTAAAAGGAAGGGAGGAATCGAGTCAGGGCCTGGACCTTTATTTATGTCAAGAAGTTGAAGTGATCTAAAGATATCAGATTCAGAGAGGTAGCATGTGCTAAGTGATGTGTGAGAGTTATCTGACTCGCTTATGTTCCCAGCTGAAACTACAGGGTCGTTCGAATAATTATATCGAGTGAAAGTAATCGGAGAACAAATCACAGATTTTTTGACCACCGTTGGATCTAATTGATTTTATAAATGACCAAAAATATTCTGGATTTTCTTTAGATGCGATTTTGCTTCTCATGTAAAACTAATGTAAAATAAATAATAAATAAATAAATAATGCTGGACAATCCACACAGCATCATCTATCCTCAAGGTAAGCTGCTGTTAAACAGAGCTGTATTAAGAGTACTAGATGACTGATATATATTTTATACAATACAATACATAGATAGATATTTTTTATTATATATAGAAAATATCCAGAACACCCGGAACAAATATTTGTAGATCGTACAAACATTTGTCCCGAGGCGGGAATCGAACCCGCAACCTCTGCGTCGCAGGCGGGCCTGCGCCCGCTGCGCCACATCGGTGGTCTGATATGAATGATAAACAAATAATGACACCCAAGCCACCCCAAGCGAAGTCTTACTATCAGTAAATCTGTTGGGAAGAAAATTCCCAGTAGTTTTACTGATAAGACAACTCGGTAAGACTACTGGGTTATTATTGAAGGTTGCGCAATGATTTAACAAAAATTTTTGCTAGTTTAGTTTTTGTTGCGCCATAATATTTTTCATTGCACCGTGTAGGTTCTGTATACCTATTGTGCAATATTTTTCAAGTCCTTTAAAATATATTCGTGGCTATACTAATTTCTTCTTCTTCATAACCATAAAATATAATGCTTATTCAATGTGAGACAATTCACTATTTCCATTTATTGCACAACAATTATTTTTTAAACACAACACGTATAGTTAGTATAGTTTTTTTTTTGTGAAAGTCCTTTCTACTCGAGTCAAGCTCGGTATTTCTAAGCACCCGCCCCGAGAACCTCAGGGAAAAGGTTGCTCAGACTCCCCTTCGTTCTTTTTAAGACTGCTCTTTTTAAGATGTCCCTTTCATGCTGTCTAGTAACCACTGCCTGATCTTGTATCGCAAATACTGACGCTTCTAGTCCCGGTGTCACTGGTTGCTTATTTGAACCATATTTCTGTTAATTAATTGAATATTTTACCCTATTTTTATCATGTTTAACTATTGCCTTAATTATGTGATCTTGTTCTGCTGTTAAGTATTTTTGGTACTTGATAATTTGGGTTTTGTATAGCATCTCTATGTTAGTTAGTCCTCTTCCACCTTCTTCTATAGGAATGTATAGTCTTTCGACTTCTGCTTTTTGCTGATGTGCTTTATTCATCGCCAGTATTTTTCTTGTTTATACATCTATTTTCTTTAAATCGCTAGTTTTGAAATTTATAATGCCAAATGTGTAGAGAACCGGTACTGCGTATATATTTATTGATCTTAGCAGGTTTTCATCCCGATGTTTTTTGTGAATATTTCTGTGCTGTTTATTAAAACTTTAAGATTGTTTGGAGAGTTTGCACATAATTTTAGATCATCCATATATAACAAATGATTGATGGTACTATCGTCCTTTAGCTTATATCCTTTACTATTATACTTATTTAAAACCTGAGACAGTGGGTTTAGCCCTAGACAAAACAGAAGGGGTGATAGAGAATCACCTTGAAAAATTCCACGGCGAATGTAGATGGGCTCAGTGGTGACGCCATAGGCTGTCATAATAACATTCCATGCAGGCATGACTATTTCTAAAAAGCCTTTGATAGCAGGTGGACATTTTTATATATCTAGTACTTTGAGTAACCACTGTATAGTATAATATAATATATAGTAGGTAAATAATTATATATTTTTTGATCTCTTAGAGTCTAAATAAGTAAAGTATCTATATCTACTGCAAACTAAGTCAGTAAGCATTATATAAGACTTATAAGTCAATTCTATGTTAAGTTTTATATTTTTTATAACACGTACCTAGGTACCTGATAATAATTTGTCGAGTAGATACATAATAAGTGCACGCTGTGGCATCCTATAATTGGAGAAACACGTAGATTTAAGTCTGGAAAACGTTATTTTAAACATGTATTGTGATTTTTTCGTTGGAACTTGGATGTCCTAAATTAAATAAATAAATAAACAACCACAATTACAAATGAAAAACATTGATTCGTGAATTTCACTTTTACTAACTAAATTAACTATGTTGTCTTTTTCAACTTAACTTTCAATTCCTCGCTAGAGATAAATTCGCTAATTTCATTGTCACTACTGAATTTCACTCTTTCTTCTGCTTTGATACGTTCAGTTCGACTAACGTAAGTTGAACACACCATAATGAACTCCGTGACACCAACATTCTTTACTTCCTTCTGATAGCGCTCATAGACGTCTTTAATGCCAAAGCAAACATTAGACGGAAAAACATTCACCAAGTCTGCGTAAAACTTTTTTTTCCTGGAAACATACTCGACGTACTCAGGCAAAGTAGGATATTTCTCTGTATCTTTCACACAATCCATAAACAGTTTGTATAAAGACAAAACTCTGTCAAACTCAAGCGAATCGATAGCTTCGTAGGTAACTTTGATTTTGTCTCTGTCGTCGTCGTTGTTGATAATTACTTTCCTAGAGTTATTGACCAATTCTGTGTAAAATGATTTATCTTGATCAATGATAAAAAAGGGATGGAATGTCTTTTTACAAATTCTAAACGTGTCTACCCCCGCTTTGGATGCGTCCAAATCACCTTCAAAGTACATCAAGTGAACATAGTCATTCAGATGAACTTTTTCCTCAATTACATCGTCGCGCAACATTTTCATGTGATCAAATTTTAAGTAATTGAGTTTGTACAGATTAGACGGGTTTTCAATTTCACTAATTAGAAAACCGTCTACAGTCTTAAAAATATTCTTCAACAAATAATAAACTTTATCTCTGGATTTTTGGATTTTCTTCAATGTCATTACTTGATTAATTAGCTCTGTCCGTTTTTCGATAGACGCCAGGTCTAAATCATAATTGAAGTAATTCAAAATTTCGTTCATATAGCGCGCTATGCTATAATATCCTCGCAATCGTTCCTGCTTGAAGTTTTGAGGATCATTTTTGAAAACACAAGAGGACAATTCAACGCAGTACCACAACGCAGTTAGCAACGTTGTGTTTTCTTGAGGATCTAGCGGCAAAGATGACAGCCCAACTTTGCACGTTGTCTCACTGATACGTCGCATAGCGTATTTCTTGAACTGTTCAACAACGTTTCCGTCCATCCACTCTTTGTTTTCACAGTTTTTCCATAGCACAAAGTAAAACAATCCAATATTGTATTTGACTTTCTTGCAATCAAAATACGTCGCCGACAGAATGTAGTCGTTGTATTTATCAAACTGGTAAGTGTCTGTCAGCACAAGACCACCATGAAACGGTCGCCGTGTTCGCGGCTCAGTCGTCGTATTGTTCGCCAACAATTGTTTGTAAACATTCAAAGTGTAAAAGTAACCGATTGACTCACTGACATCATGATCGTTTACCAAAAACAGCGGACACTCCATGGTTGATTTGAATTTACTAAAACTAGCAGGTGGCACTTCTATCGACCGTAGTCCATGAAAAATTATTTTGTCCATCAAATTGAGTTTCGTTAGAATTACAACAGGGATTCCTTTCTCGTCGTCCAGAATGACGTCGGGGAACTCAATTTCTTGTTCGGGTGTGAACTTAATATCGACGATCTGCTCTTCTTCAACAGACTTGTCAAATTGCGTGTCGAATCTCAAGGCATCAAATGAGTAAGATTTTGTGTCGCTGACGATGTAATTAATCAAAGCTGAAATCGATTTCTCAATTTCAACCTTATCTGCATATAGCGCGGTAGTGAGATTCTTGTACCAATGCGAATTGACAAATTCGCGAAGGAATACATTTTTATCCTTTGTTTCCAGATAGACTTTGCTATTTTCACTGTATACTGTATTACTTAACAACTCATCAAACAGTCGATCTCTTAGCTTCTTCAATTTGTCGATTTCTTGCAAAGCATTCATGTCTTGTTGGTATTTATTTATGAACTTGAATTTGATATAAGACTTCAACTGATCTTTTTCAGCTGAAAAATTGACAACGTTGATTTTTTCATAATCAAATTCTATGGAAATATCAGTGTTGTCGTAAAGCTCGTTATTTCGATAAACCACACAACGGCTTTTAAAGAAGGACGTTGCTACTGAGAGGTCGATTTGTTTCAGGTCTTTATGAAATGCATGGAAAACAACCGTTTCGTAATGCATGTCCTTGTTCGATTCGAAACAGTCCTCTGTACTTTCTTCTCCAATCATGCCATCCGTGATGATGTACAGCAACTTGATTCTATTATTTTCACCACAGTTAACATGGTTTTCTCGCAGCCAATTGATGATTGTATTCGGATATGTAGCTTGACTCTTACCCTCAAGTTTACTGTACGTTGTTCTAGTTGTGTCTTCATCCACTTCGCAACAATCGTATCCCCAGTGCAAGTAAATAATTTTCGATTCTGTTGAAGGCTCTCCGGCAATCAATAATTCTTGTTCCATGTTTTCTACATCCTTTTTGAACTGTTCAAGAGTTTTCAGGCCATTATTGTGATAATGCTCGACTCCAGCCGTTGAGCCCGAAAAGTCTTTTGCGTAAATAAAGTAATTAACCATTTTTGCTGAGTATCAACATGTCTTCTTTTAAAACAAAGCAATTTAGCGTCTTTTGACGCCTGATATCCGATGACACTGATACCGCGATACTAATAACTAGCAGTGTCTCTCAACTTAACTCAACAAGCTAGGTATGTTTGTTGATAACTTAAGTACCTATACTGGCGCGTGTTGATAAACAAACTTCGACGCAGCTGGGGGATTTCTGAAACAAAAACACGTGATAGAATCATTAAAATAAAAATGTAAGCCGAATAATAACTGGAAATTAAAACAAGGTTACACCATTCTTTATATCTATCTATCATTAGTTATATCTGATAAAATACGCTAATAGTTTATGTGTTCCACTATCTATTCTTTTTCAAAGGTCTATTGATGAAGGGATGGTTCCAAATTTATGAAAAACAGCATTTATAACACCAATCCATAAAAAAGGGTTAAAAAACTGATGTTCTAAATTATAGACCAGTTTCTAAATTGTATACGATAGCTAAGGTTTTTGTATGATCAAGTCAACACGGTTTTGTTAAAGGTAGGTCGACTGTTTCTAATCTTATTGTATTTAATGATTTTCTTACAAATAACATGGACAATGGCTATCAATCATGATGTCATTTATACAGATTATAATAAGGCGTTTGATAGAATCGACCATAAACTGCTGATAGGGAAGCTTTTCTTGGCAGGAATACGTGGAGATTTGTTAAGGTGGTTTACTTCCTATATTGATAATAGAACTCAAGCGGTTGTGGTGAGCAATTATATTTCTAGCTGGGTTGTCGTTCCTAGTGGAGTGCCACAAAGATCATTATTGGGTCCGTTATTGTCAATCTGATCATTGCTTTCATCATTCAAAAGTCTTAATTTTCGCTGATGATATGAAAATTTATAAAACAATTTCTAACATCAGTGACGCCTTCTTGCTACAGGAAGATCTGTTTAGACTGGATGAATATTGCAAAATCAATAAACTAGATTTAAATCCAGTTAAATGTTCTGTTGTAACTTTTACACGTAAAATCAATATATTGCTATACAACTATGCATTAAAAGACCTTCAGTTGCAAAGGTCATCTTCGATAAGAGATTTTGGTGTCATTAATGATAGTAAGTTAGTTTATGATGAGCATATTAGGTCCATTGTTAACAAAGCCTTCAGAGCACTGGGTTTCATTATGAGGATGTCTAAGGATTTTCGCAATGAAAAAACTTTCAAAATATTATACTGTACATTTGTTAGAAGCAACTTAGAATATGCGTCTCAGATTTGGAATCCCATGTATACATAAAATATCAAAGATCGAACGAATTCAGAAAAAAAATGTTCGGTTTTTGAATATAAGATTAAATTTCAATGTGACGATTATTATACATCATGTAGGAAACACCATATTCTACCACTGAGTAAAGGAAGAGAAGTAGCTGACTTGATTTATCTCTCCAAGCTGATCTCGGGTCAGATTGATTGTTCAGAGCTCATCTATGGTAAACTTAATTTTTATGTCCCCAATAGGTCGCGGCGTAATAACCCAACATTTAAACTTGACTTTATTTCATCAAACTATCGCGGAAATTCATATTTATTTGTGGAGAGTGTGTAATTTGTAAAACAAGTTTATTAAAGTGCATGATATTGGTATTGACATATTTGAGTGCAGTCATGCTAGACTGAGGAGCCTTCTTAGTGGCGTTTTCTTCTCAGATGTTTAAATTTCTTGTTTCTTTTTTTGTTTGTATTTTTAGATCTTAGAATTTTTTATATTTAAGGTAAATATTCAGCTACCTACCCTATTTTAACTTTGTTAGATAAGTATCCAATTATTATTTTTTGTGCTTGTTTGCACTTTGTTTTTGCTAAAAACTGAAGTTATTTTCTATCAGTGGAGACCTCTAATTGGCCACCTATTGTATAAGATGTTTTTTGTTAAATTTTTATGGTTTTCCTTGAACATATAAATAAACAAATAAATAAATAAATTCTTGAGGAACATGGATCGGGCAGCAGAGGCAGAATAATGCAGTAACTTGAGTGTTTGAATCTTTGCTAGAAACTTGAAATGAGATTGTAATTGGTCAACGCACAACCTATTTCAGATACCAAGCAACGACTGAATAATAATCAATTATCTATTTATTAAACATCCAAACCACCAAAAATAAATCGGCTAGTCTACCTAAAAATAAAGTAGGTTATCACTTCGCGGTAACGTTATTTTTTATTGTTATAACAGACTTCAAACTAAGTTAAATGATTTCCCGGATTGTGGATTTGCGATGTAAGTACCATGTAGTAGTTAGTGACACGTTTTTTTATGATTTTAGTAAAAGAGTACCTACTTTCTTCATCTTGCGGTACTTCTTTGTGGAGTAATAGGTAAGGCAGGCAGTACCCAAAATATTTATTCGACAAATTTGTGTAGGCAAAATCACAAAATAGGTATCCAAACAGGGCGTGTACTTTTGTGTTCGTAACACCAAAGCACAATTCTATGGCGTTCCGTGGCTCTTTCAGATACGCTACTTCAAAATGTTGGAACGATATTCCACCGCCTGTGCGCACTTTAAAGACCATTTATATTTTTAAGAAAGAGCTCAGAAAATTTCTTTTGCTAGAGCAAACGTATGTAACGTAGCGTATCTGCCTAACACCCATCCACATAGGATAGTGATCCTATCCTGTTATATTTTTTTTAAATAATTGATTGATTAATATTTCTTATCTTTTTTTCTCGTTTTAGTTGGAAGTTGTAAGTATTTTTAATTTTTAGCTGTTGTCTGTAATTTTATGGAAAATGCTGTGCATGCCTGTAATTGGCACACATTTCATAGTATTTAAGCTGTAATGTTGTTTATTTAATGTTTGCTATGTGTACTGTTGGCGTTGCCTAATAAATAAAATAAATAAAACATAAGTATTAGTAAGTACCTACTCGTACATGTAAGATTTTTAGATTTTAACTTTTCTACCTGACTGTACATCATCTAACATGGCATTGCACGAAGAATGTTCTTTGTAGGCACTGACTATTTGATATTTTGTCTCATACTTTCACTTGTGTTATTTATTATTACGTACATATTTTATTGCATTTTATTTAAAGTTTATCAACAATTGTATTGTCACACCATGGGCTTCGTCTGAAAATCAGTGCAGCACCATTCCTACCTCAGGTTTGGTGCAGCTTATTGCTGAGACAAAGACCTATATGCCCCACGCGACACAAACTAGGTAGGTACTTTATTATTTTGTTTGTTTAATTAGTTTTTATTTTTATTAAGTTTTTTTTTGTTTTAGATCCGACCTTCTCCTATTTTTTCTTTCATTTAAATTTTGGTTTTATGTTGTTTTATTTTGTTTTTGTTTGTTGTTCTTTTTTTTATTTTATTTTTTCTTTCTTTTGTAATATGAATTAGATACTTTGTTGTACTTACATAGGTACCTACATTGAAATCCTGTGTTTTAAACCTGTGGGACAAATAAACTTTTTTTCTTTCCTTCTTACCTAACAAAAAAAAAATACTGCATTCTACAAAAGTGCAAATCAATATTTAGAATGCACTTCACAAACTGCTAGATATTATCACTACTTGTTTTCTGTTTTTTGTAATTGTAAAATGTAATTAGATATAACTCCTTGGTGTTAACTGTCATGTTTTATCTATATGCTATTATGTATAAAATTAGGTATAAAAATGAATAAATATATGGCAGAGTAGTTTCATCAAATAGGGTGAAATCTGGTTGACGGGTTGACGAACATTGTTTTTTAGTACCTAGCGCCTAGGTATGGTCTAAAATTGATTGATTGAAAAAAAGACTCCCAACTCCATACATAACTCTGCATTGTCATAACTTAACTTCAGAATTTATTAAACTTACCGATGTGAATTTTTTAAGAGGAATTGTGAAGAACTAGGTATCGTAGGTAGGTACTTTCCCGGTGAACTTAAGTCACTGTTTATAATTAATAAAATGAAGCGAGAAACTTGTATTAAACGATGGTCGATTTTACACTGACACTCGAAACGTCCGACGCCGCCGAGACGTACAGACTTGATGCTAACCAAGGAACATAATTAACCACGCATGTCCGACGCAACGGGTGATACAACCTAACTCATAATTGAAATTATGGTGCAAGTGTGTTAAGTAAACAATAATATTGCAATAGATAGGTACAGTTAGGTACATTATTATTAGAATTTATTCGACCCAGACCCAAAGGTGCAATGCTAAATTTCTAAAATTATATCTCTTGATTTAATTATCCAACAATCAATCCTCGTATTTCTTTAGCTAGGGGAAAATGCATTGTTTTGTATTTCTCGCCATTACTATTTCTTTTTTTTTTTAATTTCGAGTTGCCACCTTAACTTGAGCTTCTGTCTTCTTTTCCGTAACGCATTAATATTTACGGTCATTCACTATCAACCTGACAAACTTATGGGATAGGTTCCACACATAAAAAAAAATACTTGTACTTTTTTTTTCAAAACTTTTTTTATATATATAAAAAAATATACGTGATTCTGCTTAATAATTAGTTATCCTTGTTAGAAATCAAAAAGGCAGCGCTCGGCACGTGTCAGTGACCCGAGCGTCAACGAACCGCGGGTCAATAACCCGCGCGTCCTTGACCTGCGCGTGTTCTTGACCCGCTACGGGTCGCGCACACTCGAATATTTCATTATAACGTCGCTTAACTCGATTCCCAACAATGATAAATAATAATTGAGAGGAAAAAATGTAATCGGTTTTTTTTTGTTTACTTGGGATTTTTAAGACAAAATATACATATAAAAAAATTATATATATACGTACATATTTTTTTTTTATGTGTGGAACCTTAAGTTTGTCAGGTTGATAATGAATGACCCTGTATGGTCATTCATTAGCAACCTGACAAACTTAAGGGATAGGTTCCACACCTAAAAAAAAAATATATGTACCTATAATATTTTTTTTTTATGTATGTTTTGTCTTAAAAATCACAAGTAAACAAAAAAAAATCGATTACGTTTTTCCGCTCAATTATTATTTATCATTGTTGGGAATCGAGTAAAGCGACGTAATAATGAAATATTCGAGTCTGCGCGCCCCTTAGGGGGTCAAGGACCTAATAGTACTAGTACGTCAGTGCTTAAATTCTCTTGTTATGTCATTGTCAATGTCAAATAAATCGATTGATTTGTGTATGATTTCGATTCCGTTGCGAAAATAATAAAACCTAATTTTTTTAATTCATTTCGTTTTCTGTTTAATTATTTATCATGAAGATTACATAGTTTTAAATCTCGCCAATATGTAATCAAATATAATTAGTTTGAGTAAAAGAAGCGTAAAAGAAAAATGAACTAATGAAAGTGAAGAAGGCGCGCCGGTTGCGAAAATGTCTGGCCCTGACGAGCAGGACGATTTCATATTTCGTCCGCAACATCATTTGGATGCGAAATGGTTAAATCCTGACTTACAAGATGCCCTACATAGTCCGGAAGCTCTGTGCACCTTGTTCAACAGCCTTTTGCAGGACAGGGAAATCTATTTCGAGGCAGGAAACGGTCTCGTTAATGCTGCAGGAATTACTGCCAAACTTGGAGACAGTGGCAAATATTACTGTGGACTTAGAGTAAGTTATGTTTTATTTTTTATACTACTTACAGCTCGTCCCTGCTTCGCACGGGTGGCCAAAAAATATAGCCTATGTTACTCAGTGTTATGTAGCTTTCTAATGGTGAAATTATTATTTAAATTGGACCAGTAGTTTTTGAGTTTATTTGTAACACTCAAAAATATAAATTGTTCCTTTTTATAATAGTTTAGAATAGTATAATATAGCAAATGAATATGAACAGCTGTATTAGTTTTATAACAAGAAAATGCACCAAAACAATTGCTTATGTCAAAATAGATTCAAATAATTTTTTTTATAGATTCTTACATGCACATGCTGCGATGGTCTTTGTGGCCCTCACTCAGGCTGTGCTTGCCCTCCATGCACAGCCCTATCAGCCGAGGAGGACCACCGTTTCTCTCTGCAAAACCAACTAGTGGCACCACCACCTTCTGTCCAAGTTGTAGATGATCTGAAATGGAAACTGGATCCTGGTATGTTATTTTCACACTGTTTAAATACCTACTTGGTATATTATTAATTTCTTACTTTTTTCAAATATTAAGTTTTTTATGGAAAACTTAAAAAATATTTTGATACATTAGTCATTTGTCTATTTACTGTGGCATGATAGTCTAGTTGATATCGAAATTATTTTATTTTATAGAAATGTAGCTAACATAATTTAGAGATAATTTAGTCAATTTAAAGAGACAACCAAGTCTCTATAAATTGACTATAAAAAAGGAAAATGTTATGCTTTTTGTTTGTTTATTTCAATGCTGCCATACTATTTGGGCAATATGTAAAATACCTTATAAGTATAGTTTTTACAGTAGTTTTCTCTAACCCTAGGTCCAGAATGCCTGCAAAGTCTCATGGATTCACTGGTGTGGGAGCAGAGAGTGCGAGCCATCAATACTGCTGTCACATGTCCGATCATATCACAAACCCGTCGCTTGATAGTACTCTGCAATAGACATCTAGTCGCTGTTATTAGGTATTATTTTATCTAGAATTTTAAATTGAAAGGCATGAAGATATATTTTTAATTAATTATGTCCATTCCTACTGTAATAACACTACAAAGTACTAATTATATTGACAACCTCACACGGAGGAGGCATGGTGGGTAAGCGCCTGGTAGAAAAGCTAGATATTGTGGGCTCAATTCCCACTGGGAGACAAATGTTTGCATTATCTGTAAATGTTTGTTTGTTGGGTGTGTTTTGTTATGTATTTTATATTTTACAATTATCTAATACTATTATTTTATTTCAGAGATCAAAGCCATCACAGAGACAGCAGAAAAGTAAAAGTAGACAAAAAACCTCCACATGCCTTCAGTAACAGAGCACTAAGCAATGTAGTCAGCTCTTTGAATAAATCAGTTGAACAAAGAACTGACAGTCCAGAGGATGGGGAGGAGCCAAGTTCTGATGATATGGAAAGGTATCAAATACAATTTTCTACATTACCTGTAGGTAGAGTATGATTTTTATTTATCACTAGCTGACCCGCGCGGTTTCACTCGCGTTATTTTTCTCGCCATTTAAATTTTTCCTGGACTCAAATAATTTATGTTCAATATTAGCTGAAAAGTCTAGCCGTTCTCGAGTTTTACCGAAACTAATGAACAGCAATTAATCAAGAGATATATATGTATATATATACAGTTGTGGTCATATAATTAAGAACGATTTGAAGTTCTAGAAGTTTTTTATTTAAATCGTATCATACACAGAGATGTGTACCTTTTGAGAAGCAACTATTTATGTTATAATAGTCACATTAATAGAGCAACCTGACTTAAGAATAAAGTATGAAATCGCTAACTATTTTTTGCACATTTTATTGATTTTATCAAAGTAACACATTCAAATAGTACTGAAACTGGACAAATAATTAAGAACGATTTATTTAACTGCTCGGGAATTGTTTTGTATGACACTTAGATTTAAAAAATCACAATATTATGTAGCACAGGAAACATAAAAAGAAATATCATTGCTATTTCTTCTATATCGCATTGCTGTGTTCCGGTGTGAAGGGTATGGTTTCCGGTGAAATTACTGGCACATGAGGCTTTCGATCTTAGCCTCAAGTTGGCAACCCGCGAGTGATACCTCTGGTATTGCAAGCGTCCATAGGCTGCGGTAACCGCTTACCATCTTGTGGGCCGTACGCTTGGTTGCCAATTCAGTTGTATAAAAAAAAAAAAAAAAAATATTTAACTAAAATTAATAGTTAATAGCATATCCACGGCTTTTAATTACAGCTTTACACCGGCGAGGCATTGACTCTATTAATTTTTGACATTTCGCAAGAGAAATAGAGTTCCATTCTTCTAAAAAAACGTCATACAGCTCTCTTAAATTTCCACACTTTGTATTTGAAACCTTTTTCTTTACTTCAAACCACAGATTCTCTATTGGGTTTAGATCTGGACTGTTAGCAGGCCAGTCTAAGACAGAAACTAATTGCGCTGTAAGAAATTCCTTTACGGTGCGTGCAGTGTGCTTTGGATCATTGTCATGCTGGAATGTCCAAATGACCGGTAGAACGTCTTCAGCGTATGGTAACATTGTTTCTTCCAGTATATTTTTGTATTGGAACTGATCCATGTTACCTTCTATCAACTTTACAGGTCCTACACCATGTCCAGAAAAGCAACCCCAAATTTTCACATTTCCACCACCGTGCTTTAATGTAACTTTCGTGTACTTTGGGTCGAATGCTGTATTCGGGGAACGTCGTACATATCGTTTTCCATCAGAACATACTCTGTTTATTTTCGTCTCGTCAGAAAAAAGTACATTTTTCCACTGTTGCACAGTCCAGTTTTCATACTTTCTCGCAAATGCAAGCCGGGCTTGCCTGTGGCAAAGTTTTAACATGGGTACCTTTCTTGCTATCCTACCGTGCAATTTTTCTTCTACCAAACATCTTCGAATAGTGCGTGCTGAGATTGCTGAAAAGTTGTTTTCACCAAAATATTCTTTTCTAAGCTCATTGGACCCTTTAAAAGGATTTTGTTTTGCCATACGAACGATGTTTCGGTCATCTCGAGGAGTTGTTTTTCTCTGTTTAGGTACACGTGGAACATTCGAAGTAGTTTGATACGTAGCAAAATGCTTTACAGCGTGGAAAACCATCGTTTTTGAACATTGCAGATGGTCGGCTATCTTTTTATAAGACCAATTCTTCCGGAGAAGTTTTATTATTACTTTCCTTGTAGATTTATCACAACTTTTATTTTTTCCCATTGTTTTTTCTAAAGAAGCAATCACCTTTAATCTTTTACATCACGTAATTGCGCCAAAATTATACAAACAGTAACAAATCGACTGAGTGTTCTCTATTTAAATTTGAATAAAGGTATAAACTACTTAGCGTTCTTAATTACGTGACCAGCCAGTAATAAGGAATACTTTGTTTAAAAGTAGTGTAAAAAGTTTGCCTATTGATTTTTAGCCAATCATGTGTATCAATGAATACAGTGGTGGTAATATGGAAATGTTTTACGATACCGAGAGAAATAAAAACAAATGCATACAATTAGTTTTGCATCTTAGTTGGAAAAAATCTTCCCTTTATATCAGCGTTCTTAATTATATGGCCACCACTGTATGTATAATAAAAAGATTATTTTATATATGGTTGAGGTGCTTAGATATGCACTAACTTTATCCATAGTTGTAGGTGTTATGAGGATATCCCTAATTGGTTGATAGCTTGTATTTGCTTTTAATCAACAAAAAGGTTGGTCCAATAGAGGCAAGTTCCTGAGCTAGCTACAATAGGAGTGTTTTAAAACAAAAATTGACTGTCCACATGCACACACACCCACACACCCTACTAATCATACTATACTTTGTTAAATTCACATAATGTATTGAAACGATTTTTGTTTTTTTTATTTTGTAGTCATGTTAATTTACTTACTAAGTTTCAACTGTACTTTATATAATCAGAACAACGCTGTGTCAAGGAGGTGGGCGTTGATGCTGCTACACAGTTTTTAACTTTTGCAGACTCATTGTTCAATCTGTAATCTGACTCTTTATTACTGTGTTCTGAATAAATTTATGTTATCTTTTCTTTATCTATAATATTAAGAGATTTCTGTTACAGCTCTCTTGGCTTGGCTAGAGTGGGTGCTCGCGCCGCATTACGCTTAGCCCTATCCCTAGTAAGACGCGCGTGGCGTTGCGGAGAAGATGCTGACGTGTGTTCCGCCTTACTGCAAGACGCTTTAGACGCCGTAAGGGCGTTACCAGACGCGGCGTTGTATGCGGGCGCCGGGGCGGCAAACACGCCCAAGTCACAGCGGATATGGGCTGAAGTTGTCGATAGTGCTGCTAAGTTTCTGAACCAAGTTGTAGCTGGGTATGTATTATCCCTCCAAAAAATATAAACTATAGCAGTAGTCAAAGGTGAGATGACGCTTGATAGTTCTAGCGTGTGTCGTAAAGCTTACATAGCAAAATTCGATTTATTTATAATTATCTTGATAGATGCAACCAAGCAGAGCGAAGTCAACTAATAGAATCGCAACTAATCGCGTCATAATCTGTTGCGCTATTGCCATATGATTTTATTGGCTGGCTCGGCTCCGCTAAAAGGTGAAAAAATGACTCCCTAAAAATATTTATTTTTACTTGGGTCATGTGATCTTGCAATTGGTGTGTGTAATATTACAGTGAATTGGGCTGCAACGTCCCTCTCGGCGATTGGCGGACGTCGATCTGCGTGTGGGTGGAGCTATGTGCGCGCAGAGCTGAACTACCCGCATTGCTGAAAGCCGCCGATGTTCTAGTCACGTTGCCTCCTCGACAGAAACGACAGCCGGATAACCGGTAAAACCTACACATATTGGCTAGTATGTAACTAAGTAAGACTATCGAATATGGTACGGCCAAACCAAATTCTTCTCTCGCTCTCGAACCATATTTGTTAGTGTAGCATACAGTACGCCAGCCGGTGATTTATGAGGATTATGAGCTTGTGATATTAACACAGCTTTCATACTGGATCAGCTTTACCGCCAAACAGCAGAAATATGACGGTAATACTTTCCAGGATGCTTAAGTTTTATCACAAAGAATACTACTAATGTGCAATTTAGGTTGTAATTAAGAGCTATTTTTGCAGGATAACGTTAGAAGATTGCACTGCACCTCTCGGGCCGTTTCTAAGAAGAATGGCGAAGGTCCCGGCGCCTAACCCCATAATAAACAATGAGCCAGCCACAGATCCTAATCCTACAGCAATATATCTAAAGTGAGTAGATATAGTGACTTTAAAAACCTGGCTTTACCATTGTAGAACTTTTTAATGAATTTTATATTGCATCAGACCAATCACGAGCTTTGGTTTGTTCATCTAGTTTTAGGCAAAATTCTTCGGCAAGAACATGTGTTTTAATTTGTTTTGATACCGATTCCCGATATTTAATACTTTTTCAGAGAGCTAATTATTCCAAGCGGTGACGGTCTTATGAGTGTACGAAAAGCGGGAATAGCTTTACTATGCCATTTGGACCGACTTGGAATTCCTCTATTGCCTCCATTGAAAGGATTTGTCACTGTAAGTACAGTTCCCAGTTTTATCTATTGTTCGAGAATGTTCAAGAACTAAATTGCGATCATGTGTCTCCTTCAATCTGTAGGATTTAATGTTGAGTTTTTGTCTTTAGGTCACTACGCGAATGCGTTGGTGTACTACATTTTATATCCACAGAAAAATAATGAATAAACTAGTTTCACACAATACAATTATGGTTAAAATTTAAATAAAACAATTCTTGTTTATGGTTGCAGTGCACAGAATCAGCACAGGAGGTAGTGTCAGTGGGTATTGGTTCAATATCACTGGGAATGCTAAGGATACAACAAGTGGCTTGCGCTGAGAAGTTAGCGCTGCTTCTGACTCACGATGGTGCTATTTATACGTTGCCTTATGATACAATGAAGCCGCAATTAGTTCCAGGTACGAGAATACTCCTGTTTTTTTATTCAAAACTAGTTGACCAGGCGCGGTTTCACTCGCGTTATTTTTCCATATTTTCTCACCTTCCCTGGACTCCTACAAATATTTCAAGGCTAAAATCAGCCAAATCAATCCAACCGTTGTCGAGATTTAGGGAGCCTAACGCACAGCAATTCATTTTTATATAAAAAAAGAAGAATATAAGCTTGCGTTTGACCATTATAATATCGCCCGATAATCTCCCTCAATAGGGTTGGCCGCTGACTCAAACGAACTTAGTTTAGCAAGTATTTTGAACTGAGCTCAAACAGATTGTGATTGGATCTGTTCCAGGTCTTGAAAACCGTATAATAACTCAAGTCGCGTGCCACCCAGCCGGGCGGCATTATCTCTGTTCGTCATCTTGCGGCGGCGTTTGGTCGTGGGGTCTCGGTGATGATGGGAGATTGGGCCACGGGGATACGGCGCCTAGAGACACGCCTGCTTCTATACACCATCTACATCACCATGAGGTCATCAAAGTGTCGGCTGGAGTCGCCTGCAGGTAACAACGTTTTGCTTTTAACAGACTTTTTTACACCAATCACTGCAGTGAATTCGTCACGTTTTTATCTGTTTTTCCGGGGACTGCACACGAAATCTGCCTATTTAGAAAGTGTTAAGCAGTTTGAGTAGCAACAGGACCAGGAGAGGCAACATTATTTTCATATATACACCACATCAGACACATTTACATGCCCAGTTGCTTTTCACTTCCGCGGAAGGAAGTTTTTTTTTTATGAACAAAGTTTAATAAAATAGTATCCCTGCCGGCTGCGCCATATAAATCGCTTGTTTTTTTCAGTGCGGTGATAACAGCAAGAGGCGCTCTTTACACTTGGGGTCGCGGCCTACACGGTCGCCTGGGACACGGTACTATCGAGAACTGCCTCACACCTCAGCCTGTTTCATTTAACGCACATAACATTGAGCGAGTTATTGACGTTGCACTTGGTGAGCAAAAATTCCATTATTATAATTATTATTTTTTTCAAATACATAATTTATATTCTGATGTCTATTTGTTTCTCGTTTTATCATGTAGTTATAAAAGGTTCTTACAGTTCCGTTTCTACTATCTTTTAGCTGTACTTTTCTTACGTTATAAACTGTGCGGGCATTTTTTTCGTACTACTTAATTGGCTCTTAATTGAAAGCCAAAAATGAGTCTAGACTCTAGATTATGTGTTGGTTCTTCAATAAAAAATAAACACTATACTTAGTGAAACTAAAAAAGTGTAAGTGCACTAGTAAGATTTATTTATTAATTTCCTGATGGCCAAAATCACGATCTCGTACCATCAATGAGGATTTATCTCTTTTCTTTCTGTAATTCTTGGTACCCTAAAATCATTGGGATACCAATACCAATATTAGCAATCGTTATTGGTTCGTATTCTAGGTTGGGGTGAAAGCCATACTATCTGTTGCACCTGGGAGGGCGCAGTACAAGTGTTTGGTGACAGCGAAGCGGGTGTACCGCGAACTATTACTTCACTATCAGTACTTCGGATAACTAAAGTTTACACTGGAGAGCATTGGCACGCAGCACTGACTGACACGTGAGTTTGTTCTGTATTATTAAGTGCTAAGAGCTATTTTCGTAAAGCCTTAGTACGAAACATTGATAGACACGTAATTTTGAGAGCCAATATAGTATTTGACACATATTTCTGACTGAAATGTGTTTTTGAGGTATATCCTGTAGTTTAAATTCTAAACAGCTCTAAGAGCTATTTTATCTAAGGGTTGTCAAGCAATTTCAAACTTTAGACTGATACTTAGGTTAATTTGTTCATTACTAAACAGTGTTAGGAGTTATTTTCATCATGATTTATTTCCAGTGGCCAAGTGTACACGTGGGGCAAAGGCGATGGATATCGACTCGGTCACGGGAGCACGGAAAGTGTAAAGATACCGAAAACAGTTGAAGGATTACAAGGTAATTTAAACACGAGCGCAAACCTATACGCAGAATAAGCATGGACAGACTAGTCCCACGTACGCTCATACATACCATGCATATCATACATGCAACGTTGTGTGCATGGGACCAGAGCGTGTGCGACACAGAGACCAGATACAGTTTTACTGAAAACTGTATCTTATACACTAGTTTACAGAATAGTTTTTTGCTTGGCAGGTATGAAAATCTTAGAGCTGTCTTTGGGTGCATCGCACGGCATCGCTTTGACGTCGGAAGGCGCGCTGTACGCGTGGGGAACGCACGAAAGAACACAAATAACACGGCCAGTGCCACAGCTGTTGCAAGTGCTCAGTCCTTCTTTCAAAGCTAATGGTAAGAAGAATTTACTCGAGGTATTTATTCTGGAAAAAATGACCATACCATATTTTAATGGTATAAGGGCTTATTGATAATGGAATGTAAAAAAGTGTTTTAAATTAAATGGTTTGTTGTTTCAGGTGTTACTAGTGGTGCTTCACACATCTTTGTGTGGAGTGAAGAGAATCCGCGAGATCTCCCGTCTTGCATGCCCTTTGTTATAGACCTATCTGATAGTACATTCAAGTGAGTGCTCTAAACATACAGAGTTAAAACCTATTTCACTTCAAAGGGCGAAAGTTGATAAAGGTCCATTTATTGCAGATTCTTGGAAAGGCTGTTAAAATTAGTTGTCGAACAGTGTGCTACGGCTCCGATGAAAGAGAACGAGTGTATTGCTATCGCATGTTTGAACCTACTTCGACTTCAAGTAAGTTATTCTACATGCAATGTGAATGTTGTAACTTACTTGCCCACCTGCTAGTAAGCGGTCACTGTACTATGGACACTTGCAACTGTCACTCATATGTTGCCCTGAGCAATAAATATGAAAACTATCATGTAATTTCACTAGAAACACAACAAGCAATACATAACAAGCCGCTAAAATGACAGTTTCTTTTAGGAACAAAGACCCTTAATATCAGCCTCGACTAGTAATCGTAATACTAATAAAAAGTAAGTAAGTTCGTATGAGTCAGGTGGCCAACTCTGGTGACAGAGTTTCCAGGCCGCCGGAAAGCCCCTGTCATGGCCTAACAACTTGTAATACTAATAATTTGTAGGTACACGCGTGGCAATGCGCTCGCGGCTTGGAGTTCGAGGAGGGCGCGAGTGAAGGTCGGCCGTGGAGCGCAGGCGTGCACACCGCGCTGGTGGCGCTGGTGGAGGGACGCGCGGGCGTGGCGGCGGCCGGGGCCGCGCGGCGCGCCCTGGCCGCCGCCTGGCCGCTACTGTTGCCCACGCCGCAGATCCGGGCCCATCATCTTATTGCGCTGTTACCTCAGGGTGAGTCGCACGTTTTTAACAGCTTAGCTTGGCCGCCAATTTTGCGTACGCCGCAGATCCGGGCTCATCTTACTGCGCTGTTACCTCTGGGTGAGTCACACGTGTTTTACAGCTAATGGTCAAACGTTCGCATTGGTCAGCCGCTCAAACTAAATCAAAACTCAATCACGTCTCAGTTCGTGTAAAATAAGGCTAAGCAGAGATGTGTTTAGCAAAAAAGTGACGCCTTATTGTTTTACCTCGATAACCTGCATATCATTTCAACTGGCATATCATCACAATATACATATGAAAGGCTTTCGTGACTGACTGACAAATCAACGCGCAGCCTAAACCATAAGTTCTAGAAACATGAAATTTAGAGGGTACATTGTTTATTGGTGCAATAAGAAAGGAATTCCTGAAATTCAACTATAGAGGACGCTGCAGGAAGATGAAGTTCGTATAAAAACTCAACGCAGACAAAGTCGGGGGGCGTTCTAGTTATATTATATTTGTGATTTAATTTCTGTGTTTTAGAAGATTACAAGATGTTTTCCTACCAGGTTTATCACATTACAGGTTCAGCGCCCGCCAGTACCGGAGCGCGGTTTATGACGGAGCTGCTGGTGTGGTCATTGCTCGGCGGCGGAGGCTTGCGGGACGCACTGCGGACCGCGTTACAAGCGCATGCCGCTGATACTTACAACCACTTGCAACTTGATGCGTAAGTCACCTTTTACCTCACTTTATACGCCAAGTACATTACTTACGTTACATTACGAGCTTACCCGGGCGGCTTCACCCGCTTTTTGTAGTTTTTATGCTATCCCACAGAAACAGTACATTTTTCCGGGATATAAAAGTAGCCTATGTGTTTGTTATTTTTTATTTTATTTATTTATTTGGGTAAACAAACAGTAACACAATACTTATGGATACATATAATTTAACATTTGTGTAATTGTGCCACCAACACCGTTTACCACGGTTTACTTAAAAAACTTATTATTTAGATTATATTTAAATAGAAAGGGTACTAGTAGCACCGACATAAAGTTGAACTAAACTTTAAATTAGATGCCTCGGCAAAATTTGTGTTTTCGTACTATTTGAAATATTTTATTTCACGATAACACTAAAAAAATTCAACTTATGATGTTGAGATAAATATTTTTTTATATTACGGCTAGTGGCTAACTTTAAGTTAACCGCTGAAATCACAACTTACTTCAAATGTTGGTTGTTGTGAATTTGTATTGTTTTATGTCATTTCAGGAGTTATGACCAAGTTGATATTATAACGGGTCAGCGAGGCACGCAAAACAAAACCACAGGTGAAGAAATTGACACTGGTATGTGTTACTGATGTTG
Source organism: Colostygia pectinataria (assembly GCA_951394395.1). Lineage (NCBI taxonomy): Eukaryota > Metazoa > Arthropoda > Insecta > Lepidoptera > Geometridae > Colostygia > Colostygia pectinataria. The sequence goes on along the minus strand of OX596351.1, from coordinate 3,786,690 downwards.
ACATCACATCATGTACGTTACATATTATGTGTTTGAGCTGAACATTTTATTTTTGTAGGATGTACTGAAGAGTATCAATTGAACAACACAACGCCGGAAAAAGGGGCTTCAGTACCTCTAATGCATTTGGTAAGTAAAAAAAAATTATGGCCCAGATAAATAGAACTGACTGAGCACATGCTAAGTCTGAGAACTAACTATCTGTCAACCTGTACAGAACAGCCCCATGATCACATAACTCTGTTTGCGACCAATCTCCATTGATCTCCATCTCAAACTCTCAAACTATTATGACAGAAGAGCTATTGTCAAACTGTCATATTAGACAATTTGAGATGGTGATCGATTGAGATTGGTCGCTAAGGCGTATTATACATGTAAAGTATTTACTGAAAGTTATTTGATCAACCCACAGAATGTAAGAGCAAAGAGAGTGAGATAATCAATGCTAAGTTAAAGCATGCGTTGAGTAACATTTATGCATCTGGAAGTTCTCGGTCTGGATTGTTTTTCATAATAAACGGCATTCTCATAAAACCATAATGTCCATTCTCAGGTAAAACATTTGATCAAAAACTCGAGTTGTCAAACACGAATGCAAATAAATGCGATAATACACGGCGCTAAGAGCAAAACTGACGACCCGAAAGGACACGATACGGTCAGTCCTAGCTGTGATCTACTTATACGGTTCCAAAGGTAAGTTGCGTCCTTAAAGCATTATCAAAACTCAAAATTCTGTGTAAGGAGTCAGGACTTAAACTCGAGTATTCATCATCAAATAACTTGTCTTAGGTTGGATTCGACCAAACTCGAATAGGCACTATTCTTCGAATAAATCGCTGGTAGCCATAGTAGTCGTAGTTATTCGCGAGTAAACTGACTGTACTTTGTTGTAGTTTAAAGGTACTTTTTAGTACATTTTCGATTCCTTTTATCTATGTTCATTCATTTTCATTACTCACGCCATTAAAACACCAAGTTAATCTGAAATTGTCTATTTCAGATTATTATTTTGCGAGGCGATGTGGGTGCGCGGCGGACGTGCGTCCCGTGGCGGGGTCAGAGTGCTACTGAACCAGTATACGTCTTTACTAGCAGAACATGTTCATTCCACTTTGGTGTCTTTCAAACGCGCCGTGAGGAGAGCCGACAGCTCGCAGCTAGCGGCCTTGTGTGATCTACTAGCTGTTGATATTGTTGGTAAGTAAATCTACTGAAGAGTTTAAGTTTTAGTTTCATAAAACTAGCATAGTTTTTAGCGTGATAATACAAATAGTCTGTGAGTAAAACGGCTCTGAGTTCATAAGGAATGGACTGATAGAAATTATAAGGGTTTCTATATGTTTTGATTTTATTTCATGCCTGCTCGTGCTGTGACATTCATACCATTGCTATAGAATTCGAATTCCAATGATTCACACGCGCTTGTGTATTGCAAGAACTTTAAAATTCTTTGCAGGTCGTGTGATAACGGAGCTAAGTGCGTGGCTCTGCGCATGCGCGGCGCGTTCGCCGAGCGTGCTCGCGGATTGCACACAATCAATCGTGAAGATAACTCGCTCGTGCGACGACGCGGCGAAGGTTCTGCCTTCGACGAACAAGTTAGACGCAGATTTACTCGGCTGGCCGGGGCTGGTGACGAAACGGAACCAGCTTAGCAACGCTGTTTTGAGGAAGTACGTACTTTTATACGACACATGTGGCAAATAATATGGCATATGGCCCACCTGAAGCACTAAAAGACACTACAGGAAAACTCGAGAACCGTCACAGGAATACCTACTTTAAATCGATAGCCGGTGGTTCTATTTTCAGTTAACGAACACTTTGCGAACGTGTAATGTAAATATAACACATTTTACATATTCCTAGGTGCGACATAGTGAACAAAATCAAAGAAGGCGGTGCTTGGATAGTTGTATCCGGTTATGTTTACGACGTGAAAAACTTCGAGTGCGAAAACGCTAGTACTGTCGAACTAGTGCGGAAGTTGAAGGGGAGTGACGCGACTTCCGCGCTGAGTGTCCCGCCGCACGCTGCGTTCTTGTCACGGATTACGGAGAAGTGTGTTGGGATGTTTGCCGACCAGATTTATAGTCATAGTTGTAATGTGAGTATTGTATCTGTGATAACAAAAACAAATATGTCCGAGCATAAATAAACCGCAGAATAGTTACTGCTTAGTACTGATCACGTACCATTGTACCAATGTCGACCTGGAAAAAATGTTTAAGAATTTTTTAGTACTATTGTACCAATACAATCAAGTCCGGAACAAGTATTTACAAATAATACAAACTTTTTTCGTTGCGGCTGTTGAATCCGCATTTTCACACCTATTGCTTTTCAGCTGAACATTCCTAACGCGCCAATGAGGTCATCAAGACATTAAATTTTTCCTTTGTTATTATTTAATTAAGTATACAATATTTCAAAATGACTTAACTGATAAAGCGGAAGGTTATGTCAGTCTAAAATTGTTTCAATATTGCTTTTGAACTTGTGGTTACCCAACAGGAAAGTACAGCGAGTCTCCGTGCTTACCACATCCTATCGTCGAGTGCGTTTCAATGCGCGTTGGGCGTCTCGCAGAGTGGCATTCGACTGGCGCGGTCGCTGCCCGTGCAACCGACGGAGAAGGAAGCCGCGCCTCACGCGTCTGCGGTCTTCCTCAGAGGCGGTTTATTGGTATGCCCCTGATATTGTACAGGCTTTTTTATGATTTACATAGAATTTAGAAGCGTTTTGTTTGATTCTTCATATTACTTTTTACCTGGTGATAGGTCTCTTCAACAAGAGTCGGTCTAAATATTTTGCCTCCAAGCAATAGTGAGCAAGCATTACTGTGTTTAGGTTTGAAGGATCGATTGTGTAGCAAGTTACTTGACGAAAGATATGTTATAACTAAGTCTTATGGAGACGAACGCAGTGCAATGCCACATAGAACTTAAGAAAAATGAAGGACATTGTAACTGTTATGTACAGGCTTGACTGTCTGATATGACTACAATTACACGACTTGCATATAAAGTTTATTATGTACCTGTGAGGTTCTGCTAATATCCTACAGGATAGGGAAACATTTGGCCTCAATAAACGATTGTTATTGTTTTAAACACACACGTGCACCCAACCATCTAGCTTGCTCGCCCCGACTGAATGAATCGTAGGCACGAGCGGCGCAACTCGATGCCGCGTCGTACGCATACATTTAATCGGCAAACGGCACAGTACCCAAACTATTATTAATTTCCAGTCGTCTCAACTTGCTAATCCGTTCGAGGAGGAGAAAGCGGAAGCCCGCAGCGGGTCGTCCACAGGCGGCAACAGTCCCGCGACTGAGATCCCGCTACCGTCCAGAGCACCGCGGCAGACGCAAGTCTCCAAGAACTTTGTCAAGGCGACAGCACGCGCTGACGCCTTGCTACATGCATTAGCTGAACCGAAGTTACACGTAAGGGGGATAGAATATAGTAATGGGGGGTTGTTTAAATATCCAGTCATATCTATGTAACCCGTCTGAAGAAGAAGCGTCTGCTACCGTCGCAGTACTGCATCCGACGTGAGTCGCCAAGAACTTTGTCAATGTTATCTTTTCCGCCACGCAGTATTGCACGTATTAGAATGGTTGATTATTACCGGTAATAGAACCTCTGGTACTATAAGCTTCTGTAGTTTCCGGCGACCCCTTGGTAGTATCAGCTCCACACAGTCAATGCGATTCACCGGTGATTTAAAACCACCTCTTCTTTTATTGTAATTAAGTTTACTTTCGTACAGGAGCCCCTAGCCTTACACCTGTGGTGGGCGTGCGAGCGTCGCGAAGGCTGCGCCCCTCACTTCCCCCCTGAACACCCGCTCGAGGAGTTACGACGCGCGCTACTGGCTGCTTTGTTATACCACACGGGGTTGAAGGAACATGCGTTGGCTACGGCGACTGCAGGTTGGTTGAATCTATGAATCGCTCTAAGTAGTACTTATTAAGTAATTATCTACAGATTAAAGTGCTTATGCAACAATTAAATTTTGGATGGATAGTGCTTCTGGTATTTTTATATCTGATTGCTTCCGTGCTCGAAGAACACGTTGAACTCGGAACTTCGGCGATCATCCACCGAAGCGTAACAGAACGGAGACAGAGGTATACATTCCACTACGAATTTGAATTTTGTTATAGAAAAAGACAAAGGTGAAGTAAAACTTTCACCTGCAATGTCGGAGATAGTGAAAATGGTGCAGCAATGCAAGTGGACTCTAATGAGGGCTAGACAGCAGTTATCACGTGGATATAAAGAGGTTAGTTGCTTTACAATAAATGATAGCGCTGAATAGCTGAAGTATATTTCCTTAATTTGACTTGGAATGTTTATTTTATAGGTTTGCGCAGCACCTTTAGAACGAGCAAGGTTTCTTCTACATGACATACGACCAGCTATTTCACCAGCCGTTAGCGCGCTACAAAAACGACCTCCGTACGTACGCCCTCCCACAGCCAAAAGAATATTCCAGAAAGTCACCCGAGCAGTCAAAACACCCAGCTTCAAACGACGCTTCACCGCTGAAACGACAAAAGAACTGCGTAACAGACAGAACAGTCTAAGCAAGAGCATATTCAAAGTGTCCGGCAGTCTTTTACAAGGCGATGCGTTGATACTCAAGTCTACTATCGCCAATGCGTCTAATAAAACACCAGATGAACTACCGAATATTGTTATCGTGCCTTTGAATGGATCGCAACCAAAGGGGTCTCAGCCTACTAAAATATTACTGACTCCTAAGGGCCAACCAGTGAAAGGACCACTGATAAAAGGTGCCCAGCAACCAACTTTAAAAGTTTCAAAGCAAGAAAGAAAGAAAGTAGCGCAACCTTCAAACATTTTACTACATCCTAAATTACCCCCGCAAGTTCAAACACTGAAAGTGATATCTCCAAGAGTCTCACAGACGTTGCGAGTAGCTCACTCTTCAAAGGTGTCCAAAGCTTTGAAAGCTGCGAAAATGACACAGTCTTTGAGAATACCTCGCTCCCCAAAAGTTCAACATATTTTGGTGCCACAACCTCTCAAAGTTCCCCAAATAACAATACTTCCACATCCTTCCCAATTTTCACAGCCAGCTGACAATTCTCGATCGCCCAGAGGTTCACAAACTACAGTGTTATCACAACCTCAGAAATTTGCACAAACTACAATAGTTTCTCAAGCTCCTAAAGTTATGCAATCAACACTTGTATGTCAAGCTCCAAAAGTGTTACAATCTACAATAGTATCTCAAGCTTCAAAAGTTTTACAATCTACGGTAGTTTCTCAACCTCAAAAAAATCCTCATTACGCAGTAGTCTCTCAACCTCAGAAAGTGTCTCAATCAACCGTAGTTACTCAACCCCCGAGAAGATCACACGCAACGGCTTCACAACCTAACAAATATCCTCAACCAATGTTGCATTCACAACCTCTGAAATCTTCTCAATCAGTGGTACTTCTACATTCTACTAAATATTCGCCAACTGCGTTACTATCACAGCCTTCGGTAGTCCCGCAACCAATGAGGGTATCACAGCATCCGAAAGTGCAATCCACGACACTTTCCCAACCTTCAAAAGCTCAACATGCGATTCATTTACAATCTTCTAAAATTTCGTCACACGCAGTAATATCACAATCTCCGAGAGTTCTACAAACTACCATACAATCGCAAACTTCGAAGGTTTTTGGTCAGTCTCCAAAAGTCCCACATAGTGCAGCACTTTCACAACCTTTGATGGCCTCGCAGTCTGCGACAGCAATAATGTTGCAGTCACCGAGAGTTTCACAAGCGTTGAGAGCCGCACAAACTTCTAGAGTACCCCCCTCATTCGAACAAGACCGGTACAGCGAAGAGGATGAAGATGACAAAGGGATATTGATTCCTCAAACGCGAATCAGAATCAAGCAATTAAAAATTAAGCCTAGACCGCTGGAAAAAGAGATGAAAAATGCATCAAACAAAGTTGATGCTTCAAATACAGTTGGAACGCGTAGGGAAAATGCATCGATCAAAGTTGATGCTTCAAATACAGTTGAAACGCGTAGGGAAAATGCATCGATCAAAGTTGATGCTTCAAATACAGTTGGAACGCGGAGGGACAATGCATCGAACAAAGTTGATGCTTCAAATACAGTTGGAACGCGTAGGGACAATGCATCCAACAAAGTTGATGCTTCAAATACAGTTGGAACGCGTAGGGACAATGCATCGATCAAAGTTGATGCTTCAAATTCAGTTGGAATGCGGAGGGATAGACGCCCTGAAAAGATACGCCTCAGAGAACAGAAACGCAGTGCAAGACAAATAGTTGATAGAGATAAGACTCCTACAAACGAACCGGCTGATATGACTGAACCATTAGTCCTGCGAGAGTCTTTAGAAAGCGAAAAACAGGTGCGAATGCTCGCCGATGATTTCAAGACTGATCTCATAACGGCTGATGAGGAAAAAGATGATGATACATCGGAGAGAAATAAGTTCGTTAACGCCTGGGTCTCTAGGCTTGCCTGTGATGAAAAAGGTATTTTATAAAATAGACCTAATATCATTGTACTACTGTTATTAATTGTACTAGAACCAAAACCAATTGTACCTATGTACAATATATATACTATGACCTCCATAGGTCATGGTATATATATTGTGGTACATGGTCCACATGGAGTGGACCATGGAATTATTAAATTTAGCTTATTACATTGGCATACCTACGATTGATTATCTCATGAGATGGTATTCGTTTCAGATTTGCATTGGTTGCTAGAAGAAGTGACACCTGAACAGCAAAGTTTGGCAGCTGCTATTATAGATTTTGTGATAACTGAACAACCCTGTGATATAGATATATTACGTCGAGCTTTGTACTGCCAGGTTTGTGCTTTCTTTCTATAGATAGATACTAATTTTGTTTGTACCAAACGAATAAACATCTAGTGTATTGTCTATATGATTGGTTTTAGGTGCAAAGAGCGGAGATAAGAAAGACTGGATATAGTATGATAAACAGTATTCTACATTCGTCCCAAACTATGTCCGATAGCGTCAAATACGCCGCTTTGACTGGTCTAATCGGAGCATCAATTGCGGACTCAGTACCTTACGTAGCTCTTAAACCCACCATTCCATTAACCCCGCCTTTGAAAGGCATTGAATCTGTGATACCGCACACTAAATACATGGTACTATTAGAAAGATCTAAATTGATAGATTTTGTTCTGATAGAGTTAAAGACGAGAGTCCTAGAGGGGGAATCTGCGCAAAGCCTGCCTTTGAAAATGAGCGCGAATTATGGAGCACACGCGTTATTGAACCGTCCTTCTCGGGCGAGGTGAGATTACATAAAAACACAGCCGTATTCAGTTAGCGATAAAACTTATATTACAGTATCATCTAATCATTTTAGGTTTCTTATAGCGTTATTGTCGCTTCTTATGGAAGGAAGTCGAGGTCCAGAATTGGAGCAGCTAATAAGCGGTGGAGCGCTAAGTTCTTGTTTAAGTTTACTAAAACAAATCGGAGGAGAGTCATCTCAATATTCATCTCTTATTTGCAATAACTTGAAAGCAAAATGTGAGTGTCTATACCAAGGAAATTTTATTGTAACTCTTTAGGAATAAGGTTCTGATTTGAATGTATTTACAGCTGATTGCCTTGTGATCTATGAGGATGAGAGGTTAGGAGCTAGAGCTCGCGGTACGTCCTTATCGGGTCCTGAACTCGCCTCTCTAATGAAAATCGGCACTAGAGTTGTACGAGGGAGGGATTGGAAATGGGGTGATCAGGTGAGAACTTTTTCACAAATCTAAATTGTTCTACCTTTTTATAGAAGTTAGTAGTCAAAGAATTGACCTGTATACCTTCACGCAATCTTAAATTTTATTAAATTGAAGGATGGCTTGCCGGGCGGCGAAGGTCGCGTGATCGGCGAGCTAGGTGAAGACGGCTGGGTCAGAGTCGCGTGGGACGCGGGAGGAACCAATTCCTATAGAATGGGCAAAGAGGGGAAGTATGATCTCAAGTTGGCGCGGTCGCCGTCACCACCGCCGTCGGTTGACGAAACCGTGCATGGAGTGAGCGGGGGTGAGATTAAATTGTACTTTATTTACTACAATGCAAGATTCAATTGCGTCACTTCCTTACTATGTTCGGGAGTGGCATAAAGCTGAGACTGGACCTGTTTGACCGCACTCACAAGGAGAGACTATGTCACTAATACGCTAGGTCTTTCTTTCTTTTTTGCGTATAAATTTATTTGTTTTTGACCTTTTTTTTTCTTGCCTTTTTACTGTACTGTTTTCCTAATTGTGTGTGTCAAATAAACAAATTCTTTTCTTATTCTTATTCTTATTCTTATTGAATATAGCATGATCATTAAAGTTGACTAATTAGTAAGCAAGTAAGTTACTTTAAAATCTACTAAAATGGTCCGTTAGGAGTCGCTTAGGACGTTGCCCTCGTAGAAAAAAGTAATATTACAGAACACTTCAATCAATAATTTTGTGCCATTTGGTTAACAAAAAATGTGGCCATAATAGTCCGCAATTTCTATACTCCATGGTTTTATAGGAGAAACACATATAAAACTTTGCTATTATTTTCAGTGGTAGAACACAACACAGAATGGTGGCCAGTGAGCGAAGTACGCGCGTCTTGCACGGGTGCTATAAGAGCTCTGTGCGCCGGTATCGGTGCTATAAAGGGGGAAACGGGCACTGTCGCGCGGCGGAACGTTGCAGCTTTGCAACGAAGACTGTTGGCGATTGCCCATGCCCATGCCACGCCGCCGCCTACCGCGTTCGCTGCGCATTATCATACGGCGCTGGCTTTGTTGAGAGGTCAATTCGTATTTTAATTTTCTCTCATACTCATTCGATATAATGCGTCAATTCTGCGCTATTTTGACATAATTCAATTGGTTGACTCAGTTTCGCTCGTTCAGTTCATACTGCATAACAGTTCTATATAGGTACTAAAGCTCTTAGGCCATGACAGAGGCCTTCGGCCGGCCTAAAAACTCTGTCGCCAGAGTTGGCCACTGACTCATATTAACTTACATAAACATACATTTTATCTTGGCACCTACCTACCTAGGCAAGCGAAACCGCGGTCAGAATAGCTAGTAAATTTGTTGTCGTTTATACTATAATTTCCTAGTTGCTGAAACATTTTGTATTCATACTTTCTAATGAGTTGCGTGTGTGAATGGAAAACTGTGTATATAATTGTTAAGTTTATTGACAGCCAGTGCCCAAACCCCAGAGATGCGAGCTGCTTTATGCACTGATCCGTGGTTCGAGCTCTGTTACAGTATTATTTCTACAACGGATAAACCAATCAATCAGGACCATATTTATTTACAAGTAAGTAGGATCCATAACTGTCCCATCTACTGAGCTTTGAAAACAACTAGAGGAGATATTATTATGGCCTTCTTTACACGTGTTGCTTAGGGGTCTGGTTGAAACTAGCTTCAAAGGCATTTCCTAACCGATTACGTAAAACGAATGACGTCTTCACTGTGCAGGTGAAAATTCCTAACTGATCATGCAATAAAAACAGTTACGTGTTAGATCAGTTTTTTTTACTATTTATTACTATTTGTTAGTAGAATGTTTCCGTTCGTTAGCTTGTTCGGTTAGAAATACCCTTGTAAAATGTAACAAGCCTTTTGTAATTAGAGATTGATTTTATTGCTAACTTGTTTGTTTAAATATTTTTTTTTTACTCTTTTTTTTTTGTCTATACTTTGATATTACTTTCCATAGATCCAATCTCTATGGCTTCTCCGTCGAGTGCTAGTCGAGCACAGAGGACCAATCGAATGGAGGCACACAGTATGCGCTCAACTCATAGCGCTGATTGGTCGACTCTGGCTCGAAACTCACCCTCAAGACCCGGCGTTGAAGCTCAACCATAACACTATTGCTATCAACGCGGAGGAAGAAGAAATTGGTATGTTATATGAGTCAAAATAACGTAGAGTTCTCGGGCCATGTTTTTTTATACAAAAAACTGCTAAATGATTACATTTAGCCCAAATCATCAATCAAAATCATGCTTCATTATTTTTTTGTAAATATATACGTAGAAATAACCAGAACTGAGACGAATATTTGCAGATCATGCAAACATTTGTCACGCAGCAGGAATCAATCCCGCAACCTCTCGCTTCTCAACCGTGCACTCACTCACCGCGCCACCGAAGTCGTCAATGTCACATGCAGTTGTAATACTAGTTGTACATTTCAGATAACAGATGGCGCGCGCCCGCAACAGCCAGTTACACTGGCTCTAGCTGCGCAGCGCTCGTGCAACTAGTGAGGGAGCTGCATTCAGCCGCGCAGTGGCACGGCCCGATATCCACGCTGCTGCTGGAGAAACTGCAGCTAGCCGCGCAAATGGTATCGTAACGTAATGCGTTTTAATCTAGATACCTTCTATTTGAAGTGCTCGTGCGTGACGTAGCTGGCTAAGTCGTTATGCACTAGTGTAACTAGTAAGGGAGCTGCATTCCGCCGCGCAGTGGCACGGCCCGATATCCACGGTGCTGCTGGAGAAACTGCAGCTAGCCGCGCAAATGGTATCGTAACGTAATGCGTTATACTCTTGAGAGAAGATACCTTACTTTGAAGCCCTCGTGGCGTATCTGGCAACAAGCAGGTTTTAACAGGTAAGCAACGCTTCTGTAACACCTAACATAGTGTTGCAGTTATCTATAGGCGACGATGACCGCTTTTCATCAGGCGGCTCGTCTGCTTGTTTGTCACCTTATGACAAAAAAAATAAAGCAACATTCTGAAAAATCATCAGATGTGGCAAGTGGCATTTTCATCTGAGCGCTTCCATGCTTCGGCACGTTAAATAGTCCATCCCGGCTATTAAAGTGGTGAGGCCTCTGGACTTCCTATAAACTCCGTCACCAGAGTTGGCCACTGATTCAAACACATACTCTTACTTACATTATAAATTATTAGCTGTCGCCCGCGACTTCGTTCGCGTGGAACTCAGGAACTGTACTTTTTAACGGGATAAAAGTATGTCCCGTTCCTGGTCATTAACTATTTATGTTTTCAATTTCAGCCAAATCGGTTCAGTGGTTGTCGAGTTATAGAGGAATACATTTAAACATCCTCATCCTACATTTCAACTTTCGCATTTATAATATTAGTTTGATTTTGTAAATAAAATCTGTTGTGAAAACCAGCATACGCCCCACCAGAGGTATCACTCGTGTGTTGCCATCCCGTGACGTAGATTAAAAGTATGCCAGTACCATACCCTTCGAACCAGAAAACAGCAATGCTCACATTACTGCTAGCGGCGATAATGCTTGCACTGAATTTTTTTTAGTGATATTGTTAAACCATGTTTGTTTATTTTAGGTAACAAGTGACTGGCATTGGTGGCCCCAAGCCAGCCAAGAAATGACGCAAACTATGAAACCGGCTCCACCCAGCTTAGATACATGTCTTATTGGTATGTACCAGTTATTAATATCTTCCTTGGCTTCTTTAAGTTTCTCCATGATAGGCTGCCTTACATCAGTATTCCTGAAATAAGCTTTACTACAATCGATAAAGAGTCTGTTCTCGCTTGCAGCTGGTGCGCTAGGTGTGGTCGGCGGAGTGGAATGGCGTATTCGACTGGGTCATAAAGTGTCGGTAGGATCACCTCCAAGAAACGCGATTGTAACACAACTTACTCCTAGAGCGAAGATTTCTTTGATCTACGATGACAATACAATGACCAAAGTGAGTATTCTTTTCATCTCCAACAACTATGCATACAATTTTCTACTTACATCTGTTGAAGATTATATCCACGAGTATTCCAAGTTTCCAAGCAAAATCCTTTCAGCTTTTAGCCATCCTTTAAGTTGAATGGTAACAAACAACCATACATACTTTCGTATTTATTAGTATGGCTAACATTTTCTATTTTCAGAGTGAACTAAGCGGGATACAAAGTGCTGAAAGTGACCGCCTAATCCACCCGCTAGGTGGCGGTGAGAGCGCGTTACGCGTGTGCGCGGCGTTGCTCGGAGCCGGCCCGCAAGCTTCACCAATGCATCCGCATCATTTACCTGGTAAGCTATTGTATGGCCTTATGTAATAAGGTGCAAATTAGGGTAACTTCTTGTATTTCCATTTGATTTCGCCCCTACATGCATAATTTGTTTTAAGTCAACCACGAGTTAGCCAATGACTCGTACAAATTTTATTGATTTAGATTATTTGTTTTAGCCGATTTGGACGTTTACGGGCTAAGAAAGCAGCAAATGGAGTTGCTAACGTTATGCGCTGTGAGAGGGTTGTTGACAACGCGAACAAGACTCAGGAAAGTTTTGATGCAGCCACCTGATAACTCAAGTAAGAAAAACTAAAAAAATAATCATTAAAATTAGCCTACTCAATAAAAGTTATGCGCAAAGAAATATACGCGTCGACTTGTTGTTCGGATATGCCGGTTTCCTCACGATATTTTTCTTCACTGCTTATAGCAATGGGAGCTTATACATTTTTGGAATAAAAATATTCATTCGTCCACGAGTTTCGAACCCACGACCTTAGGATCAGAACCGATAGCCGGGATTACTACTAGACCACCAATGCTCTTTTTGGCTAATCATAATCATCATATCAGCCAATGAATGTCTATTGCTAGACATAAGCCCCTTCCGAAGAGAAGAGATGACCAATCTTGAGCCTTCACCATCTACTGACTGCGACCGCTTTAATGTCATCGTTATAGAGTGGAAGGGCGTCCTCTACTTCGTTTTCCAGCTCGCGGTTTCTTCTATTCTTCTAATCTTTTATTTTTAGGTACATTGGACAGAGTTAAAATAAAACTAGGCACAGAAGGTACATTACTGCGTCGGATGCTTGGCGTAGCGACGCGGCCGAGTCCGCTGGCAGCGTCACACACGCCGAAAGAACTTGCGGCGGCTTCCGTAGCCTTGTTACATCGACTAGCCGCGCATCTCAACGGTAAATCACTTTTATTTGTATTAACAAAAAGTAAAAAACCGTGTAGTGTGGTTTTACCGCACATCTAAAACATGATTGAGCTCATCCGGGGAAGGACTACCATCATACCTTTTTCTGCCGCCAAGCAGTAATGCTCGCATTGCTGTGTTCCGGTTCGAAGGGTATGGTTTCCGGTGAAATTACAGGCACATGAGACTTACCATCTAAGGTCTCAGGGTGGTAACACGCAAGTGATATCTATGATGTTGCATGCGTACATAGGCTACGGTAACCGCTGACCATCAAGTGGGCCGTACGCTGGGTTACCACTTTAGTAGTATTAAAAAAAAATGAATTTTCTATCTTTCTAAATTCTGTAGTGTAGAGCATGGTTTGATAAAGTTAACTGCGCAAAATTGTACATTGTGTAAATGCATAAAGTCTATTTTTACGGCAAATGCAAGTATTGAGTTGACCATCTGTTTTAAGGTGATGATAAGGAGCACGAAATACCGCCAGAAATGCCACTGATTGACAGAAGCAACATTTTACAAGTTTCTGCCGAAACGATTACAAATAACAGCTCATCGTTGTGTAAGTTTTCATTCCAATATTAAGTGCCTTATGTTACGATTACGATTAGCCTGTTGTGTCCCACTGCTGGGCAAAGGTCTCCCCTTGATCTCTCCAGTCATCTTGGTTATGTGCCAGTTGGACCCAAGCTTTATTAAAGTTGTCACCTTTATATTATTGACTATATATAGCTTTATTGATATAAAATTCAAATTGCAATGATTCATGTGTAAAATGAACTAATCTTGGTCATTATTTTGTTGTTTTAGCGCGTAAAGACCTTAACACATGGACGAATTCTTCACACGTTCAGCAAGTTATCGAAATGGGATTCTCTCGAACTGCTGTATACGGTGCTATACAGACCATAGGTAAGGTTTTAACGTTTTCAACCTTTGTAACAACTGTTTCAAGTTCAGTTTACTACTAAAAGCTGAAACACATAGAAAACAATTTGTATCTCTATGTTAGCAATAAATAAAGTTGATTTTTCTATAGGTGGAAGCAGCATGCCGTCAGTAGAATCTCTGGTAGCACATTTACTCGAGTTGCCCCAACAAGGTATGGACGATTCCGTGATCGAAATCAAGCCGCCCAAAGAGAAGAAACAAACGCCGTACCGTTGGCGCAGTTGTTTCGCATCAGAAGACGAGTACGCTCAGTACTTGTCGGATGTCATCACTCCGGGGATGACTGTCCGGTGCTGCAAAGCATTTGAAAGTGTAAGTAATTTGTAGATATCTGTTTCTTATTGTATTATATAATTTTATTTTATTTCGGGCTACAATAAAAAAAGTATAGATGTTATTTACTTAATCTACTGATATCTTTAGCCCTGTCTCTTGTTTATAAAACACTGTAATTTTAGATTATTGTTAAAGTACAGTCTTTCTTTGATATTCTTATGTCAATGAACATAGATGACGACAGATTATAACGGTTATCATATAAATAATTATAATACGTACGATAATTCGTATTCGTAATGAATATGATTAGGGCCATAATGTACACACACAGTATGTTGTGTCAACAATGCAAACACAGTATGTGATGAAACTCTATGAAAATGTTTGTGTGCTTTAGGTGGCTTTGGGTGATGTCGGTCAAGTTCAGAAAGTGGAACGCGATATCAAGCAAAATGTATTTTTGCACGTAAGTATTTAAAATATCGTAGGTTGGTATATATCTCTTCTATTTATTATTATAAAAGCTTCACATAAAATTTAAAAAAATCAATTCAGGAGGATTTAGCACAGAGCACTTCATAAGAATGTTTATGCAGATCCGTCTGGGTATTTTAGGGTAAGTATCTAAAAAAAATTATTTACAGGTTGAATGGCGAGGTCTAGGTCGTGTCTCAGGAGTAAGAGCAGTTCACGCGGAAGTTGTCTCAGGAGCGCCGCCATTTTGTGTTGGCGACAAAGTTAGGGTGCGCGCCGCAGTAACACAACCTCGGTATAAGTGGGGCTGTATCGACCATAGCAGCGTTGGCACTGTCAAAGGTAAGCGTACTATAAACCATAATCTGCACCTCATAAGGTTCATAATTGTTTACTTGTTGTTTATGTCGTATTTTGTTTTAGCTATTTCGAGCAATGGCCGTGATTTGACTGTTGACTACCCGACGCAACCCGGCTGGACTGGACAAGTCAGCGAGATGGAACTCGTCACAGATTCATGTAAGTTATTAAACTTTGGTACAGACACCGTTTTCGTGCGATAAAACATGTAAGTTATTAAAGTTTGAACTCTGTCTAGACATCCAATATATCCAAAAATATAAACTAGCTTTCCCATTGACTACAAAGCTTTAACCGAGTGTCGTAGCTTCTACAAAACATTGTTTTTCGTCGTGCTTTTAGTTGATGTACTCTTTCATATTCCCACCATCATAAGTCAATTCTGCATACTTACTTAAAAGGTCATGGCAGCGGATCATAATAAAATTATTGACTTCATCGCTTCGTAACTGGTAATCTGACGTACTTCGTGCTTCTGTACACTACTCATGCAGGAATAGTCAAACCTATGCCATGCATTAAAAATGTTGAATATGTGCAGCGGAATGGGGCGAAGGCGCCGGTGGGGCGACCGTCGGGTGGCGCGGTTCAATAAGAGCTGTGCGGGTGTCGTCGTGTCGACCCGGCGTCGGCGCTCGGCGACTCATCGACTGCCAGCCTCACACCTACTGGCAAAGCGCGAGTGGCACTGGCCAGGTAAGTTTTAAATAAATATAGTAAATAAAATTTTATTTCAGTCCATTTTGAATTCACATCAGGTTAGTTGTACAAACACTTATAAATATATGGTCATTCATTTTATCAACCTGACAAACTTATGGAATAGGTTCTACACATAAAAAAACAATATAATATGTACTTTTTTTTTATTTTTTTTTTAATATTAAAAAAAAAACTGCTTAATAATTAGTTATCCTTGTTAGAAATCGAAAAGGTAGCGCTCGGCTGTATATATAATAAAAAAATTATAGGTACGTATTTTTTTTTAATGTGTGGAACCTATCCCTTAAGTTTGTCAGGTTGATAATGAATGACCCTGTATATTAGTAAGCACACGGTCATCTATAATTATATATAATAATTGAATAAATTCAAATCAAATCAAATCAAATCAAATCGAATAAATTCAATTTTATAACATAAAATTACTTAGAGACTAGGCGAGAGATCTTTAAACTGCTTTTATTCTTTGTTCTGATAAAAACATCACCCACTGTTGGACGCTGTCTCCGGTCATACAGATACATTTAACATATATTATCTTACTAATATTAAGGAGGTATGTTTGTTGGAGGTATCACGCGATATGAAATTTGACACAGGCATAGATTATGGTCTCGAACAGCACGTAGGCTACTTTGTATCCCGAAAAAATATTCAGTTCCCGTAATAAATAACTGTTTAACACCGCGGGGCCGTGACGTAGCTGGCTAAGTTGTTCTTAACAGATCAACGAAGTTAAGCACTGTTCCGCGGGGTCATCATTTGGATGGGTGACCGCCAGTGGCAATTTCAACTGAGCGCTCCCGTGCTTCGGAGGGCACGTTAAGCGGTCGGTCCCGGCTTTTTCAAAGTTGTTAGGCCATGACAGAGGCCTTCGGGTGGCCTAGAAACTCTGTCACCAGAGTTGGCCACTGACTCATACGAACGAACGAACGAACGAACCGCGGGGAACATCTAGTAGTCAATACAATATACTTTGCTCGTCGCAAGGTTGTGGTGACATAATCTGACCATTTCATTTGTTATCCCTCTATCTGAGTAACGAGAGATCCAAGAATACTACCATGGATTAGACGAAACGAATAATAATAATTTTGTAATAGCGAACGAATACCACTGTTCAGTATGTCCTTCTAGCATTGGATCCGCGTGGAAATGCGATGCGGCGTCAGAATCCGTCGGCTAGGACTCGGTGTGCCGAACAGTATCCACGGTCCCGCCACGCTCACCGTCCGCGGCGGCACTAGCTTTGAGGAGGCGGCTTTAGCGTCCATCGCCGCGGTGCCTTGCACGTCCGCGCCGACCTCTAAAGAACGCCCGCTGTCTCATCTAGCGCAGATACAACTGTTAGCTGATTGTAAACAGGTGTGTATTCGATCAGATGCGTATAGTCCTGATAGTAGATGCGTAAGAGTAGTAGAGTTCTCTGTTATAGAGCTCGTCGGGGGAAGGACTACCACCATACCTATTTCTGCCGCCAAGCAGTAATGCTCGCATTGCTGTGTTCCGGTGTAAAGGGTATGGTTTCCGGTGAAATTACTGGCACATGAGGCTTTCGATCTTAGCCTCAAGGTGGCAACCCGCGAGTGATACCTCTGGTATTGCAAGCGTCCATAGGCTGCGGTAACCGCTTACCATCTTGTGGGCCGTACGCTTGGTTGCCACTTCAGTTGTATAAAAAAAAAAAAAAGTTCTGCTCATAATGATATTTTGTCTTTGCGCATTTCTTCTCCCATATTTTAAGCAGAAATTTATTTATTTCATTATTTATATTTTAAGTGCCATCAATACATAATACACTCATTATAATTAACTGATACAAGTTATTAGGGCTAAATCTTAGTGCTACTGTACTTAAAGACGACAAACTGCATGCAATAATAAAAAACTAGATTCGAGCGAGTAATGAAAATGAGAGTCGTTTTTGAATCGGTCTTTATTTTTATTAGGCCGAATCTTTAGTATTCCATACTTTTGGTTCTCGAATGTGTATTTTTAAACGTCAAGTTTTGTTTCAGTATTACCCGTGTATAGAAATTGGCATCAAACAGAATCGCAATGTAAACGCTGACTGCCGAGTTCATGGTCTCTACATCACTGGTTTCAGACCAAACCCACTTTACTCGGACGTCTTGATGGTAAGCACGCTAATTTCAACCTTACTTGGCTTAAATTAAGATCACATTTTAATTGGTTATTCTGTTTCAGAGTATGAATTTTATTGCTGAAGATTGGATGGAAAAAGACACTCCAAACAATTCTATATCGGTTGACAATAACCCGCCAACATTACCTAACGACTATCCCAGAGTAAGTTCTATTTATAACATCATAACTGTTTATTTGATATTAATATCTATACGTTGGAACTAAAGTTCAGTTTCGTTTCCAGGTTTATGTATGGGGTTTGAATGACAAAGATCAACTATGCGGCGTGAAAGGTTCTAAAGTCAAAGTGCCTGTGTTCTCGCCTGTGTTAAGTGCCTTACGACCGGTCCATATAGCGGGCGGTTCTAAAACGCTGTTTATTGTATCTCATGATGGCAAGGTAACTTATCGACGTATGTAAGACTAGAGAATTGTCTGCTGAAACATGAAACGAAACGAGAAACTGTATAATTTGCCCAAATCACCAGATAAGTAGCCACCAATGCAAGGCGTCAAATAAAGCGTATACGATGCAAATTAATTCCTTAACGAAGCTTAGCATTTTCATTCATCAGCCCCGTAACATGCATGTCTCATATACCAACAACAACAACAATGTCTTTTATACTGAAGACAACAGTTTAGATTACAAAAAATTATACTGGTGTTAGACCGTGTATTCAGGTAAGTAGTGCTACCGTTCTCTAAGGCTGCGAAAGTGTTTTTTATGATCTAATAGAATCACTTCATTAAAACTGTCAGAGCGAGGCTAGGTAAATGAAGTGATTCTATTGGTTCCTAACATCTCTGGTGAAAACGTAGCCTTAGTCTGTTTCTACTATAGCATTTGTAAGTTCTAGGCAGCTAAGAAGGTTTTCTTTTGTTTTTATCATGTTTGTCCAAATCTATAACATTTCGAGTCTTGGGTTTTCTGTTGATATTACCTACGCGACTCGTTCATTGGTTTTGTCTTGTTTTAGCTGTTCGTATGTGGTGAAGGGACGAACGGCCGCCTCGGCCTCGGCCACAGCAACAACATATCGACGCCGCGCGCCAACCCCTACCTTTCCCACGTGCTAGTGCGGAGAGTTGCCGTCCATTCCGGCGGGAAACACGCCATGGCCGTCACAGCTGATGGCAAAGTAAGTATAAATAGGTTTTAGTTCACATAATAATGTGACATAATGAGAGCACCGGTGGTCTAGTGGTAATGACCCTGCCTTCCGATCCTAAAGTCGTGGGTTCAAACCCGGTCGTGCACCAATGGATTTTTCTGTTCGAAAAATGTATGTGCGCAATGCCAGTTCCCTCATACGGTGAAGGAAAACATCGTGAGGAAACCGGCATGTCCAAGAACTAAAAATTCGAAAGACATGTGCCATCCACCAATCCGCATTGGGTCCGCGTGGTGGATTAAGACCCAATCACTCTCGCCTGAGAGTAGGCCAGTGTCCCAGCAGTGGGAACATTAGAAGGCTATCATGATGATGATGAAATATTGGCTCCAGTTAGAAACAGTTTTGCGAGGCAGTAGCTTTTCACTTCTAATGTATTTTATGATACAGCTAAACAAACAATAAAAATCAAGTAAACTCAATAAAATCTAAATTTAGGATTCAAATCGTTGCATTCTATCTAATATATCTGATGTTCTAATGTTTGCGTGGTGTCTGAAGACTGCTGTCACTGTCTCAC
This sequence comes from Colostygia pectinataria, assembly GCA_951394395.1. Classification (NCBI taxonomy): domain Eukaryota; kingdom Metazoa; phylum Arthropoda; class Insecta; order Lepidoptera; family Geometridae; genus Colostygia; species Colostygia pectinataria. Next base: position 3,767,033 of record OX596351.1, on the reverse strand, counting down.
AACCTTATGAACGCAAGAAGGTGAAACACAAGAATATTTTTAATTCACAGTCTACTAGATCAAAGTTAAAATATTCACCTTTAGACACTGGCTCAGCCTAGTGTGAAGACCATAGAGTAATTTTCTGTAATGTGTCTATGTCATCATGGTTTTTTAATTTTTCAGAATGTGACGAATAATTTCAATTGACAGGTTTACTCTTGGGGCGAAGGCGAAGACGGCAAACTAGGCCACGGCAACAAAACAACCCTAGAATCGCCTCGTCTGTTAGAAAGTCTATCGGGAGAGCGCGTTGTGTTCATAGCGTGCGGGTCCGCCCACAGCGCGTGCATCACCGCCCGGGGCCAGCTGTACACGTGGGGGTCGGGCGAATACGGCCGATTGGGACACGGCGACTGCGTTTTACAGATGCAGCCTAAAATGGTAAGCTTCAACGTCAATATGTCAGTGTCAGCTATAATAATAATTATTTATTTATTTATTTAAAAAACTTAGTCCACCATTATAAAACTAGTAGCTATAACATAAAATAAAGACATGAAGCTATGAAGAAAGCTATGAAGAGAGATACAAATGTACGTGTTTAGTCGTCATGTCTCATAGAAATCCTTTAGGAGCGCTCATAACGTAGCTGGCTAAGTTGTTCATAACAGATCAACAAAGTTAAGCACTGTTCCGCGTATTTTTCTGTTTCCATTTGAAGTGAAACAACACTTAAATAACACTTCTGTTCCCAGGTGGAGGCTCTAGCAAACTATAGAGTGGTGCAAGTGGCGTGCGGCTCGCGCGACGCACAGACCCTGGCGCTCACCGCTTGCGGCAAGGTCTTCTCTTGGGGAGACGGCGATTTTGGAAAACTTGGTAACACATTTTATTAAAATTTTTTCAATATATATTATTTTTAATACTTAGATGACGACGAGAGAGACGCTATATACTTAAATCAGTAAAAAGTAAAGTAATAAAGTTTATTTCGAGGCGGTTAAGCATATAGGTACATAGATCATGTCTTCGAAAATGGTCGCCATTCAGCATATTATTATGCTAAAGCAGCATTTAGTATACTACTTTAGCGCTGGTCTTCCACGACAACCTGTCACCTGTGTTCCAGTATGACAGAAGCTTTCGGGTTGCCTATAAGTTCAGTCCATCCACCAACGCATTGGGTCCGCGTGGTGGATTAAGACCCAATCACTCTCGCTCGAGAGTAGGCCAGTGTTCCAGCAGTGAGAACATTAGAAGGATGTGATAAGTTCAGTCAAGTCACCAGAGTCGGTTACTGACTCTCACGAACTTAATTTATGATATCCCTAACCCAATCCATCCATGATACTTTTCTTCTTTAAATACTAATGTAAGTTAGGTTAATTATAAAGTTTGTCATTAATAACAGGTCGTGGCGGTTCCGACGGCTGCGCTGTACCCATGAACATAGAGCGGTTGAACACCTTAGGAGTGGTGCAAGTCGAATGCGGTGCTCAGTTTAGTTTGGCGCTCTCCAGAGACGGCGAGGTGAGGGTTTTTTTTCTTTTTTATTTGTTCAATTAGTTGTGCTAGCGATCTGTATAAGCATTAAAACAATTATACATTGTGTCTCCTTATAAATTGACGATCCGATTTGACGACCAATGTGGCGCAGCGGGCGCAGGTCCGCCTGCGACATGGAGGTTGCGGGTTCGATTCCCGCCTCAGGTCAAATGTTTGTACGATCTACAAATATTTGTCCCGGGTGGTCTGGGTATTTTCTATATATAATAAAAAAATATCTATCTATGTATTGTATTGTACATATCAGTCATCTAGTACCCATAAACACTGCTCTGTTTAACAGCAGCTTACCTTGGGACTAGATGATGCTGTGTGGATTGTCCAGCATTATTTATTTATTTATTTATTTATTATAAATGTTCAGGTGTGGACATGGGGTAAAGGTGATTACTTCCGGCTGGGTCACGGCTGCGACTCGCACGTGCGTCGGCCAACACTGGTGGAGGCACTCCGCGGCATGCGCGTCATACATGTCGCCGTCGGAGCGTTGCATTGTCTCGCTGTTACAGCTGAAAATCAGGTACAGTGTCAAATCACAGATACAAATCAAGTATAAGTTGGCGGTGGCGATTTGTGGAACTAACTCAACCTTCTTGAAAAATCACTTCGACGCGGGAGCAAATTAATTTTGAACGTTGTGCACATTGGCGCCAAGCCCCACCAAGGTACTACGTACTGTTTATCGTACCAGAGACCGATTTTATGTGACACTGTAAGTCTGCACTTTACTGTCTCGTACAGTTTTTTTGTAAAATGTTCTGTAATGTGGAGTGCAGACTTGCAGAGTTACATCAATAAGCCCCTGATATTATACCTACTATTTAAGTATTTTGTGATCGAGTTAAGAGCGGGTACATAGCTTAGCGGTGCGGATGGTGGTGTTGTATAAAACCAATCACAGCCGCAATGACGCATAATTATCACGTTTGACACATCAATTGCATTGATTCTCATTCTCACGCGTCAGCGTAGAGCTTGGTAAGGGTATGGCCTTATTGAGTATCTTGGTGGCAGAAGTTCTCCGAACAAGCCGCCATCACACAGAATTCTTTAAGGTTTTACTATTTTTGTACAGGTCTGGGCGTGGGGTGATAACGACCACGGCCAGCAAGGCAACGGCACTGTGTACGTGAACCGGCGGCCCGCGATAGTGGCCGGCGTGGAAGGAGTGCAGAGAGTGGCCGCGGGCTCCTCTCATTCTGCCGCGTGGGCGCTGCCCGCTGCGAACTGTCCTCAACCAGTCGAGCCTCATCTGTCCCCGCTGCCTTACCCTACGCTGAAGGATCCACTCGGTGCTAACAGCCTAGGTATTATTTTAATCGAGCATATTTTACAGCTATAGTTTTGTTGAACGAGCAGGTGACCTTAGTGGTCCAAGAGTGCAGAAAGTGGTGGTGGGTTCTTCTGCCTTTTTAGCGTTGGCGCGGTCGGTCCTAACCTAATTTAACAGAGCCTCATCTTTCGTCACTGTTTTATTCTACGCTGAAGAATACACTCGGTGCTTATTAACAGCTTAGGTTCTTTTACGCTACTGCTAATAACGGTTGAGAAGCACAAAAAATAGCGGTGGTCTTCTCTTATTCTTCCGCGTAAGCGTTTCCTGCCACGACCGTTTAAGCCGCATATCTCGGCGCTGTCTCACCCTACCTTGTTATAACTACATATTTACATATCACTGTTATTCAGGTCTTTACTCCGAAGAAACGACGATAGAGGAGCCTCAACGTCCGCGACCGTCCATAGCAGCTGCTGCGTTGTCCTTGGAACCTCCCGCGGCGGTTCAACACGCGCTATCATTAGTTCTACTAGCACTACATATCACGCAGGTATGCATTTATTTATATGCATTTGTTTATTGTGTAGCGCAAAATAAATCATTTCTAATCTATTAATTTACTAACTTCGATTCTTTCTAATTCTGTTTCATCAAGATAACATAAAATATACATAAGCGCGTGTAAAGCCGCGGAGAGCCGCTAATATTTACATAGCTTGCCGCCGTGTACCGCTTTATGTATTTGTGTATGAATGGACGCTTAAATGTTTTAAACTACGCAACGGATTTTAATGCGGACATCCACAGATAGAGTTATTCAAGAGGAAGGTTTATACGTAAAGTGTAAGGGGGCTAGTCGTGTCGCTAGTCTGTCGTGAATAGTACAATGAACACAGTGGTTCTAGTAATATTATTGTAAATTCGTTTCAGGCTCGCACGCTTCTAGTGGAGGCGTTGAAAGCACACGAGGCGTGTTCAGCGGCGGTCGTGGTGCCGGTCAACATTGATACTGAAGATTCCGATGCGGAGGGTGACGCCAGGACCGGGGGCGGCGAAGCGCCCGCTGACAGAGCTACTTTACCGGTTAGTATCGAGAGTTAGATAATTTACCTACTGCTAGTGGATCTCAACTGTCGCGAAGTTAGCCGTTTGTGATTCGTAAAAACAATTTAGTTCGAAAAAGATCTATGAAGTTTCATAGAATTGTTGTGATTCATGGTACGAATTGCACTAAATTTCGGTCCGTTTTCGAACAACTGCCCAGGATCGCCCAACACTGGGATCCAGTAGGCTAGTAGTATTAGTAGGTAGATCTGTATATTATCCTAGAGATATAGTCGAAACTGCACGCCTCACTCCAAAAATTGCTATAGTTGTTACATTCAAATCTATGACAAACGCGGTGTAAGGGCATGCAGTTTTAGATTGGATCTTTATCTCCTTGTTACCTCCTACAGAGTGGAGCAAGCAGTCCCCTCAGCGGATCTATATCATCGCGGCACTCAGCTGTAATGTCGTCGAGCGCGGTGTCCGTCGCGGCGGCCACTATGACGGTCCAACAGGCGGAGGCGCCTAAGATGGCGCTGGACGACTTCACGTCGCAACTCGGCGAGTCTGACGCGAGAGCTCTGGTCGACCTGCTGAAGCTAGCCGCGGCCGGCAGGATACCGGATTCTAGTAATGCGGTGAAGATCATCACTGATGTTCTTATGGGTAAGCCGCTTTTTAATTTACGCGTGTTTAGCGTATTTCGTTCTGATCTTGCCGATTTGAATCCATTTTGAGAATTCGAACTAAAAAAACACGAACTATAATTACAAATCTACGAAAAAGAGTATACAAGAGTTTGGTATCATTACCTTTTGAATGGCAAAGTTGGTGAGGTTTTGAACCAGATAAGAGTCAGCTCTAGATTTAGGTGTCCCTTTCTACCAGACCTGAATTTTTGAAAATACAAACTACTTAAGTTACCTTTTGTTGTAAGTGGGACTGTGGCTATACATGATACAAGAATATTTTACGGTATTAGATTGTATTATTATTATAGTAAATGCGTTTTTGTTTTGCAGCCCTCTGCGCCAGTAAACCAGGCGTAGCCGATATGGTGGTGGAAGTGTGCGTGTGTGAGTTAGAAGAGGCCGCGGCGGGCGGGGGGCACTCGCCTCCTAAACCAATCACAATCGACAGCCCGCATCCGTACGCGGATGACACTGATATTTCTGGTTAGCTATGTTTAAAAAAATATAATAATAAATTATGTTGGTGCACTTTTTTAAAGCGCTATCTAGCCCAAACTAAGCAAAACCTAATATCATGACAGCCTTCTAATGTTTCCACTGCTGGGACACTGGCCTACTATCAATCGAGAGTGATTGGATCTTAAATAATCCACCACGCAGATCCATGCGGATTGGTGGATGGCACATGTCTATAGTTTTTTAGTTTTCAGACGTGCCGGTCTTTTTATGATGTTTTTCTTTACTATTTAAGCCTGTTAAAATACGTAAATACATATTTTTTTTCTTTTGTACCTTGTTTATGTCAGTGGTCTTTGAACTGCCTGTCAGTGCAATCAGGGGGCTGAGGGTTGATTGTATAATTCGGTTGCAATTTATTTCACTTGGTTTCAATCAAAACTGGCATATTTTGTATGATTATGATAGCTTACTGACAGTTTGCTGATGCTGAAATCGGATTGCAACCAAATTACGCACTCACCTAGCTGATGATAAGAGCCACGACTGCTCATAAATAGTTGCAGTGTCACCTAATTTTATGTCGTTCAAGGGCGTTATGCTAGATTATCCTTCTGATTACCGGACCGTTTCGTTTCATAGGTGTAGTTAAGATCCCAGGTGCTAGCTCACTGCGCGTGGTGTTCGAGCTGGGCTGCTCGACGGAGCGGCGCAACGACCCGCTCACAATAATAGACGGCACCGGCAGAGTGCTCGCCACGAGGTCTGGCAGAGAGCCCATTGACTGGGCGCAGGAAATCATAGCTAATTGTAAGTCATTTTGAATTGAAGCGCTTGATCAAGCTTTTTACCAGGTGGTAGGACTCTTCAGCAAGAGTCCGTCTTGGTTGGTAGGGTGCCACCAAGACCCCCACCGCACCCACCACTGCACCGCACCGCACCGCACCGCACCGCACCGCACCGCACCGCCACCACAGTGCCAGATATTCTACCTCCAAAGCAGTATATAGTGTGCAAGCTTTACTGTGATTAGGTTTGAACTGTTGGCACTGTTGTAGTTGTAGCAAGTGAAATTATTGGGCAAAAGAGACTTAACCTAATGTCTCGGGGTGATGAGCGCAGTGCAGTGCTACGCTGAACTTAAAAAAAAGCTTTGCGTGGCACTACATCTGTTATGGTCAGGCGTGGTGCTTAACATCAGGCGGGCGACTTCACCGTCTTGTCACTTGCTGACATTAAAAAAAAAACGTCGACAAAGTATCTTTCCGCTGTCTGTCCTTCTGTATGTATGTAAGTACGCTTAGATCTTTACATCGCAACGGATTTTGATGTGGTTTTCATCAATAGATTAAGTGATTCAAGAGGAATAGTTTATGTATAGTTTAAAAGCACCCGCGCGAAGCCCGGGCAGGTCGCTAGTTTAAATATATGTAAATCAACATCTTGTATGAAATGCGAGTGAACAAAGCCGTCAAGCTGTCCGTCAAGAATACACTTATTTATAAATGCGAGTTTGTGTATACATTTTCCTTTTTGCAGGTGATGAAATACGATGGAGATTCACTAGCGATAGCTCTGTCAATGGTTGGGGATGGAGGTTTACCGTCCACCCTATACTACCATCTGAATTTATTAATGTAAGTATTTGTTAGATGATTTCGTTGTAGCGGTTGCAGAAATTCTCTCAGACTGCCGAGATTCTAGACACAATTGTTTTTATTAATAAAAGTATAGATTTAAAAACTTCATAGATAGATATCTAGATATCCTGCACATTCCAGGTTATACTGCAGCATCAGGTCAAGATTACCATACCATGTTCTTGCAATATCATTGAAGTAACAGGACACCAAAAACCGAATTGATCAGACCTGTGGGAGTTGCTCACAAAACAGTCTTCATCAACTAGAAAAGAGCTGATGATCTTCAAATGACTCACAGATTTTCTTGAATCATAGCTAAAAACACTCTGGCTCATGTCCTTTAAAACAAAAAACCAAATCATAATCGGTCCATCTGTTTGGGAGCCACAATGCCTCAGATACACACATTAAACTGGTATTTGCGTGTGGGGTTAATATTAAAGTAAGTTCGTATGAGTCAGTGGCCAACTCTGGTGACAGAGTTTCTAGGCCGCCCGAAGGCCTCTGTCATGGCCTAACTTTGAAAAAGCCGGGACCGACTGCTTAACATGCCCACGGGAGGGCTCAGTTGAAATTGCTAGTGGCGGTCACCCATCCAAATGATGACTACGCGGAACAGTGCTTAACTTCGTTGGTCTGTTAGGAACAACTTAGCCAGCTACGTCACGAGCGCCAATGTCAATCACTGTTCAACTACTAACTTCACTGGTTTATTGTTCAGGATAGTGGGTCAGACCGATATGTCCTCGCTTGCCCGTCAGTGGAACTGGCGTGGCGGTTACTCGACGGCTCGTTACTGGCCTCGATATCAAACGACCACCAACTGGCTCCGAGGCTGGCCCAGGCGCTGGCGATATGCGCCCAAATGACTACCTTATGTGAGTATTTACTACATGCCTCATACAAAGTTTTACCAAAATTGGATTCGAAAAGATGAAATGAGAATGCAATAGACAGACACGAGACACTTCCGCATCTATAATATTAAGATTTGTTTAGCTGTATTGAGTGCCTCAGAATATCTTACTATCTAACAATAGTGAACTATTTATAATTTTAGAAATTCAAGTTTTTATATTTATTGTTTTTTGTAAATCAAAATGTTTCCAGAATATAATTCGGAGTTAATTAGAGATATTAAGTTCGTGAGTAGATTCGCATTATTTCCAATTAGTGTAAGTACCTGCTTCGGGAGGCGTTATGTCACTGCGTAATTAGTTCTTAGACATTATGATGACCATAACGCAAAATACAGTAACCAACATAAGTTTCGCCCCGCAGCGTGGAAAGCGCGGGTATGGTGCGTGCGCCGCTTGCGTGGCGTTGTACGGTACGGCGAGAGAGTCGGCACTCCGCCCGCACTGCAACACTTGCCGAAGTTACTGCAGGTGCAGTATGAACACGAGGAACCTGCCTTACGGACTGGCACGCATTTAATGCATACTCATTATATGAAGGTAAGTCATTATTTTACTTATAGAGCTCTGGTGCTCTAGTAGAAGCCACCGATCTTAAATTTCAAAATTCAAATTAACTAAATTTTTATTATAGATACACCACGTGACAGCTTTTACTTTTGTTAAATTGTTGGTCAGCCAAAGTCAAAGTATAGTCTGTTTTTGGATCACTCAATCTGCAAACAAAACAATTTAATGTCTTCAAAACAGGAGTAGATACCGAGTTATAAACGCGTTTCTTATGGTTGAGCAGTCGCTACCGACTTATTCAAAGTTGTTATGCTATTATGACGGAGGCCTTCAGGCGTATTACTTCCGTCACCAGAGTTGGCCACTGACTCATACGAACTAACTTACATATACAAGTAAACCTCGTTCACACAGGAACTAGCGTGGCTCGCGTGCGGGCTACGAGTAGACTCCAAGGTGTGCACCGGCCCCGACTGCGCGCGCTGGTTCTGGTTCAAACGGTACTGCCTCACCATTCGCACCGCAGACGCGCTCATCAGGCGACAAGTGCTGCCCACTCCATTCTTATCTGAAGTGAGGAAGCGACTGGCTGACCTGGGAGTGTACAATACAGAGGAGGCTAGCGGCAGTGATAACCAGTACTCGTGGGAGGATAATAACAGGTTCACGAAGCAACATGACGAGCAGTTGCTGCATTGGGTTCAAAAGTAAGTGTCTTAATTTCAAAAGTTTCAAAGGTTATGATTGATTAGTGGAACGCTCCGCAACTTTATTCGCTCTGAATGCTTTTTTATAAAAACTTCATCTTCTCGCTGCATCCTTAGTAGTTGAAGTTTAAGAATTCCTCCAAATTACAGGTCTCTAGGGCTTACGGGTTAGGCTGTTCGTTGAAGGGCAGTCAGTAACTCAACGTTTTTATGTATTTAGATTATGACTAATGGAAAAAAAAACAATTGGTTCTCTCTCTGTATTTAAAATATTCATCTGCATTTGCAGGTTTAGAGAAAAAAAATATGTCATAACAAAGTCAAGTGGTGCTATTTCGGGAGACTTTAGCCCATCGATTGGAAAACATAAGTTTATTACCAAAAAAGTAAAGATTTGTATTGGGTATGTTTACAACAAGGGTCTTATATTAAGTAGGTATATAATAATAAGTACATAGACAATGTGAGTGTTAGATTTAACTTTAATCATAAGCAAAACATGTAGAAATAAAGGCTCATTTTATTGATGTGTACCAGGCGAGCAGAAGAGTGGACGGGGTGGTGGGGCGGCGGGTCCCGCGGGTGCGCGGTGTACGGCTGGGGACACAACCACCGCGGCCAGCTCGGCGGCGTGGACGGCGCCAAGGTGCGCGCGCCCACGCCCTGCCTCGCGCTCGCCGCTCTCAACCCCGTGCAGCTGGTCGGCGGGGAACAGACGCTGTTCGCTGTCACGCCTGACGGCAAGGTTTATGCTACTGGTAAGACTATTTCATCCAAATAACATAATACACTCAATTTTATTGTAAGGTACTTAGTCATGCTGGGCTAATATGTAATTTCACGTATGAGAGTTAGTATGATAATTTAACCAAATGTTAAAAATGAATTGCTGTGCGTTAGTCTCGCTAAAAATCAGCAACAGCTGGACCGATTTGGCTAATTTTAGCCTTGAAATATTTGTAGGAGTCCAGGGAAGGTGAGAGAATTGCGAGAAAAATAATGCGAGTGAAACCGCGACGGGTCTACTAGGATTAGATAGATTTAACCAAACCTTGCTTTAGAAGTTTAGAGTTTATTGAATATTATCAATAATCTCTAAACTTCTAAAGCAAAATTTGCCATCGTCATACATCGCGGAGAACATTATCATTCGGTTGCAATCGATCAAGTAACGTGTTTTGTATGAATATGACAGCTTATTGACAGGCTGATTAAAATCGGATTGAAATCTAGTTGCGCTAAAAAGCCTAGCAAAACCCACACAGGTCACTGTCGTGGTTCTCAAAAACTACGAGTTAGTACTCGTGGTATCGTGGTACAATAGTTTGTATCACGATACCCAGACCTGGTGCCTTACTCTTGAATCCAATTACAAAGTCCGATCCAATCCCAATTTTTAATGAATGCTGTCAAATTTTTGTACTCTTGAAAACAAGGTTGAATTTGGCGCTAGGTTAGCTGTCAAAAGTACGAAATGTCATATTCCAATACTTGTGCAATACCGATCGCGTTCAAGAGTAAGGCCCCTGGAGTAAATATTTTCAGATCTTGCAAACATTTGTCCTGCAGAGGGCAGAACCCGTAGTAACCTTCTGCTGTAGTAACCGGCACTCGCCCACCGCGCCACTGAAGTCATCTGGAGACTTGAAGAATAACCTTCTAAAGAAGAATCTGAGCTTTGACTAAATTATTTCTACAGGTTATGGCGCAGGAGGACGACTAGGGATCGGCGGAATCGATTCTGTATCGCAGCCTACATTACTTGCATCGTTACAACACATCTTTATAACAAAGGTACAGAAACAAAAAAAAAACACTTCTACATAGTACACACACCATTTTTACCCACGAGAAGAACAGACCGACTCCACTAGTGGAATTGTAAACGAAAAAAAAAACTTATATTTTCTACCAGTTACATATCTTGTAAAACCATGTTCCCATAGTACAAGCTTTGTTTAGTTTGAATCTAGATGGCGTTGTGTAAAAATATCCACCAATATTTATTTATTTATTTGTGGATAGTGGTTGTGTGTTTTTGTGTACATACCTCCGAAATTACACAATACTGGATTCAAGATTAGTTATTACAGGAATTTTCTCATTTTGAAGAACAGTTGTAGGTATTTAGACATAGTACTCTCCATGGATCTCGATACGGCATTCGTGAAGTTAGCCGTTTGTGATGCGCCAAGACAATTTAGAAATAGAAAATAGAAAAATAGAAAATACATTTATTTACTGAAAAATACATGTAGGTACAGTACACAGGAAAGTAAAGTAAGCGAGCTGCTTTTATGTAGAATTACACAGTATTTTACAGGTAACTTAATAACTAAAGTGGTAATAGCTGTTGGATTTCTCACTAGGCTCAGCCTGAATCGAGAAATCCTAATTACGAAACAGTTTATTTGTAACTGACAGAATCAGACAAAAAAATAAAAAAAGGTTATTTTACCAATTTGGTTCTTAAAGCTTATAAGTAATGTAAGTTCTACAACGTAACACTATGTATGTTTTAAATATGAAGGTAAGTATAGATATATTTAGTACGAAAAAGCTCCATTGCGCATCGAAATGGCTAACTTCACCGATGGCGGAGTCCGTCGAGAGTACTATACATGCTGTATATTAATAATATTATGATAATAATGATCAGGTGGCGTGCAACTCGGGAGGAAAGCACTGTCTGGCGTTATCAGCTGAAGGCGACGTGTACAGTTGGGGCGAGGGCGAAGATGGCAAACTAGGACACGGGAACAGAGTGTGAGTATAATTTTTTATTCGCTTAAAATTTATATAAAGACAGCTTATGCCCTAATGCATAGGCTAAGATGACCTTTTTATCCCAGTAAAACCGAATGTTTCTGTGGGATAAAAAAACAGTTAAAGTAAGTAAATAAGTTCGAATGAGTCAGTAGTTTTTAGGCCGTAAACCGTAAGTGTTTAGAGTTTCATTTATTATGATTTCTTCTAAATAAAAAAAGAGAGAAGCATAAAAAAGAGACTTACTCGTATATGTCTTAACAAATTGATTGTACTGACATAATATTACACATTATAATTATCATACATTTTGTCCCGGAACAGTTTTTAACAGTGGAAATAGATTTAGTTCTGATTATCTTTGGTTCTGAGGAAGTCTCCACAATTTATCTCTGTTTCTTCAACTTTAGATAAATTAGCTCTAACTATTTCGACCTGATACTGATATCACACTAATATTATAAATGCGAAAGTTTTTATATTTGGATGTTTGTTACTCTATAACTCGACAACCACATAACCGATTTGGCCGAAATTTGAAACATAAAAAGGATAATGACCGGGAATAGGACAAAGGCTACTTTTTATCCCGGAAAAAAGTACAGTTCCCGGGCTCCACGCGAACGAAGTCGCGGGCGACAGCTTATTATAACATACATTATTATAACTGCAACAACACGTGTGTAACATACAGAAGCTACGATCGTCCGAAGTTGATATCGTCTCTGTCCGGACTGGAGGTAGCTGCGATCGCGTGCGGCGGCGCGCACTCGGCGTGTCTGACGTCACGCGGCCGCATTTACACCTGGGGCAAGGGCAGATACGGACGGCTAGGGCATGGCGACTCCGAGGATCAACTCGTTCCCAAACTGGTAAGTCACTTGGAAATCGATACAAACACTGCACAACACTTTCTCAGTAATAGGTTGGCTGGTTTTTGGAAGCTGTATCAACTTCCAGAAGAAGTGCCACCTCGATAAATATTATCAATCTCGCATCTAATACAAAAAATAAATATGGTTCTTTTTTTTTTATGTCAGCATGTGACAAGACAATCAAGGCGCCCACCTGATCTTAAGCACCACCCCTGACTATTACAGATGCAGTGCCACCCAAATTTTAAAGTTTTTAAGTGTTTGCGTGGCACTCCACTGCGCTTATCACCCCGAGACATTGTTGTTGAGTCTCTTTCGCCCAGTAATTTCACTTGCTACAGTGCCCTTCAAACCTAAACACAGTAATGCTTGCACACTACTGCTTGGAGGTAGAATATCTGACACTGCGTTGGTACCCACCAAGATGGACTCTTCCTGATGAGTCCTACCATCAGGTAAAAACCAGGTACCAGGTTATTATATCCATGAATTCTTTTTCATATATGCCACGCATAGTTTTAGTAATACTTTGTAAATGTCATCGTGCTTTTGCAGATGTAACTTAATTTTCTTTCAGGTGGAGGCATTACAGATGTATCGAGTTGTGGATGTAGCGTGCGGCTCGGGCGACGCTCAAACGCTATGTATAACTGATGACGACAATGTCTGGTCTTGGGGCGACGGGGATTACGGGAAACTAGGTTAGTACTTCACGATATAAATGTGGGCTGATATTTGTATGCGATCGCGTTCGTGCGGTTCTATAAGCCTGAGCATCTAAATGTAAAAAAAATACATTACTATTATAAATGCGATGGTATGGATGGATGGATGAATGGATAAATTGATAGATGGATTGGCACAGATTCTCCCGGAAAAATGTAGGTACGGTTCCCGTTTGATAGATTTCATTTACTTCCTAAACATACACCAAATTACCATTTAAAGGGTCTGACACATACGAACTTACTAACATGTTTTTGTTTACAGGTCGTGGTGGTTCGGAAGGGTGTAAGCTTCCAATGAGGATAGACTGCTTAAAGGGACTCCGTGTTGTGAAAGTGGAGTGTGGTTCACAGTTTTCCGTCGCGCTCTGCCAGTGCGGAAGTGTTTATACTTGGTAAGCCTACAATATAAATACAGGAAATAAATATTGTTTTTTATTTTATACCACTAAAGTGACAACCAAGCGTACGGCGCTACTTAATGCTAAGCGGTTACCGCAGCTTATGTACGTTTGCATTATCAGAGATATCACTCGCGCTTTGCCACCCTGAGACTAAATCTAAGGTCTCATGTGCCTGTAATTTCACCCGAAACCATACCCTTCGAACCGGAACACTGCAATGCGAGCCAAAAATAGGTATGGTGATAGTTCTTCACCCGACGAGCTCTATCCTAAACTAAAAAAATTTTGGGGTACAAACTATGTTGGTTGCTATTATTTATTGAACTATTTCAGGGGTAAAGGAGACTATCATAGACTAGGGCATGGTAGCTACGAGCACGTGCGGCGGCCGATGCGCGTCACGGGGATGCAGGGGAAGCTTATCGTTTCTATAGCAACAGGTAAACTATCTATAGCGTTTTAATGTATGGGGGGGTAACTACAAGCTCAAAAGCATTATTGAAACAATGATAGACTGACATTTTGGCATACAAAAAAAACAGTTTATTGTTATTTCAATATTGCTCAAGGAGCTCGTGGTTACCCTCCTGTTTTCTTATTAACATCGTTTAGGCTTGCTCCTCTAGGCCTGTAAAAATAAATTCTGAATTTTCGTGCCGAAATTTCGTGCAATTCGTACCGTGAAATCACAATAATTCCGCATTCAATTTTAAAAACGGCACGTGGCAGTGTAAAAAATTGTATGAAATTTCCTGGTAGCTAAGTGCTTCGTTTTCGTTCGTCTCCCAAGTTATGAACAGATGTTTTCATGGTAACTCGTAAGCAGTATTATTTTCAAGTAAACGCTATGTGTTATTAATGTTGTACAGGTAGTTTACACTGCGTGGCGTGTACCGACATGGGCGAGGTGTACACGTGGGGAGACAACGATGAGGGGCAACTTGGAGATGGTACTACACTGGCCGCGCAACGACCGAGGCTTTTGATGGCTTTACAGGTATTTATTTAAACTATTTGTGATAATAATACCGGATCAACTATATTGACTTTCGTTTCAACGCTCGACTAAGCAACACGTCTGGCGGAGAACAAGTCAATGTGTCCTGATGATGTTCCGTTGCAAAACACGTGTCGATTTCTTCTTGACGGTAACTGGTGTGGCGGCTGGTAAATATATGTATTCTCAGAACAAATTTACATTTCACTTCATGAAGTCTCAATTCAATCTCATGAGATTACAACACTATTATAGAATATTTTTTTTAAGCATGCAGGTAAAAAACATAATAAGTGGGTGCATGTTCTTTCTGGTCAGTATCTGTCTATGTTTTAAACTTCAACCAAATCGGTTTAGAGGTTATCCAGTTAGAGGAACAAGCATCCAAACTTTCGCGTTCATAATATTAGTGTGATTATTAAATTGCTATTAAATACTCAACTCATGGACTAGTCGTAAGAAACCTATTTGTGAGAAGAAATAAACATTTTTATTATCATTATTGTTATTACTATTATGATTACAAGTGGTTCTCTCTGGGGCGCGTGGAACTGGCGTAAATTCACCTAGCTTTAAGGCGTTTTAAAATGATCCTTGTGATATACCCCTGTAACCTGTAACCCTGGCTCTTAAGAGCCTTGAGTTATCAGGAGATCCCACCCTCACACCTTTATACACCCTCTCACTCACCATTACACACCCTCTCACCCACCCACATACCCTCACCCTTACAAAGATACACCCTACACACACACGCTGTGGATTTCCCGCTGTGATAACCAGATTCTTAAGAGACTGGGAGGAACAAGGAAATCCACATGCACCCTACACACACACACTCTCACATTCACACATACACACACTCTTCTTGCACCTATCAACACACCCACCAACTCACCCTTAACACACTGTTATTAAAATGTCTAGTACTTAGTTATAGAATAGTTTCTTAAGTATACCTACTATAGTAGGTACCTAGTAATTCTTAACATAAGCCTAGATCTGCTGTTCTCGCAGAGTGGGGCCTGGTGACCTGTAATACGGGTTCATAACGAACCTAATTCTGGCACCAGTCTTTCACAAAGTAATAATCATCAGACTGGCACTACTGTAATGTAAACTGCACTAAGATTACCTGGTGAAAGTGAATATATGAATATTTATTTATTTATTTTTATATATGATTGAATAAAGATATTTTTACTTTACTTCTCTTAGGGTAAACGGGTGACTAAGGTGGCGTGCGGCAGCGCGCACACTGTGGCGCTGTGCGTGGAGGCGCCGCGCGCGCCGCGCCCGCCGCCGCCGCCGCCGCTCGAGTGCCACCTCCTCAGGGATATGAGCACGCAACTCATTTGTAACAGACTGGTAAACTTATTCACATACTAGCTGCTGCCTGCGACTTTGTGCCCGTGGAACTCGGGAACCGTACCTTTTTCCGAGATAAAAAGTAGGGCATTATCTATCTATGGTTTTAATTACAACCAAATCGGTTCTGTGGCTGTCGATTTATAGAGGAACAAACATCTAAACATCCAAACTTTTTCATTTATGATATTAGCTTGATGATTTGTGTAATTCTAGCGTCGGACGGAATGTGGTCCTACCTTCTTGTTCATAAAAAAAACTGTAATTTTAGCGGCTTACTAAGAATTGTCTTTCCTTGTCATTCATATATCAATAAACAAAGACGATGACAGATTTGGAAACACACACTAGCTAACAGAGGTTTATAGTATCTATATAAAAAACCGAGCCTTATGGCTTATTCTCAATCTGCTGTTTGAGCTGTTTGAGCGTAAGAGCGTAAACATTCGCATTTATAAAAAAAGTAGAAAGAGAGCACAATATTTTCTGTATTTTTTCTTTTAATTTATTTTACATAATATACGCTGTTACAGTGTTGTTTAAATACTTCTAAAAAACCTTAGTAGGTTTGACTAAGATGCAATATAGCAAAAATAGATCTTCAACAACTTACAACAAATCTATTAGTAATAAACTTGCCGTAAAAATAAAAATAATTAGGTACAGTACAATACCTACTACTTACCGTTAAGAACAGTAGGTAGTAGGTACCCACTCAACTTAAGTATTAATATCCAAACCAGTTAAGCCATTGGCAATCCAATTTCAGCATCTCTGGTTGGGTTTTGGAATATATGGTCTTAAACCAAAGTCCGGAAAGCGGCGATAGCTGGCTCTGTTACCACAGCTCCTAAATGTATGTCAGTAACATTGTTTCTCCTTGCAGGTTTTACTCCACCAGTTCTCTGAGTTGGTCTGCCCGAACTTGCCTTTGCTAGTCCTGGATGGGCCTTTCGATCAGCTCAGAACGTTGCTCTTCTATAGCGTGAAAGAAGCTGCATTTAGAAAGGTAAATCAAACTTTGTCCATCTTAAGGTTGTCTGGAAGAGATCGCTTTAAGCGATAAGACGCCCGACGACCCTTTGATTATGTAATGTATGTTTTTCGTTTATTTTATGTGTGGTGTGCAATGTAGCGTTTTATATCTGTACTATTTATACCAGACATGCAAAAAACATCTGCATGAAGTTAAAATACTCAATGATGATAAAAGATTTCTGCTCACGGCTTCGTTCGCGCGACACTGACACTAGCACGCTAATGTTGTTAACTCATTTTTTTTTTTGTTTTTTTATACAACTGAAGTTGCAACCAAGCGTACGGCCCACAAGATGGTAAGCGGTTACCGCAGTCTATGGACGCTTGCAATACCAGAGGTATCACTCGCGGGTTGCCACCTTGAGGCTAAGATCGAAAGCCTCATGTGCCAGTAATTTCACCGGAAACCATACCCTTCAAACCGGAACACAGCAATGCGAGCATTACTGCTTGGCGGCAGAAATAGGTATGGTGGTAGTCCTTCCCCGGACGAGCACTATCACTAAGAACTCTACTACTCTTTGTTTTTCTGTGCGCTCAAAAGTTATGGTACTAACCAGATCAAAACTGTATATTAGATACTTATAATAATGATTTTTGTTGTTTGTATCGTGTATCGTGTATTGTGTGCCTAAATAAATAAATAAATAAATAAAAAATGCAAACATGGGGCAGATTTATGGGGATAAAAGGGGCTTCTATGTCACTGACTACATACATGTATGTACCCTGGTATGTCCGTGTGTTATATAGTTACATGTTTAGTTAAAGCTTTACTTTAAAATTAACGTTGTTATGAAAGTATTTCAAACCTTTAATAAAATTGTAAGTAAGTAAGTAAGTGCTTTCTTACTTACTTACAATTTTATAAAAAATGCTTCGGAGGGCACGTTAAGCAGTCGGTCCCGGCTTTTTAAAGTTGTTAGGCCGTGACAGAGGTCTAGAAACTCTGTCACCAGAGTTGGCCATTGACTCATATGAACGAACGAATAAAATTGTTTCAGGCAATAATGGCTACGATGGTGCGAGAGAGACAGCACGGTCCAGTCGTGGAACTATCGCGAGTGGGAGCGAGACGGGCAAGGAAAGGCGGGTCGGGGCTAGCCGGGCCGGCGGGCATGAGATCGGTGTTTGGACAAATGGTTGCGAGATTACCCGTTCTGACCCAAGACGCATTAGCGCTCCCGCACAGGGTGTGGAAGGTTAAGTTTGTGGGTGAGTGTCTTATCTAAGGAAAACTTTTAAGTATCTTCCAAGATACATTATTAGTTTTACGTAACCGAGGCAAAGTGTCTTACAAAAGTGGGAAATAAAAAATTCTTGAACCAGATAACCCATGGAATAGAAATTGAGGTGTTAGCGGTGCTTCGCTGGTTCACCATCGGTCATGCAGTTTTTAAGCTATCATACAATAACCGTAATTTTTTCCGAGATAAAGCAGCCTATGTATCAGGACACGATCTATATAAGGTCACCACACCTAAAAAAACGTTTTTTTTATATTAAAAAAAAATTACGTAGTTCTGCTTAATAATTAGTTATCCTTGTTAGAAATCGAAAAGGCAGCGCTCGGAACGTGTCAGTGACCCGCGCGACAATGAATCGCGGGTCAATAACCCGCGCGTCCTTGACCTGCGCGTGTCCTTGACCCGCTACTGGGCGCGCACACTCGAATATTTCATTATTACGTCGCTTAACTCGATTCCCAACAATGATAAATGAGATTTTTAAGACAAAATATACAAAAAAGAAAATTATAGGTACATATATTTCTTTTTATGTGTGGAAATTATCCCTTAAGAGGCCTTTCCAAGATTTAGCGATATAATTCGTGAAGTTCGCGTGAATGTATCTTTATATAGTATAAGTAATAGCGCGCGCGACGAGGAGCGATACGTCCTCCCTCCTTAAGTGCTCAGCGCGGTTTGAGAGTAGCTGCTTCGATCGATATGATATGCGCTAAGGTGTGATTTTAAAAAATTCGTATTAAAAAAAGTCAATGCTATTAGACTATTTTCTTCGTTGTATTTATTTAATAAAAACTTGAACTTTAATTAAGTAGGTGTATTTTTATTGTAAACTTCTTACTTTAGCAGAAATAACAAGCGTAAAATTGGGAAAAGTACGCGTTTTTTAGACCGTCTTTTTTTTAAAATATTGAACTAACATGCTGTATTTTTCTCTATTCACTTAAATTTTAAAACTGTGATTATTATAATTGCATTTTTGGAAATATGTTAGACTTTGTTATTTCATAGAAAAAATGATCGAAAGTTGACTGGAATTGCTCATTTTACGAAACGTGCTTTACTAAATATTTTTTTTAATTAGTTATGTCTTGAGTTAATTAATATTTGCTCTGTTGGCTTAAATTTTAAGGGATAAAGCTTTTATTTGTTTTTATTTTCGTTAAAATATCTTCAACACACGAGCCACAATAGTGTTCGAAACTTCACGGGCTACAAGAAAATTCAAGGATTGTCAAGGATAGGGCTCTTAAGTTTGTCAGGTTGATAATGAATGACCCTGTATAGGTACAATACCACAACTTATATCGATTTGTCGTTGGACAACTGGAAACGCTTACAACGATCGTCGACGCTAGTGCTCGCCGAACCACCACCGGCTTGGAACATTCGCAGAGAATCAGTCTCTTTTCAAGTTTCGCTCAAATCCGTTTAGCTGTTTCGAAGTTGAGCGAGACCAAACACAAAATTTCCTTTTATAACATAAGTGTAATGTTATTGCGTGTATTTTTCTTAACTTTTCATCAAAACTTGGATTTGTAGAACTCTAGCGGCCCGCTCCGGATTTGCACGTGTGCTTAAACTATACGTATAAAAACATTTGTCTCTTATCACTATCTTTTGATGAAATCCGCATTAAAAGATCTAAGCGTAAATACATACAGAGAGACACGGCGGGAAGCGACTTTTTTTATACTTTTTTTTTTATACAACTAAAGTGGTAACAAAGTAAGGTAAAGTAAAGCGGTCACCGTAGCCTATGTACGCTTGCAATATCATAGATATAACTAGCGTTTTACCACCCTGAGACTTTAGATGGAAAGTCTCGTGCGCCTGTAATGAACGAAACGATACACTTCGAACCGGAACACAGCAAAGCTAGTATTACCGCTTGGCGGCTGAAATAGGTATGGTGGTAGTCCATCCCCCGACGAGCTCTTTCACAAAGTACTCTCTTGAACTATGTATTGATAATTGTATTTAATGCTCAAAACATAGTCTTAGATAAAAAAATGAATGCATGATACAGGTGAAAGCGTGGACGACTGCGGCGGCGGCTACAGCGAGAGCATAGCGGAGATGTGCGAGGAGCTGCAGAACGGCTCGCTGCCGCTGCTGATGGCGACGCCGAACGGGCGCGGCGACGCCGGCGCCTCGCGGGACGCCTTCCTGCTCAACCCCACAGCCGCCACGCCGCTGCATCTCAACTGCTTCCGGTTCTTAGGTCAGTACTTCATAAAGTCTTGGTGGATTATTTTGTGTCCTCAAAACAGTGCTATTTTATTATAAAAAATATAAAAGAAAAGTTATAAATTCTGGCTCCAAGCTGTAGTTGCTTATGATTTAATGGCAATGTATATATTATAAACATGCCCCTTCTCTTTTTAAATTTAGTCCGCTCCGTTCATAGGTTGCCTGGCAGAGATCGCTTTCAGTGATAAGGGCGCTCATTATATTACCATTTAATTTAATTGTTGCTTTTTGTTATTTCTGTGTGGGTGAACAATAAAGAGTTATCTATCTATCTATCTAATCATCTGTTGTGTAGGTGTGCTGATGGGTATCGCGATCCGCACGGGGTCGCCGCTGTCGCTGTCGCTGGCGGAGGGCGTGTGGCGGCAGTGCGCGGGCCAGCCGCTCCGCCCGCAGGACCTGGCGGAGGTCGACAAGGACTTTCTGCCCGCTCTGCTTTGTATACGGGATATGACGCCGCATAATAAGGTAAGTTTTTTTTTTTTGTTATACCACTAAAGTGGCAACCAAGCGTACGGCCCACTAGATGGTAAGCGGTTACCGTAGCCTATGTACGCATGCAGCATAGATATCACTTGCGTGTTAACACCCTGAGACGTTTGATGGAAAGTCTCATGTGCCTGTAATTTCAGCGGAAACCATACCCGGTTCCTGTTCGAGAACCGGAACTCAGCAATGCGAGCATTACTGCTTGGCGGCAGACATAGGTATGGTAATAGGACTTATCAGCGGTTTGGCGTTATAATAGAAAATATTGCTGGACATTTTACATTTCCCTATCTAGCCCAAAATAAACAAAGCTTCAGTGCAAGCTGATGAGACTATGTTTCTTATAAATCTGTAATTTCTCATACCGCAGAGAAAACCAGAGATAACCGTTGTTGTTAGAACTACTGAGGAATTTACTTTTTAATCAGTATTTATTACAAAATAATATCATCATCATCATCACATCAGCCGATAGACGTCCGCCTCTCCCAAAGAGCGCCGTGACTATTGATCTTGGGACTCCACCATCCACGTTAAGCCATGACGAAGGAAAGATATCTAAAAATATTGTGTCCTGTAGTGAATCGTAGAGGGTAACATAGAACTAACATGGTCTTTGGTCCTTAGGGACTAACGTTCCGTAAAAAATACCTATTTAGAAAAAAAGTCCTAAGAATGCTATTGACTTTTACGAACTAACAGGAACTGCAAAACCTCGAGCTTCCATTCTCGATACCGTCAGCGGCGGGACACGAAGTGCCGCTGTCGACGCGGCACAAGAGAGTCACTCCGGACAACAAGGACGAATACGTGCAATTGGCGTTGCATTACAGGTATGCAGTACATAACGGCGGCCTCCAAGCGGCCTAGGTACTCGCTCACCAGAGTTGGCCATACGAACTTACTATAGTATCACCAAGAAGCTTCTGTACTTCTGAGAGCGAAATTCAAAAAAACACGTTTGACAATTGTAAACGTTAAAATATCGTCCAGGAGGCGTATTCGCTATGACATAGGAGATTCCGTACCAATAACGTGTAACTTAGTAACGTGTTCTATACGTGCCGTGGTGTGAAATTGTAAAATGGTTTTCCGTATCTGTGTTGTTTCAATAGCGATAGTTTCGCTATCGATAGGTTGACTTTGAAAAACAGTCAGACGAGCCCCAAAACGTAGCTCGTCGACAACGATTCCTCGCAGATACCGTAACGAGCCCGCGTTTGGTCATAGCGAATAAGTCTCCAGAGCACGAAAAACTCGTAAGACAATCCATAATGTAAACGAATCGTTTAGCTGTCAACTTGTATGAGATTTTTAACAACGCCTCTTTAGTGTGTTATATGAACTACCAAAATTCCATACAAATAGACAATACGTTTACGTGAAACAAGTTTTTCGTGCTAAGCACTCAACTGTCTCTTTGTACGGCATTTATTTACAGCGCCTTTACATGCGTAAAATTAACTACCTTAGCTAACTTTTAAGATTGTCAATCGGGTTATTCGTGATTACCCTTTTGGGAGGAGTTTGCCCCCTCAACCCCATTCATAATCACCATTCGTGAGTCCAAATGAAAAGGAGTGTACCACAAAAAACAATAATAGAGAAGACCTTACCATATTGCACCTTATTTCCTAGCACTTAGATAACAAATTCGTCCGCAGACTACACGAGTTCGACGAGCAGATACGCGCGGTGCGCGACGGCATGTCCCGCGTGGTGCCGGCGCCGATGCTCGCGCTGTTCACCGCCTCGGAGCTGGAGACTCTAGTCTGCGGCTCGCCAGACATACCTATACAGGCGCTGAAGGCTTCTGCTACTTATAAAGGTATCCCTGCACTGCGCCAGTCACCGCGTGACGTCGCCCAGTAATTTCACTTGCTACAGTGCCAATGCACACTACTGGAAGGTAGAATATCTGGCACTGCGGTGGCACCCACCAAGACTTGCTTCAAGTCTTGCTGAAGAGTCTTACCACTAGTATTCACTGTATGCAGGATCCCTAATATTATTACTTCAATCTGTTTGAACATTCGTTCCTGGCTTTTTCGAACTTGTTAGGCCATGACAGAGGCCTTCTCATACCGACTTGCTTACTTTTTTGTTTAAACAGGTGTCGAGCCCAACGCTCCCCTCGTCCAATGGTTCTGGGAGGTGATGGAAGAACTTTCTGGAAGCGAGCGCGCCCTGTTCTTGCGCTTCGTGTGGGGACGCACGAGATTGCCGCGCGCCCCGCAAGATCCGAGGCAAAGAGACTTTGTTTTACAGGTAATTTAAACTTTAATTATTATATTAGAATCCCTTAACCTAAAAACGAATCTAACCGTTTTTTCGTTGTTTTTTTAACAATCGTAGTTGTCGTTTCGTTGGAAATTACATTCGTGTCTGTTTTTAGGTGTTGGATAAATACCAGCCTCCAGACCATTTTCTACCAGAGAGCTACACATGTTTCTTCCTTCTCAAAATGCCAAGATATTCATGCAAGACTGTGCTACGTGAGAAACTAAGGTAAATTCCCATTCTTGATACCAAGCATTAATCAAGTAATGTCAAATTCATTACTGCATGGTGGCAGAAATAGGTATGGTGGTAGTTCCTCGCCGGACGAGGTCACAAAGAGCACTATTAAATCTCTTTAGGCATAAGTGCACTAAAATAATTTAAGACGCGTGACTTGTGCCCAAAAAACTAAAAATTCGAAACATGTGCCAATCCAATCCGCATTTGGTCCGCGTGGTGGATTAAGACCCAATCACTCTCGCCCGAGAGTAGGCCAGTGTCCCAACAGTGGCAACATTAGAAGGCTGTCATGATGATGATGATGATGACTTGTGCTCTTTTAACATTACACGTCAACTGCGCATACACCACAAGATTACAGGAATACCCGTTGTCTGCCTCTAACATCGTTAAACTTTTTAGATACGCGATACATTTCTGCAAGAGCATAGACACGGACGAATACGCGCGAGTGGCTCTGAGCGCGGCGGAGCGCGTCTCGTCTGAGGAGTCGGACTCCGACGCGGACGCCGCCACGCCGCCCGCCAACGCGCCGCCCCCACTCTACTCGCTGACCAGACCACCCACTTGGATATGAATAAAGTCTGTAGCGTGTCCGGCGAAAATGACGAAAATATCAGCTGACCTAAGGCCCATTACTCTTGAATCCAGTGATAATTCAGATCCAAACCCAATTTAAATTTACTGCTGTAAAATTTTTGTACTCTTGAAAACAAAGTTGAATTTGGCGTTAGGTTTGCATTCAAAAGTACGAAATGTCATATTCCAATACTTGTCCAATACCGATCGCGTTCAAGAGTAAGGCCCCCAGTTATGCGGGTCAAGGCCCATTTGTTCTATGAAACATGACGTCACCCGAACAAATTAATTTCGAAAATATGTTATATAATTCGGGTGGCGGCATATACCATAGAATAAATACAAACAACAAAAGGGGACAAACTATATTACGGCAATTTTACCACTAGTTTTTGTCATTAATACTGATGTTTCGAAGTTATTTGGAAGCTTTTCATCAGCACCATACTCATTTATTCTCGAAGCAAGTGGTAAATAGCCGTTCATATATTATAAAATGACTTCTAATTACTAGATTAAATTCTACAATTTATTATTTTAGGTAACTCATGTCGTGAAATAATATTTCGGCATATGGATATCGAAAACAGAGGGGATGTATGAAAACTACTTTTGTCACGAAGGACAGACTTAGCAAACACTGCAGGCGGACTAATGTTATAAACATCTATCAAAAAATTATTGGGCGACAGGCATAGAAATCTGGTTAGTGTGAATGCTACCACAAACTAGTGTGCACTGCCATTTATATATAGGAGTATGTAAGACAGATTTTTAACTATATTTTTGAATGCACATGGTTTTAGGGTTGCTTATATTATTATTGGAATCACTAAGGGCAGAGAGCACCAACGAACTAGAGATAGTATCCTAATGTACTGTCCTCTGAGAACATTGGGATCAGGTGCAAATATATTCTTCTAACTTAATGTACTTTTAACTAATAGGATTTGTTCAATCAGCAATAAATTCAACTCGATTTTAAAATATACTCAAGTTAGAACACTACATTTTAAAACAATATGTTTAAGATAGATCTAGACCAGGTTGCTAATCGTATGTAGCTTTTGACTTCACTTACTGTGCTGCTTGCTTCAGTCTGCAGCAGACATTATTTTATTGCATTAGGATACATATTGACAATCTGAAGCAACTTTTAAAATCGAACCCATCTTTTTCGAGGTTTGATTGCTATTTCTAGATTATTTCCAATACTCCTGTTATTCTAACTAAAAGCTGATTGGTTTATGTATCTTATATTAGGTCTATGTAATGTGTAAGACTTTCAATGTAGTATATTACTGTGTGTATTATAATAGCATTCCATCCGCTGTGCTGCTAAGTCAGTGAATATCTAACTATTTATACAGTAGACTAATAAAATATCCTTCCAAAATTGCAAGTTGATTTTTGCGCTTCGATAAAAGTAGTTCATAAAATATGTTAGGTATTTTAGTTATATGTATAGTAAGATATTACAACGAGGGATCACTGCCATGTAATGTATTGTTGGGATGTAGTGCAAAGAAAACTAAGACGGTGCGGCGGACGGAAGAATGACGTCTTATCTAATGTACTAAAATCATCTTTGTATGTACATTAGTTTTTGTGCATTATGTCTCTCGCCTGTACTTATAATACCATGCATAATGTAGCTATCATAAATATTTATATAAAACACTCATTAGTTAGTATGTATGGGTAAATACCGTTTTATACCAATAGTATGGTTCATTTAATAAAACTTGTTTGTAAAATATTAATGGGACAGCCCTCTGTTATTATGGATTTACTTGGGTCCTAATACAGAACAAAGAATTTCTTTAGTTGCACCATGTTATTGTTTTTTTTACTGATTACTCAATTTAAAATTTGTCCAAGATAAAAAATATTCATAGATTTTTAACTATTCAGTAAAGTGGAAACATCAATTTAAAATAAAAATCTATGAACGAAAATCTATAAGTTTTTGTTCAAATTGATGATTATTTCTAAACACAAAAAAAGAAGACTAGTCATTACATTACTAATTCAGTATTGGTTGGAATAAGGATAAGATTTCAGAATTTTGTGGACAGATATTAGATAATGTTATTAAATAACTCTTTGTTTTATGATGTGGATTCCAAGAGTAACATCAGTGTAAGCATCCTTACATAATATAAAATGAAGTCCCGCCTCTCTGTTTCAATAGATTCAAGTAATTCAAGAGTAAGGTTTATATTATAGCACCTGTGCGAAGCCGGGCGGTTCCGCTAGTACATGATATTTAAACATTTTCTGCGGTTTGAAGCTCTCTTCAAATGATCAGATTAGACCTCAAGCGTAGTACTAATATCTGTTCTGTGCCTCAAGGTCAAATATTACACAGTATTTGACTTTTTATGTTATGATAAATTTATGTCATTGCTTTTTTTTTTATTGTAGTATGAGATGAATATTATTTAATCATTGTTTTGCAAGTAATAATAGATTATTACCATTCGGTGCTAGTGCTTCGTTAATAATATACATTTTTGTACTGAAAAGTAGTGACACAGTTCCTGAAATTAAATGTACCTATCCACTATTAAACAAAATTTACAATAAAAATTGTGATCTCAGAAATCAGCAACAATATTCTGTTTTGGTAGGAACATTCAGTAAGGGTTAACTCATACCTAAAAATTAACAGTCTTGAAATTATTGTGCATAATGAAAGTGTTTAATTATGAATGTATGATCATTGACATGCCTAGTATTAAGTGAGGAACCAGAATAATACTATTACTAATATATTATAAAGCTAGGCTTATTATTAAGCTTTTCTCCAATTATATTATATTATTAGCTGATGTTTAAAATTATCATTGTGACTATTATCCACATTTTGAACACCAAAGATTAATTTAAGATGTAAGTCTTTGGTACATTTAAAGATCTGATACTTAGTGAAATGTTATTTCTATGATCTGTATACTGTGCATTATTTATTTTTTACAAGCATATTAAGTATAATGTCAATATAAAGTATTTATTTGAAGGTTTTGTTTTATTCAGTTTACACCAAATAATGCAGGTTAATTTCTGTTCTGATCAAATCAAACAAAACATTGTATTCACATGATGTATTTACTAAATAACTTAAACATTGCACTTATGGAAATAGATTATCATGAAGCTATTGTGTGTAACAAATTAAAATCATAAAACTATTTATTTCTTTGATTTAGGTTTCAATGTCAGGTATAAGATGAATACTCCCATGACTGCATATGTTGCCTTGGCGGTCTGAAATAGGAGTCTAAGTTAAGGGGTAGGTACAATAAATTTAAGGACAACAATTTGGCTGGTATAAAAAAAACACTTATCCAATCCATTCAGTTCCATTTCTGGACTTATGTCTACTTCAAGATTTTAAAATACCTTTTTTCACTTAATCCCACTTATTAAGTGTTTTATAATTAAAGGTTTGTAGGTATATTTTACCCAATAAGTGACTTCTCTCTTGCTTTGAATAGCATAGAATAGAGATGTAGGGCACAATGAGTTTTTACTACATATTTAGGTTACTAAATATATATATATATATACTACGATAAATAATAATAAACTGCGCTATTAATCTGTGTCGGTACTCACGTTAGCTCTGCCTCTGTTGGTTTGACTATTGAAGTACTTGGAGAGACCCTTCAGCTGGGATTCATCTACGCTGGAGTCTCCGGCCATTCTAAAACATGAAAGATTATCAAATCTACCAATAAAATGTATGATTTGATATAACAATCAAATCGGACGTAGTGCAGATTTTAACCACGAGAGATTTCTAGGAAAATATTGTAATGTACCTGATTTTCTAAGAAGTTACGTAAAGCGAAGCACACAACAGTTGCAAGCAAGTAGATTTTACTGTCAATTTTTTTGTTTCAAGCAGTCAGGCAGGCTGTCCGCTGCAGAGATTTGGCTTGACTTTTGAATTTTAACAATAGGGTTTGTGACAACAGGACAAAACGATACATATTGTTGAAGAGCGACAAGGACAGAATACATTTCATGTCTGAAATGAAAAAAAATATGTTGCCAAGAGTATTAAGAGTAGAGTTCTCTGTGATAGAGCTCGTCCGGGGAAGGACTACCACCATACCTATTTCTGCCGCCAAGCAGTAATGCTTGCATTGCTGTGTTCCGGTGTGAAGGGTATGGTTTCCGGTGAAATTACTGGCACATGAGGCTTTCGATCTTAGCCTCATGGTGGCAACCCGCGAGTGATACCTCTGTTATTGCAAGCGTCCATAGGCTGCGGAACCGCTTACCATTTGTGTGCCGTACGCTTGGTTGCCACTTCAGTTGTATAAAAAAAACCTTCCATGTATATATAAAACCCGCGAAATTAGAAAATCTGATTATACGAGTGTGTGATGCGTGCTTAAGTAGGTACTGACTGACTCACACTCGCTGTCATGGTCATAGGATTTGATGATCCTGTTAGACAGACGCCACAAATTAAAAGAAGAAGATCCTGTTGGAAATTTACAAAGGTAGCTAGAAATTTATGGGCAGACTAATAAACATGCCTGAGGATTTAGGTAGGTACCTACAGACAGTACAATGCAAGCAAACCCAACGGACTCTGAAACTTTCTTACCATTTTGAAATTATTATTTGGTTTTTGGAGCTGCCTTTGATTTGAATAGTTTGTAATAAACGTAGTAAACAGCACACAGTCCCATAGTTACTTTTGAAGTCTGAAAGCGAATAATAAAGTAATTTCAGGGAGAAAACACAAGTAGCAAGAAAAACTGTTGAAAAACTTACGTTTGCCCGACCCCTATTTGTTTGACTGTTGAAGTAGCGACTTAGCCCTTTTAGATTAGGATCATCATCTACTCCATGACCTGCCATTGCATTAAAAGCAACAGTAATAAAAATTTGGTTTGTTTATTTTCCAAAACATAGTATGACAGACAGATATTTCAAAATTAATGACATTTAAAATGCTGTGCCATGCGGCTAATAAGGTGGGTTAAGTTATTTTCTCTGTAGTATCTACCTATTTTAAAAAGTTAACTTATATACCTAAGTCATTATTCTGAGCATACCCAACATGTTTTTATTCCAGGGAACATTCATGTTTATTCTAAACCCTCCATACTCCAGTAGGTAGGTAGGTACCATTTTTGTTAGTGGTACCTGCCCTAAAAAAAAACAAAACCCTGTGAGAATTATTTTACATTTAATCAACTCTCTTATAAAAAATCACAATTACTTATATACTAAAAATACAAATCTGTGTCTAACTACATATCTTCTTAAATAATATTATGTTAGGTAATGCCGTAATGTAAAAGGCATGGAAGTAATAAAGGGTGTAAGTAAAGCGTCAGCTGATAATAACTGGAAAGGCAGGAAGAAATAAAGTAAGGTACAAAACTAACGCACTTTACTGCCATAGGGAACGACATCAGACATATTTTTACACCCAGTATTATTTATAAAACAAGTAGGTAGGGTAGTAACCCGGTTTCTAGTCTTCATCATGGTGGAGTTCATAACACCCATTTTTTTAAATGTATGACATAATTTCACGAGTTTTATTACCTACCTGCTTACAACTACCTACTATAAAGAGTTATAGTTCTCACAACGGATCTCAGCCGTCGTAAAATTAGCCGTTTCGATGCGCAATGGAGCTTTTTCAAACTACTTGTCTTTGCGCATCCCAAACGGCTAACTTCACGGAAGCCTAAATCCGCTGTGCGAACTATACAAAAGTATATTTAAAATATTTTTAAAAGTATAAGTACTCTAGGTATCTATGTCAACATTAAAATACATGTAAATTTATATCTGAATAATTATTATGAAGGACTAGTATGTAATACAACACTACCTAAATACACCATCAAAACTTATTTTATTTTGAAATGGAAGTACATTAAAGTTGTAAAGGTCCTTTTATACAAACATTTTATAAAAAATTGAGACAACTTATTATAATAATACATCAATTCTTATTCCAATACTTTTATGCACATCAAAAGGTGAAAATACTTAATCTCTTGTATGCGTAGCTGGACAAAATATCATAATATTAATTATTGCTTATTTACAAAATTGATCACAGCTTAGTTAGGACCAACAATGAGTTATTGCACCATCCCTTCATACAATTGACCAAAGGTCTAACAAACAGAAAACACAATTTAAACCCTGCTATTTTACCTTAACTGCTCCTAAACAAATATCTTTTACTTGATCAATCAAGCCAAAATAAATGACTTTCCCGAACTTACATAAGTAAAAAGGAGCGACACTTTGGGTGACACAAACACATCACAAAAAAAAAACAGTCAAAAATATGGTCTTGAGGTTTGTCTGAATAATATTATCTTGTGAAGTTGTGACCTTGTGGTGGCTTCTAATCACTTTCGTGGACAGGTATTTTAGTGATTGTTTCTAGTCTACATATTTAAAATATCTTCTTCCCAGTCTTCTTTTTGTCTCTCTGAAATGGAAACAGAGGGTCGTGTGATCTGCTTGAGCTCCTCATGGGTCCGCGGGGGAATGGGGTTGTCACTGAGGTCAACATACTCTAGCGCGCGCGAACGGGCCATTCGGTCTACATCCACCTCTGAAATAAAATATAAACTTTAGTTTCATACATGTATACAAACAATAAAAATAGACACTATATTCTGACCTATATGTCACAGCTGCTAGAAAACTCAAATTTATTATGTGATTTGCGGCTTGCTAAGTATTGTCAAAGCAAACCGACTGATTTTACCGAGCAAAGGTTTTAGCCCATCAAAAATCGTCAGAAATCAACTACACCATGCAATGCAACAAGAAAACCTTGTTGAATTACCTTACAAAATATAATAGTCATATACCAATAATCTGATTGTGGTGTGCTAGTAGTGTGTGTAGAACGGGGCACTGGAACGCAATGTGAGGGAGGGCCACAAATGTGTTGTGCGAGATGTCCAGCCTTTCTAAGCATGCCAGGGTGCACATCTCATCCGGCAATTTTGCTATTTGGTTATTTGAGAGATTTAAATCTGTAAAATGAAGAAGATTAGGTACTATTATTTTATTGCTAGCTAGAAATGCATCTCTTTTCTTTTTTTATGATCTGAAGATGACAAAGAAAAACAAAAAAGTTTTTATTATTTTGTCCCGCTGCTGAGCAAAACCCTCTTCAGAGATTTCCTAACTCTACTGTGTAATGGCGTCTACTGGGTATACTAAATTAAATAAAGAATAAAGGTATAAAATGTACTCCAGTTTGTGATCTACTCGATTAATAAATAGCATTATGTAGTAAAAATACATACCTGTAATTAAACTAAACTTGACTGCAAACTTAGGTGGTATTTTGGTAATGACATTCCCACTGAGATCACAGCTTTTGAGCTCCGTGTGTCGCATCAGGTGGTACACTGCATCGGGTACTTGCATTAGCTGACATTCTGATAAGTCTGTAATAGAAAAGGGCATTGTAAATTCTAGTAAGCATATTACTAAATAAAATGTAGGGTTGTAGGTATTAGGTAGGTAGGTACTTAGAGGTACAAAATTATTTTATAGGTAAATAAGTACCGTACAAGAATGATTTATATTACCGGAAAATAATACATTTTATTCATAAATTATTATGTTCTACTCAGTACTTTAAAATAAGTCCTAATTCCATAACAAATCTAACCATTTTAACGAACTAGAGCAGTGCTAGAATTCGAGCAAACACGCATCAAAATTACGTCATGCTGAACAGTGATATCGAAACCAAGTTACTTTACGATCGAAACTACCGATCTGCTACGATCTGTCATTATTCTGAGAGAAAAGCTGTGTTTTATACGTACCTAATTTCGACCTTACCTAAAGCTTGAGACTCCTGAGCTTCCTCGCACCTTAATATGACTCGCGTTACAGCAACAGCCATTGTTTCACAATATGATTGCACTGCGCACGCATTCACAAAACCTTGTTCTTAACTGCTGTTCATAGTTACTATACTACAGCGCCAGCGTGAGCTTAAGAACTATTTTTAAATCTGATATGAATGTCACAAATA
This sequence comes from Colostygia pectinataria, assembly GCA_951394395.1. NCBI lineage: Eukaryota > Metazoa > Arthropoda > Insecta > Lepidoptera > Geometridae > Colostygia > Colostygia pectinataria. Next base: position 3,734,917 of record OX596351.1, on the reverse strand, counting down.
GACTGCTCACTGCGGAACTTGATGAAAGGAAAGTTTTAGTAAGTAGTATAATGGTACCCCTTAGACTTACAGAGATAGGTAGGCACCCAAGTAAAACTACTCTACATTTTTTTGGGGAATTTTGAATTTACGTTCGATTTTATGAAGGAATCCAACCCAAGCCCTTAGAGAATGTCTCTATTAGAACATTGTAGGATAGCCTAGCTTCTTCTCTCGACCTCTTCAATCGTATTTTTATTCTGTGTTCAGTTTTGACGCCCTCTGTCGATCAATTTTCGTAAGTCGAGATCGACGATGTGCTGTCACCTGTCAGCTGTGAATGAACTGGGTTCAATGACCAGCGACAGCTGATTGGCTTAACCAAACTACTACTACATTTTATTCAAATTTCGAAATATCGTTCAGTCAGCAGTTAGTTTGACCTCTAAATTCAACACATTCGTGTAACGGCTTCAAGTGCGTTAGCTACTTTATCTTGTTCTCGTAATTTTCGTATCGTATTGTTTTCGTTTTCGTTTAATTTATCGTAATTGAGTATTGTGTGCAAGCAGTTTCGTTGAGTGCTAGGAAGCAGGAGATTTCGCGCCAGCCCCCACGGTATTTGAGCGTTCGGTATAGGTGTAAGTTGAACCGAAGCTAGTCCAGACAAGTCGGAGGTAATACGAAGCCATACCTTCCCATTCCGTGGGCGCTGTTCCAGGAAGAAGCAGCCAGGTTAGTGAAATCCTTTGCTCCTAACTGCACTCATAATTTGGTTAATTATAGTTTTTTATCGTGTTTAACTTCATAATTGTTTAACGTGTTTCGTATTTAGTTTGTTAGCAAAAAAGATTAATTTACAGTCCACTCAAAATCGTACATTTTGGTCCTACGAAGCCAGATAAATTGTGATAAGGCACCTTTGGATTTTGGCCTTCAGCTATATTATCAACTATCGACCGATATTTCGAATATTTGAATAACATTTTTTCTTTTGTCGTACCTATCCTGGTAATTTCGCTGGTCATTGAATTCTCGTTTGTTTACTGTGGGTAGGTTGGGTTAAACGTGTGATTGTCACCTGTCATCTTTTCGTTGTCATTTTGTCAACATCACTCAAAGTGACTTTGACGTTTCTTTTTCGGTCTGACAGGTCGACAATCAAACGTATATTCTAAAACTGACCAGGTGTTAGTTCCTATCTGTACCGGTCGTGAAAATAGCCCCTTAACTCCTTACGTGTTTCTATCTTTATTTTGCTTTGCATTTTGTTTGTTTTGTTGATTTGGCTGTTCCCTCTTTCGTGTCGTTTCCAGCCAGGTTAACTTGACTATATTATTATGCCAATGGATACACGTAAGGGAGTTTTGGAGAAAGACACCATGGCAGATAGCGATCGGGTCTCGCGTGATTATGCTAATATGAGGTTAGAGCTGTTAGATACTTCAGATTTGGTAGGTGTTTCGGAACAGGAAGTAACAGCTCTGGCCTCAGAGTTTCACGCCGCGCAGAAGAATCTGTTAATGCGCTTGCCAACGGCTGATAGGAACAGTGAGTTCGCTTACACTGTGGCATTTGACAAAAGGTTACATAGTGTTATGGCCAGACTTAGGCTGGCTGAAGTTAAGCCAATGAGAGAAAGTCACAGTAGTTTAGCGAAACTACCAAAAATAAGTATAAGGCCATTTGACGGTAAGCTAGAGAATTGGGTGTCGTTTAAGGAGCTGTATGACTCACTCATACACAAAAGGGACATGCCAGATGTCGAAAAGTTGCACTACTTACTGTCGAGTGTTAATGGGTCGGCATATGACCTGATTAAAAACTATCCGTTGTCCGAAAGTAGTTATCTTCTAGCATATCGGGCACTTAGCAAGTACTACGATAGGAAGAGAATTATTGCCACAAATTACTATGACCGTTTGCTTAACTGTGAAGTAGTGAAAAATACAAGTAGCTCTGAGTTAGAACGACTTCATCGAACCTTCGCAGAAAACTTAGCCATCCTGTCTAAGTATAATTTGCCCGACCAGAACTTTATGCTGTTTCAGTTGGTTTGGTCAAAATTAGATTCTTCCACTCGGGAAGCTTTCGAACTTCAGCTGGGGTCAGAAGTCGACATCCCCCAGTATGAAGACATTATGTCGTATATTGAAAAACGTTCTCGTGCGTTACAAAATTGTCAACAGCCGGTTCTTACAAAACTGGCTACCAGTGAGAACAAAACCTCTTTGTTGGTTGCTTCCGAGGAAGGATGTGTAGTGTGTGCAGAGGTGGGCCACAAGATTGAGAGCTGCTCGAGCTTCAACAATCAGTTGCCTACTGAAAGGTTCCAAACAGTGAAGGATAAGAAGTTGTGCATACTGTGCTTGAAACCTTCGCATTCGGTAAAAACTTGTTTATCAAATGCGAAGTGTGGCCAGTGCAACTACAGCCATCACTCACTGCTCCATTTCGAACAGGAACCTGAACCAGTAGTCCAGCCTTCTATTGCACAGGTGGCATTGGCTGCATACACCCCACACACAGAGGCATTGTTCTCTACAGCTATCGTTCTAATTAGGAATAAATTTAATAATTTGGTCCGAGCTCGTATCCTGCTTGACAGTGCCAGTGCCTGTAATTTCATAACTAGGTCCTGTGCACACCGCCTAGGGCTGAAAATAAACTATCGTCGTCAGTCGGTAAGCGGTATAGGTCGAGCATCAACTGCTACACTCGGGTCAGTTTCGTGTGAGTTAGTTCCCACTAGTGGGGACTTCTCAAATAAACTTTCGTTGGAGGCCTCCGTGCTTCCTGCAATTTGCTCAGACATGCCATCTGAGGAAATTGATACTTCGTCGTGGCATCATATAGATCAGTTAAACCTCGCCGATCCTGAGTTTTACAAACCAGGACCGGTTGACATGCTAGTCAGTGTTAACGTTCTCGCTTCTGCGTTAAGGCCTGGGCTAGTTAAGGGTAGTCCTGGTCAACCCATCGCTATCCCCACTACTTTCGGGTGGATACTGATGGGTGACTGCGCAGTTAACACTGGCCTGTCTCGTTATCGTAGCAACTCTGGAGTCCATAGAAGGAGTTGCTTCTTCGTTTCAAGTCCAACGACGGATAGCTCTACCGGTTGGATTAGTGGATTACAACCTGTTGACCCGCTCAACCCCGCGGTTACAAAAATAGAGATGCCTTGTGACAATCACAAGGAGACTCATTGTCGTCGAACTTCTGATTGTAGGTTGGCCGTCGCTAAACCTCATCTCGTGGACTTCCCAAAAGTTGCTCTCGATCGGTTTCACATTTTTGAACCGCGTCCCGCAGCGTCATTGGGTTTTTCAACTGGCGGTTTGGAGGTTTGTCGGAGAGAAGAAGTTGATTCTTCCCCTTCAAACGTCCGGGTCTTGCGACCTGACTTTAAGTCCACGCCGTCGCTTTCGCCTATTCTTGTTGATAGTGCGCTCGGCGACGTAGGGGGATCATTGACTGATGTGTCGCTGCCTGGGAGCACGTTGCAAAAAGGCAGAAACTTGTCGGTTTCGTCATCGCCGATCGCCTCTTTCGCAAATGTTAATCTGTCGTTGTTGCTGTCGTTATTTTTATCGTTGTCTGTGTTGATGTTGTTGTCGTTGTTGTTATCGTTTTCGTTGTCGTTGTCGTTTTCGTTACTGTCGTTGTCGTTGTCAATCTCGTTTTTATGGTCGTTGTCGTTCAACGTACCCTATCGTACCCTTCACACTATGCCGCTTTCGGTTTTGTCGGTGGCGCATGAGTGGATGAAGTCTGGTCCGACACGGTGGTCGGATCCGAACTGCTGGTTGGGTTTGACATGGTGGTCGGCTCTGACACGGTGGTTGGGTTCGAAATACTGGTTGGGTCGCACATGGTGGTCGGCTCCGGCATGTTGGTTGACATCTCAACTCAGAGCTCATAGCGCTGTGTTTTGAGCCCATGTTCCTTCTTAACCATTAACTATCGTATCGTCAAATGGTTTTATAATAAGTTAGGTTAAATTTCTCGTTATTTTGTATCTTTCGTTAGTTTAGTTATAGTCTCGTTAAAATACTGTGTATTTTGGTGGTCGGAATGTTCAGTTTTGACGCCCTCTGTCGATCAATTTTCGTAAGTCGAGATCGACGATGTGCTGTCACCTGTCAGCTGTGAATGAACTGGGTTCAATGACCAGCGACAGCTGATTGGCTTAACCAAACTACTACTACATTTTATTCAAATTTCGAAATATCGTTCAGTCAGCAGTTAGTTTGACCTCTAAATTCAACACATTCGTGTAACGGCTTCAAGTGCGTTAGCTACTTTATCTTGTTCTCGTAATTTTCGTATCGTATTGTTTTCGTTTTCGTTTAATTTATCGTAATTGAGTATTGTGTGCAAGCAGTTTCGTTGAGTGCTAGGAAGCAGGAGATTTCGCGCCAGCCCCCACGGTATTTGAGCGTTCGGTATAGGTGTAAGTTGAACCGAAGCTAGTCCAGACAAGTCGGAGGTAATACGAAGCCATACCTTCCCATTCCGTGGGCGCTGTTCCAGGAAGAAGCAGCCAGGTTAGTGAAATCCTTTGCTCCTAACTGCACTCATAATTTGGTTAATTATAGTTTTTTATCGTGTTTAACTTCATAATTGTTTAACGTGTTTCGTATTTAGTTTGTTAGCAAAAAAGATTAATTTACAGTCCACTCAAAATCGTACATTCTGGTAACACTAAATTAGACACAAAATAAATTGTCAGTAACACTTCTAGGAAATGTCACTTGTCATCGTAAGTTGACGTCAAAGACACAAGTTGTCATTTTTAGCGCAAAAACCTGTGCATATGATTTCCGTGATAGGCTGTGAAAAAATCAGCTATGTAGATTTGAGTTCGATGAATGCAAAATATACTATAATCTTAGTGTGTTTTGTTTTGAGCTTGCAAGAATCTAAAGAATCAGGTATCTCGGCAGCCTCGCCTAAAGTTGGGTCTTATGTGTCTTATACCAATGTTCGGTACACATAGGTACAAAAAAATGTGAATTACTTTTAAAAAAAATGAAATTGTCTTTCAAAAAATAAACAAGGAATAGAAAAGTTGTGTTTTGGGGTTGTGTGGGAATAACCCGTTTTCTACTGCTTCCCTACTTCGTTATTATATTAATGGTCTGTAAGGGCCTTTAATTTTGGATTTTTTTTATGCAAGAGCCTCAGAATAATGACTAGTAAACAGTACACAAATGCTCAAAAGCACATAATATCTAGGTAGGTACTCACACTCACAAACCTAGTTATACATAGGTACATAGGTAGCGTCGGTCAACTTAATAAACTTAGAATAATAAAAAAAATATTTTTAATTCTGTAATAACAATGAAACTCTTCATTCTGTCTGTTGGAATGGACGGGATGAAGAGATTCAGTATCTAGATACCCGTTTCATTTCAAAAATTACAAACAAAGAAGACTTTGTCTAGTTAGGTATTTCATAAACTTAAACCTCTTATCTTTTCCTTCTGAAGCCTACTAGATCAGATACCTATAGTTTTTATCAGTTCTACTCATGGTAGAGCCTTAGGATGTGTGTGGGTACCCCATAAAGGTATATTTTACTCTTTGGTGGGTACTTCATTGTAATAATCTGTGTCACTTTTCTATTCTATCCTACTACTCACTCTGTGATCCTACCTACACTATATTACAAGGAAGTGTAGGTATAGGAATGATTGGTAGCGAACGAAGCGACAACCGACCGACCGACCGAAGCGTGGCGACGACCTGAGCAAAATTACTCAACTTCTATGTTTTTAAATATCTTATATTATATTATCTAGTACCCATACATGATACATAACACAAGTTCTGCTTAGCTCGGGGCTAGATGATGGTGTGTGAATTGTCTGGCATTATTTATTTATTTTGCTAGAGTAATCAAGGAGCGCTTGAGAAATAATACAACCTAAGTAAAAAGTACTGACCTAAGCTACCGTTGTGCTACCGTACCGTCGTCGGTCGGTCGGCGTCGTCGTAGCACAGAATTAACTACCTACCTTGCTACAGTGCTGCCTAAGCACAGAACGTATTACTGGCTTATGGTAAAATAAATAGCTTGTTCGTCGACGCGAATAGATTAATGTTTTGTTGTAGTTAATGCGCGGAATGGAACCATGTGTGCGTCTTCCGCATGTTAGCGCACATTGCGCCTTCCGGGAACTAATATGGGTTGAATTTAATTCAAGTAGAAGCAACAGCTTATACATTAAGGTTTAATACCTCTATCATCATCTAATAAAATATGTTATTAGATTTATACTTAGATTCTAATCTATATTATAAGCATTAATTATCACGAATAATAATCATTTATTGTCACGAAAAAGAAAACCAGTCAGCTGAGAGAGAGTTATTGTTAGGTACATAAGTAAGTAGTAAGTACCTACTGCAATAAATAATTATTTTATGTAGTAGGTACCTAGATTCTACACTTACCTACACGCACACACATCTTACCTACGATGCCATTGTTTTACAAAGATTGTATATCAGAAAAATGTGAGCAATGATTTCCTAAAATGAATTCGCAACAAAGGCCACACTTACACAGGAAACAGGTTGTCGGTGCCCCAGGCGCCGGTACTGCGTAGGTAGGAACCTACTACTTCTTACGTTACCACTTACCACTCATTTGAATCAATGAACACCTACGCCTCGTAACGTAATCATGGTTATTTTTATTTTATTTGCATAACTTTAGAGGTACTTGGCCTTTGATTCGTTGGATAGCGGATTAAAGAGATGCGTTTTTGTTTTGAGTTTGTTTGCGTGGTGTAGATGAGTGTAAGTACGAACGTAACCAGCTACGTAGAAGGATTTTTTATTATTAGTTTGTAACCGGGTTACGAACTAATAATGCAATTTTGTGTTTCTGTCAATGTACCTACTCTGTTGTGCGTGCGGACGCTATTGAGTAGACCGAAGGTTTACAAATTCCTTGGTAGGTAGGTACTCGTAGGTAAGGTTATATAAATGGTTTTTCATTATTTACTTTAGTCTATCTATCTTACATGTAGGTACCGAGTAAATCGATCAAGTTTTTTTGTCAAATTATTAGATCATTCATTAGATCATTGTTGGAAATCGAGACGGGCGCGGGCGGCGCAATAATAAAATATTCGAGCGCGCGCACCTGGTAGCGGTTAAGGGGAGGTCATTGACATGCGCGGGTCATTGAACGCGCGGGCTATAGACTCGCGGGTCATTGACACGCACCACGCACTCCCGTCTCGATTTCCAACAAGGATAACTAATAATTGACACAAACATTGATTTTGAACACAAAATGTATTAAAAAAAGGTACCAACTTGTATATTTTGAGAAAACTATTCATCTATTTGTTTTTTTTTAAATAATATAAACAGCGCTGGTAGATAAGCGGTAGCAACCAGCTTTTTCTATCAGTTTTAAAGGCCGTAAACCTGGCCACGGTCAGTTTCACAATTTTTTACACGATATCTTCGTTTACGAAAGTACCTACTACCTATGTAGCAAACGCTGCCTACCTACCTAGTTAGTGTTGCAAAATGAGGTGGTAGTGTAGATAAATACCTCGTTATCATTCAAACCAGATGTCATAAGTTTTTTAAGCCGTTATGTCATGTTTTTTTTGCATAGAGACGAAATACTACATACAGAAAAAAGCACTATTGTCCTTCCATGATAATAATCGCGCCATAAGCGTAACATTACCACCTCTACTTATCTTGGTTTAATGCGTGGTACGCGGTAGGTACCTAGAGTTAGCGAATTTCGTAATCGGTAACAATCTCCACAAACAACAAAACATTATGCAGCTCATAGTTGGTGACAAAAAGCAACATAATGGTTGAGCAACCGGAACTAATCTAACAAAAACTTTAGAACAACGTTGTTAGAGGGTTGATACCTATAACATTTCGTTGCTTAGTGCTCGGTTACGGAAAAACTGTTATAGATGCGGAAACCGGAAATGAGATCATGGAAACAAGTGGAAACTGTGTTTGTCATAGTTTTGTATTTCGAATTTAACATCTAAAAAAATGTTGTGTCAGAAGTTTGATCAATAAGAGGGGGAAAATTTTGTTTCTAATTAATCCGTGATTTGCTTTAGGTACCATACATAAAGTACTTATTATGGAAGTGAGTGACCTCATTTCAATAAGTTGATAGTGATGGGATAATGATCCACTTTTATTAGGTCCTATTTACGTACCTGTCTCATTACTAATAAAACAACGCAATAAGATGTTGATAAGATTATACGTATTAGTAAGTAGGTGAGCAGTCCATAATCCATATACCTAGGTAGCTTCTGTGTTTACAAACACTAGTGTACAATTTTCCTATGCAACAATCCTGAGTAGTTAGGTAATCATCCTGACTCTATGTTCCCTCTTTTAGTAAGAGTACCTAACTCTCTGACTGGTCTCCGGCCGGAAAATTGCAAGTCATGGAATCTTTTGTTCCGCAGCGGGTGTTGAACCCGCACTTGTCGCGCGTTACAACAGCTGACTGCAATGTGTATATATACATTATAGCTACATCGTATTGAAACTTGGTTTCGCAAAAAGGCTAGGCTCACCTAATTGGCTGTTCTCCTGAGCTTCCTCGCATCTGCTCACGACCCTAATGATGGCTCTCCCCGCAAGCCTGGCGCAGATCATCATCGGAGCCGCGCGAGGGTCGCCTTCCTCAGCCTCTGCTGGCAACCTCGCACCGCCATCGTAATCCGCAGGAGGCCTCATCACTATATCACTGCACTGCACTGTATCAATCCTTTCTCGCTATACTCCGATCGGTAGGTTTTCACAAATAAGTCTTTCACCAGCTGATTAAAATCGTGTCATCTACGACCGCACCGAAACGCAACGCGCCTGGGTTCGCGGCAGCACTCTGCAAAAATTCGAGCTCCGCATCTGCACCCTGCTTTTATATTGATGCCAAAACAAAGAAGCGTGGTGCGCGAGCGAGACGCCGACAATAACAAATGCAGACGTAGGTGCCTCTCGCTCGCACTGTCTGCTGCGCACTTCAGGAAGCACGCGGAAAATACATGAGGATCAAGAATTGAAATCCTAAAACATAAATCACAAAGGGCGCGTTTCCCGCTTGGAAAATCACGGGTGATTTTCGTTTCAGGCAGGATGCATTGTCACGTTTTGAATGCGCAGTGTGTTTTCTCGATCCTGCCTGCTCGGAGATCGCCTTTGTTTGCGGTTGAATAATTGTTTGAATGCTGCTCGTTGATCAATGTGAAAGGCCGGGCCGCGCTCGTTTTCCAGCCTAATTCACAATGTGCCGTCCATCACAAGCGCATGTGTTGCAAATTATTGCGGACGTTTGGAGTGTCTAGCGTCCGAATGCGGCTTCTGATAATGACTCAGAATCAGAATCGAATTAAAATATTCTACTAAATCTGTTACGAATGCTCGTGATTGAGTAACTATATTATCTCAACCGACTTTCACATTATTTTACGATTCCTGGTATTGTACCTAATTATGTAAAAAATTTGCTGATTTACCTGCTCTTAGCTTGAAACAAGTTGATATACTTCGTGCTAACAAACGGCCTTGATCAACAAAACTATGCGTTAAACAAATCGTGACTGAAACCGGTTCTAAAGACAAAAAGTGTTTTTAATCTGAATAATTACTATCAAGGATAACTTTAGACAGAGTTAATAGGAAACTTTTCTTTTTTGGAAATAGAATAGAGGCAGACTTATCTACTAAATAGAGCCGTTAGTTACACTGCTAGAAGACATTCTAGATCTATTCTAGACTATCACGTTCGAAACTCCTAAAAGTGAGACTTTTACTGGGCGAAAAGGTAGGTAGGTAAAATCTTTGTAAAAAATTATTAATAAGTAGGTAGGTATTTATCTATGCATAAATTGCGTTAAAAAAATCCTTACTGTAAAAAAGATTGTTTTACCTACACGTTGGCCAAAGAGAGACGCAGATTTTCATCAGCCAAGGCAACCTTGAATAACTGCCAAACTGTATTCCTGACTTCGTACTCCAAATGTAAGTATTTTAAAATCTATTTATTTTAAGATAAACAAGGAATAAACTGGTTAGCACGGGTTGTTTTTCTTTTATAAAAATATTGAGCCCGAGGCTGGTCTGGTTGTGAAAAATTGTAAAACAAAAATCAGGTAACTGAGTAGGCAGGTAAATATTATAAAAGCTCATAAAAAATACCAGTTGAAGCGTTTTCCCTCATCATTTGAGTCAGTGTCAGTCAGTAGAGTAGACAGGTACCTATGTAAGTACGATTTTTTCGTCAAGGGAGTAGTATTTTAATAAACCACAATTAAACTAACATTTTATTTAACACAGCGACCTCGATTCTATATTTCCTACTCACTGACCCGGTTTTTGGAACATCTGCGTATATTTATTGAGAGATTTATAGCATTCACGATTAGTTGGCGGAAAATTTCTTGTTCACCTAATTTTTGTATGACTTCTCTGTGTATGTAAAATCTCTTCTGAGCTGAAAAGCGGAGTAGGTATGTCATCATCATCATCATAATGACAGCCTTCTTATGTGCCACTGCTGGGACACTGGCCTACTCTCAAGCGAGAGTAATTGGGTCTTAATCCACCACGCTGACACGATGTGGATCGGAGGATGGCACATGTCTTTCGAATTGTTAGTTCTTGGACATGCCGGTTTCTTTACGATGAAATCGCTTATCACTGGCATAATATTGCGCGCATATTTTTTTTGGATAGAAAAATACATCGGTGCACGAACGGATTCGAACCCACGACCTTAGGATCGGAAGGAAGGTTACTATCACTAGACCACCAGTGCTCTCGTCGTGTCGGCAGAGTAGTATTAACAAATAAAATGTTGTTCTGATTCAGTCTGGGTTAGATTCATAGCGATGACAAAGCTTTCTTGATCTTTGGAATCACGTTGTGAGTGGATGGTGGTACAGCAAACACGATCATTTTAGCCGTAAATGTTTTGCAATCTGGTCCAATGATCTACCTACATTATTCTACATCAAAGAGGTAAGATTCTGAGCTTTCGCGGTAATAGGTATTAATAGGAACAAAAGGAAAAATAGGTACATAAACCTACTTATAAAATGTTGTTAGTTTAACATTATTATAGTGCAATATGTCTAGGTCCTGACCTGACCAAAGTAATGTTCTACTAAAAAGTTGTTTTCTGTAAAACATCAGGCCCATTCAAACACCACAAACCATTACTTTGTTAGTAAACAGAGGCCCAAGAAAGCAGACGCTCATTATGACGCACCAAATTTTCCGCCCCATCCGCTGACAGTTCGCAGAAGTTTTTTCACCGAAAGCTGAGGTCGATCCTTTGTGCTATTTCAGGCAAACCTGGACACGAGCCAGGCGAACTTCGACGTAGTTCAACACGCGTAAGGTTCTTTGAGCTTGGAGCTTGCTTCTCCAAAAAACGGTCTAAACATATTTCCGTAAGGTTGATATTGCTGTCTTGATTACAAATGTTATTACTATTGCAAATCTTGAGGACGCATTTTCTTTGTTTATAGACAAAAATCATGGGATTGTTGTCGCTGTGTAAATGACAACACCTGCCGGTTCGGTTTTATTGAAATGATTTCTCCGTACAATCATAAAATTCTGCACTGGCCAAACACAGTAAACTAAAATAAGGTCGTTGTGAACTAAGACTGTAGCAAACTACATGTGTTCTTGTTGTTGTTACGCCTGCAACACGCCTTTTCTGATCAAGACAGATTCTGGATACAGTAGTAGGTAGCGATGTTGAGTAAGTAAATATAGTAAGCAGTGGTGTGGACGTGTGTCTAGCGAAGGCAAGCCACGACGAAAGCGGTTGCTTTTTCGTTTGCTGGCAATCGGTAGAATGCTCACCGGTTTTATTGCTATCACTTGATGCTCTTCGCTTGATTTCGCTCGTTAGGTGTGTGCCGGGCATCAGGTTGTTGCATATAAGCTGCGCGTCAACGGCGCAGTAGAGTAGCATGAGCTCCTACTATCCCAACCTAGTATATTAATGCACCCCAGGTGTTGTATATAGGGTATTTTATTATTAGTGCACAATATTCAAAAAATATGTTCCATACACACAAAAAAAATACATGTACTTTTTTTTACATTTGGCCTGAAATATCTCGAGTAAACCGATTACGTTTTTCTGGTCAATTATTAATTATCCTTGTTGGAAATCGAAAGGGGAGCGCGTGGCGCATGTCAATGACCTGCGCGTTAATGAAGCGCGTGTCAATAACCCGCGCGTAATGACCTGCGCGTGTCAATGACCCCCCTATAACCGCTACGGGGCGCGCGTGCTCGAATATTTAATTATTACGCGATTTCCAACAATGATAAATAATAATTGACCAAAAAAACGTAGGTAAATAAAAGTCTAGTTACAATGAACAACAGTATATTTATAACGGGGTGTGTGGCGCGGCAGTGTCAGCTGTCTGCTGCGCGAGCTGCGCGGCGGCGCAGCAGTGCAGCATAAGTGCGGTGAGTGCGCATGCGCGGTGCTCGCCGCACTCGCCGCTGCCCGCGTCCTCCGCCGACAACTCCTCGCGGACACCTTGCAACTGGAAACACAAGACATGAAAACACAGTCAAATCTCAAATAGGACTTGGCGCAAGAACTAGAATCCAAGCAAAAAAACTAAAAAAAGAATCTAGTTAGACGACCTCGGTAGCTCAGGGGGTGGGTGTTCGGTTGAGTTGCGGGTTCGATTCATAAATCTGTAAATATTTGCTTCAAGCCTGGGTATTATTGAAAGAAGACTACATTATGAAGTCCTTCAAAAAGAGAGTTTTGAAATTTTTAAACGGTCGGCAACTCGCGATTCCTCTGGTATTGCAAGCACTTTACATCAGGTGGGCCGTATGCTTGTTTGCCACTTTGGTGGTGTAAAAAAAATGATACTAGTAGTTTCTAGTTAGATTCCCCACGCACGTTACAGGTTGATAGAGGTATTACTAGTAAAGGACCATGTATGCGACTGTTGGATATGTTATTGTGTGTATTTATGAGCTCTATCAAAGAGCGTACTTGTGTGTACAAAGAGCTTCTTTGTGCTAAGCTCGCTTGGGAAATACATACTACTCTATTTATTTCCGCAGCCAAGCAGAATTACATTTTTATGTTCTGGATCGAGAAAAGACAAAACTGGTGGTTCAACTGATAAGCATTCGCGTAATTCTTGAGATACGATATCACAATAGTAATGAAAGAGTTCCGAGAATAAAATATAAACTAAATAATAGTTTTCCCTTTGCCCTTTCAGTAGCGGAAACGTAAATGAAATTGCACGTGAACTCACTGTTACATCGACCGACATGCGCCTAGCTGTGCGATTCGCTGGACTGTTGCCAATCTATCCCTTATTTATTTCTACAAAACAAACGTGCGTTTGCACAGTCAAATTGACTTTATCATTGGAGTTTGTCACGAAGAAAATTAGATGCCTAATTAAACGAATTATCGTGTAAGGCTGCGTTTCCACCAGAGATCACCACATCCTCGAATATTAGTAACTATTGAAGCTGTCAGAGCAAAGTGCGTTGGAACTGGCGTAAGTTGTAAGACGTATCACAGTGATTCTTGTATTTTATTGAATAAGCTCTTTTGACTTTGACTTGACTAAAAAGTTTACGGTTCTTACCATGTCATGTACCTGTTGCAAGGAGAGTTTACGGTTATTACCATGTCATATCTGTCGCAAGGAGAGTTTACGGTTATTACCTCGTCATATCTGTCGCAAGGAGAGTTTACTGTTCTTACCATGTCATATCTGTCGCAAGGAGAGTTTACGGTTCTTACCATGTCATGTATCTGTCGCAAGGAGAGTTTACGGTTCTTACCATGTCATGTATCTGTCGCAAGGAGAGTTTACGGTTCTTACCATGTCATGTATCTGTTGCAAGGAGAGCGTCGCGGCGAGGTGCGGCGCGGAGTCCCTGGCGCAGGCCAGCAGCGCGTCCGGCGGCAGCGCGCTGCGCAGCGCCGGCTGCAGCGCCGCCGCCACGCCGCCGCCACCCCCCCACGCCGCGCCGCAACCCGAGAACGGGTTCCCCGCACCCACCCCCGCCGGCGCAGACTCCAGCGACTGCTTCCTTTATCGTGTTCAAACTATTACAGGCTGATGACTTTGCTCTTTTCGAGCGTATAAACAAAAAAGGCCGCGTTGGCGAAAAACGCATCGAAAACTTGAAGCAGGGACGCACACATAGAAAGTTTCTACATAGACACATAGAAATTGTATATGTGTGCGCCACACTAAGATTACGTAAAAATAATGTTGCCTGCACCTTATCCCAGAGTCCCGTAGGGCCTAGGTCTACTGCTGGTAGATAATTCGTAAAGAAGATGTTAAAAGACATTAAGAATAATCTAGACATCAGAGAATTGATTGAAAATTCTCGAAAAATGCACATCTTAAGCAAACGCTCTAAGCTTAAGTTAAAAGAAGACGTTTTGTTTGGTAGAGAATAATTTAGATGTTTTGGTCGTTTAAATAATGATTGACCAGTACATTAAAAGCTAAGACCAACTTTATCATAAACTCTAACATGATTGTGTGGCCTAGAACTGTTCGTCACTGTGCGTTCGTATCAGAAGGGTTAAAGAGTTGTATGTCTATAAATGTACTGACTCGGGGTCGTTGTATAGGAAGCTATTCAATGCTTGGTGACCTTTGTTTTATACTATAATAGGTCAATTAATTGTAAGAATGAGTCAACGTATCCTTGGCTTTCAATAAAGTAAGCTAAAGTTTACTACCAGTAGATAATTAATAAAAGAGATATATTTTTTTGACATAACATCATTGCTTTTGGTGTTGGAAGTTACTTGGTTTTTCGGGGGTATTTGGTAATCTGAGGGTGCACTAAAACACTAAGGAATTAATTTCCATAATACTTACCTACAATCATATGAAAAAAAAAAACAAACTTGTTATTTTGTATTATTATTATATTATTGCTCGAGTCGTTTAGCTAATAATGTAAGAAATTGCAATGATAAATAAAAACACATTAAAATGTACTACTTGTACTTAGAAGTAAAAACTAACTCCGCACCAAAAGAGAACCTTTTCGTTTATAGACCTCTAAAAAATGTATACAAAATACTTGTCTTTGCTTCTTAAATTTTATAAATTACGACTTTTATAGTTTATATTTTATACCATCAAATGTGTATTTTAAAACATTTTAATTCTGAAGCACCGTTAAATCTTATCTCAATATGTGCTTTTGGCGCGGTGTTTCCATACACATCCACACAAGTAAATCATCATAATTATTGGCCTCTACGTCTATTTCAGACGGTTTAAAGAGTGTATTGAGATTGCACTTTTCTGGTGGCTAAACAAACCAATACGGGAGCGGACAGAACGGCCACTGTTGTTGCAAACAAATGAACCAATTGACGGGTCGCTTCGTTGGCATGCCATGGCAAGAAAATAAATATACGAGCATATAACTACCTGGGTGTGTGGCTAGGCGAAGGCGGCAGGGACCTCGAGGAAGCACAGGTTCTGGGTGCGGCGAGGGAATGAGCAGAGCCGGCGCGGCGGAGCCCTGCTACGAGGGCGCTCATGGGTCCGCCACCTAGAACCATTTGCCATGAAGAATCTACCCATCATCGATGGACGGGGCGGAACTGTCGCGTCTTACCGATCGCAGTAACTTTATCTATTTTTATTTATTAATCTGTGGTGAAATCGCTTCCGTCCGCTGTCGTCGAGGACTCAACTTAAACCTTACCGCGCAAGTCTTGAACGGTAAAGTTCGTTTTGGTTCTAGTTCAGTTTTAGTTGTGACACTTGCTTTTCTAATTGAATATAAATAAGATCGATTATTATTAAATTTCATTATGCTAACTAGTCACCTGACAGAGTGGTCCTACTCTGCTTGGCACACGATTGTTTGGCTACCATTCAAAGCGACAATAACGTGGCCGCAATGGAAACATACAAGATGTACCTACAGATATTGTATATGTGGTTAAAATATATATAGATGTACCTACAGATATTGTATATGTGGTAACTCGTATGACCATGATTCATTTATTTTACTACGAGAACGAGCACACTCAATGGAGAAAAGTATGTACGATTCTTACATATCAAATATTGAAAATTGCATTAAAGTAAATCCCCGCGCTTTTTGGTCGTTTGTAAAAAGTAAAAACCACTCAAACTCGTACCCCTCTGTGCTTAATTATGGTGACCGTTCTTCTGACCAGGGTGACCAGATATGTAACTTCTTTGGAGAATATTTTCATTCAACTTTTCTTGATAATCCCCTTACAGATAGCCAGGTTAATTCATATTGTGAATTTGATTACGAGTCTTCCGTCGACATTAGTACGGTCGAAGTTCTAGAGGAAAATGTTTTTAAGTTGTTAAAATCCTTAGATTTAACTAAATCAGCTGGCCCCGACAACGTCCCTGCAATTTTGATAGTTAAATGTGCCAATAGCCTCGTACTTCCTCTCTCACTCCTCTATCGTCGCTCCCTTACTGAAGGCATCATGCCCAGTATTTGGAAGGCTGCTTACATTACACCTATTCACAAAAAAGGCCCCAAGAACCAAGTCGAAAACTATAGACCTATATCCAAGTTGTGTTTGTTTGCCAAAGTCTTGGAAAAAATAGTTTACTCACAATTATATTCTGCACTCAAGCACAGCCTTTCATTAAACCAGCATGGATTTCTGAGAGGTAGGTCTACCACTTCTAATCTTTTACTTTGCTCTGAGTTCTTGTCTCGGTATATGTCGGAACCCTCGCAAGTTGACATTGTTTATACAGATTATTCTAAATGTTTTGATCGAATCGATCATTTAGTCCTGTTGGAGAAGCTTCAACGAATGGGTATCAGGGGAAATTTGTTTAGATGGTTTACATCTTATGTTCGAAATCGGTGCCAAACTGTAGTTCTGGGTGGTTACTCTTCGTTGTCTATAAACATCCCCTCTGGTGTTCCTCAAGGATCATTATTAGGGCCATTGCTTTTTACAATTTTTGTAAATGACATATCTTCTTGCTTTATTCACTCCAAAATACTTTTGTACGCCGATGATATGAAAATTTTACGCCAAATAAATGGTATTGACGATGCTCTTCGACTACAGGATGACCTTGACAGATTCCAAAACTACTGTACTCTAAACAAATTAGATTTAAATGTTTCTAAATGTTATGCATGCTCTTTTACTCGTAAACCCACAAAATTCATTTTTAATTATACATTTTACAACTCAGAACTAACTAGAGTAGATATGATAAAAGACTTAGGAATAACATTCGACAGTAAATTGTTATTCGAGGAACATATAGGTACTATTGTGAAGAAGGCATCTCGTGCACTTGGTTTTGTACTCAGAATGTCGGCAGAATTTTCAAGTATCAAAACTTTCAAAATACTTTACTGTGCGTACGTACGTAGTCATCTTGAATATGCTTCACAGGTGTGGAACCCTTGTTATGAAATTTATTCTTCACGATTGGAGTCTATACAAAAGCGGTTTCTTCGCTACCTACAATTTCGAGCCCGAATATTCTTACCAGATTATGACACAAGATGCCGTAAATTTCACTTCCTTCCTTTATACAAACGAAGGGAAATAGCCGACTTGTCTTATCTGGTAAACATCGGAAACGGCACTGTTGACAGCCCTGAACTTCTCGAACAATTAGGGTTACGTGTGAACACAGCTGCGTTGAGAAAACCTAACTTTCTTTATGTTCCTACAGTCAGGACAAATTATAGGCAGAACTCGTTTGTCATAAGAGCTTCAAACTCATTCAACCTCTTAGTAAAGAGACACGTTGAGGTTGATTTATTTAACACTTCTTCAAACAAGATTAAGTTTTTGCTTAGTGATAGTTACTTTAATAACGTTTAGATTAAGTACTCAATATTAAGTCAAATATCGTGTGTGCGTGTATGTATTTCAGTTAATGTTTGCATTTTTATTTTCTTTTCTAACTGTCCTCTATTGTAACTGTTTATTCATATCTACTGTTATACTATCTGCGGAAACTTATAATTGGCCTTCCCATAAGTGTAGCTTTAGTTACATTTATCTATATAATTTATCTATTGTATCTGTTTAGCTGTTAGTTTTCCTAAAATTTATAAAATAAAATAAAATAAAATAAAATAAAATTAAACGTTCTTAAAAGCAAATTTAAGGGCATGGAATTAACGAAATTTACAAAACATTCGAACATACAAGACAATGATGATAAGTTCACATCAATTCGGTTCTATTCTGCGACTGGTCGAAGTTATGTTTGCAATGACGGCAACGCCTTTCTATATTGCATCAATATTACTGCGCCGTGTTCAATTTACAAAACATTACGAAGATCACTAATTAGCGGGCTACAATTAAGCGAGTAGGCAGGTAATTAATAGTTTAGAGACATTGCATTTGCGAAACAGCCATCTAAGCAATCCTTGGGGGAACCAGAGCGGTAAAGGACAACTCGTTGCTAAACGTGGAAGGAATGGAGATGGTTTTGCAGTTGAAAGTTTAATGTAACAGTAAGGCCATGATGCTTACACTTTTATACTAAAAAAAACTGTTTAGCCTTGCATCGTTTTTTGTAATTTGGATGATTCATCAAGCGAAATGCCAATCGGATTCGCAACAAGGTACAAATAATTTTAGCTATTTAAGTATGTAAAACTTAGACAGGCACTTCTCGACCTACAACTTAAAACCTTATGTTCATCTCAATCACTTGTCTATGATAAAACCAACAGTCATCTTTGTGATTCTAACGTCAATAAAAGGTGGTGGCAACACCAAAGAGAATTTTTAAGACTTAGGTATCATTAACAGGGTTAGTGTTTTCGGACATCGCTATGATTGCAAAGATATTTCCTATAATCTTTAACCGTTAGTGTAACACTTTCAAACCGCGGGTCTAATAAGCCAACTAAGCTGAAGGTCTTCCTGATCTCAAATAAAAGCGTGACGTAAACTGACTGCGTGTTCTACAATTTCCCTACACTGAAATCTGCAGAACGCAGGCCTATGCCATTACTGCCGACAGTTGTACAAATATCACGCAATAACGAAAGTTATTCCATTATGTTTCAGACATTCGCTTTCATGAGTTTCCTTCCTCAATTCCACCACTATCGTCGTTAACGGTGACTCATGTTTTTGTTCAATATCCTATTTCATTTTACAACGAAACTGGAGTTAGGTAATGCAACATACATTCAAATAATGCAGACAATTGGAATTTACATTCGAATCGTACAGTAATAAGTGCCGCGGGGTAACAACGCGCGAGTGATACTTCTGGTAGGTTACAGAAACCGACTGTTTAGAAATAGACCTAAATAAATAAATAAATAAATAATGCTGGACAATCCACACAGCATCATCTAGCCCCAAAGTAAGCTGCTGTTAAACAGAGCTGTATTATGGGTACTAGATGACTGATATATATTTAATACAATACAATACATAGATAGATATTTTTTATTATATATAGAAAATACCCAGAACACCCGGAACAAATATTTGTAGATCGTACAAACATTTGTCCCGAGGCGGGATCGAACCCGCAACCTCTGCGTCTGCGTAACCTAACCTAACACATACTGAAGTAGAAAATAAGCCTAAAGCCCATGCTATAAGCACATCTCAGTGTTATATACCTAATAAAGTTCATGGTTCTAGCTCATACGAACTAAAAGGAACGTAGGACAATAATAAATTGTAGAGCGCCTAGCTTTCTCCTTATATAGCAAGGAAAGGTAAAATCGACAATGAAACATACAAGGAAGGTAGAGTCGGAAAGGGGTTAACAAAATATATTTCTTTGATGTTTTTAAAGAGGACGGCGCAGGCACTACAACACATTATTAAAACAGATAAACCTGTGTGTCGGGTAATTCCGAACTGTTAATAGTCCTTTAGTCAGCATGAGTCGGCTGTACAAAGAAAATTCGGACGTAAATGCATCTGTTTGTATAAAAGCGATAGTTTATAAATAATGCGGAATATATCACTGGTGGATGACTCTTAGGTCCTATTTCACGATACTCGAGTAAATGTCAAGTAAGTTTAGTGCTGGTTAGATAATAAACTGTCGCGTTGTACAGTGACTGACAGACAGGAACAATTATATTAGCTGACCGGCACTTAGCCTTCTTGGCACCTTACTCGTTTCAATCTGAGATTTATAAGACATCATTAAGAAATCTCTAAAATAAAATATAGATAAAGATCGCTACCTTTTACAGCCCTGAATGTGTCCCATGAGTCACTGGTCGTTTAAATTTACATACCTACTTAGGCAGTAAATCCAAGCATAACATATAAATAATTAAATCATTCAAAGATAATTTAGCTATTCATAAAAAAATATAATAAAGTAATTTTTGTACAATTACGCTTTGCTAGTGGATACAGAATAGATACATTCTTTGGTAAAATTACATTTGAGCATCTCGTATTAAGTAGTAAGTAATTTAGTAGTCTTACCTTCTTCATGCACATCAAGGGAGTCTTTTCTCTCTGTGGGTTCCTCGTCGGAATCTGGGTCCACTATGGAGTCAGCTTCCGTCGTAATCAGCTCCGGAGGAGGGCAGTTCAAACCACCTGCCTGATCTAAAAAAAAAACATACATCTAGCAACCGTTGCTCTAAGTACGAAAGAATATTCAGCGAAAAAGTGTCTCAATAAAAATATATAGCGACTAGACAAAGACGAGAAAAAGATTCTTTTTCCAACTGCTGAACAAATGTGTCCCCCAAGTCTTTCCACTTGTCTATCTTTGGCGGTGTCCTACCATTCTATCCTATAAGGAAAACTATTAAGTTATTTATAATCGAAACAATTTTTAAAGTAGCCAATACTTAATAAATTCCCAAGCTAGTTTTCCTACTATTTTCCTGAAGAACAAATGTTTTATAAATAGACCAGATGAAAAAATTCCGCGTAATACCGTCTACGCTCTATTTTGTAATGGCATACTAAATTTAAATCAACCGTGTTTACGCATCTGTAAAATTAAACGACATAAAATTTTGTTTTGAATCTTTCGCAGAGACGGGTATATTATACGCAATTGGGTCGTTTTGTTTATAAAATACCTACCGAAATTATATTCGATAAGGTAATTCGAAGGAAGTCATAGGATGTTATCGTTTGGTTAGGCCTCGATTATACAATCCAATCATTATTATTTCACGCGCGTTTCACAGGCCATAAAATGTAATATAATGAATAATGATCTTTCCGACTTTACTATCATTTTCGTTTCCTTATAAACCAATAAAACATAGCTGCCTTACGAATAAACTATTACAGAACGCAATACCGTAAATTATGAGTTTTTAACACATCAAATTACAAGTGCATATTTTGGTAGAGCCAAGTAGAGCGCATTATTCTTCCGCGTTCACATTCGCAACTCCACGCAACAGTATTTCTACTAAGTAATTTATTGAGTTTGATTCTTTATTTTATAAAGCGGTATGTTGCTAATTTTGATTCTCCTTATGTGTGCACTAATTAATTGAATACTTACAGCGTTTATTAATAAAGTTTATAGATATACCTATTATTTCGTACGCGTTTTTTCCTCTTAGCTATAAACGTACCAGCATTGATTTTTTGTCATTATTTAGAGCGGGTGGTCTAGTAAGTTACATGCCTTGCTTCTTTAGAGCGTGGGCTTGAAACGGTCGTGTTATACTCGTAAAATGTGTGTCCCAATGTTCTCAAACGGTTTAGAGAATTATCGTCTGAAAGGAAACCAGCATGTCCAAGAATAAAAAATTAAAACGACGCAACGACGTGCCATCTGTCGTAATATTAGTATACTTTTCTTGTTTTGTTGTACTCATGGCACATAACAGATATTAGTGCTTATGGCCAACCTCCACACCACAGTCAAGATCGAGCGGAAGCGGCAGCGTAGCCGCGGCAAATAGTATGTATAGTATCTACTGTTAATATAATGAAAGCAAGGAGAAAATTATAATTGCTTTAAATTCTGAAGGTCGGCGACCGTATTGGTCATTAGCACATTTCGACGTCATGATATTTTGGCGCAACATCAAGAGCTCGCCGAGAGATCGTATAAGAATATATTTAGGTCCTTTTGCAGTAAAATAATATGACCTCGTATATCAGATCAAAGAATTTGGAGTCTTATAAAAATACACGAAAAAGTACTTTAGAGTTTCCCGGTCTCGATGAATTAATTGGTTTGTTTTTTTTTAGGGATGTTTGGGATGTTGTCCAGAGTTGCCAATGAACACTTTACAGCAAGTAAATAACGTCGACAAAAGTAATTTGTTTCGGAAAAGTTTCATGAAACCTACATATGTCTTTGACACATACTTTTCAAAATGGTACGAGTTGCAGAACGTAAATAATTTATTTCTGTGTTTTTTAACACACATTCGGCACAAGATGGATAGGATGGAACGACTCGGTAACACTTCTAATGTATGGCGATTGTAAGAACTACGTTTTGAGTTATAAAACTTGAAGTCCGCAAAGGTCTTAACCAGAAAATGCGGATCTAGTCACACCTTGAAAGACCTATGGATTTTCGGTATCAGGTTGTAGTTTACTGTTTCGTATCAGTTTTGGCAAAACATAACATAACATTATGTCGTCATAATGATGCTTTACCACGTGCTATGCTCAAATTAGAATCAATCTATCTATAATTATGTAAAGCATTGTTTTGTTATACAATATTTGGCTCAAACTAATGACGTTGTATAACGATATGAATGACATGTTGCATATTATCGACTGAGAAATGTAATAAGGTCACATAGTGATAACATAATAGGTTGGGGAAAAAGTTTCTTCGCAATTTTTAAGAAAATTCATAACATTTTTAATATAGTTTATTTACATTTAACTAAAGTATGTAGGTACCATTTTGTTCGATAACTTTTTGCCATCTTGTAGGTAGGGACATGATCCCATTGCTATAGAAATTTTGGGGCTTCTGATCAAAATACCGCGACAAGTGGTTTTGGCAGTCCTCTCGTGATGTTAACCTGACACTGTCTAAAGAATTCTGAAGAGACCGAAACAGGTGGAAATCTGAAGGTGCAGTCAGGACTATACGGCGGATGCACTAACACCTCCCAGCCAAACTCTCTTAATTTATTTGTAAATCGTACAAACATTTGATCCGAGGCGGGAATCGAACCCGCAACCTCCGCGTCGCAGGCTGACCTGCGCCCGCTGCGCCACATCGGTCGTCGAAGTCGGTTTGCTGTCATTTTCACCATTGGTTGTGTTGATTATCTGTGCTGTTGAAGAAGCGAAAACTCAACTTGTTTGACATATGGTGGTTAAGGTAAGAGTTCGGTAGCCGACTGCAGACAGCAGGCTGGAGGGGTGTGTCGCCGCGTTACGTCATATCCTTAGGACCGAAATTTTGAAATTCATTGGGTGCCACGTACTCATTATTAAGCGCTTTCGTACCGCGGCGTTTCTCTACGTATACGATCTTTATTTCGACAAAACAAATCTTTTGCCCAACAGCGGGGAACCTTCTTATAAGCTGATTTCGTACAGTTTGAGGAAACGCAACATCACTCACATGAGTAATCTTGGCAGTATAAGGAAAACCACGTTTCATGACCATACAGATTTCAGATTACAGTAACTTCCGACCTAGTATAGTAAGTTCCTGTAAGCGCTTCATACTAAGGTTTGCAATGAATTGCTCAAAAAAAAACAATTTACTATTATCAGTAGAGCTGGGCTTAGGATCAGAGGAACGATTATGCAATTCGGTTGCAATCGATTTCACTTGGTTTCAATTAAAAACTGACTGTATGTTTTTATTTGAAGTTTATTTATTTAGTGTCTATGACAGCTTATTGAAAGTTCGCTGATTGAAATCGGATTGCAATCGAGTTGCGTAATCGCCCTACAGGTCACTGCCCCTAGGTCATGGATTAAAAACCATAAAGTTAAAAAGTCTAGGATCCTAAGGTGATGGGTTAAAAACCCATGACCCAAATCATTGGTCGTGCACCAACTAATTTGCAATTTTTCATAATTGGACATCAGTCGTGCTAAGGAGCGCAGGCGGTAGAACTACCAACTGAGCGGAGAAACAGGCATATTTATTTAGTGTTGTGTATGTCTCTGTCACTCCATGGTTGTCGTTATGGAGCTTAGAGTGACGTGTTTCTTACTTCTTACCTCGATCCTTCGGCACACACGGCGAGGACTCTTGGCACTTTGCAACGCACTTTTTGTGACAACACAGCCCGCAATTTCGGCACTGCATCGCGTCTTTCAGCCATATCTAAAAGAGAAATCATCATCATTGGTCTTTCGAGCCGGATATTCTTAAAGGGTCCCGTAGACAGATGCGTAGCCCGCATAGCCCGGATAGCATGCTGCGTCTGTCTGCGAAAGCCTTAAACTGAGGAGTCCGTAAGTATATCTAAAAATACTGTTACTTCTTTACTTTTCTCTATTTCTATTTTCTATTCTATTTATTACTTTACAGTCTGACTGACTGATTACAACACACATCCAAAACGCACTTAACTCGCAAAATTTTACTTTGCGAAGGAGCAGAGAGAAGTTGCATAAAAAAAGCCAGCTCCAGCCAAGCCAAGGACTTTCACTAGTCCTAGATTTTAAACTGATGGTGATGGGATAGAAAAAATATATCAAAATGTTTATTTCTGTACATGACAGGTAATTTTTTTTTAAACTCACCTTTTTATTACAAAAATCACACTGCGTCGATCTGTGGAAGTGCGTTCGTACAAAATCGTGGCTCGCTCGCGTCGGCTTCGGTGCCTTAGGCGGCACTTTGTCGCTACTATTCGTTGCGCGAGGAAGAGACCGGTTGCCGCCTACTCCTTCCCACTCCCACCAGACTAATGCGTCGCCGAAACAGAGACAGGGTTCGAAGCCGGTGTGGGATGAGAGCTTGTGGCTTTTGCTGTAAGAAGAAGAGTTGAAGATCATCAAGATAAACATGAAACCGTTATTACAAACCCAGAATCTATACAAACTCTTATGAAACATTAGAAGTTTTGCTTTTATAGTTAACAGTGTCCAGTGAGCTCTTCCTAAGCGTTCGTCTATTAATCACGTGATGTTTTAGACTAAATACCCTCTCCTTTACCAAAAATCATGAGTACAGAAAGCTATTGAGTTTCCAACACGCTCTGTTAGAATTGATACTCACCTAAACTTGATATCGACATCAGGCGGTAAGAACTGGTACCTCTTCATATGATGCGGCACCGTCGAGTCCTGACATTCCACCAGCAAAGCCGCCAACGGAATATTCAGGTACCCTAGCAAAACCTCCTCCCTCTCCCCCGGAACCGTCGCCCACACATTTATATTCAAATACTTGTGATTCTCATTCAACTTGAACTCTGTTTCCTCGTCGAAGGGAATTATAGGCTTGAGGTTGGTGCTTTTCGTCCAGTACATTTGGCATATTTCCACGTGCTCAGTCTGCCTCGGGCCTCCAGTTTCAAATATCTGATCCTCCTCGTCGAGAATAGATTCAAACTTCTCTTTGCATTCGGACGAGTCGGTTCTTATGATCGGTATGTCGGTGTGCTTGACGGGTTTGCTGGTGACGTTTGCTTGACGTAACGGTGTGCTAGCGCCGGAAGCGGGCGGGGTGCTTCCAGCGGAACTGTCGGAAGACTTGTTTTCGACTGAACAGCGCCGTTTGCGGAGGCCAAAGTTGGATGGGGAGGATTCGCTGTTTTTTATTTGCTTAGGCTCGGATTTGGGTTTGGGTGGCGTTTCGGCTTGAGGCTCGGGCTGTGTTTCCGCTGTTTTCGATGGTGAGTCTGTATCTGAGGACTGGAAAAATGATTTTGTACAACCATACAGTCAGTTAGAAGAACTTTGTAGCTTAGACCATGCAGAGGCAAGATAACTATGTAACTAAGTAATATAACTAAAATTAATATTACATGCCGGACAAACTGGACCAACTTCTATTAAACTGGTGGTATTTAGCATGGGATCGAAACATATGGAAGGAATGGGGGGAGGCCTTTGCACAATAGTAAGACACGAACGGCTGATATAATAATTTGATGTTCATAATAGATGGCACCAGTACTAAAGCTCACCTGGTTGGTTTTAGAAGCGGTAGCTCGCATACTCTGCAATCGTACCCCCTCCATAACCTCGGAGACACGTCTGAATGAGAAATTAGTCTTCGTTTTCTTAGGTTCGGCGGTGAGCTCTTCTCTCCGCGACGCGTTGGTGCCGCCGCGGCGGACACGCACCGTGACAGAGCGACGTTCCACTAAACGAAGGAGTTTACCCACCTGTTGGACCAAAGTTGTATGTTGAGTTGGGATTTATCATTAGCGACTTGCGAACGTGATTTGATTGGCCGCACCCGCCGCGTGTCCGCAACGTGCACGCTGCTTGTATGCAGTGCATACGATGCATTGGACGCGCACGTTATTGAAAGAATACGCAGTCCGAAGCACGTTTACAAATCGCCTCGCTGGAGACACGCTCGCAAATCACCAATATTGTATAAAACAAAATCAACATAAATAATACAACGCTACTCAAAAACATACGCTCAGTCTATGATTCAAAAGTTATTTCAACGGGGTTTCTAGGGTTGGTCCTTCGAGCCGGATCCTAAAAACAATATTTGTTTGCTCTCACCTGGGCCACATTGTTGATTGGTTTGTTGTCTATTGCGAGTACCATATCGTCTCTTCGTAAATCTGCTCTGTATGCGGGCGACATTGGCACTACAGTGTCGACGAGTACCGCGCCGACACCTTGACAGCAAACTAATCCGAGTGGCCCACATACTGCTGGTAGAACAACGTCTAGCACTAACACGCCTCTTCTTAGTGAGACCTAAAAAAAACAATCGTCAAAACAGGTTATGGGCCTAGGATTTTCAGAGGTATTGGAAAAAAATCTTCCAAAAAATCTTCAAAAAAAATAATTGGTTATGGGTTCAGGCTTTTCAGAGATATTGGTAAGATCAGTTAACATGTTATGCAACATGCATTTGGACAATAGAAATACTGTATTAACACACAACCTTTGTTAGTATTTAATTCTTGGATAACTTTGCACGTTTCATTAAATTTAACATTTTTTTTTTTATATTGAAATAAAGTGTTTTTTTTTATAGTTTATGGTTATTTTCTCACCCATCCATGCGAGTCCACGGCCATAGCAGCACGAACGGTTCCATTAGTCCCTGAACACTGCAACCGGGTTATTTCCACCAGCCTTACAGTGAGCTTCCCTTGAGGAGTTGGTCCATCTTCTCCGTCAGTGCTGCCAGGTTCCGATTTAGGAAAGAACGGCTTATAGCTGGAATGGTAAAGTTGAAATTTGATTGATATTTTCGAATTACGACAATTCTGGTGTAAAAGTTTTAATATGCTACCCTCGCTCGTTTCAATCTAACATTATACTATTGCCGCACGCGGCTTCGTTCGCTTTGTGTATCGGAATAATCAAGATAAACCAAATTTCATTCAAATGCGTTAGAGTTGAGTAGGAACAAATTCAAATAGTTTGACTTACCGTATTTTATAGTTTGGCAATGTATGCCTCTGTGCTACAGCTCTTCTGATGTGTGCTGCAACAAGCGAGGCCAGCCTAGGCTTGAGCTGTCTTCCTTGGAACCTGCCTCGTACACGGAGCTCAAGCTTCGGTAGCGTTTCGAAAGCTAACGCCCAGTGTGTGTATGGATTTCGTCGGAACATCACCCGTACGTTACCGCTAAGGCTTTCCACTGCAAGTGTAAAAAAATAAGTAAAACTAATCCAAGAGAACATTATCAGTATCAAGAATTATTCAAAACTTAAATTAAGCTAACTCATAAACGAACTATAAACCTCTTAGCTGATGTATCTTTCAGATCTATCATCGTCTTTGTTCATTGACATAAGAATACAAGAATAGACAATACTTAGTAAGCTACTTAAAGCTTCTAAATAACAGTTTTATCAGGTATACAGTTTCGACATAAATAATCTATTACTTTTATTTTATACTCGCGTTTTTTTCACAAATGTTTACACCCTGTATATTTTCTAACCGTTTAAACCTTCCCTGAACTTTAACAAACATTTCAAGACCAAAATTAGCCAAATCGGTCCAGCCGTTCTCGAGTTTTAGCGAGACTAACGCACAGCAATTCATTTTTATATCTAAGAAGAAGATTATAATAATAATGTCAAACAGAGACAGGATGAGTTTTTGATATCGTTTATGAGTTTTGGCAAGATACATTTTGTATGGCCACTTAACGTCAAGCCTTCCCAAAACCAACGTTAAACGTTTGTTATCTCTGCGTTTAGTTATGTAAGATATTTATTCAAACAAGGGATGTGACGGTCAATCGCGATACGGAAATGTGTCAACGTCGCGTCGGTAGGTAGGTATATTATATCGATTTTGTACCAACTGGAGTATAATAATTGAAAGTCTAAAATGACAACGTAAAGTGCTTTTTACTTAGCGATCATGTACTTATACAATATAATTATCAACGAAATTACAGCGCGCCTAATTTTAGATAAAATGTACTCGTATATTTGACTTGGATATAATCTCGGTGGTACGGTGAGCGGTTAGGGCGTGAAAGTAGGTTCGATATATTCGATACTAGCTGTGGGCATTTGAATAATCTGCATAATATTTAGTTCCATTTTTCCTATTAGTTTGTGGTATTCGTAGTTACTGATCCACGCACGGGACGCACTTGAACTATACGTATAAACTTTTTTGTTAAATCACTCTATCTAATTAACTGCATTAAAATCTATTACGTAGCTTAAAAGATCTAAGAGGGACAGACGGCGGAGAGCGACTCTATTTCATACTAGCTGATTTGCCCCAGCTTCGCACGGGTGCAAAGCCAGGGCGGGTCGCTAGTAATAAATATAGCCTAAATAATATATGCTAATGTAGCATTTTAATTACGATTTTTTTTTGAATCGGACCATTATTTTTTGAGTTTACTTGTAACAAACAAAAACACATTTCTTCTCCCTATATAATACGAGTATTAGTATAGACTATGCAAAGATAAAGATATAAATCACCTGTAATAGATATATTAGCAATCTTTCCCAGCAGCATCACAGCATCCACGTCGATCCTGAAGTTGCCGTCATACGACAGGTCGAAGTTCAAGTCCAAAGACCTCAGTCTCGCTCCATCGTCCTCTAGTTCTCCGCTCAGAAGCCGCAGGTTCGTGATGCTAGGGAACTCCGTGCCTACTTCTAGAGAGCGCAGCTGGTGTACGAACAGGAAAGAAAGCCAATTTAGCGTTAGCATGTGCTACCATAGTATGTACCTACCTACACGTAGTTTCTCACGACACAATCCTATGTGGGTGTCAGGACTTGTGATTTATTATTTCATTCACTCGTACTTAAACTCGTCAATTTGCTAAACACTTGACCAATGTAAATCGCGCATAGAGTACATTAAATGGAATAAAGTTAATTAATCTATGTAGAGAAACCCTAAAAATGCTAGAGATTTAAAAGAGCATTTGGACAAACAAAACCAAGTAAACGTGGTTCGATCATCGGTTTTCTATTTTTCGTTAGGTTATTACAGATAATGACAGTATGTGCAAATGGTTTGTATGATACGAACGCCCAAAAGCATAAAACCTAAACTTGTTATTATGTTACTGAAGGTTTAAATAAATGAATTTAGAAAACATGTAACGATTGCGGATAAATAGCTTTCCCAGTAATCATCCGAAAATAGAAAAGGTTGAGCAATTTTCATATTTTGTTATACAAAACGAACAAAATCACAGAAGCTGGAATAGGGACACACCTCTGCCTACATCGTTAGACGAAATTACGTACTCCATTTGAGATTTCTGATTTATTTATTCTTTGAAGAGTTCATTGATTTATTAAACTTGTCAACAACAAGTCATGTGTAAGCCTGCTGATCAATCTTAGAGATTATCACAGGAGTGACTTAAATCAATAACAGGCACAAATGTTTATATTTGTAAGACTCTTCTGATTTTATGGTATGTTCTTTTTCCAGCTTACAATGGCTCTGGTATGCTCTATTAGTATTTGCTAATGACGCCGTTTATATACCGGCACTATGGTACAAGAAACTACGCTCATTAACCACAATCCACAACCGCTGCAGTAACGCCTACGCTAATTGGAGCATTTTGAACCTGAGTATTTTACGAATTCATTGTCTCGTAACGTCACTAATTAGTTACAATCAGATTGTAATGTTTCTGATTATTTTTAAATCTGCCATTACACATGACATGTATGTATGGTACATTTCTATCTTCACGCGATTTATCATATATATACGGGCTGAAACCTCTAACAAAACAAGCGTCATTTTCCATCGAGAGACAGGCTACAAATGGTGTTTTTATGCACGAATGAAAAGATGCTATCTTTATTGCTTGTGCACCATGTTGGGCGCCAATTACACCACTGAGAACTCTGAAAATATCAAAATCTTTACCCATAGTACGTATTGATACGTATATCGCATTTATAATGTAATATTATTAATGCGAAGTTTTGTGTTTGTTTCCACTCAACTCCGTAATAGCTGAACGGATTTAGATGAAACTTAAAATAGATGTAGTAAGTATGTGACCTGGGGCCCAACCATGAACTCTTATAGCGATTCAAATGAAGACCTAAACTAAATTGTCCAAAAATTTTTTACCATGACATGATTGTCTAATTGATTTCATGGTACAAATTTTTTTGACAATTTAGTTTAGGTCTTCATTTGAATCGCTATAAGAGTTCATGGTTGGGCCCCTGGAATAACCCATAGGCTTCTTTATATTCTGGTACCACGCAAAGCCGCAGGCGGCCACTAGTACACCAACAATTTCAATGTAATATCTAAATAATTTAGGTCTGCCAAAATTAATATACTAAGAGCGCCATTACCTATTAGAAAGCCCCAGGGTGGGCGCCAAAAAATTAAATATTTTTTGGCTCTACACAGAAAAGTCGTCCAGAAGTTACTAAGTTCATAATTAACATCCTATTAACATTATTAAGCCTAAAAATTATAACACCTAAAGCAGGTTTATTATCGTTTAACATATTAAATTTTGCCGTTTGGTAAACGTATTAATTTTACTCACTTTTTATAACTTTACTAGCTGACCCGTCGCGTTTTCACTCGCGTATTTTTTTTTTGCAATTTTTCCATAATATCTTACTGTTTAAATCTTCCCTGGACTCTTACTTTTTATATACATATAAGAAGAAGATTTAACGTTCTTGCAATTAACAATAAGGTTAAACACACCGATGACTAAAAATACTACCAAACCGAAACAATTTAAGTTCTCTTACCGTTCGTTCGTCCGTATGAGTCAGTGGCCAACTCTGGTGACAGAGTTTCTAAGCCGCCCGAACCCGTTTTTCTTACCGTTAATGAATCAAAGATCTTTCCAGAAGACGTCTTGGCCAGCAGCTCTGCAAGTTCCGTTGCTAAACGCCGCCGCAGCCATTGTGTATCGGCTGTACTTTGTTGGAATATAAACTGCAGCATCGCATTGAGGGCCCCCTCTGGCGTACTGCCGGCTCCTCTCGTGAGCTCGTTCAGTATTTCCTGTTCGGATAGTTTATTACAGAAAGGTTGTTCTAGCTGCAATGTCGTTGGACTACAAAATCAGGCTATAAAACCAGCATCCACCAGCATCATGCGCGTGTCGTTGCGTGTTTGTCAGTTAGGACAGTTCCATTCGAAATGTCTGAATTTATCGGTCAGAAAACTAGTCGTGTCGTATTGCGACAGCCAGTTAGGACACGAAGATATGCACATTTGTACGTTGTATGGTGATCCGACAAAGATGCAGACACGACGAGAGTGAGCGAGACATATGAACTAGAATTACAATCGAGAAGTTTTTGAACATGGCTGTGAATGTCAAAAAGCTAGAAAAAAGGTAAAAACTGATTGATACTTAGAAAAGATTGCTACGACGCCGACGCCACATGGGAAATACAAGAGAAATCAAATTGCAAGGCTATTCGCCTACGGTGTAATGAAGTTTCTCTCGACGAAACTTCCAATACTGAAATGAACATTCCTCTCCATTTCGTATCGTACGCTCACGATATTTATGTAGCAAAAAACTCTTGGTAGGTAAATATTATTACCTTGTGCAAAATATACCACCGCCGAAGATACAGCCAAAACTTTTGTATAACTTTAGTTGCTTTACATATTTACGTTAATTTGGCATTTACGGCAAAGAGTTGATTTAAGCTCTCAACGTTTGCGTCATCTTTTATTTTCAATAAGCATCTAAGTACCAATTTACATTAAAAAAAAAAATACTGTTAAGTTATGCAGCAAATAAAACCATCACACTTGCTAATATTTTTTAAAACTAAAACGTGTCTTGAATACTGGCGTTTCATTAAACGTAGGTACACCTACGAACAAACAAATTGTTCGTAGGGGTACACCTTTTCCGCATTTACTGAAGACGTATTGCACAACGGAAATTGAGTAATTGAGCACGCTATCAAAGAACATTTATCTCCGGTCTATTTAATTATATTTGTGACGGAATTAGGGTCAACGAAGTGAAGAGCTCAATTTAGGGCAGGTTCGCTTAATGATAGGTATCGATGTAACCAAGTTTCCCTTTATTTTGATAACAAATATTTAACTTACTACCTATTTAATGCTTTTCATACCGTATATTTTTAATAATCAATAATTTCATGTACCCTATGTACCTATTCTTGCCTTGTCGTGATGTGAGGTCAAACTTTTGTTATTCTGGCTTAGTCTGAAAACCAGCGTTGCCCTGTCTTGTACAAGGTAGCATCAAGCTGAGACTAGGCCATTTTGACCACACATCACAGAGCGTTTTTTTGTTTCTTAGGTGCTTAGTATATTTAATCATATGTGTATTATAATTATGTTAGTTGCTTATTTTACTTATCTAGTATCAGTATCTATGTCTATGTACCTAAGATTAAGTTTATTATTTGTATGAGTATTGTGTTTCAATCGTTCTGTGTTTGTGTGTATCAAATAAATGTATTTCATTTCATTTCATTTTTTTTTTCATTTCATTTCATTTCATTTCATTTCATTTCAACTTTGCTCGATGGAAACAAGATAAAAGATTGCTTAGATCTTAAACTGTTTTGTAAAAAATATATTCATCATTAAGATCATGCATGACATGCCTTGAAAGTTCGCCCTACTTTTGAGTGATTGGGTCATAATCGACCACGCCGACCCAATACGGATGGCACATGTCTTTCGTATTTTAAGATCTTGAAAATGCTAGTTTCCTAATGTTTTTTCCTTCACCATTGGATTCACTTACATTTTCTGAATAGAAATATCTATTGGAAGTTGGGGTCCATTATCTAGATTCTAGACCACCCGTGCTCTTGAAAGAATATTTTTAATATTGAGTATTTTTTTGGGTTTGGACATTTTCTACCTGCTAACCTCTAAGGTAGGTAGAAAATTGGCGTGCTTAACTTAATTACGAATTAAACGGTTAAGAAAAAGAAAACCTCTTTAATTTAGTAAATTACTAATAGTACCTATCATGGTAATTACTCGTAGTTTCTGATACACACGATACAAAGGGAATGTGGTAGTGCTCCCGTTTATTGATCCATAAAAAAGTCGTGGGTTCAAACCCGGTCGTGCACCAATGGATTTTTCTATACGAAAAATATATGTGCGCAATGCAAGTGAGAAGGAAAACATCGTGTAAAAACTGGGTGGGTTCAAGAACTGATGAATTTGAAAGATATGTGCTATCCACCAATCGGCATTGGGTCCGACTGGTGGATTAAGACCCAATCACTCTTGCTCGAGAGTAGGCCATTGTCCTACCAGCAGGAACGATAGAAAACTGTTATGATGATTACTATAATAATAATAATAATAAATTCTTTATTTCAGACAACTTAGATCCATACAATTTGAGAAACACAATACAATTTAGAAATAATACCTAACACAATTGTTTCGTACAATAAAATTAAAGAAAATACTAATATAAAATAAATACCTACCTAATAAATACGAGTCCAACATCTAAAAATGACACATGAATTATGAAAAACTTACTTAAATTTGAAACAACTAAAATTACAACACATGAAAAATTATTTATCTACCTAGGTACTTATCATTTTACTAAGTTACTAGTTATTAATGTACAAGTTTTCACCCAATGTGCAAGTATCGGACTGTCGAATTTGTCTGAAAAGGCGTTCAGAATGCTGTTGTGACTACCTCTCACTCTGCTCATTAGCGATGCTATTCTCTTTCGTATGATAGCTGCAAAACCATCCGTTCTGGCATCCGCAAACATTCCTGAAGCACTGCAGTAACGAGGTAGACCCACCAGCATTCTGAAGATGTTGTTATATTGGATTCGTAAGGCACTTATAGATTTTTGTGTATACTTAACCCATAGGCTACTCGTGTAAAAGCATTGGCAAAAGGCTTTAAAAAGCGTGACTTTAACGGTGATGGAACATCGAGCAAACCTACGGGCCACCATATTACCTCTAACTGCTAGCGCCCTACGTTCCCTTTCAATATCACAGTCGTCTTTGAGATCTGCAGTTAAAATATGTCCAAGATACTTGAACTGCTTAACAAGATTAAGGTTAGTTCCATACAGTCTAATGGGAGGAACATTTTCAGGTAGCTTATTGTTTCCTGTAAAAACGACAACTTCACTCTTTTTGGTATTGTACATTAAGCCGTGCACTTTAGCGTAGGACTCACACACACCCAAGAGATGTCTGAGGCCGCTAATTGATGGACTCAGCAACACCATGTCATCAGCATAACTTATGTTATTAACTTTTTTACCGTCAATAGAGCATCCAACATGGCTATTGCTGAGTTCAACAATTAGTTCGTTCATGTACAGGTTGAAACGTTTGGGAGACGTAAGACCCCCCTGTCTAACCCCACATTCCAACCTATATGTGTCCGAGTGACCACCAGACCACTTTACACTGTTGTTTTGGTTTCCATACCAGTATTTAAAAATATTAACTAATTCCCATGGCAAAAGTTTTCCCAACTTATTCCACAAAAGCTGATAAGAGACCTTGTCAAAAGCTTTAGAAAGATCTAAAAAACAAGCGTACACTGGTGTCTTTCTGTCTGTATAGTACTTGACCGTATGCTTTAAGCTCAAGATGGCACTTTCCGTTGAAACTCCTGCCTGAAACCCGAATTGAGCATCATGCAGGTGCAAAGCTTTATCCAAGTGTCCATCGAGCAGACGGTCAAGCACTTTTGCAGCTATGGTCGCTAAAGATATGGGCCTGTAATTATCTTTATTTGAAATATCCCCTGTTTTGTTTTTAATTATAGGGACGACGGTTGTTTTCATCAGCTTAGGTGGAAGATAAGTATGGCGTATGCAAAAAGTATACAGCATTGCAAGTACACGTGGTAAATGTGGCCCAGCGCATAACATATGTTCAATACTGAGTCCATCATGCCCTGGTGATTTGCCTCTCTTCATGTCCTTGATAGCTTTGGCTATTTCTTTTGCAGAAAAACGCACTAAATTGTCAGTCATGCTGGACTCAGTATCAACCTGAGTGCCTTCACTAACATCCAATGGTATGGGCAATGCGGCTACCTTAAACTGATTCATGAACAGTTGCGCCACTTCTGTATCTCCACTTATACCATTAACAGCTTCTGGTAATTTAGGCTTAGTGTTAAGGCTGGCTGTAGACTTCCAGAATTGTTTGAAGTCTTTTTCTTTATGCTTAGAAGCTAATTTATCCATGACTATTTGCTCTTGATTCTTCATACAAAATTTTAATCTTCCCTTAAACCGTTTTCTGTCTTCATTCATTTTATCAAAGAAAAACCCACTTGTTGGTCTGCTATTCAAAAGCCAAGCCTGAAAACTAAGCCTAGCTTCCTTATGGGCATCTCTTACGTACTCATCCCATCCTGCTGTCAGCCCTTTCTTTCTGCCTTGTTTATGTCTGTGCGACTTGGTCGCTGCATCAGACAACGCAAATACTATTTCGTCATATAATAAATCAATGACACGTCTATGCTCTAAATTTGTGCATTGTCTATCACAGCATTCACTGAACTCACTTGGAAAATCTATATTTCTTAACCTACTATTGCACAGTTTAAAATAACTATCCCTTTGTGCTGCATCTCTCTCACCCCATACTACTCTATTGCACGACAAATATTTTACTTTTACTTTAGGCGGAATAAAATTTAAAATACAGTGTATTTCTAAAGGGAAGTGGTCAGATGCGAAGACGTTGTAATCAACTTGAACATTCTCAACTGTTTGCATAGCAGATCTTGTGACTATGCAATGATCCAACCACCTTTTACTACCATTTAAATTTATTTACTATGTAGATCAATTCATAACTAAGTATCGATTAAAGTAGGTACTTTATTACCGTGCTAGCATGAACACCTTTTTATTGAGGCTCCAGCAACGACCATCAATAAAGACCCGGTTCGTATGGCAATTTGACTCAAGTGGAATTTACAACCTGTGCTCGCAGGAATTATTACGTTTGCACCCATGAGAGCGAATTTTATTGACATTAACAAAGTACCTATGTAGGCCGCTAGTAATTTACGGGCGACATACATTTGCTATAACTATGCCTATTTAAAGACATTTAACGTTCAATAGATAGATCTGAGGCTAATTGATTCTATAACTAATAATAACCATTAGATATTGAAATGTCCGCGTTATTGATCGCGTGGGCTTCATTTTTATTACAAGTTTTAACTCTGCATCGCTATAAGTGTTGAATTTTGAGTATTCTCTTTAAATAGTACACCTGAAAAGACCTTAAATTTTAGGTCTTCAGGGCTTACGGGCTAAATTGCGCATTTTTTTTATACAACTGAAGGGGCAACCAAGCGTACGGCCCACAAGATGGTAAGCGGTTACTGCAGCCTATGGGCGCTTGCAATACCAGAGGTATCACGGCGGGTTGCCACCTTGAGGCACAGATCGAAAGCCTCATGTGCCAGTAATTTCACCGGAAACCATACCCTTCACACCGGAACACAGCAATGCGAGCATAGATAGGTGTGGTGGTAGTCCTTCCCCGGACGTGTTCTATCACAAAGAACTCTACTACTCTTAAATTATTTATTATAATTACAGTTTTATACAATTAGGTAGATTGTAGAAAATTGTGTTGATTATGTGTTATTTAATTAAAGCTTGTTACATTTTGTTTAACTTACAACTTTTCAAATATGAATACGAACGTACTTATTATGCATGTAGTAAATGTAGACTGAGGCGGCGCGGCTTATGAACGAATTCTACAATCTCCAAATTCTTGCCAAAACTGGAGCACAAGTTATACGTGCCTCCAGTCAATTGAATGATTCGTCTTAGTTCAAGATAGAGTTCTACAAAGTTTAGCAATTCAAACTTATACGGCAGTGAAGTGACCAACAAACTGAACTAGTTTACAACTTTGACTTCTAGAAGAACTTAGACGTAGAACGCCCGTGCGACAGCCAGCACCGAGATCACCTTGATTCTCGCAACTGCTAGAAATTTTAAGAAAATTCTGGAAAGTTTAAAGTTTTAACTTACCGGCGGTAAAGTGACCGGCAAACTAAACTCGTTTTCAAACTTTGTCTTCTTGTCGAACACTCGTATGTAGTAGAGAAAGAGAGCTAATGGGACGGCTAGCGCGGAGAGTGCTCCGCACAACGCAGCTAGCAAAAGCCATGGCCAGTCCGGCATTGTCAGTTATATCGAAGAAAACTGGTGAAAAAATCAAACAAAAATGGTTAGTACTTATACATTATACGCTACACAACGGCAGCTTAGGCAAAAGCAAAAGTCGATAAAGTAGAAGTAAAATAATGGCAATCAAATTAAGTGAAACGAAACGAAGAAAGGTTTTGATACTACAAGTAATTGGATGGAATTATTCAATTCAATGATGAAAGCCCTAACCAAGTACAGTCGCGTCCATACTTGTATTCATACCTCAAATAAATAAAATTACCTGCAGTACCTATTTATGACGATGTACCTATTACATTTAATGCTCAGAGTTTGGTTCTATAAGCCAGTTTGAACATAAAAAAACTTTTATGAGTTTATTAATGATCTTACTTCTCACCTAAATCATTTGTTCTGCTAAAAGAGAGACTTACAAAAAAGTCAGTATACTTATGAACGCGACCGCACATTGGCAAAGGAATTAGTTTTAGTAATGGGGCGTTAACTGCCAAAAATAGGTACTTAAGTAATATGTACGATTACCACCAAAACCAAAAGCAATATACAAAAGCAGAACCAGCTAAACACCCTAACAATTCAAAATTAAGAGCAACAAATCAAATAACCGTTTACAGCGTCCAATGCATTATTTACACGAGGGCAAGTGAGGGTGGCTAGTAGCCTACTGGCCACCCCAACTTGCCCCCTTCGCCCGTGACCTGCACAATTTGCGTGCAACATTTTCGACACGAAATGCAGAGTGCATGTAACCTGTACAAATCATCTCTCTAGGTAGGTATGTAGGCAGCTAGCTGGTGAAAATTGCTAGCGGAGTTAACGAGTTTTCCCGGGCCGGAATATTGAAGCAATTTTTTCTATGCGCCAGTGAGTTTATGGCTGTACGTATTACATACACACGCAGAAAGCTTAATTCATTTTAGTTAGAGGACTTTCTTACAATTACTTGCGTTTTTGGATAAAATAAAAGTTGCAAATTAAGAAGTAGGTAGGTAAGGTACTTAAAATTTAAAAGTACTTACCTACTTGAATTTTGAGCGAGTGGTTATTCAATTCGGTGGCCTAGCGGCTCAAGGGAAAGAAGCAGGTTTGAATCCCTCCTTTTAAAAAAATATGGATCGCATTTGGATTAAAAACTTTGCGATGATTATTGGATGTATTGGGTTAAGCTATTACCTACCGAGTAGGTAGCGATGACATTAATCACAACTTTAAATTACTACCTATCTATAGTTGTGATCGACATTTCTTCGTTCGAGAAGTCATATTAGAGTGACGTAATATTAATTATTGGTATTATTATTGGAAGGACGTTTAAACCAAATTGATTCGATCAATTGAATATTTACGTAAGTATAAATAAGGCCCTATCATTATTTCCAGTTACTTAATAATGAAAGACCCTGTATTGCTCAAGAGTATATCTACACAGTAAATTAATGGAAAGCTATTACAGTAACAAGACTTTTGAATACAGATTTCTGAAACCGTAGCTGAAATTGACAGGCTAATTGGAAGCTATTATAGTTGCGCTTCGCGGAACTACGATCAGATTTAGTCGGTTTGAAGTGCAGAGTTAGGTGAGTAAATAAGTTTTGGTTCAACTGCCAATACAAACTGCCCTGTTTATTTCGGTTTTGAAGGTTTTCGAGTAATATAGGTACACTCGGATTTAGCCGGTGTTACAGTTTGGTTTAGATAACTTTTCGCTAGCAATATTTGATTAGACTTGAAATGTTTTACGAGTACCTAAGCACACCTAAGTTACAGTTGGATTTAGAGGGCTATACTCGTAGTGCAGTTTAGTTAGCTAGACAGCTTTTCGTTACACTTCAAACAATGTTCATGTAGGTTTGGAAGGTGCAATTAGTAGGACAATATCAGGAAGGTAAAATTCTGTAAGAAGCAGAGTACAAATTAGGATTGCAGAGAATAAAGGTGCATTGGTATTAGGTTTTTGCAAGACCGACCGATGACAAGAGGATTTATGTTTCGAGTTAGGGACAACTTACTGATACGATGATAAATAAATCACAGTTATTATTGTTTCACTGTTTGTGGTTTTGATTGGATACCGTACTGATTCTGAATTATCTTGGAATAACAAAAAAACCCAGCCCTATTTGTACCAAAAAAAGAGATTAATCGCGCAATGAAAAATATAAGTTATTTAGTTCACAAGACAACCCACTATTGATTTGACCGTTGATATGTGGATAAAGCGCAAGTGATACGACTCATACCATACACTAATTTAATGTATTAAGATATTGATGAGTAAGTATGTTATGCATCAAAGCAAAGCTGTTAGTTGGCATAAAGGAATTTCATGTCGCCACAATAACACATCAGTGTCAACTGGTTCAGCATCATTCATCTCAGCACAAAAACAAATACAAAAAAATCGTGAATGATAAAGGACTTACCTCTAAATTCTTTAAACACGAACGACTAGTATAACTATTAATCACTCTAGAATTGACATTAAACCGAGATTTCTAAGTAAACCTATAGGTTTAGTTATATTAGTACTCTTTACATTTTTCGTTATCGCCGCCCGTGCCGGGTCACCGGCGGCTATGTCCTTTACACCACTGGCTCTATACGAATTACTGTCGTTTATAGCTAGGGGTCCACTGGGCATGCGCAAACCTTCGCCAATTGGACCAAAGTTCACGCACCTGAGTTGGAAATTGATGGGCACAATATTGAGTTATTCGTAAGGTCCCTATAAATCGTAAGAAATAAGATATTGATGGAAATTAACCTTGTCGTCACTACCATTTGCCTTTGATTTTAAATTCATGATACTTCATAAAGAAATTGGAATGAGGGTTCGTAGAAAGTTTACGCTTGCGCGAAACACCGATCGATAGCTTACCTTATTTTCTACAGGTATCTAACTCCTGGTTGTAAAACCTACCTTGAACAAATATGTTTAGGTTCAAATTTATTTTCTAATTAGCTCTAATAACATTGGGAAGTTTATTGAGGAATCAAATAAAACTGTCAATGAGCTTTGTATAAACGCAATAAAGTCTAAATTGGTTTAACCATTTAGGTAATAAAGGGTTATAAATGAAGGGGATGGCACCCTTACCCTTCCCCTTAATTTATTATTATCGGCATAGATCATTGGGTACAGAGGTATCGCTTTCACACCCCATTAGACTTTGGATCTCAATTATAAAGTTTTTGGAGACGTGAATCTACTTTTTCTAAAGAAAATGTCTTTTATGAACAATCATCAGGGTTGGAGGAGGCCTTTGCCCAAAAATGGGCAGACCCATAAACAATAAAAGAAAAAAAACTAAATAATTATCTATAATAATATCTGTGTATGCAAAATATTAATAATTGTAATCTCAAATGTTTGTAAAGTTAACTAAGATGAAATGGGAATAAATGGCTTTAATAATAATAATAATAATAATGAAAAATCATGTATATTATATTGAGCATTAATTTAAAATGTGAGACTTTGACTGGTATCCAAGTGAACGTACTTCTATTAAAAATAATGTTTTCTACTAAAGTCTCTAATTTAGAATAAAAAAATTACCGATATTTTATCATTAGGTACGATCAAATGGTGATATGTTATTTAGGGTTTGTTAATATTTGTTTATCACAAAAATAAGACAAAACTAATTTAGCAACAGTTGGTTATATTGTTTTTTGATAATAAATTAGGACATTCGATAAATCCACACAAATATGATACATGTTCTAAAAAGCTATACAATCTACAGATAACTCTCACTAATAAACTTTAAACTTATATTATTAAATTTCACTTTGGAACTTACTAACAAACAGTGTTGTAGGAACACCTACTTGCATTTTAAATGTCTTATTTTATAAATATTATTTGTTATATTTATTTCATGCATCAGAGAGCGCTGCCACACCAGGAAGAACTTTACCTGTGAATAAATAATACATAACAATAAATCAGCTACTGGTATCGATAGCCATTTAATTTTTACTAGCTAAACTTTATAATTATGGTAAGATCGTATGAGTCCGTGGCCAACTCTGGTGAGTGACTCAGTGGCCAACTCTGGTGAAGGAGTCAGTGGCCAACTCTGGTGAGGGAGTCAGTGGCCAACTCTGGTGAGTGAGTCAGTGGCCAACTCTGGTGACGGAGTCAATAGGCCACCTATTGACTTTATAAAATACATGGTACTTAATCACTAAGTTAGCATGAGCTATAGCTACAGACTTTTTGCATAAATTATGTACGAATTACAATCAAAGAAAAATATAAAATTAAATTAAATAAACACAAAAGTAAATACTCAGGTCACAAGAAACCATCCAATAGATTTGTAAGATAACGTATTGTGAAATATTGTTTTGGCCTGCCCACGAAGAATCACACAATAAGGCATCTAAAATACCGTTCAATAAAGAAACGATTGTCTAGATTCTGTTAAGGCATTTTCTAATCATGGCTTACTAAAATTTTCATCAATGTATTTTAACTCAGTAGAAAAGGACGGCAATAAATTTTAGTTTAATTCAGAAGACATTATCATCATCATAAACGGTTTACGATCGATGAACGCAAATTCCTTATGCGCCATAAGGAATTTGCGTGTAGGTAAATATCCACTGCTTGGTAATTCAAGGTTTGTGTCCAAATTAATGGTGCTAAAAGATAAAAGGCGGCGACTTACCCTCAAGCAGCTCGAGCGACGCACCACCTCCGGTGGAGACGTGTGAGACTTTGTCTTCCGTGCCCCACTTGGCACAGCAAGTGGCTGTGTCACCGCCACCTACCAAAACATTTTTATTTAAGCCGCTGTTCGGGATTTCCCGATAAATATAAATAAATAATGCTGGACAATCCACACAGCATCATTTAGCCCCAAGGTAAGCTGCTGTTAACAGAGCTGTGTTATGGGTACTAGATGACTGATATATACTTAATACAATACAATACATAGATAGATATTTTTTATTATATATAGAAAATACCTAGAACACTCGGAACAAATATTTGTAGATCGTACAAACATTTGACCCGAGGCGGGAATCGAACCAGCAGCCTCCGCGTCGCAGGCGGACCTGCGCCCGCTGCGTCACATCGATCGTCAAATATGTTCGTAGCATCCAAGGTTTTCGTTCGAGCAAGTATTCTGATTGTGGCCGTATTCACCGCTTAGAGTAAAAATGTATAAGAGTTCGAATACTGCTATTCCAAAAATTTTGGATCGCATTTTAAATAGATTTTTTAATAATAAAATGAGTTTAAGCTTGCACTTTTACGATCATGGGACATGTTCAGTGGAGATTAAATTCGCAACCTCTCGATTCATAACAGAGCACTTAACACCCCTGACACTATCAATAAATGTATGAAGCAAACGCGTCGCACGCAATCACCACTTGCATCGTTTGTGTACAGTCAGCAGCAATAAGATGTATACAACCCGTTATTTTCGAAAAAATATGTCGTGGCTCGAGGTTTCTTAAAAATGTAAGCCGAGAGCTCAAAAATTATGTAATCCTCAACTAGTGTCAAAATCATGTAACCATTTTCAGAAAAATAATGTCTTCACACCGTTTTTTAAAAAAAATGTAAAAAGCCATAAAAAAAAGTCGTGGGATCAAAACCGGCTGTGCACTACAGGATTATCTGTTAAAATAAACTCTAAACTCTTAAAGGGTGAAGGAAAACATCGTGAAAAAAATTCTAAAGACATGACATGTGCCATCCACCAATCCGCACTAGGTTCCCGTAGGCCGGTGCAGTGGGAACAAAATAAGTCTCATTGTGATGATAAATTTTTAGTATCATCTACCAATAATAGTAATAGTCCCGTTGGCTGTCGCCTTCACCACGCCATCCATGAGAGCCCTGGTGCCTCCAGCGAACTTCTCAAACTCGAACACACCGGCGGGTCTGCAAATAAAGTTATACAAAAACTGTTATTTTTTTGTTTTTTTTTTATAACAAAATTAAAACCTCTGCACACCGAGGTCACTCCTCGAAGCCTGAGAAGACCCCAGGGAGCTTCTGTGCTTCTGGGAGGAGTTACGCTGGTTACGATCGAATCTATCTGCGAAAAACGGAGTCCCCACAAAAAAAGAAAGACCTCTGCTTCAAATGCAAAATATTTTTACTCAATAAAAACACAAGGATCATTTTTCAAAGTCAAAAGTCAAAAGTCAAAGTATATTTATTGCTAGAAATACATGTACAGATCAGATGGTGGGAAAGATAATAAATGGAAACAATGTATTCTGCCTCTATCAAAGCATGCAATATAGAATAAAACATAACAAATTAAATAAAAAATAAAATAATCAATAGGTAAATGTCAAAACAGAATTGATGTAAAAAATAAATAAAATAATTAAAAATAGTCGAGCTTCTAGTAAGAGAATAAAATGATATCCCTACAACAAATTAATAGAATTATACAAGATCAAAATAATCATTATCTAATTAATTAAAAAAAGTTTTTATCATTTAAAAATTCATTTACGGTGTAATACGTTTTGTGTAATAATATGGTTCTCAACTTCCTTTGAAATATTGAAGATGGCATTTCTCTTAATGTTTGTGGGAGTTTATTATAAAGGAAAGGAGCCATACAGAAAATGGATTTGATTTTTTGAAACGTGAATTCACGCCAGTTCCATGTGCCCCAGATGACGTTAACATCTTTCGTCATATTTGTTTATTGACTTATGTCAATGACATGGAAAGTACTTTACCGCGCTAAAATTACCCATTTATATATATATATATATATATATATATATATATATATATATTTATTGAAATATATGCC
Organism: Colostygia pectinataria; assembly: GCA_951394395.1. NCBI lineage: Eukaryota > Metazoa > Arthropoda > Insecta > Lepidoptera > Geometridae > Colostygia > Colostygia pectinataria. The sequence goes on along the minus strand of OX596351.1, from coordinate 3,690,294 downwards.
CATATTTATTATATATATTATATAATAAATATGGGCATTTAAGTCATTATTAAAGTATGTACAAAAAGAATGTTAAAAAAAAATATTCGAGCGGTACTTAAACACGCAACTTTCTGCTTGATACGCGGATGCTCTACCAGTTGAGCCACCAAGTCATCTCTCGCCTGGTCCAAATTTATTAGCAATAGTACAAGTAATACGTTTTTTTTTACTGTTTTTATGATTAGAAAATTAAAATAAAGCACACATACCCATTCCATACGATAACTTTAGCTCTAGCGATAGGTTCGGCGAATAGTTCCCTGGATTTAGGTCCAACATCAAGACCTAACCAGCCATCGGGGACTCCTGATTCAGCAGTGGCCTCACCAGCCTACAACAATAATTTCATGCTAAATTGAGTTTTATGATCATTGATTTACAGTTCCAAGTTATCAAAATACATATAAGGCTTTCGTGACTGACAGCTCAACACTCAGCCTAAATCTTAGGTCCTAGAAACATGAAATTTGGAGGGTACGTTGCTGTTAGGGTGTAGAGGTCCAATAAGAAAGGAATTCTTGAAATTCAATTCCTAGAAGACGCAGCGGAAAGTTTGTATAAAAAACTCTACGCGGACAAAGTCGTGGGGCGTTTTACTAGTTAGCCATAAATGAGTGATTTAATATCTTATCTCTATTTGTATTAGGTTATTTTTATGTTGACCTGTGCATCCTCAGCAAACTTATCGGCTGTGACGAAGTCCACTGGTAGGTGGATCTTTACATTGTTCTTGGCTGCCTTTTCCATGAGTTTGTTTACGATTTTGGCGCCCTCAGCATCATACAGGGATGAACCAATCTGAAAAGCAAATAAATAGGTGTTACACTGATAAAAAATGCGAAAGATTATGTTTGTTTGTTCCCACCTTAACAGGTGTTACCTCCGTAACGGCTTAACAGACTTGGATTTGTATGGGATATGGTATAGATGTGACCTGCCCCCCTACCATGAACTCTTAGAGCGATTCAAATTAGGACCTAAACTGAATTGTCAAAAAAATTTGTACCATGACTTCAATAATTATTAGTTTCATGGTACAAATTTTTTTGACAATTCAGTTTAGAATAGAATAGAATAGAATAGAATATATCTTTATTGTACATACACCTAAGAAAAAGAGTAGATACAGAGTAAAAATAGAACTTATAAGTGGTACAATGGGCGGTCTTATCGCTAATAAGCGATCTCTTCCAGACAACCTTTGGATGGACTGGATAAGTTAAGATATTAAATAGACGGTGGTGCACATTTAACTAAATAATAGTAAACTTAAATGTAATTTAAATAATATAAAAATAAATACAATTTTTATGTACCTACTATTAAATATATATATATATATTAATATCATAATAAATACCTACATACAAAAATATATAACTACATAATGATAAGCTGTAGGAGAATCTAACGTTGTTCTGCTGCAGAGTGTAATGTCATGTAATGTTGAACAACTAATTTTTTAAATATAGCCAAGGATTTAGCAAACCGTATGGAGACAGGTAGTGCATTCCAGAGCTTGGCAGCCTGCACAGTGAAAGAATTTTAGGTCTAATTTGAATCGCTCTAAGAGTTCATGGTATGGGGGCTGGATTACCACTTAGGCTACTTTTTATCTAAAACAGTGTCATCCTACGGTATAACTTTCAATCAGAAACACTTACCACTCAAAGGTCTACTACTACACAATATAATCCTCTGATCATAGATGATCATAGATATACATTTTGATATGTATATTTTCTTGGTTTACTTATTTGATTTGTGTAGTTAGATAGATAGAAAATACTTTATTGAACACCACATTATAACAAATTTGACAAGAACAATCTTAATTACTAACAGGTATTACATTGGGCGGCCTTATCGCTAAATAGCGATCTCTACCAGACAACCTTTGGATGGATAGGATTGAATGGTAGTTGACAAGGGTTTTTAGCGATGTTCTATATTTATTAAAAAACCATTCTAAAATAATGCATAACACATACTTACATATCAAAAATACTTATTATGCTAGACCTATTTCAAATACCTATACTTGTATATTATTGTAGTAATACTATAAATATATAAAAATACATAGTATAATATATCATAAACTAGTACATACATTTATAAACATAATAAATAAATAATAAACAAGCAGCAGTTTAGCGACAGCAGTTTAGTTGTCAAATATAAATCAGTTTTTGATAAAATAACAATCATCATTCACAGCCTGACTTCACCCACTAATTAGGCCTCCCTTTGTATCATCGTGACAGCCTTCTGATGTTTCCACTGCTAGGACACTGGCCTACTCTCGAGCAAGAGTGATTGGGTCTTAATCCACTACGCGGATCCAATGCGGATTGATGGATGGCATATGGCTTTCGAATTTTTAATTCTTGGACATGCCGGTTTCCCCACGATGTTTTCCTTCACTGTATGAGAGCAATGGCATTGCGCACATAAATTTTTCGTAGATAAAAATCTATTGGTGCACAACCGGATTCGAACCCACGACCTTAGGATCGGAAGGCGTGGTCACTACAACTAAGCCACCAGTGCTCCCTTTGTATGTGCCACTACTTTTCTATGGAAGATAATTAACAAAAATACTTACAGCCATGCCCTTGGTCTCCTTTAGGAATGTGTAAGCCATTCCCCCTCCAATGATCATCTCATTGACTTTGTCCAATAGATTCTCAATCAGCAATATTTTGTCAGCCACTTTAGCTCCACCAAGGATGGCCAGAAAAGGCCTAAAAAACCGAAGTTTTAAATTTCTATTTTTTTTTTCGTGTTTTAGTTCTACATTAGTTTTATATGGATGATAGTATGCGGGGTCAATGTAAAACAATAAAAATATGAATGAAATATTCACTGCATTATTCGGCCTTGAAAATACTGATGGTGTGAAAAGACTCTTGACATAGTCAGCAGAAAACTCAATTAAGTATTCGATTGTGTATTTATTTACCATAGCATATCATAGCTGGTCATGTAGTTAGACCTTTTTAATTCATCATCACCATCCACAGCCCAATGTTACCCACAGGCATAGGCTTCACATTCCTTGTGCTACTTTGGCATTTCTCTTTGTAAAAATAAGAATATTTATAAAAGAAAATAAAACAATATGTCAATACCTCTCAGGCTCATGCAGAGCCTTAGCAAAGTATTGGAGTTCCTTCTTCAAAAGGAATCCACTAGCCCTCTGTTCAAAGCCTTCTCCCATCATTGAGCTGTGTGCTCGGTGAGCGGTTCCTGAATAACATAATAACAGCATATAAGGTAGGTAGGCTTTTACTAAAATCAAAATTCTTAGATATAAAATTCTTAGATATAATCTGTTTGCAGTTGATTCATTTTAATATATTTTTATTTGTTTAAATTCTACAATAAAATCATTATTTTTGTAGTTGACAATAAAATTGATGTCTTACCAAAAGCATCATTGATGTAAAGGTCTCCAAGCTTTCTCAAGCTCGCCCTGAACGCCTTGACTTTCTCTGGGTCAGCCTTGACCTTAGCACCACTAGCATCGAGACCCTTGCCTTCTTCTTCAACATGGAAGCGAAGATTCTCCAAAAGAATCACTGAGCCTACTGGGGGATCAGCACAAGCTGCCTCTACCTCAGCACCGACGCAATCCGCGAGGAAAGTGATATCTCTAGGCAATAAAACAATTGGGATGGTAAGAGGTCAGTACAAGTCAATACTTAATAATCACTAAAATTGTAGTATGGTTCTCATAATTTAAATACATTAATAATTACCTGCTTAAAAGTTTCTTCAGCTCTTCAGCGACCGGTTTCAGTGTGTATTTTAGGTTTGCCTGTCCGTCAGGTCTGCCCAAATGAGACATTAGAACGACGGACTTAGCACCTTTCTCGAGAGCATATTTCACAGTATCCAAAGCAGCTACTATACGCTGGTTGTTTGTAATTACGCTATCTTTCAGTGGGACATTGAAATCCACCCTTTAACAAAAATTATGTTTGAAAATGTAGGTAAACTTTTATATGGGTCGCAGGTTTTTTATAGAAAAGTTAGTAAACTACTTACCTTATCAACACACGCTTTCCAGACAAGTTAAGGGCATCGATGGCCAGTTTATTTAAAGCCATAATGACGAATTTAAGTTAAGAATTTTAATTTTAATTAGTTTTTCAACACAATAGCCGGCCAAAAGTGAGATAAAAAAATGACAACTGAACTGATGGATGAATGACCTTCGAAATGTCAAAAAGGTCATATCACTCAAACTCATCTATGTAGTCTATGCTCAATATTTTTTATGAGTCGTTTGGACGATCATTTTCATTTATATTTTGACAAATTAAATTAGTATTCATTTCGTTACGTTTTAATATTAGGCCTAAGATTTATGAATGCATTTAATTTTATTCAGATTATAGGTAGTTTAGCGCTGTCGTCGTATTGTTTTTTATAGTTTAATCTTTCAGATGTGTCACTTTGCTCAAAAAGTTAAAGTGATGATATTATTGATATTATTCTTGTAATACGGTATGCATGATGGAATCGGTTATTCCGATGATAACTTGAAAACTAGTTGTTATAACATTGAAGAGGGTGGCATAATAACTCTGTTTTTTTTCTATTAGAGTTTATAGTTTAGCTCAATTAGAGTAGGCCACTGACTCATGTTATGGTAGAATTTTAGATTGTACATTGCACAACTGACAGGGCACTATCAATAACACCATTTCCAGATCAAAGTTTATGCTTAAGTTATGGAAAGGAACGTAACGAACAGAATGTTTTGCTTTCGCAACGATGTTCGATGTCGATGGGTGTAAATAGCTCTGTAATAAAAGTTGCACTGCCTGCACTACCAGGCACTACCACCCGTAGTGCCACTACGGTGCACCGATGTGTAGGAGAAGCTTAAGCCAAAGACTATAGAACTGAGAGGATCGCGATAGGTTTTTCATGATTGAAATGTTGGTATTACTGTCAGCTCTATGCAAAATCGCGAAATGCACGCATTTGTGACGCCCGGATTTGGTTGAAATGCTCTTTGAAATCCTACGTTACGTTGAATTTCATGATAAACTGCGAGTGGGTGACAAGTTTCGTGTATAATTCGAAGTTCAGTGTTTATTCTATTTCATTGTGTATTTGTGAATGTGTTGAGTGAAGAACAAACCCAAGCGTAGTGCGTCTAAAGTTGAAACATGGTGCCGCTAGGTCCCGGGCCTGGCCATCCTGCAGCACACCAAACACACGGTGGTGCTTCTGCCACTCTGTCCGGCCCAAATTCGCTCTCACAATCAACCTCACAGTCTAACAAGTCATCGGCAGCGGTTAGTAAAGTGTTTTCGTTGTATTTCATCGGTTTGCGTCAGTCTGGCGGGCGGCACATGTTTATGTAACTTCAACTTTGTGCAACAACGAGCACGTGCGATTTGGCGCTCATTTTGCTATTGGTTTCCAGAAGCCGAACTACACCCTCAAATTCACCCTTGCTGGCCACACAAAGGCTGTATCATCAGTCAAATTCAGTCCAAATGGAGAATGGCTTGCTAGCTCTTGTGAGTATCTATTACATTTTGATACAATGAATATTTTTTTAGTACTATTCATATAGTTATATTTCTAAATTACCTTCCTTACATATTTGTACCACTTTAAACAATTAAAAAAAAATATTGAATCCTAAATCAAAGTATACAATTTGGATAGGTAGTCGATAATATCTGAAGGCTAAACATATTTTAGACAATAATCAATCTTATCACCAAGGTGTAAGAGTAATAATGACACAAAACAAGTGTATTAATGCTGACTTGAGTATATCTCAACTTCCTTGACTCTGATGTAATTTGGGGCCACACTTTTTTGATTAAAATGAATACAGGTATAAAATAATTGATTAATTTGTATGTAATTAATAGGTTAAATTAATATTGAAATGTATAATATGTAAAAATCATGTAAATGGCACAAAAAGTTATTGTTCCTGCAACAATGAGTAACAATTATTATAATTTGAGACTGATAAAACCTTAGGTTGTTTTGGTTTTGAATAAAATATATTTACTTATTAAATACCTATTTGTGGAAGAATAGTTAGTGTTAAAGAAATCAAAACACTCTGACATTTAGAAAACTCTTGTACTAATTTTAGATCCCATCTAGCTAAAGGTTAGAGACATTCATTAGTGTGAGTTTGTTTAGATACCTAGCTACTTTTCCGGAGGGGCGATTATGAAATTCAGTTGCAATTGATTTCACAAGGTTTCAATCAAAAACTGACATATTTTGAATCACAGCTTATTAACAGGTTGCTGATTGAAATTGGATTGAAACCAAGTTACTTAATAACCCAGCATTGCATAAAATATGATTGGCAACAATGATCAAAAACATTAGAAACATACAATAGGAACCCAGCCGGTGTTGTGTAATTCTTTTATCTACATAATAAAGTTAAGAAGTCGTAGATTCATCTATTTATATATACCTACCTACATAGATATTTCAAAAGGATTAAGGAAATCATTTAAAGGATCTTCTGTTTACTCAACTACATATATTATTTTGTGTTGTATTGTGATGAAAGACAGAAAAACCCAAAAAAACCGTATATAGTTTACACCACCACTTCATAAATAATTACTAGCAACTTTTAAATGTCTTCTTTCAGCTGCCGACAAACTTATTAAGGTGTGGGGTGCTTATGATGGCAAATTTGAGAAGACAATATCAGGGCACAAGATGGGTATCAGTGATGTTGCTTGGTCATCAGACAGCAGACTCATAGTCAGTGCAAGTGATGACAAAACCTTAAAGGTAAGTGAACTGGGCTTTATTTAGTTTTTACTCTAAAGTGGTGGTGATGGGTGATATAGCAAAATCACAATATATTCAGGTGTTATAATAAGTATGTACATATCTCTAGAATTTAGATCCTGCTTTGTTTTTTTTTATGCTAGCATAAAGGTATAAACATAATAGGTACATATCTATTATTTAAATAAAATTTTTAAAACCAAATTGCTGGTTAAGAAATTTATCTGGATGGCATTTTAAGCCGTCTGTTTTGGCAGTTTACATTAATGCCTAATCAGTATGTCTCTGATCTGATTATGTAGATATTTTCATCATAAAAAATGTTGGATTGAGCACCTACCTTATCAGCTTATATTTTTTTCGACATAAAATGTATGATTTAAAAAATGTTTCTCACGCTCTGCTCTTATCTTATTTTATGATTAGAAAACATGGTTAGCATGAGCGATGAAAGGCAGAGGGATGTCTGTAAAGTGTAAGTGTAAACAGAGTTAGGTGGTATGTAGTTTTATTGTAATAGTGGAATAAAAGATCTGTAACTTATATCTGTCACAATTCTGCCAGTTTCCGTTTGTGTTGCTTCGTAAACATAATAGATGTTATGAACTTATGATAAAAAAGAAAGATCGGTATTTAAAAAGAGGGTTAATTAAAATTTTGTAACAAATTTTAATAGTCATTATAGTCATAATAGTAATTTATTGATAATAGATATAATATAAGTCAAATTAAATTAATAGGTATTACCTAAAATAAAACTATTGCTACAGCAAAGTAGCACACATTCACACAGTTATTAGCAATGTCAAAATAAAAATCTATGAATTATAATAATATAAGTATAAATAATAATAATAATACAGGTCACAATTAAGATAGAATTACAAAATAAAAATATTATGGTCTGAATTCTATGAATTCATCATAGCTATAAAAGGTTTGCTCATTAAGCCAGCGTTTCAATTTGTTTTTGAACACACGGCCCATCAGTCGGAAGTGGATGAAGTGTGTCTTCCCAAGGTTTAAAGCGAGACCATTTCCCTTAGACCAAGATGACAGCTGTGCTGCTGCGCCATTTATTTTCTCTTCCAACTGGTCGATCGATGGCGCGGCGACGTCGTCAGTTTCATTCGTCATCGTTTTATATACACTATAGACACACATATTTACAAAAATAAAAACAAGCTTGAGTTATGACTTTATCATCGATTTGTCAAAGGTAGTTTAGGAAGAACTGTCATAAAATTAAGCTTGAGTATTGTTTTGAGCTTGAGTTTCGTCGTTAAGCTCAAACGACTTCTCAGTAGCTTGCTAAGCTATAGTCGCCAAATTGGTAAACCGTCAGGGTCAGTTAATGTTTCCAGTTCTGGGGCAATGACCTACTCCAGTTCACTGTTGCTAAGTAGAAATGGAAAGTTTATAAAATGTCAGTTAATATGTTACATGAATTATTCATTAGATTGGTTTCAATGGTTGCTAGCATGCCTTTATACTGGTACTAGAACAGGTAGGTATGTTCTGAGGGCCAATAAACGAACTAGGTTTAAACATCTGTTAGGTAGCTAAAAATGTTTCATTCAAATCTATTATCGTCTTTGTTCATGACAAATAAACGTTTTTTTTGTGTTTTTGTAGTTGTTTATTTTGAGTTTTCAACTTCAGACGTCGCGTCGCCAACGTCGTAGGCTATAAGCTAATTTAGGTCTAACGCACATTTTATTACGCACGAAGTCGACAAAAATAATAACGCAAAAGCGCGCCCTTTGCCCTTTACTCCTTTTATTCCCTTTATTACTCACTAGCTGTTGCAACTTCGGTCGCATGGAACTCAGGAACTCTGGGATAAAAAGTTGCCTTGAGTGGTCATAATAATAAGTAGGTAGGTAGGTATAGAAATCAATGTTTTGTTGGCCAAAATTATTTTTTATTTTTGTAGGTAATCAACAAGCATTTTATTATTACTACATGTTATTTGCTATAAAAACTAGGTATGTTAATCAAATATTATTTTTATTTCAGGTCTGGGAACTCAGCTCGGGCAAATGTTTGAAAACTCTAAAAGGACACAGCAATTACGTGTTTTGCTGCAATTTCAACCCACAAAGCAATCTCATTGTATCTGGCAGTTTTGACGAGAGTGTCAGAATATGGGATGTAAGAACAGGTATGTGTTTATTTTGCATAGTTACTGTCCAATGCTGTGTATGTATACAAAGTCAACTCTTATAGAGTTCACTTTATCACTATAACTTTAAAGTTTTAATTATCATGAATCCAAAGTAAAGTATGTAGTTTTTTTGTGATAGTAGAGTAGATGTCGCAAGCGTACAAAGACATGAACGCTTATACTGTACGTATAGCGTACGTGGTTACCGCTTACTATCGTACGGGTCGTACGCGTGGGTGCTACTTTGGTAGCAACAAGCAACAATATTATTTGCTTGTATGACAAAGATCTAAATCCCTAAAGCTCAACACCTGCAGGTGACTATACAGGTGAGTAAACAGCAATCGCGCCGCGCTATCGTTCACTCACCTATAGCCGTTTGTAAACGGGCTAAAAAACATGTTGCTGGCAATTTTATGCAAATATATTGCTCAGTATGTTTGCAACTTATACTCTTGCTGCAATTTCATTGTACAATACATTGCAATTTAGCTGGCTAGATATTGAATACTTGAGAAATAGTCTTAGCAATATCGCCAGGCTACAAACAGCATTGCAGCAATTGTTGCACTTTGTTGAGTGATATAATCGGCAACTTGGCGACAATAAAATTGCAGAAAAATTGAGAGTACTAATGAGTACCATAAAAAACGCATTTCGGACTTGAAATTGAATGGAGGTGCTTTTTTACAGGCAAATGCTTGAAAACGCTACCTGCGCACTCGGATCCAGTCTCAGCTGTGCATTTCAACAGAGACGGCAGCCTTATAGTATCATCGAGTTATGACGGATTATGGTAAGCTTTCTTAGGTCAGCTTGCACTAGTAAAGAAACTAAATCTGTTTAAATCTGACTTTTTTGTATAGATTAGTGGTAGCAAAGTTCTTTGTGATAGAACACGTCCGGGGAAGTAATACCTCCATACCTATTTCTGTCGCAAAGTAGTAATACTCGCATTGCTGTGTTCCGATGGTATGGTTTCCGGTGAAATTACTGGCACATGAGGCTTTCGATCTATGCCTCAAGGTGGCAACCCGCGAGTGATACCTCTGGTATTGCAAGCGTCCATAGGCTGCGTTAACCGCTTACCATCTTGTGGGCCGTACGCTTGGTTGCCACTTCAGTTGTAAAAAAAAAAAGATTAGTTGTCTCTTCATCGTTGTTTCCTGTCTAATAGGATTGGTGCTATTCAGCGGGGGGTGGCCTATAACTCATTTCAAATATCCATATTATGAATGATAAATCCGATTTTTTTTTTTTTTTTTATACAACTGAAGTGGCAACCAAGCGTACGCCCCACAAGATGGTAAGCGGTTACTGCAGCCTATGGACGCTTGCAATACCAGAGGTATCACTCGCGGGTTGCCACCTTGAGGCTAAGATCGAAAGCCTCATGTGCCAGTAATTTCACCGGAAACCATACCCTTCACACCGGAACACAGCAATGCGAGCATTACTGCTTGGCGGCAGAAATAGGTATGGCGGTAGTCCTTCCCCGGACGAGCTCTATCACATAGAACTCTACTACTCTTTCAAAATTACTCTACTACTTTTTCTGTTACGTTTTCGCTGCTAAACAGCTGCACCAATATGAATGAAATTAGTTATTTTTCAATTTTAAATATGAACTCGGTGATAATATAAATAATATTATAAATCCGACAGTAACTATGTGTGTCTTTTACGGTTTTGCCGCTAAACAGCTGAACCGATTTGGATAAAATTCATTTTTTTTAATTTTAACTATGAACACAGATGTAGTATAACGCGAACGAAGCCGAATACTTAAAAGTTTTTTAATTAAGTTTGTAGCATACTACACCAAAATTATTTATTTCAGTCGAATCTGGGACACAGCCTCCGGTCAATGCCTAAAAACCCTCATAGACGACGACAACCCACCAGTATCCTTCGTGAAGTTCTCACCGAACGGCAAATATATCCTCGCTGCGACACTAGACAACACACTTAAGCTGTGGGACTACAGTCGAGGCAAGTGCCTCAAGACATACACCGGACATAAGAACGAAAAGTATTGCATCTTCGCCAACTTCAGCGTCACTGGCGGGAAGGTAAGACTGCGTTGCCTTTAATGATAGTACGGCCGGCGGATCTAGGCAATCGTAAAAGAAACAAATAAGTTAGAAAATGATCTATTGCTCATCGGAACGACTGACTCACGATTGCATAAATACGTCGGCCGTAGTAGTTCTATCTAAAAAAAAGTATTAAAGCCCATTTTCACACTACACACAATAATCGCATGCAAGAATCGCATTTTTTTTTTATACAACTAAAGTGGCAACCAAGCGTACGGCCCACAAGATGGTAAGCGGTTACCGCAGCCTATGGACGCTTGCAATACCAGAGGTATCACTCGCGGGTTGCCACCTTGAGGCTAAGATCGAAAGCCTCATGTGCCAGTAATTTCACCGGAAACCATACCTTTCACACCGGAACACAGCAGTGCGAGCATTATTGCTTGGCGGCAGAAATAGGTATGGTGGTAGTCCTTCCCCAGACGTGCTCTATCACAGAGAACTCTACTACTCTTTATTCGCATTTTGATTTTGGAACAAAAATGATAAGGCAATTCTTGCATGCAATTATTGTATTGTGTAAATGGGCCATTAGAGTGATTAGGGGCTAACTGAGACAAACATTGTACAACAAACTGTTTGATTTAAGGTACGCGTCTATTGGCCCGCGCCGGCCGCACCACGCGCACGGCACGCAACGGATTTTAGGTTTTTTGGTCAGAAAAGCCGGCGTACGGCGCGGATAGGGGACGTAGTGCTATTTGAAAGATCATACAAAGCAAACTAAAATCAGTTGCGTGCCGTGCGTGCGGTGCGAGCGGCGCGGATCCGAAAACATGTTTGGCCATGCCATATTTGCTTATAAACTGTTTGCTAAACAAACAAACAACGTTCATTCCTTTCTTTTTTTCATTGTTTGTACTGTTTTGTACAGTAAAAATTGTAAATTTTTAATTTTTTGTTTTTGATGTTTATTTTATAATATTTTTGTGACTGTATTATGACAAGTATATCAATGTTTATTGTAATGTTTTGACGTGTCTAAGTGCATATACTGTGTCAAAAGAGAAAATAAATTGAATTGAATTGAATTGCATATTGTGTTCATAAACATTTATCAACACAATACGGCATGTCCGCAATTACATTAGCCGCAAATACCCATAAAAAAATGTATGCTTATCATCTACAGTGGATAGTGTCCGGTTCTGAAGACAACCTGGTATACATCTGGAACCTGCAGTCGAAGGAGATAGTGCAGCGGCTGTCGGGTCACACGGACACCGTGCTTTGCACCGCGTGCCATCCCACGGAGAACATCATCGCCTCGGCCGCGCTCGAGAACGACAAGACTATCAAACTATGGAAGAGCGACACTTAACAACCTGAAGTAAAGACCTTCTATACATACTAGCGAATCGTCTGGGCTACGCACCGGTGGACATAAAATATAGCCTACAATACAATACAATACAATACTTTATTGGTAACACCATAGTTACATGTCATTTATGATAATTACCTACATAGAAAAGTAGATATCAAAAAAATACTATTAATTATTTAACATTTCTTACTTAATTATTTTAACAATATTATATAGTTTAATATTATGATGACGATCAAGATATTGGTCATGGGGAGCCTCTATAGCTCGGGCAGTGCCATAAACTCATCTACGCTGTAGAACCCTCCCTCCAGTAACCAATTCTTAAAGCATTTTTTAAATATGGGTGCGGAGGCTGCATCCCTAATCCTTTCTGGTAATCTATTGTACACTGAGGGGCCCATTATATACACGGATCTCCCTGATTTATGTTATGTTACTCGTGATAATGTAGCATTCTAATGGTGAAGGAGTTTTTGAAATCAGACCAGTAGTTTTTGAGTTTATTCGTTACAAACAAAAATACGAATCTTCTATAATATTAGTATTATAGATAAAACAAAGTCAAGACTGGTGTCGATTCTGTTCTAGCATTTAAACTTAAATAACTAAAATTATCGCGGTCCTTTGTATTTTAATTAATTAAAATCCACCAAGGAACCAAGGAAGGAAGGAGGATTAAGAGTAGTAGAGTTCTCTGTGATAGAGCTCGTCCGGGGAAGGACTACCACCATACCTATTTTTGCCGCAAAGCAGTAATGCTCGCATTGCTGTGTTCTGGTGTGAAGGGTATGGTTTCCGGTGAAATTACTGGCACATGAGGCTTTCGATCTTAGCCTCAAGGTGGCAACCCGCAAGTGATACCTCTGGTATTGCAAGCGTCCATAGGCTGCGGTAACCGCTTACCATCTTGTGGGCCGTACGCTTGGTTGCCACTTCCGTTGTATAAAAAAAAAAAAAAAAATAGATAAGGACGGCAACAATTTTAGTTAGTTTAGTTTAGAAAATGTTACAACAAAATCGACACCACTATCAAATTATGGAAGATGTCGTAACACTTTTTTAAGAGTCTATGATTCAAGAGAAAGGTTTATACATATAGTTTAAACACCTGTGCAAAGCGGGGACGGGTCGCTAGTGCTAGACTGCCGTCCATGTTCTAAAAGGCCGTTAAGAAGTAGCGTTAGTCACATGTTCAGCCGTAATAACAAACACAAATATCCAAACTTTCCGTTTAATAATTTTTTATTTTTTTATACTACTAAAGTGGCAACCAAGCGTACGGCCCACTTGATGGTCAGCGGTTACCGTAGCCTATGTACGCATGCAACATCATAGATATCACTTGCGTGTTACCACCCTGAGACGTTAGATGGTAAGTCTCATGTGCCTGTAATTTCACCGGAAACCATACCCTTCAAACCGGAACACAGCAATGCGAGCATTACTGCTTGGCGGCAGAAATAGGTATGGTGGTAGTCCTTCCCCGGACGAGCTCTATCACAAAGAACTCTACTACTCTTAGTACTATTAGTACGATTAGTACGATAACTCATTTGTAATTGTTGCAGATTCCCTAGCAGACAGCGATCTCTGATCTGTATATTGCGGCTTCATATTGAGAGCTGAAATGCCACTGGTTTGTGAATATTTTGAAAGGGATACCAGTGTTTTGTATTGTGGACTAGTGCAGAGTGCAATGAGTGCATTACTTTACTTATAATTTTGTATATCACAGATGTATGTGTGCATTTTCGGTTGTTATAAGATTATACATATTTTTCTATTGTGACATGAAAATAAGGAAGATATGAAATGTTTTTAGCGATTACGTTTTAGTTAAGATTGAGTTTACGAATCCTGCTTAAAATTAACTCGTTGGATGCGATTAAAATATAGTAGTTGTAAAATTGTCTTTTTAATTTATGTTGATCTTAAGCCTCTTGGTGGGTTTAAAACAAGGACATTTTTTAGAGGAGGTTAACCCTTTTTAGTCTCTTGTTTTACTCAAGAATCACTATTCCTATCTATATCTACTAACAACAAACACACCAAACATTCACATGATGAGCTAAGAGACATCACCCCCAAGCAAATCCTCCAGTTCTTAGTATCGGCAGGGCTTGGAGGTGAACTGTAAACGCCCCCTAATGGCGACAAAACAAGTGGCGAACACAATAGGCCTGCATGGCCGCAGTGTTATATTAGCCGCACTAATTTAATAAAAAAGATTGGTCCTTAAAAGCACATGACCGTACTATATGGAAGGGGGATGGGGAGGCCTTTGCCCTGCAGTGGGATGATACAGGCTGATAATAATGATAATAATAATAATAATTTAATAAAAAAAAAAACACATAGTATTAATCCTACGCTAAGAATACCCGTGTCGTGGGTACAAACTACGAGCACCATGAAACTACAACACCGAAACTTGAAAGAAATATTACGTAGTGCTTATATTCTCTCTGGAAATATTCATGGACTATGCAAACATGTCCTACAACATAAATCGAACCGTGCGGGTTATCTCTCTACAACATACGATTTTTACCAAGCAGTATTTTTTTGGCATAAAAACAAGTTACCTACCTACCCTTACATACAGCTTCACAATTTATTAGCAGTTTCCTATATTCGTAAAACGATTCCTATAGCTCACTGACGAAGCCCGTGCTTAGACGACATTTGAACGCTCTGTCACGGCACTTCAATAATCGCATGTCCTTAAGGCTGCGTTTCCACCAGAGATAAGCGAGGAAAGTGTTGTTAGGAACCGGAAAAGGAAACGCAACGGAAAAGGAATAGAATCACTTCATAAGCTGTCAGAGCGAGGCTAGGTATAGTTCGCACGGCGGATCGCGGCCGTAGTGAAGTTAGCCGTTTCGATGCGCAATGGAGCTTATTCGAACAATATTGTCTTTGCGCATTACAAACGGCTTGAAGTTAGCCGTAGAGCCTAGATCCGCCGCGCGAACTATAAATTAAGTGATTCTTTTGGTTCCTAACAAACGGATCCTTCGTTATACACACCCTCGCACATCTGTGGTGGAAACGCAGCCTTATAATGTTTGATTAGCATACAAATATCCTTTAGTTGGTAGAACATAACTTGCTCTATAAACCTTATCATCCGATGCCTCCCCAAGAGACGCACGACCCAATTCGTTGCACCAGATAACGAAATAGGTTATCTACAGTTATCTGGCCCCCGCTGCGGGACTCTACTTATAAACTAGCCTAACTAGATGCTAAGGGCCAGGGAATTGGATGATATATTTATTTTTCCACAAGGTGACAAAATAATTTGGTTCATAGCCGTAGCTCTATTGACAAGGTATCCTATCCTACTAATATCTAATATTATAAATGCAAAAAGAAGAAGAAGAAAGTCTGTGTGTGAAGGTGTGTGTGTATATGTTTGTTACCATTTGACTTAACCGATTGTGATGAAATTTGGAGTCGTGTGTGTGAGTATGTGTGTGTGTGTGTGTGTGTATGTTTGTTACCATTTGACTTAACCGATTGTGATGAAATTTGGAATGTAGATGACCTAAGTCCTGGAATAACACAGACTACTTTATCCCGGAAAAATTGACTGTTCCTGCGGGATAGAATAAAAACTGCAAAAATGCGGGTGTTGCCGGTCATTAGTTTTAGAGAACAAATAGGACAGGTTTTGTTTAAACAGTTCTACCATAGAACTACTGGGACAAAAAAAAATAACAGTTCCATGACGTCACAGTCCTTTAGAACTATTGGGAGTTACCCGTATTGACTCAGTGGGATGGGCTCCGACTTGCGATCCGGATATTGCGGGTTTAAAACTCAGCCGTGCACCAATGAATTTTTCTAATCGAAGAGATTAAATGCGCTATAACACGTGTTTAAAACGGTGAAAGAAAACATCGTGATAAAACCCGCAGCTTAGCGCCGCACATATTAACCATGAATGTTTTTCCTGTGGATAAGGCTGGCTAAACTGAGGATGATGTAGGTGTTGGGCAAGCCTACTCCATCCAAAAACCTGCCCAACCGAACCAACTTGGCACTAGATGCCGTATAAAATTATCTTACTTTCCTGAGTGAGTTACTGCAGACTGGCCGTTTGCAATGCCAGAGTATCACTCGTTCGTTACCACACAGAGACATAATGGAATAAAAGCTTATTTCACCGATAATTTTAATATACCAACTTAGGTAGGTAGGTACTCATACTTAGTTCTAATATCTGGTCTGTGCTTTTGTGTGAGTATTGCTTCCCAGCAGATTACCGTAGATGAGTAGGTAAGTACCTTCTAGACCTCACCACATCACTTTATTTTCATGTTTAGCTTGCCTAGATCAAAATAATGGACACGAATTAATTATCGTAGCTAGGGTCGTTTTTCCAGTTAGGTAGTTAGATACCTATTATAATATCTATGAATTTAAATTTTGAAAGCAGCACACATACCTACTTACAAGAAAGTAGGTACAAAGGATTGAAAACCAATATTAATATTCCTCAAGTAGGAGAGCTAACCTATCAAGTTCAACAAATTGAAGTTTCTGAGTAAATAGGTACAAACTTCCTTGCAACTTCAGGGAACGGTTTATGAGTTGGCATCGACCTGCCTTAGATCGATACTGGTACTCGTAGTAACTACGTGTTACAACTTACAACCACTGCAATTCGAGGGTGAGATTGTTTATTTTGTATATTTTATTTTGTTTAATAAAGATTATATTTTATTAGATATTATTATTTTTAGAAAATAAAAAAGAAAACCGACTAAAGACTAGAGGTATTCCTGCGTGTGCAAACATAAACGAAAAGCACAGATATTATCTAGTAGTTCTGTATGCGTATCTACTAAAAATATTTTTTATTCTTGGTTTTTTATGTTAGTGTTTTTTAGTTGGCTAAAAATGTATATGGGACCACCTCTAAAGTACCTACTTATTACAGCTATCAAACAAAAAAATATATCAAAAATCAATTTACATCAAGACAGTTGCTGCCTGTATGTACCTACTCCTGCTTTTTTATTGCTGCTGGTTATCGTCAAAGAAGGCCCCATTTGAAATAATTAGGTTACCTAACTGACTGAATACTGACATCAACACACAGCCTGACTAAACCGTAAGTTCTAAAGATCTAAGTTATGACATTGACGAAATTCAACTGCTGTTGACTTGTTGAGAACGCAGCAAAATAGTAAGTCTTGTATGAAACAAATTTCGTCGCGGGCATTCGACTAGTTGGTTATAGTTTTAACAAACTAACAAGAATTTTCGTATCTAAAAACATAAAAATTAAACGCATTTAATCACGCTACATAAAACCCCAAGGCATGTCGTAATATACAATCGACGTTTTAAACCGTAGAATTCCATAATATCATAATATTCAAAGGGCGTCCTGGCGGATATAAAAAATAATTTTGTCAATCGAACGACTTCACAGTTCCGGGCGAAACTTGTTTGCAATTTATTTAGGCTCTATATTACAGAGCACTGGTGGTACCGGTAGTGACCCCGCCTTCTGATCCTAAGGTAGTGGGTTTGAATCCGGTCGTGCACCAATGGATTTTTCTATTCGAAAAAATTATGTGTGCAATGCCAGTGCTCTCATACGGTGAAGGAAAACATCGCGAGGAAACCGGTATGTCCAAGAACTAACCATTCGAAAGACATGTGCCAGCCATCCACCAAACTGCACTGGGTCCGCTGGGTGGATTAAGATCCAATCACTCTCGCTTGAGAGTAGGCCAGTGTCCCAGCAGTGTGAACATTAGAAGGCTGTTATGATGAATGTAAGTAAGAAATTAAGTAACAGGTGGAAACAATAGATAATAATATAACGGAATGCTTTATTGCGTCATGTTTTTGATATCAAAGAAAAATGGATATAACGAGTACCTTCTTTCCAACAAATAAGCGAGCACAATCGTTTCTAAATCCAATGTGTCGTATGAACTGGAGCGTTATATTACATACTTGTTCTCGGATACCTTCAGGATCTGTTCGGGAAATGCACTTGTGATTGCTTGCGTTATTAGAATTCTCGGAAACATTCTTGTAATACTTAACTATTTTGTACGGAATGTTTCTTTACAAGTTATTTTCAGTTCAAGTTTAAACAAAGTTTCAAAGTAGGTATGTATGTGCATCGCAGCGTAGCACATTTCATGCCTAGCACATGCGTAGCAAATGCGTAGAACTTGCGTAGCTCATACTTAGCACATACATAGCACTTTCGTAGCTCATACATAGCACATGCGTAACTTATGCATAGCACATGCGTAGCACATGAGTAGCACATGCTTAGCAAATACATAGCACATACGTAGCACATACGTAGCACATGCATAGCAAATACGTAGCACATACGTAGTACATGCCTAGCACATGCGTAGCACATAGACATTACAGAGGCTTTTGGGCGGCCTAAAAACTCTGTAACCAGAGTTAGCTACTAACTCATACGAACTTACTTTAACATTTATATTCAAGTTATAGAAACAATGTATGGTCGTGGAAATAAAACGCACACCATCGTCTCAGCGGGTCGGCTGCCGTGCGACTAAGGTCCCCACAATTTGAACGGATGCAAATACAGCGGGTGCAAGGAGGTTGTACTCATTTCCTTTATCTTTCCTGTGCATCAGAACATTCGAACTGAAAATAAAACAACGCATGTTTATGTAAATCCAGGTGATTCATTGGGCCGTGGTCAGTAATACTTTTCGGCGATCATTAATCATAACCTAAGCGAGGTTCGTCGCACTCGATATTGCGCCACCTGGTCTTAATTTACGATACAGTGTATCGGACCAATGGGAGTGCCCTCAGGATATTAGCTCATACACATACCTTACTTTGTTAGGCCATGTTAGAGACCTTCGGGCGGCCTAAAAACTTTGTCATCAGAGTTGGCCACGGACTCATACGAACTTAAATAAATAAATAATGCTGGACAATTCAATATAGAAAATACCCAGAACACCCGGAACAAATATTTGTAGATCGTACAAACATTGGACCCGAGGCGGGAATCGAACCCGCAACCTCCGCGTCGCATTCAGACCTGCGCCCGCTGCGCCACATCGGTCTTTTGATGAAAACAGTATTGACATACGTTGAGTAGTATAAAAGATCTAAGCTAAAATACATACATACAGAGGGACTAATTTGTTTTAAACTGTGTAGAGGTTAGTGTGATTATTTCACTAGACAAAAATGTGCTGCTCAAAATGTACTTAATATTATGTTGAGCGTCGATGGGAAATATCGGTCAAGACACCGGCCGTTTCAACCCTGTTTGAGGGTTTTTTCAGGGTGATCGCGATTTCAGAGGCGGAACAGAAATGTGTATAAAATTTATGAAAACATGAATTATGTTGGAGTATAACACAAACTGTTTTAGCTCGGTAAGCTTTTAAAAATTAAAAAAGGACAAATTGTCTGGAATTAGGTTAAACTATTTATTTATGAATAGTCAAACAAACAGACTCAATCTTTAGGCATTGTGTTCTAATAGTTACAACTTAACCAACAAAAAAGGTATTCAAAGGTTGTGAACTTAACTATCGAAAAAATACTAAATCTCGAGGTAGAGATTTCTGCAATGACTTGCATACTTTTAATAGGTAGGTACATTTTTGCATGAATTGTTGTAAATAAGCTATCAAATCTTTTGAGACACCATTATTATCGAGTTAAAACACTGCAATCACATATTAAAAAATTATGCTAATTTACACCCTACACAGCTATCTAGTCCACTTTAATCAGTACTGCACTATACGATTCCTTTACAGAAATGTTGGTCAAAGCAAAGCAACAGATGTGTCTTCGTCGTCGAAAGCCTTTGGTAGCTTGAACGAGCGCGTCCGGGCGTCAGTGAGCGCCGAGATCCATCACCGTTTGGACGCGCCTCATGAAAATTGGCCGAACCAACCGCGAATATTAAAAAAAATTGTGTTCTACCTTCAATTCAAAATCAGTTGATTTGAAACATAAAAACTATATTGATTTGATTGTGACGGTAGATTATTATTTTGAGAGTGCTGGTGTTTTTTTTTTATTTTCGGATTGCCGGTCTGCTGGTTTTGATGTGCAGGTGCGTATAAAGAACGGTTTTTTTAGACTTTTTCACTAGTTTTTAAGTAAGAAAAAACCTAGTTCTTTTTAAGAATTCTGTTCAGATTTAATTAACACTAGATTATACTAAATAAGCGTTTATTATATTTTTATGTACGTACTATTTGTTTTAAACGTAGATAAGTAGGTTATTTTTGTTGTCCATCAAATGATTAACAACCGCTAAAGCAAAGTAAAGCAAAGTAAAGAAGATCTATAACAATGAAACTCTACTACTCTACATCCTTAAATTAGTTACTATTAAATTTAAACAATTTACCTATTCAATTAAAGTGAGTTGTAAATCACCACTTTACTTGATAAAAACCGCTCTTCCTTTAGAATTTCCCCGAAAAAGCAATATGCAGGCATGGCTCAATAGAGTGCTCTCAATAGTCGACTACTCTTAATGTTTGTTTTTCGTTGCCCGCAATCCCCAACTTTACAGCTCAATAAAAATCAAAACAGAAGAGGGAAGCTTTGTTTTAAAATATCAATAGAAGTTGCATGCGTTGTGAAATTTTATGTTGGACTAATAATAATATCGTTACATATTCGGGAGTTGCTTTATTTGTGGTGTAACAGTTGGTGGTACAAATAAACAAGATAGGAAAAATAATTTTAAGTAAGCTACCTGTGATAAGCATTTTGTTAAATTAAGTATGCATATTTTGATTGATTCATCAGATCACGGCCGTATTGCATTACCTACAAAAATTTTGGATGCTACTTAGGTTAGTAAATTATTACGGTACAAGAAACAAAAAACTAAATAGGTTTATATTCACAGAATACATAAAAATTTAAAGTGCTGAAAAAAATGCGTTTTAAAAATTATGAATTTTCGGATTCAAAAAACAGTTCTTGTGGATTGATTGAATAATAAGTATTTGGTTGACTGTGAATACATTTTTTTTACCTACCTTTTTTTGCCAAACTTTATTTAAGTTCTTTAATAGCCTTAAATAAATAATTATTCAAATATTCTATTAACTTCCTCAGTTCATTAAAATAAAACTTTCTTCAGCTCTAGGACGAAAAAGTTCAAACTTTTAATATTTCTGAGAGGATTAGAAATATACAAAATGGCGTGTTCTCAACTTCTTGGCGTGTTTTTTTTGTTTCAAATATAGGAAACAAGCAAGAGTATGTCTTTGTGGGTACCACCGCAGTGTCAGATATTCTACCTCCAAGCAGTAGTGTGCAAGCATTACTGTGTTTAGGTTTGAAGGGCACTGTAGCAAGTGAAATTACTGGGCGAAAGAGACTTAACAACAATGTCTCGGGGTGATACGCGCAGTACAGTGCCACGCAAACACTTGGGAAGTTTAAGCTTTGGGTGGCACTGTATTTGAAATCATTTGGGCGCCTTGATTGTCTTGTTACTTGCTGACATAAAAAAAAATATAGAGAACTTCTGAAAATTCAAAAAAGATCTACGTAGAGCTTTTTAGAGCTAAGTACTTTAAATTACACTAGTGGAACGACTCGCGACTTTCTTTCTGCTCCACTGTTTTTCGGGAGCTAAATTTGATTGATTTGAACTTAATGCACCTCTACACATTAAAAGGACACATCTAAACACTTTGAAATTTTTAAATCTCTAGAACTTATCGTCTTGACTGTGCGCTGATTTTCAGTCATTACTGAGTGAGTCAGTAATGCAAAAATTTTATACACCACTGATCCACTGTTTCAGTTACACCTTCTATATCTATTTGGGTTAAAAACATAGCAAACGTATATTTGTTATGTGGTGTGGTGACTGTACAGACAAAATGAATCAGCAGCTGGAGTCAAACAAGCACTAGCACCGTTGCTACTGGTTCGCCGTGCAACCGAGAATGTGTATTATATTGTTGTATTTGTCACTATCGTGATAGTTGACACATCAACACATATAACCCTCCCCCACCCTGAACAATTCACAGTAAAACAGTGTGACAAAACAAAGAGGTTGATAATGCACTAGTAAGTGCCTTTTCAAAAGCAAATGACTGACGTCTAAACAACGTGACACAGTATATTGTGCGGTAACCAGAAAGGGTTCAACTGTGGCAGTAGAATATACAATATCATAAAATATAGTAACTTACAGATGAGTGCCTACTTCGGCGTGCCTCCTCTGATCAGGTTTTGATCCCTGATTACGCTAATTCGGACGCGTACGTGCGTCGCGTCATGGGATTAGCAAAATCGGGACCCAAATAATAACTGACGGTGTATGAAGTGAACTATGAAACGAGTAATAGAGCAAAGTTGGAAAGAGAGATGGTCCAAGAAAGTTTAGAATAGAAACGAGTGGAAGTCTTTTGCCCAGCAGTAAGCAGTGGGACGGTATAGGTAATAGGTTACAATTAAAAAAAAGAAAAAGTAAAACCACTGTATAATTCTTATAATGCTAGATGCCATGCTAGGTGCATAATGTTATGCCAGAATAGTAGCGAGCATAAAGGTCATAGCTCATTAGAGCCACCCGACACCAACTCCGCACCACCTCGCCTCGAGCGGTTAGTATTCTTTATATGAACTTGTATGGGTATGCGCTTACTACATCAACTCCGTAGCATCACCGCATCGCCTCAGTCGCATGCCCTCCACGTGCGGGCGGCGGGTGGACCACTCGGTGAAAACATGCTGCCCGCACGCTTGCCTTGCGTTGAATGCGCGCTGCCCGCGAGTGGTTCACGTGAGGACGGTACTTTGGAAAATTCCTGGACTAACCGACCTCCAGTCGTAGACTACGCGGCGTCCACCAGCGGCCAGCGCGGGGTCCACTGGTTGACGATGCGAGGTCCACTGGTTGACCGCGTGACGTTTATTGGTGATAACACGGTGTCCACCCGTGGACCACCTGTCGACAACGAGTGGACGCCGTGGGACGAGGCGGTGTGGGGTGGGTGCCGGGTGGCTCTAATGGGCTATGACCTTAAATCTGCTTCAGCCTTACTTTACGGAAGAATCGTAGCACTATCTCAGCCTTCTCTAACGGAAATTAGGCATCAAGATATATATTATAGATAGATAGATAGATTATATCTTTATTGTACACCTTATGATAAGAAAAAACAAATTACATTTATATGTTTACAGTGTACAAATGGTGATTACTTATCACTAAAGGCGATCTCTTCCAGACAACCTTTGGATGGACAGAACTTGTTAAACAGTATGTGGACGGTGGCGTAAAGATTTCATTAAAAACTACATATATATACTTAAATAATATTACAAGACTAAATACACACATAGCATTATATAAATAAATACAATATTTGATACATAAGTACTTAAATAAATATAATAATAAAAACTAAAGGATCATGATATCAAGTTATAATGGCAGTGAAAGTGACGACAGATAATGCTGGTAGACTAAGTTCTTAAAAATGGGCAAGGACTTAGCATGCCGAATTGCTACAGGAAGTGCGTTCCAGAGTTAGACAGTTGTCATGTAAAACTTAAAATTATGATTGTGCTGCATTGCATACTCTTCTGTAGCAAAAATAATGTGGTTGGAAGATATAAAAGAGCTTTCTTGGCATGCATGTGATAAGGCACTAATGGATTTTCCCGGACCCCCATGTAAGCGGGCTAAGCCTTGAAAGCCTTAGTAATTGCAATACGTACCTACCTACTTCTAAGAAAGTAGAACCTGTTGCAATAATGGAGTGTGCGGGCTTTGTGTTCAAACAGCAAGTATATCATTGTATCTATGTTATTTGAAGAATACAGAAGATCCTTAAATGTAGAATATTTATAGGTACTCGTAGGTATTGTCTGTTTCTCGTGAATCTAACAAAACTGTGCCAACATTGAAAAAAATATTTTTTAGGCGGTTGTGGCGAATTTTGCACTGACATGTTGTCACTATACACGCTACACGCAAATTGTTCGTTAAATGAGAATATAATAACTAACGGCTATCAAAAGTAGGTGTCGACTTTCGAATCACGTCATTTGGTTGTTTTTAGTCGAGTAAACCTCCTTATTTAAGTTTTTTTTTTATACAACTGAAGTGGCAACCAAGCGTACGGCCCACAAGATGGTAAGCGGTTACCGCAGCCTATGGGCGCTTGCTATACCAGAGGTATCATTCGCGGGTTGCCACCCTGAGGCTAAGATCGAAAGCCTCATGTGCCAGTAATTTCACCAGAAACCATACCCTTCACACCGGAACACAGCAATGCGAGCATTACTGCTTGGCGGCAGAAATAGGTATGGTGGTAGTCCTTCCCCGAACGAGCTCTATCACAGAGAACTCTACTACTCTTAGTAAGTATAATACTTTATAATACTTTAGTTAAATGTAAATAAACTATATTAAAAAATGTTTTGAATTTTCTTAAAAAATGCGAAGAAACTTTTTCCCCAACCTATTATGTACCTATTATTAAAAAGAGCACTACGTTTAGTAGTTAGGTAAGTACTTAAATAAAAACCGCAATGAACGAACCATAATTATAAACACAAAAGCCAGGGCTATGGGATTAGCGCTTCAGAGTAACAACTAGATTGTTATTTCTGTCTTAAAATATTGCGCTACATGAATTTTCTCAAAATTAATTTTGTGTTTTTTCCTTGACATTTGCTAAGGATAGAAGAAGTGAGGGATAGAATTAAAACAGCCGACGCCCGACAAGCTGACGTGACAATTATTATCATAATGCTTTCCCCACGAGAATATTGAGATTTCGCAAAATATAATTTTGTTTTGGTAAATAGACATTGAAATACTCACTTAGCATACACAGAGAAAAAAATGATTGCCTTTCTTTCATGTTGGCGGTAATGGGGATCACGGTGGAATGGTATGCTAAATTGACGTTTGGGAATATCTGTTCTGTGGTTTTAGTGTGAGGTTGGGTTGTGGTAGGCGAAAAATAATAATAATAAAAAAATTAATGAATGTAAACTATAAAAGGAATGTATCTGACGACCGATGTGTCGCAGCGGGCGCAGGTCCGCCTGCGACGCGGAGGTTGCGGGTTCGATTCCCGCCTCGGGTCAAATGTTTGTACGATCTACAAATATTTGTTCCGGGTGTTCTGGGTATTTTATATATATAATAAAAAATATCTATCTATGTATTGTATTGTATTAAATATAAATTAGTCATCTAGTACCATAACACAGCTCTGTTTAACAGTAGCTTATCTTGGGGCTAGATGATGCTGTGTGGATTGTCCAGCATTATTTATTTATTTATTTATTTACATTGCTTAAAATATAAAATAATACAATTATATTATATAAACATCTTGGATGCGCTCGTGACGTAGCTGGCTAAGTTGTTCTTAACAGATAACGAAGTTTTAAGATCAAGAATTATATTATTATATTATATATATATATATATATATATATATATATATATCAATTATATTAGTAAGGTATTTAAGTATTTATATTAATTATGTATTGGTTGTATCTGTTTAAGTAGAATATTTTTTAAAATATGTATGTATGTTAGAATCTAATAAAGTTATATATTTTGCAATCCATTTAAGTCTCTAAGTATTTTATGTAAAATAGCTTAAATATTAATATTGGTATATATGTTTAGTACACAATGTACGTACCCACCACGAAATTAAAGTCTCTCTCTTTTGAAGGTTTGCTGGAAGAGAACTCTATTTAGGGTTAAGCTCGCCTTTGTACATGTCTTTTATATAAGTTTTAATGTATATGTTTATTGTGTACAATAAAGAATAAAGAAAAGAATAAAGAAGTTAAGCACTGTTCCGCGAGGTCATCATTTGGATGGGTGACCGCCAGTGGCAATTTCAACTGAGCGCTCCCGTGCTTCGGAGGGCACGTTAAGCAGTCGGTCCTAGCTTTTACAAAGTTGTTAGGCCATGACAGAGGCCATCGGGTGGCCTAGAAACTCTGTCACCAGAGTTGCTCACTGACTCATACGAACGAACGAACGATCTTGGATAAAACTCCTTTCCAGTAAAATGTCTCAAGAGAGCAATAAGACGCCAACAAGAACGCTGGGCAGACATAATAAAAAAAAATGCAGGACTAAACTGAATAGAGAAAGCTATGGGACATCATGGAAAAACTTGGAGGAAGCCTAGGCGAAAAAAGTGATAGCGCCTAATAATTGGTTACAGTCAAAGAAATCAAAGTACACGGCACTCTAATCGCTCTACGTTTTTACAACAGCTATATCGTAGATAAAATAGTAAACTGTGATGTTCTACATAGTTACGACTACTATTAGACCATGACAAACAAATATTGCTCCTTAATAAAATTTTACAAAGCTAAGTATCTGTTTCCCAAAATCTTTTAAATTCAAATAATCCTAAAATAGCTATAAAAGTTAGTTCATGATGTAGGAAAAGTATTTAAATAAATAAACAACTCCTGTCGTTTATCAGACCAGTCAGATTTATAGCATTTTCATTATGATCCGGTTTGTTCAATTACCTAAGGCTATATTTTTACATAAAATTTAAATGAGAATTCGTGTTTTTGGCTAAGAATCTAAATAATAACTGCTATTAGTTATTTAGTGTACACGTAGTCATCATTTGGATGCAATTTCAACTGAGTGCTCTCGTGCTTTGGAGGGCACGGTAAGCAGACAAAGGCCTTCGGGCGGCCTAGAAACTCTGTCACCAGAGTTGGCCACTGACTTATATACGAACTTACTTACTTTTGCTAAGATAAAATATGTAATGTGACAGTGTAGGTACCAAAAAGTTCGACGACATTTTAATGCATAAAGTTTCGTCGAGACGCAATAATTTCGGCAATGAATATATCGCCAGCACCATCGTTCTACAAGGATAAAAAAGTTTTAAGTGTTCCATTGACAAGGTATTATAAGTTCTATAGAACATACCGAGCAGTTTTTGTTTCAATAGTTCTATCATAGAACTACAGATACAAAAAAGCTTTAGCAGTTATATAACGTCACAGTCCTATAGAACACAGTTACCCGTTATTTCCATCATCGTTCATAGAATATGATGAAATCTACAGAAAAAAAAATTGATGAATAGCATGTAGGTACTTAACTAGATATAAGTAGGTATTCTTAACTTCACACCCACAGTTTCACGCACGCATTGAAAACGAATACGGGTGGGTGTTTTTGCGGTGAAAGGGACGACGACAACCCCGGTACTTTTACTAACTTTCCGTTGGCATTTTGAAGTTTATATAATATTAAGCTAGGAATTAAGGAATTTTTATACTAGTTTGTAAATTCATTGCTAGGGACAGTATGTTGACAAGTGCCACTTGCAATACCTTACAAGAATGCAAAACCGCATCATAGTCGACCCATCACGCCAAATTATTCACTGAAAATGTTAATCATAAATAATATTCAATTGAAATAAAATTTTTATTAAACAAATTACTTAGATCTAAAATATGCACATAATTACATAACGATTCAGAATACGTATTATGTAACAGTTGAGCCATCAAGACTGTTACAAACGATCTTTATAGCTCAACTGATCGTAATCACTACCAGACTATTTCGATATGCATTGCAATTTGCATTACTTATATTTGAAGAAGCACTTTTCACAGTGTTTAGGGGTTGACCTTTTGTTCTTTATAGGCTTTATTTGCTGCCTTGTCCTTGTCCTTGTGTAACCTTATCTTACTCGTCCTTAAACATATCAAAACATACCACATGCTGACTTACATCCTTGATTAAGGTAACTAGGAAACTAGGGTAATGTTCCCTTTGATATTTCGCTGCACTAATAATATCTAATGGTGATTGACGGAGCAAAAGTGTCAGTCAACCCAAGTGGTAATATAATAGTGAATGGTTCACCCGAGGTGTGGCTTTAGCATAAGAATACGATAGGGCGAGGACTATGGTTGTTTTCATATTGGCTTACCAAAACATGATGATGAATTGATCCCACATTTTGTTAAATTTACATTCTATTAAATAAAAGTAGTTATTAAGGGTTAGTGTCAAAATCCCCTTTGAAGGGGATTTTGGGAGTTTTAGTGTCAAAATCCCCTTTGAAGCCTCAAGCTCAGTCTAAAGGGGATTTTGAAACCAAAAAAAATCCCTAAATCCCCTTTGAAAGGTAATTCTCATTTACTATTCTATGAAATATTTCAATAAAATACCTAAATTATTGAATAGAATAACTGAATAGAAGAATTTCCTTTTGAAGCGAAAATCATTATTTTGGTACTATGTTGATATTTCAATGAAATGCAGATTTGTTTAAAAAAATCACAGTACATTTACAAGGGGTAATTAACTAGTATATTTCATTTATTTATTGATAGCTAACATGTACATAGTTATTATAGCCCTTACCTTTAGACTGAGCTTGAGGCTTCAAAGGGGATTTTGACACTAAAACTCCTAAAATCCCCTTCAAAGGGGATTTTCAAAAGGGATTTTGTCACTAACCCGTTATTAATGTAGTTTTGATATACTCGTAAAACATGTCAAAACTATTTAATAAAGTATCAATTTTAGTATTTTTGTACACTGTTTTGCCTAATAAGTGGCTTAAATATTGGCAAACGAATATACAGGGTGGTAACACGCAAGTGATATCTATGATGTTGCAAGCGTACATAGGTTACGGTAACCGCTTACAATCAAGTGGGCCGTACACTTAGTTGCCACTGTAGTGGTTTAAAAAAAAACTGGCTACCGGTGAAATTACTGACACATGAGATTTTTTATTTATGTCTCAAGATGACAATGCGCGAGTAATGCCTCGGGTAATGCAATATACGGTGATTACTTACTATCTTTGCCACCTTGGCAGTATAAAAACTACTTTTTATTGATTATTATTTATTGATAGTGGGGAAAAAAATGTCACTTAAAATATTTTCAATCGAGTTTGCTCTACGAGATCAGATTATAAATTCAGTTTCAGTATTACCGGTCACGACTGCATTTTATTTTCTCTCGAATGCCTCCTTCTTTAATGCCTCCTCCTTCTGAAAATCATTTGCTCTACATTGGAGTGCTAAAAGAATATTAACTAAATAGATAAAAGTAAAGAAATAACTGTAAAATTATGTTTTACACTGTATAACAAGATAGGGGTTTTATTAAAAAATATTTTCTGAGTATTTTGAAGAAGCTTTTTATCTAAAAAAAAATGCAGCAGACTACTATAGACACTCTTAGAAGAATCGTGCTTCTTATATAATTCTAGAGCTTATAGGGTTGACAGACCTCTGTGGCAATGTTCAAAGAGCATCTCAAATTGCGCGTCTGATGTATTATAAAATGTTACTGCAGCACTTAGCTTCAAAGCAGAAAAAATGCAATATAATTGATGAGAAGCTTGTTGCTATATAAAACGACTTAGTTTTTCAGCAAGCTTCACTGTACCACAGAACAGATATGAGTGAAACTTCATGGTAGAATCATCAAAAAAGTGAAATCAGTTGTGTTTGCTGCCAGATTCATCATGGTACATACAAAATGTTTTGACAATTTAGTTTAGATCTTAATTTGAATCGCTCTAAGAGATCATGGTAGGGCTGCTGGGCCCCAGAATCCGGATGAACTTAATAAAATTAATCTTGAAAACATCGAGACGTATATAAGTTGGCAAATGTGGTGAAGGATAATAAAAAAAAAAGACTTTAAGGGTGACCTTTGCCCAGCAGTGGGACGAGATAGATTAAAAAAACAGGTTGTTTTTTTTGTTTGCTTCTGCTCGTCTTCCCTTTCTAAGGTTTGTTTATCTATTTATGCTTCATGTAATGAAACGGTATTTCCGGTTTAACACCACGTTCTTGGAAATGTAACCAATAAAATGAAACAAACATTATGTATTCTAATGACTTTATCTTCTCCCTGTACCTAATTAAATTTAATATAAAAGAACATAATCCTGTGCCCTTGAATACCTTATTATTATTATAATTTAACATACAAACAATTTGATAAACGAGACATCTACTAAATACTATACTAATTATTAAAGAAGTCGAATGACGAATGTACACCTAACACGCTTCCCATACGTTTGTAGTATCTAATAGGATTATACTGATAGGTGCATTGACCGAGAGCTCTACATTGTATTAGCCTGGCATATGCATGAGTGAGTTGAATAATTAAGTACTTACTTAAGTAATCTTAATATTTTAATATTAGGTATAATATACCGATCAAACGAGCTTCACAAGTGAAGTTCGATCGATATTATATAAGTCATTTCATTCGAAGATATAAGTATTCCAAACGTAGTACCGATAACCTACAAGGTAGACTGCACGATTTTTTAAAAGTCAAATCGAT
The DNA here is from genome assembly GCA_951394395.1 of Colostygia pectinataria. Lineage (NCBI taxonomy): Eukaryota > Metazoa > Arthropoda > Insecta > Lepidoptera > Geometridae > Colostygia > Colostygia pectinataria. The sequence goes on along the minus strand of OX596351.1, from coordinate 3,659,455 downwards.
ATTCTGATCGATTTCGTCTGTCAATTTTTCACAACACTACTGTCACACCGTCCCTGTCTCCTCATTCTATTTAAAGATTTTTGCAAAACTTTCTTCTGGGTTTAGGGAGGGTGGGTACTTATATCTTCGAATGAAATGACTTATATAATATCGATCGAACTTCACTTGTGAAGCTCGTTTGATCGGTATATTATACTACGTCTATTTCATTCTCAATATAAGTATTCCAAACGTAGATGTTTAGAGCAGAAAGTTTTGAAAATGAATAGGTAGAGTTCGTTGAAAAATCAGCTTTATTGAAAAAAAAACAAATAATAAAGTATTTTCTTAAATGATTATCGATTAACATACCTACTTAATCTAATCTATTACTTGCCGGCAAACAAACGGATCTAGCAAATTCACTATCGTCGACAATGGGTCGGTTATAAAATTTTGCGAATGTATATGAGGAACTAGACCATCCAGCCGTCTTCCGTATGGTATCTATGGATACACCCGCCGCGTTCGCCGCAGACGTCGAAGCGTGACGGGTGCTATGAGCCCTAAACATAGTTGTATCCACACCACTCTCCGACAACACACATTTTATCCATTTGCTAATAGTTTGAGCCGTGGCATTTTTATAAGGTCGTTTGCATGTTAAAAACAGGTTACTGTTTTGACTTCTATTATCCTGAGTTTGAGTTAAATAATCCTGAAGCGTTTTAGCGGGGCAAATATTAATATTCTGTTCAAACCTAGGTAGAAAAAGAACGGGTTGCTCGCGCCCAGGTCCCGATGTCTTTATTAAACTGGTGATAACTATTTTGATACCATTTGACTGGATATCAATTTGGTCTACTTTAATAACAGACAATGTCTGAACTCTGTGTGCTGTACAAAGAGCCAGTAACATTACCAATTTTTTTGTGAGTTGGGAAATTGTTATTTCGTTATGTGGTTCCCACTTCGCAATATGATTGAGAACTAATTGCGGGTCCCAAGTTGAATTATACCTAGGTGTTGTAGGCTTCAATCTATAGGCACCTTTTAGCAATCGTTTAATGCGGTCATCATCTCCTATATTGCTATTCAATAATAGTGATATAGCCGAGCGATGATTGTTTAGTGTACTGTAACTGGCTCCGTTATTAAATTGTTCAGCAATAAATGACATGACAATTTCACTTGGACCTTCAAGAGGTTCTATTTCCTTATCGAGACAGAATTGCCACCAAAGCTTGAGTGACGTACCATACTGTTTAATTGTGTTGTCGGAAAGAGATGCGAGCATCAACTCTAAGGCAGATGCTGGAGAGCCTCGCTGGATGAACGCCGCCCGCAGAGCTTCGCGGCACCCAGGGTAAGTTGTTTGTAGAGAGGATGATGTTCTCTGGAGGGAGATAATAATAGGTCTTTACTAGGTCCAAAATAAATTATTTCAGAATCTAATATACTATTTAGCATAGGAAACCATGGTTGAGACGGCCAGTAAGGAAACACTAGTATTCCGTTCGCTTTGTCGTCGATAATCTTCCTTATACATTTCAGTAATAATGTGAACGGGGGGAATGCGTAAAAATAATAATTATCCCAATCTAATGTAAATGCATCCACGGCCATTGCGTCAGGATCTTGCTTCCAAGAAGTAAACAATGAACACTTGGCATTGGTGCGAGAAGCAAACAAATCTATCTGAGGACTACCAAAGCAATTCACTATGTCTTGGTAGGCTGACTTCGAAAGTTCCCATTCAATATCAGGATTAATTTTCCTAGATTCTTCGTCAGCTTCTTTATTATCTTTTGAGTTTATATAAGATGCAAACAACCAGATCTGCCGCATCTCACACCACTGCCAAATTTGTCGCGCAATGTCGTTCAAATGGGGATATTGTATTCCGCCCATTCGGTTTACATAACTGATAGCCGTAGTATTGTCTACGCGTAACAATATTGCACAATTATTCTTATCGCTAACCAAACTTTTTAGCCCTAAAAATATTGCTAGTAATTCCAGATAATTAATATGAAAGTTTCTTTCATGTATACTCCAGCTTCCCCGAACGCGATTTCCGTCACTATATGCACCCCAACCTGTCATTGAGGCGTCTGTAAAAATTTCTTTACAGTAATTTGCTGGTCTCATACTGTTTGAAGCAGTTTGTATGTTCTCTGACCACCAGGTAACATCATTTAAGATTTTCCTAGATAAGCAAACTTTAGTCTCATAGTTGTCGCTATGTTGTCTTAGTAAAATGTATTTTTCTCTTTCAATATGTTTTGTGTACAACCAGCCATACCTTACAGCTGGGCACGCAGCAACGAGGACTCCTATGAATTGAGCAAATTCTCTAATTGTACATCGGGGCAGACTAATATATTTAATTGTTAATTGAGCAATTTTGTTGCGTTTTTCCTCTGGTAACGATAGCGTTAAATTTTGCGTATCAAAAATAAAGCCAAGAAATTTATGTACTTTTTGGGGATTTAGGTTACTTTTCTCGTAATTAATAACGAACCCTAAGCAACAAAGTACATCTACAGTTGCTTTTACATTATTTACACATTCTAAATAATCGCTACCAATACACAGAATGTCATCTAAGTACTGCACTGATTTAAAACCACGAGCTCTTAAGGAAGTAATGACTTCTTTCATGACTTTACTGAATATTCGGGGTCCTACCGATAATCCATAAGGTAAAGCTTTAAACTCAAAAATGGTATTTTCGAACACAAATCTTAAATATTTCCGATGTATTGGATCTATTGGTATTAAAAGATACGCCTCTTTTAAATCAATTGTGGCCAAATATCCATCTCTTGGTATTAATTTTGAAGCGGTCCTGTGATCCTCCATTTTAAAGTGCTCCGTCGTTATAAACCTGTTTAGGGGCTTAAGATTTAAAATAAATCTTTTGCCACCATTTGATTTAGCCGCAAGAAATATTTTTGAAATAAATTGATCAGGTAATGAAGAACAAGGAGCAATGGCACCTAAATGTAATAAATTTTGAATAGCTAAAGACATTTCATACTTTTCTACTGGAGACCAAGATGTACGTGGGACAGTTTGCTGTGTTACGTGCTCGCTAAATGGTATACTAAAGCCATTGCGGATCCACTTCAAAACTAATGCATTTTGAGTGATATTTTGCCAGCAACTATAAAAATACTGGACACGGCCAGCGTGTGGTACCTTTCTTATGACTGTGCTTGAGCCCGAGTCTGTTGCTTGGCTGGGTACTTCGCCTGTGCAGATGGCGTTGCAGGCGGCTTGCGGGTGTTTGCAGGAGCCGGTTTCCTGTTCCCTCCCCGACCGCGGTTGGACGCAAAGCGAGGAGGGGCTCCCCAGTTTCCCCGGATTTGTGGAGGTCGGGAGGTTGCAGACGTCGAGAGAGTAGTAGGGATTACGAAGCTCTTTTTGATCTGAAGACCTTGTTTCTCTATAGTCTTCGACGCTTTAATCTTTTCGGACAACTTGGTGCCGAATAAAGTTTCGTCTCTACAAGTATCTTGAACAATATTCAAAAAACTTTTATCAAGACTAGGAGTTATTAACTTTACTCTTGTTTGACTTTCGTGATGATGAAGGTCACTAAGTATACGACATGCATCGCTTAATTGCTTTATAACCTTTATTTTGTCAAATTCTTTACCCAGAAGCAAATCCATTGCTCTGTTTATAGCCGTCACGCCAGCACCTAGCTGTTGCTGCGAGCTTACAAGTTTTTTGTCTCTATTTCGGGTACCCTCAGCGATTGCCGCCGAAATTTCTGGGTTTAATTTCGGGGCCTGTAACAAGTTGCAGTTTTGTGGCACGAGGTGGTCTTTGAGAAGTTTATCTTTCTCCTCTTTAGGCAAACCTTTCTTTAACAATGGCAGCCATAGTTGAGCCAAATTTTCATGGATTTTTTCACCATATTCAGGGCTGTCGGATGTACTAGCACCCAGTGCCGTTAAAATTTCAGAATCTAACTCCTCGATAGCTACTTGTACTTCTTTGGCTGTATCTACAATCTCAAGTAAAGATGTATCAATTTGCGTTTCTGTGGACGCCTCTGCTGGTAGTTCGTCTGCCAGTGTCTGATCTTCGACAATTTCGAGTGTTCCATCACCTGAGAATAAATGAAACATGCTATGTAATTCTTGAGCTACGTTGTAGCTTACAGTTGGTATTCCCAGTATCTTTAATCCCCCAATGTGTGAAGACTGATTTAAAAGGAATGCCAATGTAAATGTATAGCTTGTATCTAACTTTTAGACTAGATATTTGATCTAGATATTTAGATCATTTGTCACTTGTGTTGATTCACGACCAACCCCCGAGCATGATTCTTATTATTATTATTATTATTATTATTTTAAAAAGCCTTAATGATTTAAAATCATATAAAGACGTAAGTAGTACCTTCGTGTTGATTCTCGACCAACCCCCAGGCAATATAATTAAATCGATCAAGATAATTATTTGATCAGGTAGAAACCTTTGTGTTGATTCTCGACCAACCCCCTAGGCTTTATTATAAGGAATACCTATTTTCATAGGCAGAATAACCTTCGTGTTGATTCTCGACCAACCCCCAGGCACATTTTCAAAATTGAAAATAAAATGGTAAAACTTACCTTGATTTTCCTCGGAACCAGACGAATCTGATGATGAAATTATTCGTCTTCGATGGTGTACCACTTTTTTCGCTTCTAACTTTCGTATTTTTTCTTCATAATGTTTAATTTTAAGTTCATTTTTACGTTTCGGCATTTTCTTGTAATTACAAGATAAATGTGGGTAGATTTTTTAAAAGTTGTAGACTGAGTCTAATACGTGTGCGCGCTACCTTGCACGAAAAAGGAATGAGGAGACAGGGACGGTGTGACAGTAGTGTTGTGAAAAATTGACAGACGAAATCGATCAGAATATCGATTTGACTTTTAAAAAATCGTGCAGTCTACCTTGTAGGTTATCGGTACTACGTTTGGAATACTTATATTGAGAATGAAATAGACGTAGTATAATATTTGATTAAGCAAACTGATAAAAGGTTTTTTTTTGATTAACACACAATACTTATATAAAAACCTAATCTCAAGGATACAAAAGCTAACATGTTGTTTTGTACAAAGATACAAGTACCTAGTTTTGAGTATAAATGAATGGTAAATTTATAAATTCAAGTGTGTCTTTGCGGATATTCATTACAAGATATTGTAATGACCAACAAAACTTGAGTACATAGAAGCATCCTCGTGGAGAGGCGAAACACCTGTCGAGTTCCTTATAAATTAAACATTTGTTTGTTATTTATAATATTTTCTACTTGAATAAAATTAATTTCTCTCATTCCAATGACAATTTTGAACAAAATATTTGTGACTTACCCTGGGTTTTCATAGCACTTTTTTGTCGAAACTCTCAACAATAACTAAGTAATGTTATTTTTTTACTTTTGCAAGATAAAATATTATTATATCTATTCATTTTAGAATTCACTTAGTTGATATTATTCAAAATATTTATGTGCAAAATGTAGTAGACGACCTCGATGGCCGATCAGTTGAGAGGCGAGAGATTGCGGCTTCGATTCTCGCTGAAGGACAAATGTTTCATAAATCTGTAAATATTTATTAGTTAAATATTTATTAAATGTTATGGCTCCGGGTGTTGTGGATAATAATAAGAGACAGGATTATGACTTTTAAAAAGTGTTTGTTCTGAGGTTATTAGAATGACTTGCGCGATTTTGAAGAAGACTTAGGCGTAAAGGGTTCCGGCTCCTGTGGGATCGGAAGATTGGTAGAGGGTACGTGAGGTGACGGGGAATCAGAATTGTGTTTTTCGACGCTATAAAAAATATGCTTTATAAAATAATCTTTTTGTTTTCGCACTCGTTTCATTTGTGAGAAATTTAAATGATATCTGACTAACTGTCTTATTTTTTTCATGCTATACGCACGTAATAACGTCTCAACCACTCTCGTTCAAGAGTTGATGGCCATCCAACACTAGAAATAATTAAAACGCTGATCGAGATCAGCATAAGCCACACGTAGGAAGTTTTCACTTCATGTAACACAATTAATGTTACTATTTTTACTCAAGCGTAAAATCATGGTCGCGTGAACGGTGCCTAATGAAGTCCGGCTTGCCGCCGCCAATTTGTACGATCCGTAAGGAAAATAAATTATTATTACGAACTTTTATGATTTTTATGTTTACCACATTTTTACTCCTGTTTTTCGGTGTTAAAACTGAATTATAGCGTGAACATGATTTGAGATTAATTTTAGATAAAGCTTTGGTTTGACAAGAAGTTGTGACCAGTATTATTACTTAATTATGAAGATAAAATAGGGCAAACGCAACAAACTAATGTAATACGTATTAGTTTTAATGGTATTGCGTAGCAGACTTTGTGAGGACGTCATTTTCTTCTTTTATTAACCTTTCTTTTTTTTATTAACCTACTTCAAAAAAGCGGTTCAATTCGACTGTCTTTTTTGTATGTTTGTTACGCGATTATTCCGCGAACTATTAAATGATTTTGATGTTTTTTTTTGTTTGGTATATTATTCCTATAATATATCAGAAGTGTACCATATCAATTTTATCAAAATTGATTCAGTTCTTTTTGAAAAATGTAGTACAAAAAAGTAGTTATATGACCAAAGATTTCAACAAGTAAATAGGTAGTCAAAGTATATAACGTTTACATAATATATGCAGATGACGTTTTGGTTTTTTTGGTTTAGGTTTGTGCATGTATATGTATGTACAGTATGTATATGTACAGTACTGAAGTCGGTTTTCGTTTATTTCTAAAAATTAATTATTATAATCCCACGGACCGCCAGCCTGTAAGATTTTAGAAAGTTTCATTTCATCCACCATTGCGTGCTAGCAAAGACGCGGTTGAGGAAAATGAAATGAAGGTTTTGCTTTATTACGGTATTAGTGCCGACCGCAGCCTGAACCTAACTGTTACAGTTTTTAAAAGCATCCAGTTTTAAAGTTCTGCGTGGCACTGCAGTTCGCTCGTCACACCAAGACGTAGTTATTGCTCTTATTCGCAATTGACCTAACCTAACCTAAACACAGCGCTTGCACTACTGCTGATTGGAGTTTTTTTTTTTATATAACTGAAGTTGCAACCAAGCGTACGGCTCACAAGATGGTAAGCGGTTACCGCAGCTTATGTACGCTTGCAATACCAGAGGTATCACTCCGGGTTGCCACCTTGAAGCTAAGATCGAAAGCCTCATGTGCCAGTAGTTTCACCGGAAACCATACCCTTCGCACCGGAACACAGCCATGCGAGCATTACTGCTTGAATAAAATGTCTAACAAATTCACAGTACGACGCCCTCGTTGAAAAGTCCTACAACCAGGTAATTATTTCACCACACTTGCACCATCAGTCTCAAGTATTTTTTTAGGAGCACCATTTTATTATTTAGTCTAAGAAAAAGTTAGTGACAAGATGAAAAATAGCCAGTTTCAATCTATATACTTAACTACCGAAGCAAATTCAAACGAAACTAATCAAATATCCATTAACAAAATGAAGTAGAGCAGGAAAGTATTGCTCCTTGAAGAGCTCGGCGAGAAAATACTTCGTGAAGTGAACTCAGGTGGATTCCTGCGAAGTTTCTAAACAGCTAGTTTACTTTTAAATAGGTAACTAGGTACTTCCTACTACGAGTAGCCCTTAAGTTCTGTATCTACCTTTTTACTCGTAAAGGCTAGCGATGTTAATGCTTTAAAAATATAATGTTAAATGTTAAGAAATAAAAAAAATGTTTTGTAAGCCTAGTTGGCAACCGCAAAAGATGCATTTAAACAAAGTCATCTCACTCTAGAACGCCGACTCTGTGTGTTTTCTTAATAACTGTATAGTTTACGAGTTTATGATTTTTTTAATTATACCACGATAATGAGTTATATTATTTATAACCGTATATTAAAATGAACAGCTGGTGAAAGCTTTCAGTCGTTGGTTAGTTATATTAAATGAATTACAACACAAAGGCCTCGATTAATTCGGACGTTACCTAGTAAATTAATGGAGCTACCCACAAACTATATCAGCACTATATTATGTACACATAATTATATTTTCTACTGTTGTGGTATTTGTTGACTGAAATGGTAAAGTACCTCTTATGAAGGTAGTAATAGGTATCGTAAAGTGATCTGAATTGGCATTGAGTCAGGTTAGATGGCTCAACTGTTTAATTTGTTATGTATTTTGTATAATTGAGACCTCACGATGCATCAATCATTCAAAAATACCTAACAAGCTTCCTGAAAAGGTCAGATGAAAATAACACAAACAATTTTGTCAATATTGCCAACTTCAAGTACTTAATTAATACTAATATTTGCGTAAAGTAGCACGTTCATGCTGCACGTTCATATTGTACGATCTGCAAATATTTGTTCCGGGTGTTCTCGGTATTTTTGTTTATATAAAAATATTTATCTATGTATTGTGTTGTATTATGCATATCAGTCATCTAGTACCCATAACACAAGCTCTGGTTAGCTTGGGGCTAGATGATGATGTGTCGATTGTCCTGAATCATTTTACTGTTTAACTTAACCATTTAACCTCATTAGTTAAAAGTTAAGCGGAATAGTACTAGAGTTTTTTCATCTGTTTTTTATCTTGTAATGGATTTCCGCAAAGTAACGCCTGAATCTATCAATTATCTGCATTATTTATTTATTTAAAAGCTGTCAATTTACAATAGACGTGAGAATGTAAAGAAAGGTGGAACTATCAGTGGATAGCGCTAATGACTGCGAGCGGTACACGCAACGCTACGGTTAGATTATATCGCCCCTTGGGCCCCTTTCCTTGGAGCGCAATTTCCGAGCGATAATCCCGATAGCCAGCGACTCGCCTCGCGGATCACTATTCTGGAAGATTGTGTTCATTTGTTACGTTCATAAGACGCTCGAGCCGATCATGTTTGTATGAGGCCAGTGTCCAGCAGTAGACCTTTACTGGCGTAATGAGTAATAGAGTTCTTTGTGATAGAGCTTGGATAAACTACTACCACCAAGCAGGTACTACTACTACTATTTTGGTCAGAATAAATCTAGAGCCAAAGCACATGGTAAAGCCTTGATTTTATTCAGTATTACCTATACCTTATTTTTACTAATAGCTAAGGTTGACCTAGGGTCAGCAGTCTGACTATCTGACTAATATTAATGGCGGTTTCCAAATGTGCCAAAGTATAGTTCGCATACCTTATTCACCAAATAGTAACTGTATGTTTTGACTACAAAATATAAACATAAAATAGGAATAGACTTACGACGTACTTAAAAAAATAAAAGGACGAAAATTGAATGAATTGAAAAAGATGCATGTAATTTATTTAATGAATACACGTTTTATGGTTATAAATAACTCGTTGCTAAATTTCTTGAATTTATATTTGTAGTTATGCACTAACAAAGACTCAATCATGTTGACGATGTCATTCGTTTTTACTTTGCCATACTCTGGTACATAAGACTTTCATAAAATAATCAGAATAAGGTCACTTCGGCTCCCCTAACACCACTATAATATTGAAGATTGAAATACGCAACCATTATACAACACTACTTTACGTGTGATTTTATACCTCGTGTCGAGCGTGTAATAGGGCAAGATCAACCTTTTGAAGAAAATTAATTTAGTGGAAAGTTTACCTTTTTTCTATAGGTTATACTAAAAGTTTTACTGTAGGAATTCTATATACTATGAGCTCATGAGTGTTTCGTCAGTTTTGTAATCCTTGGAATAAGTCATACAAGAGTAGTACCTGTATTTTGTAAAGAAAAAAGGTGTCAAAGCGTCTCGTCCATTTCTCGGAGGAGCTCTACAAAAAATACCACTAAAACAAACACTTTTACAAAATTACAATATTTAAGTCTACTCTGTTTAGTATGTAACCTAAAGTTACCTATTTTAAATTCTATATTCAGTAAGCTACTCTCCATGTTAAAAGAATGTCCTTATGTGTAAAAATGTGTTACATTATGCCGAGTTTCGACAAATTGCCTTTTTTTTACCGAATCTTTTAGAGAGTGAGCAACCCTCATTTATTATCGACATGGACATTTTTAAATCCCCATTGGAAAAGCGGTGAATGAAGGTGTGCAATCGCAGAATGAAATTATAATACTATCGTCTGCTACATACCTCAAAGCTGATCACATTTTTTTTGAACCACACACTCACTAGTAATATAAATGCGGAAACTTTTGCATATACCATGAAACTATTTCAAGCTAAAGAGGCATGACTCGGTGGCTTATATGGTAGAGCTTGCGGATGGTAGCGGGTTCAACAATGAGTCGATATTTTTTGGGATAATAATTATTATAAAAGCTTCTGTACATTACTGCTTATGTCGTAGCAGCTGAACTAGTTATAATTCTTTTACAAGAACCGAATTAAAAAGTAATCTATCTAATTTCATTTTGAAATCTGTACCATACTCATACCAGCTTTACCTTGGTAACCATAGTCGTGAGCGTGAGTGAGTTCTGCAATATTTTCTCTTTGACTGAAACTTTTTCATCGATCGTAAATAATTATACGAGATGGTACCTACTCTGCATGGAATACAACTTTGAAGAAGTAATAAGGTAAAGTTTTTGATGTAGGATTTTACTTGAAAGGGGATCACGTATTTGTAAAAAGCTGAATCTCAAACGAATTGGCAAAAAGTAACTCAAAGGGGTGCTGCTACTATGGACGAAATGAAATATGTATTATGGCACATATCGATAAAGCATTATGAAATTAAACTTTTACTTTATTAAATACAGGCAATTTTTTTAGCTACCTACTAGTGATATAAAAATGCAAAATGTTAACGCAAATAAACAACTGAAATGCCTTACGCCTCGTTCTAACTATAGGTACTCGTTTTTAGCACAGAAACAATAACCATACATAACGCTACAATGTTCACGCTTATTCGATCTGTAACTCGATAATGTGAATCCTCTATAAGAAACAAAGGCCTTGATGCGAATGATGTGTCTACTAAATTTTAATCAACAATGTTCGATCTAACAGCCCATTTCGCAGTAGGTTCCAATGGAGAAACTATTAGTGGCGTGAGATAATACCAAACGTAACACGAAACAAATGCTGTTTCAATTCCGTTTAATGAAATGCTTGTTGTGACTACCTTCGTTATTTACAGATAAAGTCCCCCTATTCGTAAAATATACTACTTATAAATTTCTGTTATTAATCTTGTTAGGTTTTATTAATTTAGTAATAATTTTGTAAATATTTTAAAGATTTTTGTATTTTTTTATATTAAGCAGAAAATTAAAAGGAAACAATTGGTTAGGTATAATTATTACGGTAAATACTTTGTACATTATATTTATGAGTTTAATAATTTTGTTAAATTAATATAATTTTATTTTGAATTTTATTGGTAAATTATCACTGAGCTGATTTGTTTTGTAAGCTTGGCATGCGGCCAACACTTCCGGTTGAAAATGGCGACTTGAGAATTGGATTTAAAATGTGGCAGTTCGTATTGAGAGCCGGAGAGTGTTGGTCGCATACCGAGTACTTGAAAACGGAACCACGTGGTTTATCGTGTTGTTGCATTATATTAGTTTATAAAGCAGTCTTTCTTAATATATATTAACGATTTGCCTAAAACAATAAACACGACATGTATACTCTTTGCAGACGACATATCGCTGCTCTTCAGTAGTACAATTAACATTGACATAAATTATATTAAGACAATGCTTGACGATTGCGCACAGTGGCTACGGGACCATAATCTTGAAATTAATTATAAAAAAACCAAAATTTTGCAATTCAGAATGCACCAAAAAACACGCTTAGATTTAACGACATTAACAAAACAACTAAACATCGAAGAGCGGGATGAATTTAATTTATTAGGAATAACTCTAGACACTAATCTAAATTGGAAAAAACAAATGGAAAGCACCAAAGCCAAACTCTCAAAATTTATCTACGCATTAAGTCTTTTAAAAATAAATACGAACTATGACACTTCTCTTTCCGCATACTACGCAAATGCATTCTCGTCTTTTAATTATGGAATCATTTTATGGGGGGAGAGTGTGGAGTTTCACCAGCTGTTCGTCATGCAAAAAAAGTGCATACGTATTTTAGTAAACATCCCGAACCGAGTAAGTTGTAGGCCATACTTTATCACGAAAAAAATTCTAACGCTACCGTGTATATATATTTTGCAAGCGGCTACGTTTGTAAGGAAGCAACGACATTATTTTAAATCAAATTCTGACATTAATACAAACTACACCAGACGAAATAGGAATAAATTAATATTACCTTCAACTAGCCTACAAACCCTAGGAAAAAGTCCCAATTTTAGACTAATAAAGATTTTTAATAAAATACCAAATGAACTTAAATTAGAAACGAAGGACAATATTTTTTATAATAAATTAAAATCTATATTATAAAAAAAAAGTTATTATTCTTTAGACGAATTCATGACTGACAAAACTATAGATCATATACAATAAAAATATGAATGTGCAAGACGTTTTATAAAGTGAATTTAGTTATAATTGTAATAGAATTAAGTAATTTTATTTGGATTAGCTTTATGACATATTATATTATATTATATTATTTAATCTTGTTAGACTTAGTTTGAGTTGGACTATAATGATGACATTTGTATTGAGAGTAGTAAACAAGTAATTATTTTATCATAATTTTGACCCGTGAATAATTGACATACCAAATTTACATACACATTTATAAAATTACTCGTGCCTAAATTATAATCGAACTCAAACTGCAGCGCCCTTACAGGGTTCATGACCTGACAAAAAAACATTGTATTACTAAGACCTTATACAAAATTGTTACATGATGCAATAAATTGAAATTGAAATTGAAATTGAAATTGAGTTTACGCGAAGAAAGTGAAATAATTATACGAGTTCGATTGTGAAAACAGGAGTTTTATTACAATCTGTCGTTATCTTTGTTCATTGACTATGAATTATAAAGAAAAATTAATTTAGCGAGCCGCTAAAACTAAATGTTTATTTACTAAAGCTTATAGTATATATATATATATATAGTTTATAGCCCTAAAAAGCTATGCAAACGACTTAGGTTGGATTTGACCAAACTAGATTAGGCGCTATTCGTAGAGTAAATCGTAGTTATTCGCGAGTAAACTGACAGTTTACTTGTATTTGACATTTCTTATTCCGCGGAATAGTTATTCCAAAAGTTGGTCAATTATAGCCCTAATAAGGTTTTCACGGTGATAGCGTGTTGTTTATAAGTATTTAATAATATTTTTTTGCTCTATAAGCTTATAGAGAAAAAAGTACCTATAAACAATCGATGTAAACATTTACTACGCCACGTTTTATACAACTGTTATGCGTATTGATAATGATAATGATATGATGATGATAATATTTATTTCTCTTTAGACATGTTACACGTACTTATATTAATCCTATAAACATACTTTTAGTAGGTAAGTATTAACAAATTATGGGTTAACTATATTGCTAGGTTGCTCTTACAACTGTTAGAAGTCTAGTTGTTTTAAATCCTTTGTAAGTATTAACCTATTGAACTTTTGTACACAATGGAGTATTATTCAATAAAAGCCGTTAAAATAACGTGCGACGAAGCATTCAATTCGATTAACTACCGAAAAGAACCACCACAGTACGACCTTTGTTCAATTATTACACTGGAAAAGAAACTGTGTATTATTAGGAATAAGTGAATAACGGATATTATAACGAATATCGAGCGTAATCGTTTGGCTTTTGTTCTGAAAACATACAGTAGGTAAACGCTGTAAACAAAGCAAATGTCACACGAGTTCCTTTCCCTTCAAAATGGTATTTGCGTGGATCTAAATAAACATTAAAATATAAAAAAAAAATGCTGGACAATCCACACAGCATCATCTAGCCCCAAGGTAAGCTGCTGGTTAATAGAGCTGTGTATATGGGTAGGTACTAAATGGCTGATATATAATTAAAACAATACAATACATAGATAGATATTTTTTATTATATATAAAAAATACCCAGAACACCCGGGACAAATATTTGTAGATCGTACAAACATTTGACCCGAGGAGGGAATCGAACCCGCAACCTTCACGTCGCAGGCGGACTTGCGCCCGCTGCGCCAAATCGGTCGTCATATATTGTGGTGACGAATAGATTAACCGAAGCAGCGGAGAAATTACTTAGACTAGAGTTAAGAATACGCTGAAATTCTGATAGTGATATTTTATTTTATCAATGTTCATTTTGTTTGCCGAAAAAAAAACACTCTCTCTCACGTCTTTTAAACCTTGTTTTATTTTAGTATAGGTCCTACCAAATTACGTTTTTGATTTATTAACTTGCTGTCAAAAAGTTCTGTATCATTTTCCTCGTAGCGAAATAAAAGAGTTTGAAAGTAATTTACTTTATTTTCTTGCTTTTTAATTAATGAATAAAACAGTTAAGACCAAAGAATTAGTTAAAATGTAGATTTAAAATTCAGTTGTTTGTAATATTAAAATAATACTTAGATACATTCGTTAACTGTGCGCGTGTAAAGCACATACAAAATGAAATCTTAGGCCTTTAATTTTTTTGCCTTAAATATTTTTACACCATATAATAAAATATTTTAGTTAAAGAGATCAGCGCAAAGCAAAGATTTTTTGAGCAAAAAGTAAGCTCGTAGGAATAATTAATGTGTTTGCTTCGAACATACGAGAACTTTTCAACACAAAAACACCTAAAATCGTGCGTGTTCGCAACAAAAAAAAAATGTCGAGCACTTGGGGAGTAAGTAGGTAGGTACGTAAAATTAATCATCCAAGAAATGTATCGAGAAAAGATTAGAAGTCACAGAAGACTAATGACGAAAATATGGCTCCGATTAAAGTTGTTCATAATGTTGATCAGTAGTAAGATGATAAAAAAAGAGTCATTTTAATAAATTGTTTTTAATTTTTAAGTAATATCAAGTATCGGATAATAAAAACTAATTAGTAATATTCGCATTGCTGTGTTCCGGTCCGAAGGGTATGTTTCCGGTGAAATTACAGGCACATGAGACTTTCGATCTACGTCTCAAACTTCTGTGGTGGCAACCCGTGAGTGATACCTCTGGTATTGGCAAGCGCTCATAGCCTGCGGTAACCGCTTACCATCTTGTGGGCCGTACGCTTGGTTACCACTTTAGTTACATAAAAAAAGTCTTGTGTTTACGTTCTGTTGACCATAACAGCCTTAGCATAACTACATAAGCGCTGGCTTTCATCATCATCATCATCATGACAGCCTTCTAATGTTCCCACTGCTGGGACACTGGCCTACTCTCAGGCGAGAGTGATTGGGTCTTAATCCACCACGCGGACCCAAAGCGGATTGGCGGATGGCACATGTCTTTCGAATTTTTAGTTCTTGGACATGCCGGTTTCCTCACGATGTTTTCCTTCACCGGTGGTCTAGTGGTAGTGACCCCGCCTTCCGATCCGAAGGTCGTGGGTTCAAACCCGGTCGTGCACCAATGGATTTTTCTGTTCGAAAAATTTATGTGCGCAATGCCAGTGCTCTCATACGGTGAAGCGCTGGCTTTAACTGACCAAAAATAAACCATGTAGATAAATTAACGAGATAAGTACCTAACTAAGTAGTATATAAAAGCTAAAACCGTCCATGTCCAAGCAGGCTAGTTAATTGGAGGTATTAGTGGGACGTCGGTGTTTCGTTAGCCTGAACATTAGGTTACTATAGATTTTTCATTAGGAACTTCGTTCAGTCGTCCATTTTGAATCAATTGTCAGGTCTCTCTCTGAAACACGAAAAATACAAAACTTGATTTAATTTTTTTTAAACTCTCCACTCTGTTATCCTTGTATAGTTAGATATTTTGTATGTTAGCATGCAGCATGTTACATATTACACAGTGAATTTTATGTAACATCATAGGTGCCTGCTACCTTCCCAAAAAGCTTATGGTAATAAATCAATGCTTACCCGCTGAGCTGCCAACGAACAATAGGGTGGTAGAAAGCCATTTTCCAATAGCAACAGGGTCATTGAAAACCTACAATGTCCTTCTGAGAGTATTATTTTTGGCGCGAGCGCGATTGGCTGGGCACAGCCACCCAACAGAAAGCCAGTGTGGGATGCGACCTGTTGACGTGAGGTTGGCAACCGCGTTACGATCTTCTTGCTTAACCCTCACTCTTAGCAGCGGGACGTTCAAATAGGAAACGCTTTGTTGGAAAATTGGTTCGAACATTGTTAGTGGCCAGTAGTTTTTTTAGTGAAGTGCGAGTTCGAATTTGGAAGTTATTTTATTCATAGTAAGTTTTTTTAATGGCTAAGGATTATTATTCAATTTAAAATAAACGTTAAAGTACCTCACATAATAATATAGTTAAAAGTTTGTCATGCATTTAACACGACTTCAGATTCAGATTTTATTGAATCATTTTTGAATTTTGAAATTGTTTAAAATCAAATTGAACTCACTGGAATACAAAGGATTATTCCTATCTGCCACCCAGTTTTGTTCGCCTAAGGTGACAGATCGCACTAAGATCTAAAATTAACTAATACCTAAAAATATCTTGATACTCATTATCGGAAATACAATAGCGCTAAATTTTATAGATTTTGGGTTTGTAAACCAATATTTTACCAGAAATAATTCGCTACGTATTTTATTTCAGTATAATATTAGATTACACACCATTGACTATTTTTCTCTCAATTTTCAGTGACCACTTTTTTAATGAGGGGTTTTCGATTCGAGATTAAAAAAAAAAGTAGCTTTGACAGATGGCGCTATCTGCCTTACTGCCATACTGGGAAAGGTTATCAAAACAAGAGAAAACTAGGTAACACCGTTTTTGTTTCATTTCGTGTCAAGCGGAAAGTTGTGGGTTCATGTCCTGCTTGAGGCAAAATAATTTAACTCCAGTACGACCAAAGTTAATGTACTACGTAGTACGTACTATGACTTTGACACCAGCCAGAGCTATGACAGACAGTGACGGCAGGAGCAACCAGTGTTGAATTCCCTACACATTCACCATAGCTCGCCAAACGTAGTGCTTACATTCTCTTGGGCTCACCAGTTGAGCTACCGCCATCTAAATAGACAGCTTTTTTTTTAAATAATTTGAGACGAAAACATCTTATTGATATATGAATACAAAAAAAGAAAAAAGTACGTTCCACCTTAATCGAATAGGGTTCAATAAATGCACAGAATAGAAAAAAAACAGTATGGGTAAAAAAAGGTTAAATTTCATTCCCGTGAATGTATGTATTGATTTTTTAATAAAGCTGATAGGTAACGAACGAGTTTATGAAGCACTTACGTTTCGGAACAATAGCTCACTCTGTGTCACCATAAAGTGAATCACCATTTTATATGCACATAAAACTGTCATCAAAGTGTATGCCTAGGTAGGTAAAGTACCTACTTATTTTCTAGAAGGTACCGAATATTATATTTTTGTCTTAAGTAGTAAGTAAGTACCTGTAAAGATTATAATATCCCAAAAATTATTTTGCCTCAAGCGGGATTTGAACCCGCAACCACCGCTTGATACGCGGGCGCTCTATAATTATAATAATCTTATAATCTTTAGCATTCCTCTAGTGTGATGGTTAACACTATAAAAACAAAAATAGCCAATTGAATAAGCAATGCGATACCTCTCGTCAATGAACTAAATTAACTTTAGTCATTGAACAGGCTTGGATAACTGCAACGTTTCCTCTGTAGGTGGAGCTATCGGCACTTCGAGCCGAAGACATCCCAATGATTATTTCGTCCAAGCGAGATATGTCTCGATAGCTCAATTGGTAGAGCGCCCGCGTATCAAGCGGTGGTTGCGGGTTCAAATCCCGCTTGAGGCAAAATAAGTTTTGGGATATTATAATCTTTAGTATTCCTCTAGTGTGATGGTTAACACTATAAAAACAAAAATAGCCAATTAAGCACCTGTAATTATAAAGGTTACTTACCAGAAAAGTTACTTACAAAGTAACAATAAAAATTTATATTCTGTTCTTACTTCGTAACCACTGAGAGCACTGGTGGTCTAGTGGTAGTGACTCCGCCTTCCGATCCTAAGGTCGTGGGTTCAAATCCGGTCGTGCACCAATGGATTTTTCGCTACGAAAAATGTTTGTACACAATGCAGTGCTCTCATACGGTGAAGGAAAACATCGTGAGGAAACCAGCATATCCAAGAACTAAAAATTCGAAAGACATGTGCCATCCACCAATCCGCATTGGGTCCGCGTGGGAGGTCCCAATCACTCTGACGATGCGGAATACGTGAACTTTTTTTAAGCAAACTATCTTTGAGTTCTGAAATATTGTTAGGATAAGTTGCGATGAGGCATTTAAAAAATTCTTATTCGTGTCATAAGGTTCGTGAGCACCTGATGGGCTCTATTGTTTGAGGATGTCTGATTTTCTGTAATAAAACTGTTGGTTCTCTAATATATAATCTACCTATTTTGTTTCTCTTCTAAAAGTTACTACTAGAACAGCATATCAATCAGCAAGCAGACTAGTAACGTTATTTCGTCATTACAATCCATACGTGGCTTAGCTTACGTGGTACTTAAATTTCATAATGCTATTCCAGGCTCAGAAAGATGCATACAAATTGGTTTGGCAACTACAGCGTAACTGAATGACAAACGAACAAATATTTTGTGGATTTATTATTTTGTAGGATAATTTTAAATGTATTTTCTTTTTCAGCTATCAAATAGCTATGATAAATACCCATTATCCACTGAGCGTGGCTTCAATCGTACTTGGTAGGAATTAATCTTTGAAATTGGAACGGTGAAATTCAACATTCTAATTTGCGGTCCTACTAAATGAGAGGGCAGAAATACATTTTATACTTGAAATTAATGTAATTAGACATTTAGCTTCTCGGAAAAGCCTTAGCTAAAGCTTTAGATAAATATTGAACAGTTTATTTAAATAACGATTTCAGGCAAATTAGGTACTCGTATATGCATGATATTTATGTACCTACCTAATGATGTAAGGATAAGAAACACTTACTGTGCCCCGCAGTTTTACCTGAGGTTATGCAGTTTTTTGATGATGATGATGATGATGAGACAGCACGCCGCATCCGCAATCATAAAGTTCGTTAAAGTATCGTCCAGCTGTCAATTTGTATAGGAATTTCAGTTTTTTCACAGGACATCTATAATAAAATATTATACTCTACTAGCGAAGCCACAAGCGACGCCGATGCGCCACCGTCACCCATATACTTCATACGGCAGCATCGCCAATTTTAGCGCTGCGGAATCGCGTTTGTGTACTTCGGCCCTTACTGCGTGGCTAAGGCCTTAAATTTAGTTGGTTTGTTAGTATACCGCACTTGGGTAAATAATATCGTTATGGTTCGTGGAGTGGGCTGCAATGGAGTTACGTTTTTAGATGGGAAGGAACGTTCGCTTTAAAATATAAATATTTGCCGGATATGCAGTTTATTATTTTCATATTTGGATGTAATTTGACGGCTATTTAGGGAAACAGGTGAGCCATATGCTCGTTTACCATCTTGGTGGTATATAAAAAAAACAAAGTAACTCAGCCAACTAGTTTTAGCAAAGGTGCAATTGAAAAAAATATATGGGTTTGGCTACATCTCGCCTGATGGTAAGCGCAAAACAGGCCTAGTTTAGTTACGTTTACGGCAGTAGATGCTGATTAACTATTCTTTTATAGAGACTCAAATTAAAAGTGAAAAAGAACACAGATGCGGGCATTGATTTCCTTCTTTGCTGTTCTCATGATGAAAGAGTATGAGAAGCGATTAGTAAAAGAAACAAGGGCGGTAGATGCCAGAAAATTGCCTGCTGCAAAGCAAGTCCACTGGCTCATAGAAACTCACTTATCTGTTAAAGTATTCGATCGAGAACACCCAAACAAATACCTAACCATCTTATTAGGTGGACGTTAATGCTGCTACACAGTTTTCCAACTTTTTCAGACTTAATATTATTCAAAAGTTGTACTTTTTGCATAATGAATATTACTTATTGGAAATAAAGATATACTAAAGAGATGATACTCAATTTATAAATAGTAGAGTAACAACGGCTTTCTCAATTCATCATCAGCTTTTGAATTGAGTAGGATTTGGTCTTTCTTATTCAAAATTTGACGCCAAAAACGCCTACACCTGACATACAGTATTTAATTTGGCGTCTAAATTAAAAAAGCATAATGGCAAAAATACGGCTTTTTAAATATCTACGTACTTATAATACATAATTATGTTACGTCATATTCGTTAGTTTGCTCAAAAGTTCACGTTTTTGGGACAAAATTGATTAAAAAGTTTGAATTACGAAGATGTAAAAAGAATGATCAAAAATGGATTATTCAGTAATTAGTTATGCGTGAAAGCATATAATTCAGGGCCTCTTAGGTGAGGTTTTTATCAGAATCTTAGGTGGTTTTTAGGGTTTTTCAATGTAAAAAAAAATAACAAATGCATTTCACAATCACCTACTTTATTTTGATAAAAATTTTACTCAGCCTCAATAAAACCTAGATGCATGCGACTGCTAATTAGCTGACTCATATAAAATTTTTACTTTAACGTTGAAACTCAGTTACTGCATTCAGTAAAGGTACAGTTTCATCTATAGCGGTTATAATATCATAATATGACGTTGTTGAAATGGTGGCCACGATTAAACATTTTAAGAATATAATAAACTGTAAAAATTGCTATTTTGTACTCAAATTAGTTTTTAATAAACTGTACTTAATTATTAACAAGAAGACCCGCGCAGTTTTACCCGCGGTTTTGCAATTTTTCAGCTATCTCACAGGAACAGTCAATATTATCTGGATAGCCTATATGTTATTCCAGAACTTAAATCATCTACATTCCAAACTTCTTTACAATCGGCCATGACTGTTACTAAATAGCGTAGCTTAGTAAGCTTAAAACCTGTCAAATACCAAAATACGTACGATTAACTTTTTTCCATCTCTCTTCATCAGCCTGGAAGCAGAATGAGTCTAAAATCAACCTTTATTGGTTATTAATCTATTATTTCACTACATTTTTTTTAATGAAATATTTTCTCATTATGGACTTGTGTGTATTTTTTTTGGAAAGTAGCGCAGCGGTTCATTTCTTTGATTGCTATCTTTGGTCAACCTATTGACTTGGTTATTTTTGTTTTTATAGTGTTAACCATCACACTAAGGGAATACTAAATATTATAATATCCCAAAAATTATTTTGCCTCAAGCGGGATTTGAACCCGCAACCACCGCTTGATACGCGGGCGCTCTACCAATTGAGCTATCGAGACATATCTCGCTTGGAAATAATCATTGGGATGTCTTCGGCTCGAATTGGTAGAGCGCCCGCGTATCAAGCGGTGGTTGCGGGTTCAAATCCCGCTTGAGGCAAAATAATTTTTGGGATATTATAATATTCAACCTATTGACGTCTGCGGGTTGATCACATAACTCTGTTTGCGACCGATCTCCATTGATCTCCATCTCAAACTGTCTAATAAGACTGTCTAATAAAACAGTTTGACCATCAGGTTTGACCATAGCTCTACTATTTTATTTGAGAGTTTGAGATAGAGATCAGAGATTGGTCGCTAACAGAGTTATGTGATCAACCCGCTGCTCCGCTACAACCGTTATTTGTCATTCACGGCTTTTTAGGAAATCACAGTTACCCATTTGACTAACAACGTTTGCCTAGGACGTTATCTAGTTTCATTTCATTTCATTTTGCAACTTTTCAAAAAAGGAAAGGTAAAGTGCAAACACGATTAGTTTGTACAATGTCTGCTCTCATTCATAAACTTACCTATAACCTGACAAATAATTGAAAAAAAAGTTTTGACAGCTAGGATGCTGTCACTTTATCATAAAAATAATATTAGTTAAGTTAATAAAATAAACAGCTAGTGTAATTAACTAAATAATTGAGTCAGTTCATTAGTTAACTTCCATACAACGCCACATGCGCAGTTCGAAAGAAGACTGTTACATTACATCGGGGCATTCCGATTTATAGATCGGCATTTTATCAAAGTGCATGACAGTTTTAGTAATCATATTTTTTAACTTAGTGCGATATATTAATAACGAACATATTGAGCTATATTGAGCTGATAAGTTTACAGTTCATTTATTGATCTGTAACAGCGCCTAAGTGGCAATATTATTTTATGTTTTTACATAGTGAATTGTTAAAAAAATTATTTAATTATTTGTCAGACTATAAGTACAAATTGAGAGAGCAACCACGCAGCCACAGTACCAAGTAAAACAAGGTGTCAAGCGAGTTGTTGTCGCTTGCGATGTGTGTGACACAGATTTGGCGTAATCTCTTTCAGTAGCATAATAAATTGTCGAACGTTGTAAAGAATCAAACCTGAGGGTCTACTCTTGGAACCGAAAAACGACAATCGTGGTAAATATCGTAGTTTAACTTATGCCGGTGACACGGTGTTCCGGATATAAGCTGAACTACAAAAACTGTCACGATATATCGCTTTTGTCCGCAAGAGTAGACCCCCAGGGTGGAAAATTGCGTGCACGAACTCCGCCAAGTTGTTAGAAAAAATCATGCACGTCTTACCGTTTACAATTTTTCTGCCCAGATTTTGTGACTTATTCTTAGCCAGAGTTGGTTTGGCTAGAATAACTCATACATTTTTTTTTTATTTTACCTACTATAATACTGTAACTTCATGTAATGCGTTTTGCTAAGAGAAGGTATATAATAATACAATTTATTTTGTTGTTTTCATTTCATTTTCAAGTGTCAGCTTACAATGTTATCCACTCACACACCACGTAATCCAGTGTTCGATCATTGTCAAAAAATAATTAACTACACTGGCGTAGGTTTCGGTCAAACTGTAGCCGACGCCATCATACGACGATCTTACAAATGATGATCACTAGTGCAGTGGTGAAAATCCCACCTTCTAATATCTACTAAAATCCAGCCTTACATTGTACATCAGTGCTCATGAAATTCTGAGGAAACAGGTATCTAAAAATATGACAAAATGCCAATCACGAAGCTGAAGTGCGCCAGTATCCAGCACTTGTAATGTTGTAAAGTAAATCATAAAAAGGTGGACAAACACGTAGAATGCCCGTAATCGCGGCATATACGAGTTGATAACTTGTTCATTTAACGTTTGCCGAGGTGAGCGTATGCCAATAATGTTGATTAGTATGCATTGCAAGGAGTTTCATACGGTGACGTTGAGCTGTCGATGGTGTGATATATCTGCCAACCTTCAAAGTTATTTTCCCCTAATGTGCTATGCTACGAGGATGTGAAAACTAAGCTACGAAACGAAACGTAAACGTTTCTTCTGATGCTAAGCTATGTAGCGGGGCGCACCACCACGCACTCATCCAAAACATTATAAGAAACATAGCGTAAACGACACCAGTGCTATACTATGTTAGACCAATGAATATTGTTCTTGGATATTAAACGCATCCATAGCATAGCATATCTCTGGTGAAAAACCGCCCTTAACGTTCGTGTGTCGCAGTCGCAGCGCAATAGCCGCGTCGGTCGTTGCGAAGCTTTAAGTAGCATGATAAAAAAGGTTAGTTGACTTCTTATCGCGCGGGATCTATTATGTACGTAAATCTGTTACGCTGACGCACAAGTCCGTAAAACAGTGCGTTGGCAATCTGAGTTAATGTTACTGCGATAAGGTGCTATCTCGAGTGCGTGCGATGTCGTGATTTCAGATAACAACTTTAGCGAGTTGAATTTATCTGTTTTGTACTTTTGTAAGCTGTTAGAACTTTATCACTTACCATTGCTTTTGTAATGGAGTGGTGAATACTAAGTTTTGTTGTTTTCTTTAAAACAGAAGATTTGTTCTCAGGTTTATATCGTAAAAGTCTCAACTATGTCAAATACTTCACGACATACAATCCAAAAAGATACTACGTTGAGTACGTAAGATATGTTTTCGAAACCTGCGGGATTCAAACTCGCGTCTTTGCTTGAGCTTGAGTCGAACCGCTAGGCCACCGAATCGAATAGGTACTCTGGTGAAAATCCTGGATGCTATAAACTATTTATCGGATCTCGAACAGCGCCATCGTATTAAATTCAACAAATCAAATTCATTCTTTAACTAGAAACAATCAGCGATTAGTGTCTTGTCTACTTAAACAGTGTAATCCACTAATCGTTAGTTAGATAGTAATTATTCTGTGATTACGCTTAACTGGGTGTTAAATTAGGTTATGTTATATTGGCTTAGTTTAGTTCAAGAAGTGTGGGCATTTAATTAACTAAGACGTTCGGCGTACTAATATAATATAATTTGCAAAGTACGACTAGCATTTTTACCACTTCTCTATCTCTACATAGTATAAACTGCTCCTTTGTATGTACGTATCTAGCTTAGATCTTTTAAACTACACAACCGATTTGAAAGCGGTTTTCACCAATAGATAGAGTGATTCAAGAGGATGGTTTATGCGTATAGTTTAAACACCCGTGCGTAGCCGCGGCGGGTCGTTAGTTATTTATACGACGGAAGCTGTCAATTTTTGACGGACCAACGATATTTCGTTTGATGTTAGCCGCTGGCTACAGTTTTCAATTAGAGATTCGCATATAAATAAACACGAAAGCTTTGGATATACTTTTTGTTTTCCTTTTGAAACTGATACGAGTACCTCGAGAGTAATATTTATTCGGTAAATAAAACATATTCGTTTACATCGGGTGGTATGGGATCGGCCGAATGCTTCGTTTCGTAATTGAAGCTTGGACAAATGTGTTTTTTGAGAGATGTTTTATTTGTAGGTATTTAAAGCCGAATTTGAGGGAGAGAATGTTTCGTTTTTGTGGTTTTATTTATAATCAAATAATTTAATCATTATAATTGAAAAGCTCATGGCGTCGTGACGTAGCTGGCTAAGATGGATTAATTTCATCTGAACGTTTAAACGATCCCGACTATTTAAAAATAAAAAATGTTAATAGGCAAGCGTTTGAATATAACTATAACTCTATCACCAAAGTTAGTACTTGTAATCTAAGTGGTATAAAAGAAAGAGGTCTTTCTTTCACTATTACCTTTACTGCTATAGGTCAATCACCTTAAGTAATAGAGCCCTATGGAGCGCCTACGTGATCGATGATGGAAAAAAAACAAATTGGTTGAAGGATTGATTACGGTCTCAGGAGGTTTCTTTTATTCATAACTAACTTTTACCCAAGGCTTCGCTCGCCAGTAGAGGCAGTTTTTCAACTTCTTCTTCTATAGTTGTCACATGATTACAGATAGGTAATTAGAGGTACATACTAGTTCGACAGAAGTTACTCAAACAACTCTTTGGTCAGTTGAAAAACGGGCTCAACTACGACGGCTCACGAGTCCTTCCACTTCAGTTTGGTAAATG
The DNA here is from genome assembly GCA_951394395.1 of Colostygia pectinataria. Classification (NCBI taxonomy): domain Eukaryota; kingdom Metazoa; phylum Arthropoda; class Insecta; order Lepidoptera; family Geometridae; genus Colostygia; species Colostygia pectinataria. The sequence goes on along the minus strand of OX596351.1, from coordinate 3,633,948 downwards.
AGTTTTTTTTAAGGTTACTTACAGGATTTTCTATGTAGAGTCCTGTTTTAGTTTTACTACATTTGTTAATGTATAATCTGCCAGGTAACGACTATACATACCAGCGTTAGTAAAATGATGATATAACTCTGGGTACCCTGGGAGTCAGCGAATAACCAATAAGTAATGTTAAAACTCCTTCAAAATATTGTCTTAACAAAACGTGACAAAAATAATTCAATCAACAATTTTCACTGAGTTTTTCCTGAAAATAGAAAAGGTTAGCACTTTTCCCGAGAGTCGCATTATCTACCCACACCCTGGGGTCTTATTTCGCTAAGTATTAACGTAGCGTAAGCGTTGTATTAAGTTTGCGCAGATTTCGTTACTGCACAGTGCGCAGAGCTTTCACGAGTGAAACTCTTCTAAATTTAACTTAAATCGCCGATGTTACGAGTGTTTTTGAAATAAGGAAAGCGAGTACCATACCTACAACTAAACTATACCTATTTGTTTTTTTTTTTCGAAAAGTGCTAGTAATGTGCGTGTAGTCTTCACCTATAATTGTAGTAACAGTTAAATTGTATCTCATGTTATGTATACCTAAATCATATAATGGTGTTTACTGTTGGTTTTCCATGTAACAAATAAATAAATAAATTAGATAATCTTTACTATTTTTAGAAAATACTCAGTACGAAAAACGTTTCCGTTTAAGACTAGCGCGGTGACGGCTGAATGTTAGTTCTGATTTTGTGTTTGAGTTCACGAGTACTGTGACGTCACACATCATGCTTCATAACACTTGCGTGGGCAATTTGTCAGTTGAACTCGATCCGAAGTTAGCCTTCTCTATTCATGCGCAGTCAATTGTGTCTTTGGTCACAGAGAATCGAAGGGATCTGAACAATTATGTATTATGTTATCTGTGGTATTATATACCTATAGATATTTAATTTAATTAAAATAAGATTAAGCTAATTTGAATAAAGTTACAATCTTGTTACAATGTTACTTCGGCGGCCCATGAACTCCGTCACCTGAGTTGGCCACTCATATATTACGAATAAACCTAACTACTATTTTTATGATTAAGTGTCGACATTAGTATGAGTAGAGTCTTAAATTATGTCGCACTGGTGGTCTAGGTATTGATCCCTAGGTAAGTAACCCCACCTTGCAATCCTAATAAGACTATAGTCAGGCGTGGTGCTTAACATCACGCGGGCGTCTTGATTGTCTTGTTACTTGCTGACATAAAATAAAAAAAACAGTCGTGGGTTTAAACCCAGATGCAAATAGATTTTTCTATTCGGAAATGTATGTGCGCAATGCCAGTGCTCTCATACGGTGAAGGAAATCATCGTATAGACATTGGCATGTCCAAGAACTAATAGTTTGAAAGAGATGTGTGATTCACCAATCCGCATTGGGTCCTCTCGCTCAAAAGTAGGCCAGTGTCCCAATAGTGGAAACATTAGAAGGCTGTCATGATGTTGTATAACAAACTTTACCAATAATAAGTATCAGTAAATTATAGTTTAAATTATATTAGATATACTTCACAACAGTGTGAAGTATAATAACGCTTCAACAGAAACTATAGAGTTTCTGTTAAAGCGTAGCTTTCGTTGCTCTCCGAGAAAACTTTAGATGAAAAGTCACCAGAGAAAGTAATACAAGTTCCACCATATTTTTGGTCTTATCTGTTTGGCTTCGCATTGGAAGTTTAAATAAACGTAAACTTTGCCTATTTTAATTGTGCAAACATTTCTGATTAAAAAGCCTTCTTTGAACTTCTAGCTACCCGCATGTTGGTGGCATAACAATAAAAAACAAAACCAATAATTTACAATTTAAATTTTCAAACTAATTTCAGACTTATACATAAAAAAACCTGTGATATTAACGGATTATTTTAAAAACGATGATAAATTTGAAAGACAGAGCTAACAGGGGCTTAAAGTACGTTTAAGAATAATGTCATAAATGCTCAGGGCCTACTATGCGCTCACTGTAGCGCTAGTTTGCCACGTTTGTATGAAAACAGTTCAAACTCAATGCTGCAATAGAACTCACGGGCCCTGAAATCTACTTGAAGAGGCAATGCATGCCTGGAGTTCTTGCACCGTGTAATTGGGACTTGAGGTTCAACTATTTCACTGTGAATGTGTGCTATAATAACACACATTACCAAAAATATTCTTGACGCATTAATATCAGACTAACAACTGCCTCGTCGTGTAGTTTGTTTGACGTAATATACCGTAATACCCTTTATTCATAAAGTAACCTATCATTTTAGAGACTCGCCGAGTATTGTCTTTCATTGGCTATTTTATGTTAATGAACAAAGATGATGTCAGATTTAAAAGACACATTAGATTTATAAAGATGATTATGATAAAGGGTCTAAGTGTTTCAGCTAGGTGCAACAATGTTTCAGTACAATCGTCATAAAAGGTCTCAAGTGTTCGCAACAAACACCGCACCTCGGTAGATAAAATAGAAAATATCTAGAAAATAAAAGAGATACGATGGTCCTTGTTCTGCACTCCAAGAAAATAATGAGAGATCGTTTATTACTTGAGTGATACTATCGTAATATATAAAAGGTACTTGTTGAGCATACTCTCGTATACGAGCAGTGAATAAAATGTTATGATTCACATCTACGGTCATAATTTACTCGTATAAATATTAATGTAATTATGCGCATATTTTTGAATAGTTGGTACTTACTAATAGTTTCTACGACACGGGAAATCCTAATGTTAATTCTTATCATAACATACAATAGTCCTGATCCCATGCCTAAGCAACGGGATGTTTGGTAGCAGACTCGTACCGGTCTATAAAAAACATATGTTGTACATAATACCCAGCTCGGTTTTTTTATCGATAGACAACGAACTCAATTTTCATTAAAATTTGCTTGAAGAAATATAATACTAATACTTTGATAAACAATTGAGGAGTTAACTTTCGGTGTTAACTATCAATCAAATACCCACCTTAGTAATTTTGACTCATACCTTGGTTATGTCTACTCAAATTAAGGCTATAACTACCTATAATTTAGTAGTTGAGTGTTTTTTATAACCATTTATAAAGTTAGGTATCACATTTTTTTACGCCAAGTGTAATTTTACGATACACTTATCTGCCTTTCATTTTTATTTGGCTGTAATTCGATGTTATTACACGTGTACCTACTGGCCACGTGGCTTTTCTTGGGATGAAATAAATAAAACGTGTAGGCAGTACAAAGTGGAGAAAAATTTTCACTTAAGTTTCCTGTTAAATAGCCTTACTACACGTGATACTTTTCAGGGTTTAGAGGTGCGCTAATTAATGAAATTCCAAGACTTACTTTCCAATGTTTTTAGTAAATCATCTTTGAACAACATTCTAAATTTTAAACTCGTAATAGGAAAAGGTTTAAAAAACTGAAGCTGCGACACAGTTTTTTACTTCTCGCCCAAATAATAACACTACATAGCTATAATGAGTTTATTGTCGTTTTACCATACGATTATGAAAACTGTCGGTAGTTTTCTCTCAGTCAAAACGGTCTTCAATATTTTAATAGCGTTTAAATATTCGGAGTGACATTTTGTTGACAAAGTTGCAGGAAAAACTATTTTATTTACCGTACTCCCGGTTAATTTAAAATCAGAGCGTAAACCAGCTCGCTTGTATACTACTCTGCTAATTGGCTGTTTCTTAACTTTTATTTCTCAGTTTCCTAACGGTGAACCGTGTTGTCTTGCTGGTCTTATTAACTTGAATTAAATTGCATAGCCCTAAGCTAAGCCTAAGCAGCGGAAAGTTTAACTTACAAAGGCTTAGCTTTGTTTATTCTAGTTTCTCGGAAAATATAAAATTGCAAAGGAAATTCTCACAAGACTGTAGCACCTTGCAATAATAAAATTGCTTTTCTAAATACTCTGGTGTAGATGCCGCAAAAGAGTTGGAAATGTTTTTGGATACTTGGCTTTGGTGTCAGAAAAAACGTTGATTCGAATACAATGAACTTGTTACATGCAAGTTCATTCATTTCTGGTATTGCAAGCGTCCATAGGCTGCGGTAACCGCTTACCATCTTGTGGGCCGTACGCTTGGTTGCCACTTCAGTTGCATAAAAAAAACCATGCTTCAATTATTAAGCAAGAATTGTCTTGTCAATTCGATTTAGAACAAAAGTTAAATAATTTTGACCTCAATTATTATGTATATACAATGAACCGTGCCTTATTATTTGATAGTAAAAAGTAAATAGTAGATTTATGTGTATTGATAAAAGAAAAAAAATATTGCAAGTGCAAACGAATTTTTTTAATCCAAAGTAAAGCAAAGATTCTAGAGCTATATCCTGAGCGCTGCAATGTGGCTGCACTAATGGCGTCACCGCGGCTCAAAGCAAAGACGACCTTTGACCTTTCTGAAAAAAAAATCAAAGACCATAGAACATAATGAATGAATGAATGATTTATTTGCTTAAATATAGGTGTTTCTACAACAGATATCATGCTAAGATTACAGTTACATTGTGGGTATCACTATATTCGACCAACTCGTCGTGCAAATATTTAATTAACTATTGTCCTACATACATACCTACATACTTAAAAAAGCTCAATGCATTGATCTAAAACTGGCTTATATTTTATAACTTATATTGTACTAGCTGTTCCACGCAAACGTACTTTTATCCGGGATAAAGACAGCCTATGTCGTACCCGGTCATTGTCTATATGTGTTTTAAATTTCAGCCAAATCGGTCCAGTGGTTAATCAAGTTATAGAGCAACAAACATATATATAAATTTACAAACATCAAAACAGGACATCAGGCAGGTGCCACTGAAAACCAGAGCTACAGATAGGCACTACTAATGTGTAGCAAATGCCATGTAGCTACCTTTTATCATCAGGTTAATTTAGTTTTTATTTGTATTGCTATTTTTATGTTTGATGTGTGGCGCAAAATAAATTATTTATATTCTAAAACTTTCGCATCATTACATAGTATAAAATAAAGTCTCTCCCCGTTGTCTCACCCTTTGCATGTACTCTTAGATCTTTTAAACTACGCAACTGAATTTAATGCGGTTACCTGCAATAGATAGCAAAATTCAAGAAGAAAGTTTGTACGTATTTAAGCACCCGTGCGAAACCAGAGCGGGTCGCTAGTTTATAATAATGTCATTTTTGTTTCAGATAATAAAAAGTGCAATAAATGGAAGTGCTCAGTGAATGTGAGTGTTGAGTGATAAGTAAGTAAGTTGAGTTATGTGCAGTGCAAAGATCCGGAGTGAGTGCGAGGATTGACGGCGGCGGCCGCGATGCCGCTGGCGCCAGCGCTGAGTTGACGGCGGCGGCTGGCCGCTTCGCATGCCGCACTAATAATCGCTACACAGGTAACACCGTAGAACACATAGTTAACTATTGCCTGCACTAAAGTAAGTAAGTTCGTATGAGTCAGTGGCTAACTCTGGAGTTACTAGGCCGCCCGAAGGCCTCTGTCATGGCTTAATAATTTTGAAAGTGCCGGGTCCGACTGCTTAACGTGCTCTCCGAAGCACGGGAGCGCTCAGTTGAAATTGCCACTGGCGGTGACCTATTCAAATGATGACTACTACGCGGAACAGTGCTTAACTTTGTTGATGAACAACTTAGCTCTATACTCTATGACTCTCAATATATGAATAGTACTTCAAAGGTTCTATATAAATACCACTTCCATACTTGAAAGTTTGAAAGGTTCTTCAAAGGTTTTTCAAAGGTTGACCTATCAGACAAAAAAGAATCATCAAAATCAATTCATAATTGACGGATAAACGTAATAAATATACAAAAAAACCCATACACTTTGGAAATCGGTTAATATACAAAAAAACCTAGAATCGGGCCTATAGTAAATTCAGCCCAAAGTAAGTAGTTGTGAAAGTATTGAGAGGCTTAGTAGAGTCGGCTTTGCATACCACACGCTTGAGCGAATACTGTAGGTATTCACGAACATTGAGCTCAGTCTCCACTCGATACGCCGCATTTCGGTACCCATATTACGTAAGTCTATTGCTGTCGAATCGCTGTCGATTGCTTGTCGATCCCTAACACGTCTAAAGTATGCACTGTAGACTAAAGAGACGGTCGGGCACAACAACAAGCGATCGACGAACATATATAGAGCCTCAGCCTCAGGCAGCAGAGATGTGCGAGGATGTGTAGCGAGGAAAGTGTTTTTAGGAACCAATAAAATCACTTCATTAAAGCTGTCAGAGCGAGGCTAGGTAAATAAAGTGATTCTATTGGTTCCTAACAAACACATCCATTTTTCCATCCAAATCCACAGCATTTTTTAATATAATTTATTACTTATGTAAGAGTGATTGGGACATCTTGCACAAGTGTAGGCCAGTGTCCCAGCAGTGGGAAAAATGTTTTTGCGTTCTAACCATAAACTGCAATGTTTCCGCTGCCTTTGCCAGTACATCATATTAGCCTCCGGTTCTTATAAAAATTAGGTTAAACGTTATCTACCTACTACGAGTAGTTTGATTGCTCTTCGGTACTGCCCACGCTAAAATCTGGCCCCTATTCAATAATATAAAAAAGCCTTTTATTTCCTTCTCTACATGTTTAAACTTAACTTGACAAAATAATACAAAAATCAAATTAAAATGATGTCATGCAATTTTCTAAATTTCTAAAAAAATATTTTAAGTAGTTATATATATTTTGTGAAACAATAATCATTACAAGTCCACAATTTTGTACAAAAACAATTTCGTAGATTTTCGGTTGAATTTACGACACCACTGTTTAAAACACCTATAAATATATCAAAAATCTACAATCTATATTTCATACAATTGTAACGCCCAAAAATTCGTTCTATAAAGATTACATAATAATTGTAAAAACACACGTAAAATTTTATATAATTTAATTGTATTTTACAAATTGTAATGTTTATTGAATAGGGGCCTGGAGTGATGTTTAACCTTCAGAATCTTCAGATTACACGGCTAGTGAGACAATGTGATTACGTTCACACGTTTGAGAGTTTGGGATCTGAAACCCTGTAACAATAAATGTTAAGGATAAGATTTGAAAATGCAAAGTGTATATCTTTGTGATAGAGCTCGACCCGGGAATGTACTATAGCCTATTTCTGCCGCCAAGCAGTAATGCTCTCATCATCGTGTTTCAGTTCGATGGGTATGGTTGCCGGTGAAATTAGTTTTTTTTAATCGACTTCGAAAAAAGAGGTTGTTCATTAATTTGGGTGTATTTTTTTTTGGTTGAGTAATACTTTACAGTCCCATTTAAGTTTTATTAAAACCGGTTTAGATTTTTTTTTAAATAAAACATAAAAAACGTGTCTTCGCCTCGTTTCACCACGATTTGTCGAGACATTTTGAGGTAGACTATGCTTGTTGGCAACCTACTTAAATGTTATAAAAATAATATCGAAGACAGAAATTATATTCGCATAAAATATTTTTTGCAAATCAAAATTAATTAGAATCTCTGAAACCATGCAAATATCATCTTTGTAATTACGATCTAAGCCGGAGCCTGACTTCACCTACCGCTGGGTATAAGCTCGTCTTTGCTATCCATTGAGATTATAAGCCCAGTCTCATCCATCTGCAGACCGTGACTTTTACTTAGATACATAGGTGCATGCTAAATGCGCAATAGACTGTTTTTTTTTTACAATCCACACAGCATCATCTAGCCTATTTCTATCTAGATCTAGCATCAAGGTAAGCTGCTATTAAACAGAGCTGTGTTATGAACTAACGAAAAAAAGTAGCTTATGTAGGTGTTATTGCAGTTTTTTTTTTTTATAAGATACGTGGTAACAAACATACTCACAGACTTTCGCATCAGTAAAATAAAATCACAGGAGGTAGGTACTTCATTTTGAATGCATGCCAAATGCACAAACGTCAAACCGCTGATTAACAAGTTCATAAAAAATACCCCATTATACAAACCTATTATAGCCTCATTCCGGAGAACCGTAAAAACTATTTTCCAAGGAACAGTAAATCAGGACTTACTCGTTTACAGCCCATCGTAAAAAGCTGAAAGCTCTTGTCTTATTGTTTTATACATCGCGGGAAGTGCTGAGTGATACTGGTGAATCAAGTCTTTAGTGATTGTTGAACATAGACATATTTGTTCTGTGACATAGACTTAGACAACGATTTATTCACCGAATAGCATACACATTTTTAACATTGCTACCTATTATAATAAGTAGCAATGTAGATACTTAGGTTGAATTCGACCAACATCTGGGATAGCTATTCTACGGAATAAGAAATGTCAAATACAAGTACCTAAACTGTCAGTTTACTCTCGAATAACTACGATTTTATTCGGAGCGTAGTGCTTATTCAAGTTTAGTCGATTCCAACCTTAAACGTACAGTTATTGTCAACCTCACCTACAATATTAGTAGAGTTCTCTGTGATAGAGCTCGTCCGGGAAGGACTACCACCATACATATTTCTGCCGCCAAGCAGTAATGCTCTCATTGCTGTGTTCCGGTGTGAAGGGTATGGTTTCCGGTGAAATTACTGGCACATGAGGCTTTCGATCTTAGCCTCAAGGTGGCAACCCGCGAGTGATACCTGCACTCTGGTATTGCAAGCGTCCATAGGCTGCGGTAACCGCTGACCATCTTGTGGGCCGTACGCTTGGTTGCCACTTCAGTTGTATAAAAAAAAATAAAAAAAAATGAAGCAAAATAATATTGTGCTCCTCAATATTAACTAAGACCCTCAATTGTATCCTACCGTGTTTTAGTAAATAACCTGATTTAATTTAATTTGATTTGTGAAATAACAAATGTTATTACAGGTAAAAACTAGGCCAACTTCACTAAAGATGAGATAACACTAGGAATCGACGTAGCGTTTTCGTAGCAGTTTCGTAGCTGTATGTTATTCACCTCTACGCTGCCGCGCCGTTGAGCTTTGTAGACATGTAATAATCAAATCAAACTTAATTTTCCTCCTATCAGTTTGATCGTTCGAAACTAATTTATATCGTGGTTCCTGTATTTTTTCATGTTCGTTAGTAATAGTAGGCTGTGGTTTATGACCGGCCAGAATACATTAAATTGCTATTAAAACCTACACGATGTTTGTAATTAGCAACTTGGATTTTTCTGCATTTATATAAAAATGCTTAACACCAAAAAAATTTTATAAACACACTATCACACTATTATTATAAATGCGAAAATTTGGATGTTTCGATGGATGTTCATTCCTCTATAACTCGATAACCACTGAACCGATTTGGCTGAAATTTAAAACATAGATAGATAATGACCGGGAATAGACTACTTTTTATCCCGAAAAAAAAAGTACGGTTCCCGAGTTCCACGTGCACGAAGTTGCGGTAAGTAATACTGGACAATCCACACAGCATTATTTAGCAAACTAATTAATTGTTTGGTGTTAACCCATAAAAATAATTGCGTAAGCTTGTTATTATATTTAACAATAATAATGGGTGTTAGACTGTGGTTAGACGCAGAATAGCTTGTGGTTTACATAATAAGGTGGCAAGCGCTATTAAGGCAAGTGCAAAGGGTTGTGATAATTTTCACCATGGCAGCTTTCTAGTTTTTCCACTGCTGGGACACTGGCCTACTCTCAAGCGAGAGTGATTGGGTCATAATTCACCACGGACCCAATGCGGATTGGTGAAAGGCACATGTCCATTGTTTCTTTTTATCGTACCTATGGTGCGTTTGAATAATGGTAATTATTGATTTAAAAAAGTGTTGCTTTTCCTAGTCAAGTGCGATTTACATTGAGTCAGTGACTGACTTCAAATGAAGTCATTGCTGACTTTGAGAACTGACTTTCTCTAATTACAAAGGGTCAATACGCAATAATTTAAAATAAATACTGACCCGACAGCGTTTATATTAGGTTAGAGCGACTCAGCACTGACTTTACTCGAATTTGGAGTCAGCACTGACTTTGCTACTGACTCAATGTAAATCATACTTTATTCTTATATCAAAGAACATACGACGACGAACGATGACTGATTTGAAAGAAATATTATTTAACATACTCGTATAATATGATTATAAATAAGGACCTTATATATAAAATAGAAATAAATACAAGCGAACACATAAATTTTGAGCTCGCATAGCAACCACTCGATCCAACGAGCATATTATTTTCTATCGAAATCCTGTCAAGTTTCCTCCAAGTTCCAAATTAAATTTAAATGGAGTATGATTTCGAATGAGGAATCTGACACGTATACTCGGCTTCCTCAGGAAGTAGGCAACGCACGACAAAACTGTTTAATCGTAGAAAAAAATGTCAGAGAGTTCAAACAAAGAGCCTTCTAATGTTCACTCTGCTGACACTGGCCTACTCTCGAGCGAGAGTGATTGGGTCTTGTCCACCACGCGGACCCAATGCGATTTTTTATTTTTATTTATTTATTTACCAAATAAAGAATAATAATTACATTAAGGTAACTATAGCGCATAAAAACCACAGAGGTTTATAGAAATAAACTTTATATATATAGATGGTCTTTCAATTTTTTAGTTTTTGGACATGCCAGTTTCCTTACGATGTTTTCCTTCACCGTGTGAAAGCACTGGCATAGTGCACATAATTTTTTCGAATAGAAAAATCTATTGGTAAGCGTAATTATTGCGTAATGCGTAATGCGTAAGGCGGGGTGGGGTCACTACCTCGACCACCAGTGCTCTATTTGTATTGTTATTTCCTTGATATAATTAAATTTTATTGTGAAGTGTGATCAGGCGGTGAAAATGTGCATCGTAACAGCGCAAAGACTTTTTCAGAGAGTTTCCCAAGTTTGCAGTGACTTCATAGCCTGGCAAAATCTGGAAGTAAAAGTGCATCCATATTTTTCCAGCCCTATGGAGTCACTTTTTCACATTTTTGTACTTACTAAATAAAATATGACAGACGTGCTAACTTCTACCTTTCAATTTGGATAAAGCAACCAATATGATCCACGGTAAACATAAAAGTGAATCATTCAATGACATCATAACCTTACAATATGAGCTCCATTCAACGGAAGTGATTCAACTTGGTTCAACCGTACTAAACAAGACAAGCACACGAATGTCTTTATCATTTGAATGACCAATCATCTAAGCTTTCACAAATAAAATGCATTGATCAAAGGGAACAAACGAATTCTTGTTGCTAGCAATTTGCCGAAACGTAAAATTTTTTGATGGAAGTGTGTGAAGTAAATATTCAAAAAAGTCTTTTGAAATATAACAGCTACAGTTTGGCGTAGCGCTACAACGACAGTTATGTCTCCATTATTTTTGATATACTTACATCCTTTCAATCCTTTTCAAAAGTTTTTCGCATCATCCAAATAGTTTTTAACAACTGTATAAGAACTAGCGAATTCGAAATCAACGGAGGGTTAAGGGCCCCTGGGACCGCAGGCAGAACGGGTCCGTTGCGTAGTCTACGAGACCGCGTAGAAACCACTTTGTCAAACTATTCGATATGATTTATTGTAATACGTGTTTGAACTTAGCAAAGAAAAATATAGTGCCCTATGGAAAAGTAGGCTTTCAAAAATGTTGCTACTTTTAATGAGTTTGAAAAGGGTTTCACGAATTCTTTTCGTAGTTTTTCAGGTCTTATTTTAGGGTAAATCAATTTTGTTGATTCAGTAATGATGATAACTAACCTTGATAACTTAGTAGAAGTATCTCACTAGTCAGTTTATAAAAAAACGCAATTTTTCTAAGTCGCAGACAAAAGCCATTTAAATAATAAATAAATAATGCTGGACAATCCACTCAGCATCATCTAGCCCCAAGCTAAGCAGAGCTTGTATATGGGTAATAGATGACTGATATAGGTACAATACATAGATATACATAGATAGATCGTACAAACATTTGTCCTAAGGCGGGAATCAAACCAGCAACCTCCTGCTGTACTTAATAAAAAATAAATATATGTAAGTACTAAAATTTGCTGTCATTTGAAAAAAAAACTTATTAAATAATTATCAAATGTATTTGTATAAATAAATAGATACAGACACAGTACAGATATTAGTATTTAGGTACTAAAAGTAAGTATTGTAAGTAAAAGTATACAATGATTTTTAGGTCTAGCTAGATTATACTGGTAGTAGGTAGGTGTAGATATTAAAAAATGTTGATTTTATGTACCTTTGTTACATTGATATTTTTAAAATTCATGTCAATGTACCTAATTGAAAATCCACGACACGGTTTTATAAATAGGTTCGTGCAATGCAAAACCCATACACAAAGTTATTTACGAAGAAAGTATGAATTCTTAACAACTTGTAATAGCGAGGAATTTAAACGGTGTTCGTTTCAAAACATGCACTTTTACTAGATAATTGCACTTAGACTAGCATCGACTCCGGAATCAAGTTTAATTTGAACTCGACAAAAGTTTTTCCTTTGCTTCCTTATTTATGATGCGGTTATTTTTAGTTGGTAGATGGTGAAGGCTTAATATTGGTCGTCATGGCACTCTTTTGTTATAAGTATCTGGTTCCTATAATACAAGCTTTGCTTATTTCGGGGCTAGATGGCGTTTTTTAAAAAAAATATCGTACAATAGTAGGTAACGTTATGCCAATAACTTTTAATCTACTCGTATTTTTGGTTCGAATCTTTTTTTTTTATAGCACGAGTTTTATTATTGAACCAGTGGATCCGGCGCGGTTCACTCGGTTTTTTTGCAATTTTTCCATAACCGGTTAAACCTTAATGTGGCGCAGCGGGCGCAGGTCCGCCTGCGACGCGGAGGTTGCGGGTTCGATTCCCGCCTCGGGTCAAACGTTTGTACGATCTACAAATATTTGTTCCGGGTGTTCTGGGTATTTTCTATATATGATAAAAAATATCTATCTATGTATTGTATTAAGTATATATTATATCAGTCATCTAGTACCCATAACACAGCTCTGTTTAACAGCAGCTTACCTTGGGACTAGATGATGCTGTATGGTTGTCCAGCATTATTTATTATTTATTTTATTTATTATTAACCTTCCCTGGACTCCTACAAATATTTCAAGACCAAAGTTAGCCAAATCGGTCCAGCCGTTCTCGAGTTTTAGCGATCCTAACGCACAGCAATTCATTTTTATATAAAAGAAGAAGAAGATGTTACTCGTGGATGTTGTCTAGTTGTATACTGCGATAGACGGCAACCCTATCGCTAATCCCTTCCTCGCATAATCCGAGTAAGAGCTTGACTCTAGAAAAGTATCGCCTCTATTTTATGCTGAAGCGTGTCTATTTCATAATCCATCGCTACTTGGGATTCAGGACTTAAAGTGCCTGTACATAACACTGTATGTCTCGTTTGTGATCATTATGTATCTTCGGGGAGCCTATTGACACCGTCACCAGAGTTGACCACTAACTTATACGTGACTGAACTCATTTTATTTTCACTAAAATGGGATACATACCATGATTTGTGATTTTTATTGATTCCTGATATTTCGGCGCAGTTCAATGCACCATGACGGGTAGGTCTAAGAACTCATTTAAACTGAACTTACTTGCTTTCTTTTCTGTAGTATTTTTTGTTGCATTTGCTACCAATACAAAAAAAAACAAGGTATTTTGTAAACTGGAATGCAGCACCATCCAAAGCGAGAACGCAGTATAGTTCGCACAGCGGATCTAGGCTTCCGTGAAGTTAGCCGTTTGTGAAGCGCAAAGACAATTTAGTTTGAAAAAGCTCCATTGCGCATCGAAACGGCTAATTTCACGACGGCCGAGATCCGTTGTGAGAACTATACCTATTGCCTTATTAATTCTTTTTTTTTTATAAATAATGTTCAAACCTGTTTTAATCGTCACAGTTTGATAAACCATTGAGGTACTCGATTGCATTGATTTGACAGTTTTTTATTCAGTACAATGCATTAAATACGAGTGGCTTACGTAATCGCCTTGCTAGCTATACAAAGTGCATTATAATCCGTTTCTGGTCGGTGATAACCGGCGATAATTGCGCTGTCGGCGGCACCAGCGCCTATCGTGAATAACCTCAGCTATGCCTACCTATATGAAGTGGTGCCGTCAGTGCCGTGTCAACATCGTGCAAATTGACATTTTATACTGTTATGTACAAAGGAGTCTATATTATGCATATCAAATTGTTGCTAATGCATTGAGTACGTTACATAGTAGGTACTAGTTTAATTATTTTTTCCAATCGTGTCCTAAGTTCGTATGAGTCAGTGGCTAACTCTGGTGACAGTTTGTAAGCCGCCCAAAGGCCTCTGTCATAGTTTAACAACTAATAACTTAACAAATCGATTTAGAAAAACAAAACATACATTGTTAGGAACCATCTTTTGGGGTCACGACTAGAGTCAATAATTGTAAAAAGGTGGCTAGGTACTCAACACATTATCATTGTTGTTCAACGTGGACGCCAGGACGTCGGGAACACTTCTGAGTGGTGATGACGATGACAGAAAATATGACCGCAACACATTTTCATAAATTTTTTATACTACTTGATGGTAAACGGTTTCCATAGCCTGTGTACGCTTGCAACATCAGAAATATCAGTTGCGCGTTGCACTCTAAGACGTAGATGTAAAGTCTTTTGTGCCTGTAATTTCAGTGGAAACCATACCCTTCGAACCGGAACACAGCATTTTTTTCAATAGTCGCTATGTTTATAGTTTAGTCCTGACCCAATACTATTATTTTTGATGATTGTGTTAGGCTAACGATAGATGTAAAGTTTTAAATTAATACAATTACTAATAAATAAATACTAAAATTCCCTGTGTCGTAGGTATCAAAAACTACGAGAATTTTGGTATTACAACATCCGGACAAGGAACAAATGTTTGCAGAACATGCAAACATTTAATAATAAAATTAAACATTAATGATACATAATAATATAATATAAAATAATACAAAAAATATATAAAATAATATAATGACCCGCAGCTGGAATTTCTATTCCCGTAGCTTTTCACACCTTCTTGAAAGGCTTCGTAGCCCAATGTCAAAAATGTTAATTTGATTGCACACAAAACACACAAGTGAGCTTAACGCAATAATGTTTTATCTTCGTAAATTTCAACATTTACTGCCCAATAAAATTCGAATAAGAGAGCGTATGTGACGTTACACTCTAGTAAAACCTACGTCGTTAAGTTAACATAGTTAAACGGCTAAGGTTTCGGGTTTTGTTGCGAACAACCAAAGCGATGAACATTGAACAAATAAACTAGAGACTTTATAATTAAAAAAAGAATGTGTAATGTATACAATATGTATGTAGGTACTGTTGATTTGAAATTTATAAAGTAACTACACAAAGATATGGGCTGGCCCGTACATATGATTCTAGCCCTTATTTGAATCTATTAAAACTGTGTATCGTCTGCATCTGGAAGTGTCCTAACTGTTTTTGCTATAGGAAGAACTCCTTGTTGAATAATTTAGAATCGACTGTCTGTTGCACTTATGTGGACATTATAGGTGTTGTTTAATAAACGTATTGATTTTAATAACTGTGTAAATTGCTTAGCTTGTCAGATAGGTGCCTAGTAAATCTAATATCTGCTCTACATAGTTTAACTATTGCTGCTAATTTGCATAATGTTATAATTAATTGGTTAAGAGATCCCGCCTTCCGATCTATAAGCATTAATCCGCTTTGGGTCTGCGTGCTTTAACCTGACTTTTATTTAGTTTTTTTATTTAAAGATAGTTTACGGCAATGGATACCAAAATGAAACTCTGTCACTCTGGCTTCAGAGTAGGCCAAGATCTCCGCAGTGAGCAGAAAACTGCCACGATGTGTGAATATCAAGTATTTGAAATAGGTACTTAATTTGAGAGCAAATATTTGAAAATCATGCAAATATAATGTCCGGCAGCGGAAATAAATCTCGTAGCTTCTGAGGCACTTGCCCACCGCGCCACTGAGGTCGTCATATTATAATTAATATACACCTCATTAAACAACAAACAAACTGACTATGATAGTGGCTGGCGGGAAACAATGCACGAACACAATGCATCCACCAAGGGACCTAATCATCCCTGTTAAAATATTACACTATAAATAGGCTGATAGTTTGATAGAGGTACGGCTCTTAATATATATAGTTGAGTTACCTATAGATCGTTTGTTATGATATTACACAATAATAAAAAATAAATGTATCATATATACACAAGATTTTACCACACAAACCTAACAATTTGTATGTTGACAAGTGTGTAAAGGTAATCTATTGGAGTGCTGGCGACCTAGCGATATAACTGTTGGCTCGTTGAGTTGTCGGCTCGTTGGTGATACGTCGACGGTCTAAACAGTGGATTCTCGATCGCAGTCATGGCGTGTTTCCAGTCGAAGCTACTACTTATGTCCAGAATATGATGAATATGTCCGATGATACCTAAGAGTCTATCAAACAAATGAATATGTTTGACCACGGTCGCGGTTTGTAAATAGGAATGTTAATAGAATAACACTGTAAGGAAGCTGTTAAATATACATCCACATTTACCAAGCGTGTAAACACTCATGTCCCATCTCAATTTAGTAGCCATAACAGTGTTATGTTATCTGTGACATGTTTAATTAACAAAAGTTCTCTTTGAACTCAAAGAGGTACTTTATAACTTAATTAAAACAACAAAATCATTCCGTTAACAAAGTGAGTAACAGACTATGATATAAACCGGACGCTTGGATGATACTTACCAGCAATTTTCATTAACTTATTCGACCTAAAATTCAACAACAACGTCTATTATTCTATATACATTGCGCCACTAGACTAGGAGACAAGAGAAAACGTTTGAACGCAGCGATCGATGTGCTGAATCACAGGAAAGATGAACTTTGAATTTGATTTAGTAGGAAGGAATGCCTAGCAACGAGTACCTGTTGCAGCTTTCCCGTTCCATTCTGAGGAGAATGTCGCCCCCTCTTAGGGGCGCTTCACATAGGGTCGGCATAGACGGTTCAGCAGTATTTGTTGAACAGCAAGGCCGACACAAAGCAATTACTACCCATATTCGGCTACTGCCTCGGGTATTTTCGGGTACTTTGGGCTATTTAAGCAGACATTAATTGGTTTAACGGTATTGTTGAACGACAAGGCCGGCGGCCCAACTAGTGCCGATCGGGTTTTTTCGGCACAATTCGGTTTTCTGCCAAACCTTTTTCATATAACTATATTATATTCGATTTTGCCATTCGGAAGTGCCGATTAATGCTAGCCCGCTTAAGTGTGTAGCGCCCTTTAGGATGTTAGTCGTCTGAAAGCGGGGACTAATATGGGACTTACGGTTCGTAAGTTCTCATCGGAACTATAAGTCTAGGAGGAAAGCTCGCAGTGGATTAAGTCGATCTGCTTTCAAGGTATCAGTCATGATAGCTGTTAAAACGTTTCTGAATTTTAATTGAGTGTTTGCTATCAAATAAGCAAACATCGACGCAAAGGGAGCTTTTACGAGGCATTTTATTCAATGAAAAATGTACATAACTCATACAAATGAGAATAACTCCAATGATAATATCTTGTTCTCTTATCCAATAATTGAAATAGAAAAAAGGGAAGTCTTATAGCCAGCAGTGGGCATAAATAATAGTTATAATAATTAACGACACAGTACAAAATTTAATTTAATAAAACAAATATTTGAAAACATAAATTGTAATCGTTTTTGCAAATATCCACATAAACATGCGTTGTTTTCATGCGGCGTAAGATCTATACTTTTATATAGCTTATTGAAATATGCAATACTAAAAGTTGGTTTACACAACATCACAGAATATTATGTGTGGAGTCACGTCAGCTGAATGATTCAATATCTTTGCCAGTAACCCAGCGAAGTTAAGCGTCCGTTAACGATAAGCTTTTGATTGCGGCTTATAACACCAAGAAGCTGATTGAGCGAACTGATACTGAAACTTTTTACAAAATAACCTTCCCGAATTAGTAAAGTGGTTTCACTTACCTATTACTATAATAACCTATTTCTGCCGCCAAGCAGTAATGGTTCCTGTGTGCCCCGCGCCCCTGTAAAACTCAAAGAAAACTTCTGAGTTATTTAATTTGCCTGAAAATTATGGTGCATTAGTGAGTGTTGTCAGTGTGAGTGAGGTGTGGTCGCTGACTATTGGTCTCATTCATAAGCTGAAATTAAGTTGCTTAAAAAACGACTTATGAAAAGAGCTATGTTTTAATGCTTGGAGTCTCACTACGCGGTCGAATCCGTAACGAGAAAATCCGTAGAATAACCGAGACCACCGATATTGCTCTTAGAATAAGCAAGTGGCAGTGGACAGGCCTTATACTCGTAGCACGCAGTATAAAAGTTTGGAAGGCGACCGCGAACTGGAAAACAAAGTATATCACGGCCCCCCACTCGATGAACCGATGACATAAAAGCGGTCGCAGGAAGTCGGTGGATGGTGATAAGGTTCAAGATCGGAAGTCATGGCGCTCTTTAATGGAGGCCCACATCTAGCAGTGGTATATTGGCTGATATGCTGAAAATGATGATGATAAAATTTGGGGCATCACCCTTTAAACGTGTAACAAAACTGGAATGTGTACAAGGTATTCATATCATAATGTATTCAAGCCAAAATGAAATGAGTGTTAGGTGTGCCGGACGCAGGAGACGTGAGGGACTCAAAGGCCTCGTCTTTATGTGCCCGTTACGGAACACAATGCTGAGGGATTTACGCTCAATTACTTCGTATATTACGTTCTACGTCCTACGTTCTTTAATAGTGACCAATGCGCGCCTTTGTGTGTTTCAATGGTTCAGTAGTTTTACAAATGCTGGTTGGTACTGTAAAATCTATGTTAGGTTAGCTAGACTAGTCTGTCTATAACTAATTTTTATTATACTTGTGAATTTATTATGCTATCTACATTTGTTACTACAGTTACAACTGATTATTTTGTATCTGTGGCATATTTGTCACAATTTTGCCAGTGTCAAGTAGTGAGTTTGATTGTCGCATGGCAGCGTAAACAAACAAAATTTGAATGAAATGGCGGCGTTTCTTTCAAAATTCCCTAGGAAAGCCTTTGACTAAATTACAGACCAACATTAACCTTGCATTTCAATGATTTACACTTGTGCTAAACAAACAAAATAGATTGGATAAACGGCCATCAAATTTACGCAATAAAACTCAAAATAACACGAGAAAAATAAATAGTTGGGAGGACCCATGTTGTTCTGACAAGATGACAGACAATCACACACGTATCTGACAATCACAAAAGTAAACATATCGTCCAGCTGTCAATCTGTATGGAGTCCAAAACTCTATACAGATTGACAATAATTCTGCAATGATGTGTTCGAAATTAGAAAGCAAATGACATAATAATAATATGGAAAATCAAACTCAAGTCAAGAAATATAGACCTAAAAGATTTGTGCAAAAAAATAAAAAAATAGGAACAAGAGAAACGTGACTTTTCAGAGAGTAACAATTAAAATGAAGGGGAGTATTTTATCGGAAGTGGTTTACCTTGGACCGTAATAAGAGAGTCGAAGGTTAGTTTCGTCTGAGGAAAATTGTTATAAACT
The DNA here is from genome assembly GCA_951394395.1 of Colostygia pectinataria. Taxonomy (NCBI): domain Eukaryota; kingdom Metazoa; phylum Arthropoda; class Insecta; order Lepidoptera; family Geometridae; genus Colostygia; species Colostygia pectinataria. Next base: position 3,614,301 of record OX596351.1, on the reverse strand, counting down.
ATATATTTTCTAAGAGTGTTTTTTTTATTAGAGAAGTTAGAGAACTTTAAGTTTATTTTTTTTAAGTTTAATAATTATTTATTTCACAAAAAGCAATGTCTTACACTAATATAAGTAGGTTTGTTAGCACAAATTTAAAAGTTTTAAAGTAGCAATAGTAGACTATAAAAATTATGTTTTGTCTTTTTTTTTTATAATAAATAAATAAATAATGCTGGATAATCCACACAGCATCATCTAGCCCCAAGGTAAGCTGCTGTTAAACAGAGCTGTATTATGGGTACTAGATGACTGATATAATATATATTTAATACAATACAATACATAGATAGATATTTTTTATTCTAAATAGAAAATACCCAGAACACCCGGAAAAAATATTTGTAAATCGTACAAACATTTGTTCCGAGGCGGGAATCGAACCCGCAACCTCTGCGTCGCAGGCGGACCTGCACCCGATGCGCCACAACGGTCGTCATTTCTAAAATGTTATGTCTAAAAGAAAAACACAATAAGAAACATGAGTTTAAGAGTAGTAGAGTTCTTTGTGATAGAGCTCGTCCGGGGAAGGACTACCGCCATACCTATTTCTACCGCCAAGCAGTAATGCTCGCATTTCTGTGTTCCGGTTCGAAGGGTATATGAGTCAGTGGCCAACTCTGAAGTGAAATCAAAATCATCAATAAATAATCGTCTTATGCAAGTGATGTCTATGATTTTGCATGCGTACATAGGCTACGGTAACCGCTGACCATCAGTAACTCATCAGTGACCATAGTATAAATAAAAAATAAAAAAAAATAAAAAAAGAGACATCAGACTAATCTATCTAATCGTCTCTCATATCCTCTTCTACTTTATTTTGATTTCACAGACGAGTGCCTTAGATCGTATTAATCGATATTGAAACCTTTCAACGGCGTATTTTCATGTAAGTATAGATTTTTACCAAATACAGAGTTTATTGATTGTAATAAAAGATTGAACTGTATAACGAGCTGTGCCCCGCAGTCTCACCCACGGTTTTTCTTTTTTTATGCCATCTCATAGGTACAATAAATATTTCTAAGAAAAAAGTAGCATATAATGGGCTATTCCTGACGATCTGCGAGAATTCATCTAGATCTGTTCAGCAATAACAAACATCTATTCATCCATCTATTTAAACATTTGCATTCAAGATATTATAATAATATTATATAACTAGCTGTTTGCCCACGACTTCGTTCGCGTGGAATAGTGATTATATTTACGTCTGCGTTGATTATCGATTACGCGCGTTACTAAAAACTCTGTGACTTCAGAAGCAATAGCTTTCTTGGAATCAGATGTTTACTTATTTACTGTTATTAAGTTTAAATAATTAACACCACAATAGAGGTTTTTTCTAAATCATTATTTTTTTTATTAACTGCAATTAAACCTAAACTGCCAATACTCGCATCATTTAAGACATGGTTATAGCAAAAACTTAGCATTCCTTACTTATTATTTACATGTGTAAAAATAAAATAGATAAGAAGCATTGTAAATAAAATAATTAGTGCTATAGGTAATACAGACATAATTACTAACTTTATTAGTTATTTTGTCGTCACTTTTATAAATACTCGACGTAAGATAGGTCGCTATTTTATTGCTGTAACCTTTAAACATGCTTAATATTCATAGAGGAAAATCTATTCAATAAACACCCTTAGCACCACTTTCTGATGGTGTCTGAGTAATTTGGTGCTGTTTAAGTGCTGTCCATGTCGTCAGGGATAGAATAATTATTATATTTAACCCTATTTGTCAATGTTTTTGGTTAATATTTGACATTCAGAAGAAAAATAGAAAGAAATCCTGTTTATTTGTGATGGACAAAATAAGTACCTACCACAGAACTATATTTAAGTAGAATGAAAGAGTCCGTCGATTTGTATGGAAACCGAGCGTGTAACATTTTGCGTATTTGTATTTTACACCCAAATGTATTTTAGTGATGGGAAACATAAACCGCGCGAAAATAAATGATTTAAAAGCATTGCACGCGCGCGGCAAACCGATTCCAGGCACTGGCACACCACCACACCGCCCCCGGTTGGGAGCAGACTGAGTTTCGCGGCGAGTAAAGGGGTTCTCAGCCCTTACTTAGCCCGTTTTTTCGGCACGCGAGGTACATACACTCACTCATTCTACTCAAATATAGTTCTGTGGTACCTACGAAAAATAAATAAAAAGAAACTGAAAAGTCTAGTGACTTCATAACGTCAGAAACTGATGGCACCAGAGCGAATCACGAAAAAACTTGTTTGACAATCGTAAACGTATCGTCCAGCTGTCAATTTGTATAAGATTTTAACAGCACTTCATTAGTGCGCTATATAATTTACCGAAATTCCATATAAACTGACAGCTGTACAATACCGTTACGTTTACGATTGTCAAACGAGTTTTTCGTGATAAGCACTCTGGTGCTAAAGGCTAATGTCAAAATAACATTACATCAACTTTACGTTATGGTAATAAGATTGAAATGTCAAAGGAGCTCATCGGATAATACAAAATATAGGTATACCTATAATATTAAGGTTTAGGGCGTTGTTCCATTGCTGCGCACGCCAGCTACACTAAGTAAGTAAGTAAGTTCGTATGAGTCAGTGGCCAACTCTGGTGGCCTGCTACACTACGCACGGTACATACATTTTCAGACATATTTATACAAAGCAAAGACGCTGTGTGGACGGCCTACGTAAACCACCATTATGTAGCATTGTGTTTAGAATCTTTAGATTTATCATCTCGAGATTTCAGACACACTAGATTATAAATTGTTCGCAGGTACCTTCAATTAGTTATTTGAGAAATGCTACCATTAAACCCTCGTCGACACGGCACTGCGCGATAAATTCTCACCTGCAGAGAAGAATTATTAGGGTGCCTTAAATTAGACTTAGTAAATGATAATTATAATGAACCTTGCTGACATTCGTATTATAAATACATCTGAAACAAAATAAAAAAAAACATAACATACAACTATCACAGCATTTGGCACAATATTTTACAAAAAATTTACATTAAAAGTTAACTTTTTTTTTTAAATAGAGAGAGTGGCTCCAAGAGAATGTAATGCATCTATTTCGTCATCTTGCTGTGACGCGCCGGCGCGCCTCGTTTTTTTAACTGACTGTACAATGCAGCTATTTATAATGGTGTCCGAATCGTCAGTAAAAAAAAAAAGTGTCAGTTGGGACACTGTGTCCCAATAAATTTTGTCCGAATCGACAGCAACTCAAATATTAACTTATTTGTATGTCAATCATGTTTGTGACTAAATCTATTTACTTACATAAAACTTTAGGTCTGAAACTGGAATCACTGTAATATAAGTTGCGGGCAGCTGAGGCTGTATCCGGATTAATTCTTTTGATAATCGTAAATATTAACATCGTCACATACAAAGACAGCTGGACGATACGTTAACGTTTACGATTGTCAAAACGCGTTATTTCGGATAATATGGCAAATATAACTTTAACTGCTTGCAACTCAACCTTTAAACTAAATAACAGAAGTTAATTATTAGGTACTAAATCAAAAAGGTGGCAACGTTGAATACTACGACCACACAAATGTTCGTAGGTTGAATACACGCAGTTACCTGCAGTCCTTACCGTAAACCACGTTCGGCTTTGTCTACAGAGGACAATGTAGAAACAACACTGCAGTGACGTGAAAATGTTGTAAAATGCTTTGGGGAACGTGCGGCAAACATTGTTAGACGTCAAGTCAATACACATTTTATTGTATGTATAAATTATCATATTTTGTAACGTATTGTTTATGACTAAAGCTGCTCGTATCTTTATGATTCAGTTCTATGAAATATACCTTTATTAGGCCAACAATATAAATAATGAAATAAATAAATAATAAATATTTTTACTTTACGTGTAGTAGTTTCAGCTTATATTAGAGAAGAGTAGCAGAGTTCTTTGTGATAGAGCTCGTCCGGGGAAGGACTACCACCATACCTATTTCTGCCGCCAAGCAGTAATGCTCGCAATGCTGTGTTCCGGTTCGAAGGGTATGGTTTCCGGTGAAATTACAGGCACATGAGACTTACCATCTAACGTCTCAGGGTGGTAACACGCAAGTGATATCTATGATATTGCATGCGTACATAGGCTACGGTAACCGCTGACCATCAAGTGGGCCGTACGCTTGGTTACCACTTTAGTAGTATAAAAAAAAAAAAAAATAATAATAATATTAGTATAAGCTGAAACTCCAGTAAGCTGGAGCATGACTAAAACTTTTGACCGTTGCAGCAATAAAACAGTCAGTCGTTTTAGAGTAGTAGAGTTCTTTGTGATAGAACTCGTCCGGGGAAGTACTACCACCATACCTATTTCTGCAGCAAAGCAATAATGCTCGCATTGCTGTGTTCCGGTGTGAATGTATGGTTTCCGGTGAAATTACTGGCACATGAGGCTTTCGATCTATGCCTCAAGGTGGCAACCCGCGAGTGATACCTCTGGTATTGCAAGCGTCCATAGGCTGCGGTAACCGGTAACTTACAATCTTGTAGTCCGTACGCTTGGTTGCACTTCAGTTGTATAAAAAAAAAGTCAATCCAAAACTTATTTAGTGAGTTAGTGGTTAGTATGCCGGGAAACCAGTATTTTGACGGTCAAGCCACCACGAGAAAACTTTATACAGTTCATAAGTTACCTAGTTTGTACTATTTCTTTCACAAAAAAAGATAAAGCTACGGAAACCTACCAAGAAAAATATCCTAGCTGCATTATTTATGAACTCCTGACATTGTTCGTAAGTTCTCAGATCTTGTTAGTGCAGTTATCTGTCGGTCTCCTTGACTGAATCAGGGAAATATATAGGACATGAGGATGTAGGAATATTGTGATGTAAAAGATTGTGAGGGTGTTTTTGAGGTTTTAGTACTGGCTAAACAAGACAGACTAAAACACACATACCTACTATGGAATTTTGCAGTCTGTTCATTAGAATTAAATGTTTACTTTAACATATTACGAGTAATAAAACTATCTTGAAATTATATCATTTATTTAAAAAACAGGTGTTTTTACTTACCGGTTTATCGGTGAAGAAGTACCTACCGATATTACGAGTAATTACACCGCCAGTGGCAATTTCAACTGAGCGCTCCCGTGCTTCGGAGGGCACGTTAAGCAGCCGGTGCCGGCTTTTTCAAAGTTGTTAGGCCATGACAGAGGCCTTCTGGCGGCCTAAAGACTGTCGCCAGAGTTGGCCTGACTCATACGAACTTACATTACTTAGTATGGAATAGGTTTAAAAAACCGTTGTTCATAAATTATAGAAATTACAATAAAAAATAAACAAAGGCCCTTATCATCTAATTGAAGAGGATTTTTTTATACAGCATCTAGTAGCACGTTGTATACTCTAGTTGCCCACATGATGTGTGAACTTCAGATACTGGTAGTGGCTTGGACATTTACAATTAAATAAAATTTACATAATGGACGTTTGAAAATTGCTGGAACCAATGACAATTAATATAATATATAATGGGAAGGACAATGACTAGCTTTTATGTAAGCACGCAAGCGAAACCGCGGTCGGTAGCTAGTAAAAAATAATAATGTACAAGGACAAAGAAAAATAAACTCAGTCATTGTTCTGTGGCTTTATAAATGAAATAAGAAGCAATTCGATTGCAAGAGATTGGTTCCAATAAATCCCTGAGTGCAGGTTATTTATGTTGACTTTGCTGTACTAAAACCTGTTGATACTCTACGACTGTGTATTCGTGAATATAAAATAATAGATTTTATAAATTAAGCAGAAACATTGTCGCCGTAGCCGAAATCGGCATGGATGACATCATCATCATGATTCGTAAATAAAAAAAAAATAACAATATAAAAAATAGCAGTTCAACTTTTAGAAGATTGATTTTTTTTATAACTATAGATACCAGTATCTATAGCCATAAACTTATACCGCATGACATGAGTGATTTTTTTAAACGGTTTTATTTCTATTTGAATATAACCGGTTGTTTTCCGAGGAAAATGGTAAAACTTAAAGCAGGCCTATACCCAGCGGTAAGTTATACCAGGCTGTGATGATGATAATGTTGATGATATGGTACAGAGTTCTTACCTACTTACTATAAATGCCTTTAAACAAAAAAATAAGAGAAAACTATAATGTATAACTCTAATTTCTGATAAATGAAAGATAATAAAGGAAAATATCAAAAGATTAATTAAAGTCAAAGACGTGAAATGCCTTACTTAATAAAGAGAACATTGAAGCTTTTAAAAGGTTTACAAAGTTTGAGAACTGCTCATCAAAACTCTCCACTCACTAAAGTCTATTAAAAACTTTAATTTCACTGTCGGCGGTGACTGCGATAGTTTAAGGATATTCAATTACGCAGAATTGCAGTTTTGCTTGCTCTTGCTTTGAACTCTGTAAACGATTTGTCGTGTATAGATAAACTAAATAACTCTAGCGTCTTCCTGTAAAGGACTAATTTCATAGTGGCCTAGGTCTTTGTAACACCATATAAAAATTCGGAAAAAATATAAGACTAACAGTAACAAACAAATTTATTTATAAGTAGACAAACAAAGTTCTAAAGGAAACATGTCTATTGTGTTGAGTTTCCTAAAACGGGAACACTAGAGGTCCGCCATGACAGCTATTAGCCAATGATCGTGACGCATCTTGTTGCTTTGACTTTGACAGTACCTAATACCCCAGTTGTTCGTTAAACCCGCCATGTTGTTTTGCATTGTATATCACAAAGATAAACTTACTTTAGATTATGAAAGAAGCCAAAATAAAATAAATAAACAGTGATAAATGGTTTCTTTATTGATTATATAATTATCTAGACCCCTAGAAAAGATCAGGGCCCGGCTCCATACTACGTGAAACAACTCCTTTACAGAAATGTTTAAATCGGAAAGAACAGAGGGGTTGGCACCAAAAATTTGATAATTAGCCGTTCCTTAACTTATTAAAACAAAGTGAGCTTAGGTTGATCTACGGAACCCTAAAAATAATAAAAGCCTCATTCAAAATATTATAACTAATATGTTTTTCAAATCTGTCATTGCTCATTGACATAAAAAAAAACAAGGAAGAAAAAAGATAATTATTGCACAATTTAAGTTCAGTAATAAGAGATGATTTTGACGTAATGACTCATCTTGTAACATCTATGTAACACCGCGTAAGCCTTGTTATTTTATTTAAACAAACGCTTCCTTAGATGAATATATAACGACCTGTTTTGCTTTTGTGAGAGATGAGTATAGGTGCTGCTCTTTTGTAAGACTCTTCAGTGTATATTTACCTACGTCGTTGCCTTCAATTGAGGACATTACTGTCATTAAACAGTATACAGCTACGTTCTCCGCATATCCGATTGCCTATTCAACATGACGTAACTAGGTACAATCTAAGTATATATAATTGCCACTTACAGCCATATCACACTAGAGATTTGCGAGCGAGTTCAAAGCGAGGCGAGTGCGCAACGAGTTCGCCATGAAAACGCCGCGAGCTCGCCGCGAATAGCGCACCCCGCCCCACCCTACTTCCACCCCGCAAAACGTGGCAAGCTCGCGACGTCTTCGCGGCGAGTTGGCAGCGATTGCACAACGAACTCGATGCAAACTCGCCTCGCTTTGAACTCGCTCGCAAATAGCTAGTGTAATAGCAGCCTTAGTTCGGTGGTTTGTTTAGAAATAATATGATTTTCCCATAGTTATGTACTGTTAAGCTATAAGCTCCTACTAACCAACCCCATACATGAAATGGGAGAAGCCAATGGCTCCCGAAACACAGTTTCTAACTAGTTCGGGATACTTGGGTTTCATAAAACTATGTAACATTACAGTGTCAAAATGATTTTCCCATAGTTTCTTGTAAAATTAGGTATATAGTCATAAAAGAGTTTTGCGTGCTTTTAATTATAAATACTGGATCATAGGCACATTTTTTGTAAAAAAATAACCAATTCAAAGAGTAGAATTTTTGTGATAGAGCTCGTTTGGGGAAAGACTACCACCATACCTATTTCTGTTTGGGTTTGGTTTCCGGTGAAATTACAGACACATAAGATTTTCGATCTAAAGTCTCAGGGTGGGGGTTTGTGTCCACGGATCCCGGGATCAGATTTAATTGGCCACTGATACCGCCAAGTTTTATCCACCGATACCGGGATCGGCTTCCAATGAAAAACGATTAAATATTTTTATCCACTGATCCCGGTACAAAAATTACTTCAAATAGTTTTGGAAACGGATCCCGCTTGTAGTGTTTAGAAGTTTAAATTAAAACAAATGTATATTATTGAATATGTTATATTGATCAACAGTAAATTATTTTAATAAAATCTAAAATCACAGGAATCATCACATAATTATTACTCTTACTAATCGAGAATTGTTTTATTATAACTTTGTATTGCTAGCATAAATAATTATTTTCTCTTATAATTTAAAACTAAGACATGCGCTTGGTTGCCACTTCAATAGTATAAAAAAAAAACCAAAAATCTCAACATACTTTTATACTTGACTCCTAAAAACGTTACCCTTCTTAACTTCGTCGCAGTCGGGTAATCAAAGCTTGTAAAAGTGGCGACGAACTGACCCGCGCCGCTTTCGTTCTGTTTGGCTAAGAACTTGTTGGAAGACAATCAGGAAAGGGCAAACATAACAAAGGAAAGGAACTAAAAATATTTGCACAAGAAAAATCAGATGGATTTATAATTTAGCTTTTATTTTTCGAGATTTTGAAAGGTTTTCGATTAAGACAAGTACCTAATACCTAATACCTGCTCTCATTGCTGTCTCCAAAAAATGGTGAATTTGATTGACGTTATAGTCATCATCATCATCATCTCAGCTTGTTACACTGCTGGGTATAGGCCTCTTTTCGTTTCTGCTATTCTCGATCCTGTGCAGTAAATCAGGTTTATCCAGTGACTTTTGTCACCCACCGACGCTAAAGTAACAAAAAAAATGAATCCGTGTTTGACTGCATCGGTACCTAATTTTCTGGTCAACATTTTCTGCTCGTGTTATTTATTTTCCGCAAATAAATGACCGCCTAGAGTGCACAGCGAGTATCCATAATTTAATTTCCCAGCGGTAGTATCACACACAGGGTGTTGTAAGTAAATAGAGATTGGTAAACCTACGCATGTGTCATTTCAGATAAGTTGGTGCAAAGTAAAATCTGTTGTAATACTTTGCTATTAGGTCGAAAATAACGTGTTTAAATACATGCTGTTGCTTGTGAGTTTGGTCTTTTTGTGTATTTTTAAATTACAATTTCTTTGAGTTAAGCTACCACGTGGTGGGTAAGGTTCTATTTTAAGACACTTGCGTATTTCCCTGTTTGCTGGCAAGATTTTTGTAAATCAATTTATTGCTTCGGATTTGACAAAGAGAGATTTCTCCTGGTGGATGCCATATTTTAGATGTGTAAGCGAAACAGTTTTTTTTTAATAAACAGTAATAACTAGATAATTAGGTTATTTATTTGGCAGTATGCTGCATAAAATATTAGATTGGCTCCATCTCCTTACAACATAATTAAATCCGCATCTAATATTTTTACAAACGTTCACAAAAAGCATTTAAGAAAATTTAAGCTTTATTTTTTTAGAAATTCCGTTCATTTTCCAAAATCTCTGAACATCATTCAAAACAAAGAAAAATTGCTTGCTCCAACCCTACTTTTTTGTAATATGTATAAAGGCCTCGTCAAATAGACAGCGCTATAGCGTCGCAGCGTTATGCTATGACGCTCTGCGCACTGAGCGAGAGTCTATGAAGTATGCGCAACTTAAACCAAGAAGTTGCAGTTACGAGAAAACCTAGACAAATAAGCCTCCTGTTTGATAAATGCCTATAGCGTGATGTAATGTAAAAAAGCTGCACTAGGGCGCTAGATTTTTGTACGTTACAATGTTGGACGTCGTCGTAACACCGCGTCAGAGTTTTGACGCGCTAAAATAACGTAGCGTCATCTTAGCGCGACGCTATAGTTTCTTTTGATCAAGCCCTTATACTTACTTGATTTAAGATTTTTATGAATAACGGAACCATGCAACGCCAGGTTATTTATTCGCTCAATCATGTGAAATCACGTTCATATTTTACGGCGTATTTGGACTAGTTTATTGGTTGTTTGCGAGCAATAACCTGCGTTGAGTGGGTTACCAAAAGTACTCACTCGCAATAAATATATCAGGAATTGTTAGTATTGATATATGTTTGCCATATTCATGAAATACTATTTAGTGGCTTGCATATGTATTATCTTTGTTCACAAAGATGATAGCAAATTTTCCAACGCCATAATTAAGAAAACTAATTGTTATTCTGGGTTATTCCCGCTTACTCCCCACGTCTCGCCCCCTTTGGAGAACAACATATATGTATTTTTCTTTTTATATTACATTTCTTACGTCACTTACTAAGTTTGTGCTGAAAATTGATGTTGTGGACTTTCTTTCTTTCTTTGCAACATTGACGCATCACTACGCATCTACATCCTGCATTAGCGCTTGAGCGTAGCTCTGGAAATTACAAAATGACATCAAAAATCTTCAATTTCGGTTCATCTATTGAATAAAATATGACGCAGCGGTTAGATTTTTTGGACTAATAGATATTTGACAGGTATTCGAGGTCTACAAATTTTAACCAAAGAAGATATTGTTGAAATATCTGAATCCCTTTCTATTTGTTTATTTATTGTTATAAACTTTTACGAGTAACTTCAAGAACTTGGCTAATCTGTTAAGAAGTAAAGTTCTGTTGATGATTACCGGCTCATGTTAAATTTCACAGCCGAATACCCATTTTGTTTGTCTCCAAAAGGTTAATTTTTGGCTTTAGATAGATAGATAGATAGATAACGCTTTATTGATCACCACACAGAAATAATACAAAGCAACAAACTTAAATTAAGAGGTAATACAATTGGCGGCCTTATCGCTGAAAGAGATCTCTGCCAGGATTTTTAGCTTTCTTTCTTCTTTATTTCGATTAGAGCTTTTATAAAGTAGAAATAATAAGAGTAGCACCTGACAATATATATCTTTAAAACATACTATACCTATTCCATAACTTATTTAAATATAAACTAACGGAAGCTAGTAACAAATGTTCATACACTAACAAAATCAACATTAATCAACTCATAATTAGGTTAGCGTTACTCGTACGATTAGAAGTAAGAAAACGTGATGAATTGAGGGACAGTCCTAATGGTCTTTTCAGCGGACACGTCAACCCACGGTCAACCAACGGCTAACCCCGAGGCACCCACCCTCAAATCCGTGTGACATTTCACTTTACGGCTACGTGACTTGTTACGCGTAAGCCCAAGCCATACCGCAAGCTAACCTAACTTAGTTTAGCTGAGCTGAGTTTCTTTCATATATCGACTGCAGAGCTATGCTAAAATGTGCTAACTAACATAGTCACACTACGTGTCACTATCGACTGGCGTGTCAGTTAAAGGCTGTTGTTGCAGAGTTATCGCCCAGGCGCTTTATCGGCATCGTATCAGCTCAACAAGACAGAAGCCTTCGGGCGGCTTAGAAACTCTGTCACCAGAGTTGGCCACTGACTCATACGAGCTTACTTACTTTAGCTCAACGTGTTTTTTTCACGTTTATTAGTGTGCGTTATTGTAGAATGTAGTTTCAAACCACTCAAACTGAGCTGTTTGGTTTTTGGCGACGTTGAATTGATTAAATAAGCCTTTGGTAGCCACAATAATTTAGTTTACCCACCTTAACTTAGATGGGTGAGCCTATCTCGCGGTGTGGTTTGCGCTTAATGATTACAATTCTACTTTAAGTTCATGCAAATCTTTCATGCGCAACAATTTCATTGCTACGCTTCAATTGTCACACTTTCCATAAAACAGAAGGCTATTAAATAAAAAACAAAAAGGGATTTAGGGCTATATTATTAATAACCATTCATTTTAAAAACGGGTGTTTTCACGTACCGGTATATAAGTGAAGAGGTTCCGACACTGTTTCAGAAATAGGTATGGTGGTAGTCCTTCCCTGGACGAGCTCTATTATTATCCAGTGCACGAAATTAGTAGGTAACAAAGTAGATAATTTCTTTAGTAGTTTCATTTTATAACTAAGTAGGTAAGCTATCTTATGGGTTTTTGAGTAGGTGTACTTTAATAATTACAGTATACTGTAATTATTAAATGTACTTTAATAATTACAGTATACTGTAATTATTAAAGTACACCTTGTAATTATTAAAGTAGATTAAATTATGATAGAATAAATTATGATATTCATAATAGGATAAAAACTGTAACTTAATTTACGTTTAATAATAAGATTGTTACATTCTAGGAGCTAAATTTACACAATTTACACAATTTATGCTAGCATAAGCAAGTATGCTAGGCAGATGGCGGAGGTGGCGGAGGTGAACTCAATTCAATTTTAGAAGATCAATTTATTTCATAATTTATCTAATTCCAGTGTAAATTTAGCTCCTAGAATGTAACAATTTTATTATTAAACGTAAATTAGGTTACAGTTTTTATCCTACACAATGAAACAAAAGCCACTAAAACGACAGTTTTTTTATAAATAAGTACTTACTAATAATATAAAATAAGTACATACAATATGCCGTGAGTACAAGTGTGCCGCTCTTATTTGTAAAGGCCTTATAGGAGACGTTTTTAATTGAATTGACAACTGACAAGGGGCTTTGATTCTGAATATCCGCTAAAGTGATTAAGGCAAAACAGGGTTATTGCCAATAAAGGCTCTTGTATATTGGGAAGTTACAACTCACTTACATAATCTATGTTTATAAACGTCACCACCGATTCCAGTACACATTGCCCAACAGGGTGCATGTAATTGACTTAAGCTACCTTAGAACTAAGCTATATTAACTATGTACACGTTAGCAATCAATAAATAAGTATGAATGAATATGAATACATAAATTCTAAAGCCTTGTTTTCAAATGCTGCCAAACGGAAATCAAATTAAAAAAGTTAATTTTCTGAGTTTTCTGATTTCGTCAAAGATATATTTTTTACAATTAAATTATTAGTGAGTGTTACACTTGCTAGAATTTGATTGATATTTAACGTAGTTATTATAAAATAAATATTGTGTGGTTTTTTGGTTGATTTGATGTGTTTCTAAGAGCACCTGTTCGTGTTGTTTGTGAATAAGGCCAATATTTGTGATGATCCGAACATAACAGTTTAATTATCAACATGGAATATAATTTCGCTAAAGGCTTTTGATGAATGACCTCGTTCGATCATTGAGTATTTGTTATGACAATAAAGGTTTGATCTTCTGACTTTCACGTTCGTGAAATAGCGTAGACGCGAATATCAGCAACTTTGAAAGCAAGCGTTCATATTTTTTCATATATTTAGTTCATATTTTTTTTCTTAATTTTTTAATTTATTATTTTTATTTTCCATTAACTTTTTGAATTTACCTTTTTTTACCCTTCATTTATTTTGTTATTTTTTTTTAAATTAATGTTAGCTTGTGTGTCGGAAACCGGTGGTGCACCAACAGGTTTTTTTTAATATCTTGAGGTAACCGGAATGTCTAAGAACTAAAAATCCGAATCCAATGCTTATTGGGTCCACGTGGTGGATTATGATGACCTCACCACTCTCGCTTGAGAGTAGGTCCCAGAAGTGGATAGAAGGTTGCTATGATGAAACGGCCACCACTATTATTAAACCAAGATATAATTCACTTAACGCATTATATGGACATTAATTTGTAATATTGTGTCATCATCATTCATTAGCGATATTAATGGATTTTTGTAAGTGCTCTAAAATAAATTCAAATAACTAAATTGATGTAACTGACTTGTGTATACCTAGAAATGCCGATCAAAATCAGACTATGTATTCCATACCTTTATATTAATCCTTATCCAAATAAATCATTTCATATTCAAGACTGTTTCAATACCTGTAGATAACTGTTTGAATCATTAAAATCAGACATTTCATTCTAAAGTTATGACGAATTATAAAAAATTCTTCACTCTAAACAAAATACTAAAAAAGCCCGCGCGCGCGCCGTGGCCAGAGAGGGGCGTGCACACGAACTATGAAATTGTAGGTAGCCGCGCAGCTAAAACGTGCGGTAGGCTCCTACCTTATGACCCGGCCCGGCTTCGCACGGGTGCTTAAGTTTTTATCGCACGGGGCACCCGTGCGAAGCCGGGACGAGCCGCTAGTAGTAATACAATATATATATACAATTATATATGTATACAATTTAATATACAAATCAAAATGTGAATAATGTCAATTGGGTCGCTGGATTACAATATTTTTAGAGCACTGTGTCTTAATTTATTTAGAATAATTCAGAACGATTAATGATAGAGTTTGTCTTGTATTTGTTTCTGTTTCAACATTTTAATTCAATCACTGTGAAACCAGAAACCTTTAAAGGAGCCGTATATAAAGGTATGAGTCAGTGGCCGATTCTGCTGATGGAGGTAATAACCCACCAAAAGACCTCCGTCATGGTCATGGTAAGGGAGCAGTAGAAACACACGATATTGTGCAAAAATAAGTGTGTCTTCTAGCAATTTCATGCCCATGATATAAGTGTTTGCCTAAGCAAAAATCTGCTCTTGACACTGAATTATTCTGAATAAATTTAGGCACAGTGCTCTAAAAATATTGTAATCCAGCGACCCAATTGACATTATTCACATTTTGATTTACAAATGTAGAGTCTCAACAATAGAATTCAATTATCGTATCAATTGATCCCGTTCGATTCAAGGCTTTCATTACTGAAGTGGTTTCTGTGAAAAACGAAAACGATATATTCACGACATATAATATATTAAAACATACAATTATGTAGCTCCATCAACATAATTATAATGATTACCGTTGGCATTCTGATTATCGTGACGAATAAACGCGCTAACGATATTTTATTTATTTCTACAGATAATACTTGTCTTGTCTGTAGTCTGCGTAGCTCGTTGCTCTTTTCGTAGCTGTAGCGTAGCGTTGCGTAGAGGCGTAGTCGTTTCAACCTGTCACGTTTCCACTCTTATAAAACCGGTTTGAGCTGCCTTCAAACATGTTTACGGTTATGATATCAACGTGGTGCTTGTACACGGGCGATTAAATTAGAAATGGCTCCGTTTTTAGACTATACCAGAATATTCTAATATCATAATCACGCGAAGCAGGGTGTAGTATAAATTTTATTTTTATTTTACAGTTACTGTCAGACATTTTTACACAACGCCACCTAGATTCAAACTAGGCAAAGCCAGGAACCAGACAACTAATATAATACATTGCATACTTTTGTTTGTAAATACATACTTATAATACATAGAAACACCCAGACCAAAAACAAATACTTGAACATTATGCAAACATTCCCATAGCGGGAATCAAACCTGCAACCTTTTGTTTTTCAACCTCGCACGCCCGCCGCGCCATCGAGAAAAAAAAACTTGCGTTAAAAGTAAGAAACAATAAACTGTGTGGAAAGCTTTGTTATTTCAGGGCTGTAAAGAGGTTTTGTGAGGGCACTTATTCAAATGATGTAAAAACAAAAAAAACCACAAGGGTGTGTAGAATTCGTACCCGGAGGCACCGTGATTTAGGCCACAGTTTTAGACTACGATGTACATTTTCTTTTAACAGACTTTTCTGAAAAGTGGGCTCACGAAGTAACACCATGGCTGCCTGAGGATGGAAGGCGACGTAGGGGTCGGCCGCGAAAGCGCTGGCGTGATGACCTTGACGTTTTTGATGTAGACTGGTGGGATATTGCCAAAGACAGGGATAGATGGAAGGAATTGGGGGAGACCTTTGCTCAGCAGTGGGGCACAATAGGTAGAAAAAAAAAAGACTTTTCTATATGCCTTTATCTATTCATGATGATTTAAAAAGCGTCTAGTGGCAAGCTGGTTATTGTTGTTGCTCTCACTAGATATTGTGTGAATGAACAGGTTTTGACAGGATGATGTAGGCTTGCCCAGAACCTTCATCTCTGAGCTTAGCCAGCCACATTTAACAAAAATCATTGGTGCAGCCGAGATTGAAACTTGCTACATCCGGATCGGAAATCGAAGCCTATCCCACGGAGGCAATACGGCTTCTATTAGGTTTTTTATCTGCATACATTACGAAGCTAAATGCAAAATTTTGCGTGTTTGTGTGTTAGTTAGTACCTTACAGCTAGAAAATAATTAGGGACTTTTAAAAAAGTTTGATCCTAATGTTTGTAACAAGAAACGCCAATGTTCATCATCGCAATCAATATTATGTGTGTTAAATAGTGGTCATACTAAAGCGTTAAACGTCAATGCCCATTTTTGGCAATCAAATTGGATGTATAGCTATGTATAGCTCACGGTACAATGACATATACCTAGTGTGGCCGCTTCAACGCATTAATTTTCATGAAATCTATATCATGTACCGCCACTCGAGCCATAGCCTAATGTTAAACGGCAGTGTGATTGCCGTTGTAAAATTATCGTGATTATCGTGACTGCACCAACATTAAATGTCCATCGCGATAATTTACGACGTTTCCCGTTAGTGTAGCTCCAACATTAAACACTCCTTCAAGTAGTGCCAATACTCAGCTATTTCATGCGACCTCGTAACACTTGACAAATGTGCTCGACGTGTCACGATCGTCGGCACTTTTGACACTTGGAACAATAAAGGGATCGTAAAATGGTTTCCGGTCAGCGCCGGTCGTCATAGCGATGGCCACCAACACAAATGAGTGTAACAAATTGAACAGTGCTTTTCAGCGAATATTCTGATTTGAATTTGTTTGCCTGTAATATTTATACCTGTCTAGAGGCCCATTTACACGATTTAATAATTGCATGCAAGAAATTGCTTTGTCAAATTGAATTCGGAGCAAAATTTGAATTTTGTTCTGCAAGTGTGTAAATGGGATTTAAAATACCACCAGCCTGATGGTCGGACGACATTGTCAACGTGTTCGGACGACAATAGATAGGCTAGCACAGGACCGGCGAGTGGCGTATTAGACAGGTCTATACCCAGCAGTGAATGCCAACGAGCTTATTAGATAGATAGATAGATGGTACCAAGACCAATGTTTGGAGTACAATTCCAAATTTCAAACGATCGCCAAAAAACGTGCTATGATGTGCTAAAAATTTTCTGTTTCTTTTACACTCTCTTTGCCCTCATGGGTTTGAAAACAACTAAAGTTTCACGTGTCCCAGTTGAACTTTTGGTTAAGAATTGTGTGCTATTTATTAATTATTATTATTGTGCAAATTCGCAAATTCCATCCACACTGGATGATTTGTTTTAGTCAGCAATAACGTCTATTAAAAATGAGCGCTTTATAGAGCGTTTATAATTTTATGTACTAATGTTTATTCATGCATTATAGCCATTATGCAAAATATTTTAAATTCGATTTAAAAAAGTGGTGTATTTGTTATAATATGTTTATTTAAAAAACTTTTATAGGCGCTACAGCCTGCTGGTCACATCGATCTGGAGTTGTAATTTGCTAAACTGTGTTTAGTTATGTTATATGCTACTGTGTTTATGTTAAATAAAGAACTTTTAAAAACAAAACAGTTTCTGATACCACGACACAGATATTCATAAGATAGGTTCAGGATTATGTTCCTGATTATCTGATTTCTTTTATCATTTAGAACTTACCCAAGTTTTACAAATAATTGCTTTCCAAAAGAAGCAAAATTTTCATTTACGAGATTTTTTATCATCGTACCTGTTGCTTTTCCCTAGCAAACAAATACAATTGTTCAAAAACCGACTTTAACTTCTTCGGTTTTAAGCTTAAAAACTGCTTGAGTGTAGTCCTGGAAATCCAGTTCATTTGAAACACTGAAGGTAAACTTAATTTCGGGATGCGTCAAACGATATTACATTTTATTGGAGGCAGTGACATTCATGTCTGATTTTTTAAGTAGGCTTTTAGGGCGTAATTAAAATAAGATTATCTTAAAGGTTTTCTGAGAAAGGTAAGCTTTTATGTAGCCGTGCAGTTTTAAAAAAAATTAAGAGACATGCCAAATAAGAGCGACATTAAGGTAAGCGAAGTAGCTTAATGGACACAATAAAAAAAAAATTTTCGTTTGAAACAACGTTATAATATTTTTTTATTATTAATATTGTTACAGCTTATTCTATTTTATTTTTAGGAAGGTTTCCAATTAACTACGCGGTGTATACGTACTATCTGTAATCTGTATCTGTCTGTCTGTCTATCTGTAGAGTACATACGTACATGTTTGACTTGCTGCAAAGGTACCCGAGGGGTAGTCATAGGTTAATTGCTAGAGCTTGACATTCATTCGGGACATTCAATTATACGTGACTTATATCATTATAAGTCTGTATAATTTGATAATGACGATTTCGTACTTGAAGCTTATTGAGCTAAACTTCACGGAAACACTATTTTATTTCAAAGAAGATCGTTTAAAATTAATAATAATTTATTTTCAGATTACGTATATTTAAAAAAGGTGACATGTTCCATATTAAATTAGTTTTTGTTTAATCAGAAGCGTTTGGGTCTAATTAAAGCCTAGCCTAAAAGCCAATTAAGGGTTAGATGTCTGGAACACTTATTCACGGAGTCTGCATACAAAGACACCGCATGGCACTTGACAACTATTATATTTCAATTTGTAGTAGGTATATTAAAAATAAAATACGATCTCTATATCCCGATCTGTAGCTTCACAAACAAACAAAGAGATCCGATCCAACAATAAACATAAATATTTGTATTATGTACGCGTGTATTCCGAGCCGGAGCGGATCAAGAGCAATCAAAAGCGGGATGCGCGAATAATTACACAAGAAGTTGGCAAAATGAATTATTTAGTGTAAACAAAAACTATTTGTTGGCATATTGAAGTTGGTAGAAAATTCTATACAGATCAATATTTTCGATGATTACATATTAATATAACTCTGTATAATTCACATAATTTTAATTAAACTACAATTAATTGCACTAACGAACGATCAATCTAATGTTTTTTTAACTTTTGGATTGACACTATGTATGAATTACCTAATGGACGACTTGCCCACGGTTTATGAATAATGCGCGCCGCGCTGGATTTTTTTCTAAAATGAGTGTAAGTATAATTGTAAATTTTAATCTGGATAGTTATTGTAAACAGATTATAACGTTCATTTAGTTAAAACGAAATTCGGTGAAACAACCTGTAGTTATTTTAAGCAGTAAATCTTTTGACCGTAGTTATTTCAACAATAGTTGAATTGTGTTTAGTTATTATGATACGTAACCATTTTTGATTATACTTTATTAAATCCTTTGTAAACAAAATAACATCAAATATAAAGTTGAAAAAGGAAGCGACTACCTACTACTTAACTACTACATAATAGGAAACCTATATTATTTACGAGTAAAATGTTTTTATCATCAATTGTTATGTGCTTTTAGTTCTCCTTGAATATTATATCTAATAAAAAACTAAATAAATAAATAAGTGTCATTAAGATGGCCTATAAAATCTGTCTCCAGAGTTGGTCACATCTCATACATACACGCGCCCTATACGCGTAAAGTTACGGTTATACACAAATACAGTGGCAGGTAGGTAGGTCAGTTAGTACGAGAGTGTGTTGACTAGTTTCACTGGACGAACTGATTCCAACAACTTCCAAAACTCTACCAAACTCCGGGTTCATTTGAATTTAGTTGAGAAACATTAAATGTAACGTTTTACTGATTTTAAACATTTTAAACTAAGGATGAGTAGAGACTAGATTTTTTTTCATACCATTGCATTTTGTTGTTTGAAACATTTCAAACGGACTATCTAAATTAAATAAATATCTAAAAAAAAATACATTCAGCATCTATGGTAGATCAGCTTGTTTTAATATAATAATGTACGACGATATGTAATAGGAGCGCATAAATTGCAAGAAGTCACTTTTTGTTAGTTTTCAAGAAATCGCGCATCGCGTACGGCTGAGCATAAAATTGTTGGTTCAAGTTTAACTTTTGTCGAAACTGATATCACGATATTAATATAAACACTAATATTATAAATGCGATGATTGATGATTTGGATGTTGGGATGTTTGTTCCTCTTTATCTCGACAACCACTGAACCGATTTGAGTAAAATTTAAAACATAAATAGATAATGACCAGGAATAGGACATAGGCTACTTTTTATCTCGAAAAAAAGTACGCCTCCCGAATTTCACGTGAACGAACAGACAGCTAGTATCTTAATACATGTGAAAAGGGTCTTATGTGTGAAGCATTGTGATTTCAATAATATCTCAGAACACTCACATTATTCACCGATGGAGCGGTTCTTTGTTTCCATGTTTCAATATACCGATACTCTGTTTTGTGTTATAGACATTGTTCGAATGAATATAGAACTTGCCGGCACATCTCATCATCTGCCAACTCTGTCACCAGAGTTGGCCACTGACTCATACGAACTTACTTACTTATCATCTGTTTTAGTTGAAGAGAGTTTTCATACCATCCTATTAAATACAATATTGTCTATCGTCAAAAATATATTGAGTAACAAACATGCATCCTGGTGGTAGGACTCTTCAGCAAGAGTCCGTCTTGGTGGGTACCACCGCAGTGTCAGATATTCTACCTCCACGCAACAGTGTGCAAGGTGCACTGTGTTTAGGTTTGAAGGGCACTGTAGCAAGTGAAATTACTGTACGAAAGAGACTTAACAACAATGTCTCGGGGTGATAAGCGCAGTGCAGTACCTAGCAAACACTTAAAAACTTTAAGCTTTGTGTGGCACTGTATCTTTAATAGTCAGGCGTGGTGCTTAACATCAGGTGGGCGTGACATAAAAAAATAAATCATCAATCCATCCAAACTTTATATTATTAACCGTGTGAAGTGTGTAATATGATAATGTGATTTATTTATCCACGTTTCACACCTTGCAGTTGATAAACTTGCATAGAAACGTCTGAGTTTTATGGTTTGCCTATAATAGTTATAATATTCAGAATTGACTTTGGTGATCAACTCACTACCTAACGAATCAAAACGTTTGTGGTTTCCCCCGGGTCGAGCTGTGAACTTTCAGAATGAACCACATATAAATTCTCACGAGACCGCATACGCGCGTCCGACCGTGCGAATACTAGTTTCAAAACATTCGCTACACTGAGTTTCAATACCGATATGATTTGAAAGGTGTGGGTGTAACTATTGGAACAAGTGATTTATTTAAGGGCGTATATTTGACGACCTCTGTGGTGCCGTGGGCGAGTTGAGAAACAAAAAGTTGCAGGTTCAATTTGCTGTATTTGTTTGTTCTGTTAATATTTGTTCTGGATCTGCGTGTTATAGAACTAAGAACTCAAACTTTTGACCCACGAGGCCACGACACAACAAGGTCTGCGTCTAAAAGTCTGGACTATGTATGCAACTGTTGGATGTGGTTATTAGCTAATTTAGTCATCTTCTCTCCACTCAGCTTCAGTAGTCTTTAGATTCGTTTGTGAATATCCCTGTATAAATAGCACTAGCGAGTCCTGTCCTTTGAACCGAAGAGTAACCAACTTGTTTTAAAAGCTTGTTTTGCATTTTACGAATTAATTTGACACTGAATCTTATTATTATTTGGCAACAATCTGTCTCCTAAGAGGCGCAGTTGGAACTCATCAAAGTTGCAAGCGAGCCGGTCCCGGCTCTTTGCAAAATATTGTGAATGGAGTGCCCCAGTTTTGACGAGATGCACGGAGCCAGGTTGTACCACAATTTGTAAGGGGAACAGCTAGACCATTTTACAAACGTAGCCACAGGCTACTCGCTGTATCAAACGAGGATACCACAGACGCTCTGTTTTATAAAAAATACTAGCTGTTGCCCACGGATTTGTTTGCTTGGAAATCAGGAACCGTAATAATTAGTTATCTTTGTTAGAAATCGAAAAGGCAGCGCTCGGCACGTGTCAGTGACCTGCGCGTCAATGAACCGCGGGTCAATAACCCGCGCGTCCTTGACCTGCGCGTGTCCTTGACCCGCTACGGGGCGCGCACACTCGAACATTTCATTATTACGTCGCTTAACTCGATTCCCAACAATGATAAATAATAATTGAGCGGAAAAACGTAATCGATTTTTTTTTGTTTACTTGGGATTTATAAGACAAAATATACATAAAAAAAAAATTATAGGTACATATATTTTTTTTTTTATGTGTGGAACCTATCCCTTAAGTTTGTCAGGTTGATAATGAATGACCCTGTATATTGTATATTCCCGGTCGTTATCTATCTATTTCTATCTATGTTCTAGTTAGGTTATTTCCGAAGGTTCTAGAATAGATGAAAATGACCACCATCAGACCAACTTCTATCCTATAATTAGGGCAACACTTAGATTTAAGTCCTTTGTTTTCTACTGTATTTTTATGTAAATAAATTATTTCATCTGGTGTAAGGTCTTTTCGGCACAAGTCAGTTTTGTTTGGTACCACCGATATTCTGCCTTTACACGCTTATGCGTGTATATGCAAGTGCAAGTGTGCAAGCATTACTGTATTTAAATTATTTATAATTTTTCATTAGGTTTTGTAGTAAGTGAAACGACTGGAGGAACAAGATTACCGTCTTGGGGTGACAAGCTTAGCTTTTGCACAAGCACTGCACTAAGTACAACTAACAACAAGTGTACAACTTTAGAACTTAAAGTTTTGGGTGAAACTGCAACTGTTTATGGTCAAGCGTGCGCTTAACATTAGGCGAACGACTCGTTCGTTTTGTCTTTTGCTGACATTCAAAGAAACTCTTGAAGCTATTTAGTTCTAAATAGTTCTAAGCCTCAGACAAAATTGTACTACTAGTAGTATTGCAGTGACCTAGCTACTTTCTCGGTGCTTACAAGAATTTTAATTTATATTAAGCATAGTACTAATACTTTTTGTTTTTCAAAATATGTATTATATTCTTACAAGACGTACTAATGCTAAGACAGGTATCCAGAATCGTGAGCCGAGTCCATTTTTTAACGCATCAGAGAAAAGAAAAAGTTTTGGTATCGATAAATTCTCTATTCTATTCGATCTACCTACTGGGCATCTTTGGCAAAGTTTTATTTTATTTATTACGCTGTAATGATGTCACACAATATTTTTTTATATATTTTATATTTAATATTAATAATATTAAAAAAAAATGTCCTTAAACTTGCGATAATTGCTTACAATCAGGTAGGCCGTAGGGTTAGTTTACTTTTTTTTACTTTAGCTGTTAAAAAAAATAGTTGATTAATTATAATTACTCTATTCACAGTTACTGTTCAGCCCGGTGATTTGAAACTGGCTGCTTTGACTCAAAGAGAAATTTTGACTGTAGTATAATTAATACTACTATGCTGGTTATATACTGCATTTGGATTTACCAGGAAGAGATTGTCGGCCTTTGAGCAATGCTATAGTTGACTGCGTAACGCAATTAACACTAAGGCTGGCAAAGAGATGGCTCGGTACCGTGCACTTCTCTTTTACCCACAGTTTCTACTCTTCAGTTTCTATGAAACTTTTAATTCCTTTTGAACTCACCAGAGAGTTCATTAGAACTTGCTGTTCTTCTTTGATATCACGATACACTATTATGCTTAAAGTACTCTGTTCTATTCTACTATTAGGTTTCATCTTACCCTGAGATTTCATTAGAAGAAGTCAAACCCTGAGCTAACACAGCTATCTACAAAGGAACAGTCGGTCAATTATGTTTATATATAAAAGCTAGTTCAGACAAATCTTTTGAAATATACAACACTATCGTTTCAATGACGTATAACATAGATTTTCCCCTGAATTGTACACCTTTTATTGTACCACTCAAAAGAGCCCGTCCCGAAGGGTCAGCGGGCCAACGTTTATGAAAAACGAGTATGAATCTGTGAGACCCTTGTCAAATCACTCATTGGTATCTACGGTGACATCTTCTGGCCTTTACTTGTATTGTTTGCTTTCACACTCAGGGGCTGATTGCGCGAAAGTTAACGTCATGGAAACGTTTTGGTTTAAATCTAGTTCTTATTACACAGACTATGCACATAACTGTATAAAGTATTTTAGAGAAATGCATTCCAATTTCAACTTTTATTTATTTAGTTGAGTTATCTATAGGTCGTTTGTAACGGTCTTTAGATGGCTCAATTGTTTCATATGTATTTTGTATATTTTGTAATGTAATGTAATTATGTACATATTTTATTTTGTTTAATAAAGGTTTTATTTAATTTTAATAATTATTTAATTATTGTTATTTTTTATTTCCCAGTAACTTTTTGTAAGAAATTGAGTTATAAACAGTTTTATTTTGAGTATAATATAAATTAATCATTTATAATAACGTACAAACTTTGAAAGATTCGCTCTACGTTGACGATCTAGCCGCAGTAGGTGTCATCGTAAAGAAAGTTTGACAGGCAGTGAGAACCGCCTAGTTATTGAAATGGATTACTCTGTCACCGAGGCTTTACAGGAAATAATAAACAGTATAATAAAAAAGTCGGTACCCCTAATAGTAGGTACTCCCAAATACCCCTAAATATTATTTACATGATACCAAATAAAGTATTGAAAAACCCCCTCGATGGACTGACGATGAAAAGCTCAAATAAATAAATAAATAAATAAATAATTAAATAATGCTGGACAATCCACACAGCATCATCTAGCCCCAAAGTAAGCTGCTGTTAAACAGATCTGTATTATGGGTACTAGATGACTGATATATATATCTATCTATGTATTGTATTGTATTAAGTATATATCAGTCATCTAGTACCATAACACAGCTCTGTTTAACAGTAGCTTATCTTGGGGCTAGATGATGCTGTGTGGATTGTCCAGCATTATTTATTATTTATTTATTTATATTTAATACAATACAATACATAGATAGATATTTTGTATTATACATAGAAAATACCCAGAACACCCGGAACAAATATTTGTAGGTCGTACAAACATTTGTCCCGAGGCGGGAATCGGACCCGCAACCTCTGCGTCGCAGGCGGACCTGCGCCCGCTGCGCCACATCGGTCGTCAAATGAACTCTTATAGCGATTCAAATGAAGACCTAAACTAAATTGTCAAAAAATTTTGTACCATGACTAAAAGTTCATGGTAGGGGATCCCCCCTACCATGAACTTTTAGTTTAGTTTGTATTTTTTTTGAACTTTAGTTTTACCTAAATCATCATGATCTACTTTCTAATGTTAGCTATAAGAACACTAGCCTGCTCTCGAGCAAAAGTGATTGGTAAATCTATCACGCTGACCCAATGCAAATTAATGGATGGCATGTCTTTCGGTTTTTTAATTCAAAAGGAAGCTTTGTCTTGCTATCCACAGTCGTAATCTAACTATAATGATTATATTTACTAAAAAATATCCTCATAAAACTAGAATGAGCTTACAAAACCGTAACAAAAAGATTCTAAATATTTGTAAAACTAAACTTTAAATAGATAAGTACACACTTACACACTTACACTAAATAAAAGCCATTGTCATTTTCACATCTTCTCTTAGATATAAAAATGAACCGCTGTGCGTTAGTCTCGCCAAAACTCGAGAACGGCTGGACCGATTTAGAAAAATTTGCAAAAAAAAAAAAAAAAAACGCGAGTAAAACCGCGCCAGGTCTTCTAGTTTTTAATAAAAATGCTCGTTTAAAAGAACCCTTATTCGATACTCTTACCTTTTTGAGGTTCTAAAAGGCTTACATTTTGCGATGACAAAGCAGAGAAGTACGTTTCAAAAGATTATCCACTCTTAACTTGGAGACTTCAAAAGACACAATGCGTTACATACAAGTAATCAATCCAATAACGAAGAACGGTACAAAACAGTCTTTTGTTAAAAATATTGTAGGTTTCCAACTGAATAATAGATTTTCTCAAAATGCTTCAATATTTTGAACATAATAAATGAAAATTATTTATTGTCTTTTAAAATAGAAAAAAATGACCACTGATAAAAAATACGATTTACAATGGTCTTATCGCTAAATAAGCGATAGGGGTAGCGCTTAATAAAAACAAAAAACAAAATAATTTATTATTAAAAATAAACATTTTACAAAATCATTTAAAGTATTTCTTTAAATAGATAGTGCTATATGAATAAATAAGCATAAAATACACTCTAAAACTGAGTGAGCATAACAAGTTAGATTTATTGTAATACTTGCTTGTTTTGGTTTTCATTCGTGCAAAAATTATTACGCACTTTGATATGAGTAGACATAAAAGGGTGTATTTTTCTTCTATTTTGGGTAAACCTTTTTCCATTCACTGGAGCTTCGGTACACTTTAATGGCTTTTCAATTTTATTGGAGTTTCATCACTAGAAAAACAAAATTTTACGTCGCGTCGCTCTAAATTGAAAGGATTGGTATCTATGAAATTGTTTCCGTATAACAAAATAATGTTGCATTGCAGATTATTTAATCAACTTTTTCGTTGTAAAAAATAACATTTGTATTTCAAACTTTTTTTTCACGTTAAAGCTCTCTAAATTTCACACTGGCACTGGTGGAAGTTATTCTTTTGACCCGAAAGTCGTGGGTTTGAAGAAACCTTGGTTTGAAACCGGTCATTACTCTCGCTCGAGAGTTTGTGTTTTAAAGCAGGACTATTAGAAAGCTGACCATGAGGATTCACTAAACTTATATAACCAGTTTTATTATGTAATGAATAAAATCGCAACTTGAATGGAAACTTGCTTGATTAGACTCATCCTATAGTTGCACGTGATACAAACATTGCAGAGTATTTCCGACTATTAACCACTATATTTATTGCTGCCTCAAGAATGCCGAGACACACTTTGAATTCCAATCCGTTGTCCGTGCGGCTCCCATACTAAGTTGGAATATAATTTCTTCTTTATTTTATTTATTACGGATTACCAACGGATACACAGTTATACACCTACACATTTTATAAAATACACAATGTACTTAGGTCAGATGCTCTTTCAATAAGAGGTGACCACACGCGCTAAAAATACCTGGTGGTCGGACTCTTCAGCAAGTGTTCGACTTGGTGGGTATCACCTCAGTGCCAGATATTCTGCCTCCAAGCAGCAGCACGCAAGCATTATTGTGTTTAGGTTTGAAGGGCACCGTAGCAAGTGAAATTACTAGGCGAAAGGGACGTAATATCTTTGGGGTGACGGGCGCAGTGCAATACCACGCAGAACTTTAAAACTACATTTTTATGTGACACTTCAGCTGTTATGATCAGAGACCTACTCTTGAAAGCGACAAACGATAATCGTGGCAAATATCGTAGTTCAACTTATGTTGGTTGCAACTAAGTTCAGAGCATGCACGGACATAAGCTGAACCACGAAAACCGGCACCATATATCGCTTTTGTCCGAAAGAGTAGACCCCAGGCGTGTACAAGTTATCGTCTAACATTTTGCTGATTCACCCAACTGACCACCAACGCTTGACTACAAGCAATTATTCTATTATATTCTATTATATATTTTTTACGCAAGGACTTTGTACATCTAACTAAACTTGGTAATGACAAAACATAAAATGATTCAAAGAGCTATAGCGGGTATCGTCCCAATAACATGATATTAAAACTTGGTAAATCTCGAAGTTTACGAGTTTTCCAATTTGTAGCTTGCGCGTTCAGAAAAGAAGATCCAGAATGGTTGTGTTGAAGGATACGCAGAGTGAACCTACCTAACGGTTTGTTGTGTAATGATCGACCCTTTTATTTTAATTTGTTTGTAAATAGTATGTACCTGCTTGCAATAAGCCCTGTACTGTGTCATTTGTCAAAAATCCCATTATTCAAATTATAATTTACTGTCTCAAGAACATCCTTGGTACTATCTCAATGTAATGAGCAAGATAAACATCACTTGCTTTTTAGACTATATTGTGTAAAACTAACCCACGTAATGCACTCCATGATATTGTTTTGGACCTTTTTATAACCAACCTATCTAATCTCTCGAGTTTCCACGAGTCTCAAGTGAACTCCCGGGACGCTATAAAGAAGCAATATTTCTTCTAACGGCTAGCAAATAAGAAATATCTTTCGTTTGCCCACTATAAATCGAACTGTGTGATGCGAATTATTAACTGGATAGAATAAATAATGGTATCGTGGCCGGGCGGGTCGGCTCAGAATTACATCAAGTTAAATTAGTTTATATTTGCACGGCGCGTGTCCGGACTTTCCTAAAGGAGCTGTTTCAGGATTTACTTATCCTTGAACGACAAGGTTTGAAGCAGTTTTGTGCAAACTTTGAAAGGAATCTTCTATCCCTGTCGTCAGACTAAGTATTGCTCTACTTTATCAGAGTTAGAGTATCTAGAGAAGTTGTAGGTACTCGCAAAGAGAACTGTATTTAAAAATCTGTTACTCTCTAAGTTGTGATAATTTGTGTACTACCTAATCGCTTTTGAACTTCTTTTAACTTGAGAACAGCAAAGATGTGAAACTCTTTTACCGTTTCTGATTTTCTTTGTGTCAATCGGCGTCTTCTGAGTGAGTGACTAATTAAATTACGCATCTGCGCTTACCAGGCGATGTGTCAGCCTGTCAGCCAAACCAATTTGTTAAAATAATACTGGGCAAGAACCACATTCATTCATTAGAGAAAAATAAGACTGTGTAATTAATATGTAGGTGTACATACGATGTCACATAATCTGAATTGCTGTGCGTTTGACTCGCTAAAACTCGAGAGAACGACTGGACCGATTTACTTAGCTGATTTTGGTCTTGAAATATTTGTAGAAGTCTAGGAAACTTAGAAAATATTGAAAAATTGCGATAAAAAGTGAGTGAAACCGCGCGGGTCAGCTAGTATATTATAATATGTCATGTACACACACAAACTTTATCAGGAACTTCGGGTGTCATGGTACAAAAACACTGACTCAGAACTAATGTTTGAAGATCATGGAACATTTATATTCGCACGATTGAATCTGGCCCTTTCGCATCTTAGCCAACCACCGTCATGACAACACAGCGCAAAGTTTACAACTATTCCATTTAGATAATAGTTTTCTTACCGTGATAACTTTTTATAGAGCACTGTTTTACTGTCAGTTTGTGGACACGCCATTTATATTCTCCAACTTATGACGCATTAATTTTTCTTTCATTGTCAATTAATCATCATAGGAAGGGATAAAAAACATCCGGTATCTTTCATCGTAGACTTTCTACAAGTAAGAAATGAAGCGTGTACGTATATCAGAGTAGAGTTTATTTTGCAGTGACTTGTTTCAAGTATTTTACACTACCGTTTCAACATGTTACCTAAACTTGCAAGTTGTTCAACGTTCATTAGTGAAATTTTGTTTTTTAATCGACTTCAAAAAAGGATCCCTTTTTGTATTCGCTACGCGATTTCTCCACCAATTCTGAATTTATTTTGATGAATATTTTTTTGTCAAAGGTGGTTCGTTTTATTAAATTAGTTAAGTACTTTTTAAACGAATCATAATAAACGTGTCAAAAACTATATATACACAATGCATCGAAACATTTTTTTGTAGATCGAAGTCGGTTTTTTCATAAAATTAATTAAGTATTAGGTACTCGACCTCGCGGCAGACCAAGACTGCGAGGGCGGGATGATCTTGATACTTTTAGGAAGGATTGGTCTACCTTAGCACAAGACCGAGAACGTTGGAAAGGGGATAAGGAGGCCTTTGCCCTGCAGTGGGACGACGCAGGCTAGTAATAATAATAATAAAATAATAAATTAGGTACTAAAAAGAAAACAAACAGTTGCAACGCGCCCTCACGTTAGTTATTAAAACTCTCCAGTTGATCAATCAATGAGAGTTAATGCAAGGTTTTTTATTTTTACTCTGAAAAAGGCCAGCGTCACAAGGTTTCCCTCATCCTATTTTAGAAGGGATGATTATGTATAGGCTTTTTGCGTTGTCTCCCTTATGCTAATGCTGTATCGGTATACTTACTGGGAAAATGTAATTTCCCTGTTCTTTTATTCAGGAATACATACCTATTTTATATTTATGTACCTACGTATCAGTGAAAAATAATACATTGAAGACCTTAGTTACCTTTTTTTTTGATTGGTATAAAATACTTTAAAAAAAATACAATGTATAATTATATTTTGGCCTTGTGATATATTTCAATGAGCTCTAGATTTTGTGCTGTTTAGCTGTTAACTAAAAGAAGACCGTAAGTATTTATTACACCCTATTGGCATTCACAATCACTACAGTAAATTAGGTTCTGTAAAAATGTTATAAGCTTACCACTAAGACATTTATTTAAATCTGTAATTTTTCTTTACAGTTCCGTATACGAAATGTTGTCTATGCTGCTAATGCTAGCCGGGCTGGACTTTACTTGATAAAAGTATAAAGCTAGCAAAACCTAATCCTGTACCTAAGTACAGAAAATTCAATTTTATTGTGACACGTAATACAATTGCTATCGCCTGAGGACAGCCACCGCACGTCTTCACAACCAGGGATCTAGTTCCCAGTCCGTCCATACAGAATAAAACGTAGTTGTATTGTTAGTCGTAGTAATTCCAACTTGTAACTGGTTATGGTCAGACGTGACGCTTAACATCAAGCGAGTGACTTGATCGTCTCGTCATTTGCTGACATGAAAAAAAATAACAAAGATGCCCCGAATACTTTACCTGACTCATAATTTAATCGTATGATTTCGAAATTGAAAGTTGAATTTTATTAACAACTTTACTACGATTGGGTAAAAAGTCAGGTATTCGGAGCACCTTTGTGATTTTTTAAACAAGTCCGAATTGAATGAAGTTTTGATTGTATGATCATAAGTTCATAAAAGTCAGTGACCAAATAGTAGTGGCAGAGTTTGTAGACGCCCGAAAGCCTCCGCCAAGGTTTGACTGACTGTCATATCTGGAACCGATTTTATCAGAGCACGAAAGAGCTCATATAATATTGCGACTGTTAATTTATCTTTTTAATTTACTGTTTAGTTTATCCTTACTGATTATAGTACCTTCAAAGCTTCATTCACATCAGATATGTAATTTTGAAGTTCAGGGATTTCGGGGATTCGTGTTTACACTCCTCCTAGGATTGGCCTCTCGTACGAGCATGATCAAAAACTTTTTATTTTATGATAAATGATGATTATTAAGATATATAAGAGTAGTAGAGTTCTTTGTGATAGAGCTCGTCCGGGGAAGGACTACCACCATACCTATTTCTGCCGCCAAGCAGTAATGCATTCGCATTGCTGTGTTCCGGTGTGAAGGGTATGGTTTGCGGTGAAATTACTGGCACATGAGGCTTTCGATCTTAGCCTCAGGGTGGCAACCCGCGAATGATACCTCTGGTATAGCAAGCGTCCATAGGCTGCGGTAACCTTGGTTGCCACTTCAGTTGTATAAAAAAAAAAAAACTCAAATAAGGAGGTTTACTCGACTAAAAACAAACAAATGACGTGATTCGAAAGTCGACACCTACTTTTGATAGCCGTTAGTTATTATATTCTCATTTAACGAACAATTCGCGTGTAGCGTGTATGGTTTCCGGTGAAATTACTGGCACATGAGGCTTTCGATCTTAGCCTCAAGGTGGCAACCCGCGAGTGATACCTCTGGTATTGCAAGCGTCCATAGGCTGCGGTAACCGCTTACCATCTTGTGGGCCGTACGCTTGGTTGCCACTTCAGTTGTATAAAAAAAAAAAAAAAAATTAAAATAGAAATATCTATATTATCATAGGTGAAACACGTAAAATATATGGATTAGATAAACATGCTATGACGAGGTGTCCTGAGGTGTCCTTAATTAAAATAACAATGAGAATTAGAAGTTATACATATTGCTCTGCTCGACATGTTCAGTTATTTCCAACGCTCTCTTCCAACTTGTTGCTTCTCAAGCTCACACGATATGTAATTCCCCACCCAGCAAGTATTAAGTATTGCGTAAGTAGGTACATACATCAACATAAAACTTTTTAATGCATCATAAAACAAGCATTTTCTTGACCGTTTGAATTTTTTTTGCATAATAGGTATGGTCCTTTGCTTTGTTGATTAGTTAATATTATTGTTTTTGATAATGCATAATTTTATTATTTAAAGCTTTTACTGCGTAGTATTAATATTATGTTCTGTGTTTTTACTTTAATAAAAATTCCATTGGGTGCA
The DNA here is from genome assembly GCA_951394395.1 of Colostygia pectinataria. Lineage (NCBI taxonomy): Eukaryota > Metazoa > Arthropoda > Insecta > Lepidoptera > Geometridae > Colostygia > Colostygia pectinataria. Next base: position 3,581,986 of record OX596351.1, on the reverse strand, counting down.
AACTCTAGTTTAATCAAATGCGGAGGTGTAATTAGACGACACAAAGCAACTATTTCCTTTTTATTTTATTATTGCTCCAATTTTAGATTAAAAAGTGTGTGAAATGCATAATAGAACAAATGTGTTTTCTATAATAATTTGTAGTCCTTACCTTATTATATAAATTAAAATTATAAATATAAATGAATTATTATTATTATTATAAATGAGAGAGCAGGTATCGTAGTTTTAGAGAAAAAAAGTCATAAAGTGAGTTCCTAAAGTGATTTTATATAATAACAATGTAGTACAAGATATTTATAGGTTTTTGTTTTTTTTTAATATAGCACAATTTAATCACAACAATACATTTTACTCATAAATATTTCAAGTTTCAACAATAAGCGCGAGAAAATTTAATAAAACTTTCTCTTACCACCTCAGCTTAGCTGGTCTTGACAGATTCCATTGTAGACTGACACATTTTAATTAAATTCATGGCAACAATCTTCCTTTTCTATCGAAGTTTGCCCATCTAAGGCAGCATAACGAGAAATGACTTGACAACCGACACAGGAATATTTACGTTAAATCGATTGTCATTAATTCGATAGATAGAAAATAGAACAAAGTGTGTCAGTTTCGAGTTCCATCACATGATGCTTCTTTGATAGGAAAACTACCTAAAAATAAGATATTATTTTTTAAAAAACGCGAAGCCTTTTTTTTATATTGTATTGGTTAAATGATTTTCATTACATTGTATCGTACCACATTTTCAAATACTGAACCAAAGAAAAAATTAAGTCAATGTAGGTCTACGTACGTGAAGCTTCGAATTTCAGTTGTTCAGTACCTACAGTCTTACAGCATTTATATTACCGTCTTCCAGATATAAGCCGATCCCGTTTGATATGAAATCCATACAAATTACAGTGTCGCCAGGTTAAATCAACATTTACGTATTTTTGGGTATGGATTGTTTAGTTTGATTAAAATATTGATTCAACTGATAAGCACCGTTTATAACAAGAAAATCAATTTTCACGAAAATCATTCATTGTTAAATGTAAATCTAAAACAATTTGCTACGATAATGTATTAACTTAATAGGTATTAGTAAATAAACTTTCATGAAGCTGTGGTTTTTTTTGTTACATACAGGGTTATATAAGCAATTTTTCTTACTACGGTTTTTAAATAATAAAATAAGGATTCAGGTTCAGGATCTCTTGTGTTGGTAAACCAACTGGTAAAATACTGGTAACTACCATAGTATACGTGTAATTTTTTCAAACCCACGACACACACATAGCCTGTAGGATCTCTAGCCTGTAGGATGCCTCTAGGACACCAATGCAATCTACAAAATTATGATTGTTGCTAAGCAATTGAAAAATTGCAAATCGAAAGGCTGTGGTGCATATATGCACCATAATTATATCATATATAATGTATACTTACAAGATAAAATTATAGTGCCCTTATTTATAATAAAACTGTAATTTTAGCGGCTCGCTATATATTGTCTTTCCTTGCCATTCTTACGCGATTATGCAAAAACGATGATAGATTTAAAAGACACATTAGCTATAAGAGGTTTTTAGTTGGATTACGAATAAGACTTTATAAAATGATAGGCGTGCCACGGCTGATTACTCTTCAATCAGATTAGCAGACGACCTCAATTGTGTCACCATCTCAGATGAGAAATAGTTAGGTCTTATTTTTATGCAGAATATACCTGAGCTATTTTAAAAGAGTCTAAAGAGTCTAATAAAAGCAGGATCGCTATACTACTAGTATTATGTTATCTGTTTAGTTATGAAAAAATATTTTGCTGTGCAGTACAATGATTATTTTTTGTAAACGTACACAGATCGGAAAGATTAGTTTAAAATTAGAAAAAAAAAAAACCTACTTTGGCTGGATTCAAAAGATTCAAGAAAAATTCAAGACGCAAAAGTGTACATCGCAAATAATTTTAAAAATTCATTGACTATGTATGTTTATTAACTTACATAATCAATATATAGGGGTTTTAAAAAATTGTGTACATGGTATAGAAAAAATCTTAATTTGTTTAAACCAAAGATTTATCTGTTACGTTTAGACGTTAGATAATAAAGGTAACAAATGGAATCGTGCTATCGTAAGATATAGGAATGTTCTAAATGCAAGATAGTGTCCTATTTGAGTGTACAAAATAACACGACTCCAAACAAAAAACTCGGACGTCCGCAGATTTCCTTTCCGCAGACTTTTCTTTAGATAGGTACATAATGCAGTGAAACCACTATACTTTTTCGTTCAGTCGATCAACCAGCTATATCTCATTTGGTAAGGCCCGCCCATCAAAAGATCGCGCGGATGCCCACTGCACTGAAAACTTAGCAGATGACTACTTTGTGTTTCCCATTGCCATCTGCGTTGGACATTTCGGGGGTTATTTAGCCGGTTCTCCTCTGGGGGTGTGGTTATATTATACCGCTATTACTCGGTCACCAGAGCCTCCTGCATAACCACGACCACTCTGTCAAGAGTGTCCGACTAAGAAGAAGAGGGTTAGAAGTTCGTTTAGGTACATCTAAGGCCCTAAGATGTATCTGTATTGTAAAGCATTTGCTATTATTGTTTCAGGATGCTGGGCGGTGTGGGAGGGCGGGCTGCGTCGATGCGCCGGCGCGGCAGCTCGCCCGGCGTGCGGCGGCTGGCCGCGGCCGCAGCCATTGCCGGCGCCGGCGACGACTCACCCCCCTCCCCACGGCCGACCCGCCGTCGCCGCGCCGCCGTCTCCTCTGCCGACCACAAGACTTGCGCGCTTATACACACCAGGCTCAAATTGGGAGACATTATGTAAGTTATTTAAGTCAAGTTCTGCGGCCTACTCATGTTAGAGCAAAGACTGCACGCCAACAAAAACCGTCGTCGACCTGACGTCATAAACATTACAACGACATCTGAATTTCATAGAATACGAAATTTGGGTCGATCTACGCGTGCAATCGCGCGGTTGCATGCATATAGATAGGTACTACCTGTATCTACACAATCGTTATCAGCAAAGAAATTGGGGCGGCTTTGCTAGTTAGGTGTGTGTCTACATCTTGGGAACTATTTCGGTAACCTACCTTTGAACTTTGTTGTCACCAACCTAAGTTGAATTATGTGCGATATTTGCCACGGTTATCGTTTGTCGCTTTCAGAAGTAGACCCTCTGCTTTGACCAAAGCGGAATATCGCGTAAGTAGGTATGGTGCATAATACCATACGATAACGCTCCTGCGTTATCGTTTGACTTTTGTACCTAAAATACCTCATCAGTTTGGTCATCTGCTCTCCGACTCTACCAGACTTTACCGTCCTTATAATGCATAGGAAGTGCGGGAGCTGGTAAGAATCGAACTCTATATTTGACGAAAAAAAACCTACGGTTACTAAAAAGATGCATGACGTGATGTAAAAAAGAGTACCTACTGCCAAGTCAAATAATAGAATAGAATAGAAATAATAGAAAAATATTTATTTTACGCCACACAATAAACATAAAAATAACAAGACAAATTAAAACTAAACTATTGTGACGAAAAAAGGCAGCCACTCAGCATGTGCTACAGACTTAATGTGTCTGTAGCGCTGGTTTTCAGTGTAGCCTACGAGTAGCAGTAACAGCAGTGAACAGCGACACAAGTCTCTATCTACCTAACAATTTACTTAGGTACATTTTATAAAGAATTGCCAAATAAACCAAAGCAACAACTAAAAACTAAAAAGAAGGCACTCTTCTAACTAAAACAAATATACCAAAATTAGGTTGTTTGTGACATTTAAAATTATAACATTAATAACATCGATATTAATAACAATGATTTTAACAAGTAGGTAAGTATTATAACGATAAAATAAAAACTCGAAAACTCTTGATTACAAGTATTTGAAATGGCCAGAATTGAGTTATTTTACGAAGATTACCAGAAAACGACTGTTTACGGATCAGATTTTTGAGAATTTAACAAGTATTTTATTATGATTAATTTTAAAGGAGCAAATAGTTCCTCGTACATTGCGTTCCTCAGATACATTACAGCTCAAAACTCCCGTACATACTTCTACTTTTTATGAAAAATCGTTTACTGTTCAAGCCATTCGTCTATGGAATGCTCTCCCTGTTGACATCAGAAAGGCTAAATCTCTTCCTATATTCAAAAAGTTATTGCTAGATCACTTTTTGTCATAGTTTATATTATGTATGTATTATTATGTATTAATATATATATTTTATTATTATATTAGGTATATTATATCGTATTATATTTTTATTTGCTACATATAATATATTATTAAGATGTTGTAAATAGGTACCTATATGAATGATGTTTATATATTGTGTACTATATTATTTTTATGTAATGTAATTGTTTGCTTCTACTATTGTTTTGTGTTAAAGAATGGTTGACACCGTCCCATCCCATTCATTTTAAAATCCAGTCCATCCAAAGGTTGTCTGTAAGAAATTGCTCACAGCGATAAGACCGCCCATTGTACTTCGCTATACTTATTTAAATTGTGTTCCTATACTTTGTTTATTTATTTTTTCTTACGTGTTACGGTGTACAATAAAGAGTTTTCTATTCTATTCTATAGTGTTGGAATTTCTAATAGGAGGAGGAATGTTGTTCCAGCACTTCGTAGTAGCTTTCGATATGCTGCCACGAAGTGCAGTCGTTTTTTGGTGATTACCAATTAAACGGATAGCTAAACGAATATTTCGAGCAAAAAAAGTTAGTTTTTCATATGAATATAAAGGAATTTGCCTTTTAATAATACCAAAAAGTAGAGTTGCAAGTGAAGGGTACGACGTGATGACATGTATAAAAGACCTTGGCTATTGATCTAAGGCATAATTTGATCTCTGCGGAATGGGGATACAAAATTGTATACCTACACGCATTTTGAACACGCTGATTTCAAGATTTCAAGATATTTATTTGCACAAATAAGTGTTACAAAAGATCTTAAAAGTAATATGGCACTTAGAACTTAGTGGATCAGTTTCTTAGATCTAGCTAGCAGACAACCACCGAAAACGTTATCAACATAGTTTAGCATAGAGAGAATAAGCGAATCACATAGCGTAATACGTATATCGGTAATATTATTAAGGTATTCGCGTACTCGGTACAAAACAGATAACCTATAGAAACAGTTACGAACAGTTTGGAGGACGTAATTTTTAAAGTGCTACGTGCCGTCCATTTGTAGACCTAAATTGCGAACTTCTGTGACTCAATCTATCAAGACTCCTTTTACATATAATTATAGATCTCAAAAAAAAGAACTTTGTGTATTTGGTTTTTCGATCCAAGAACAAGAAATTTTGTTTTAGTAGGGTTCAAAACTAAACAATCAGACTCACATCATTCATTCAACTAGCCTGCTCAAATCTTGGTTTATTAAATTTATAGCATTATAGCTGTAAGTCATCGTAGCAGCGTAGATGTAGTATTTAGAATTTTTGTTGAGCGCCATCTTTTTTACATCTACGTACAACATGCTATGTAATTTTATTGCAGTTCCATTTTAGTGCCAACTTTTAGCAGAGGTTTGATGACACTACTGCCATCTTTAGAAAGAGTCTGGAATCAAAGAAGTTTTTAACAACGCCATCTATGTTATGACTTGGCATGTTTCGTTTCTAGATTCAGTGTGTTGAGTGTTGTACAATTTGTACGCCATCTATGAGTTCTATATGAAATGACATTTTTGTATACAGGCAAAAAAAGTGACATCTGTGAGGTAAGGTGGCAACTACTAGTAAAAGACACTTACTTAGTCTCTCTTTTGAACATAGAGACATGCAAAAAGTTGCGAGAGAAGTAGCATTGGTCTCTAAAACAATTTTACAGATGGCATTAGTTATACCCACAGAACTTACAGAACCATTTCTATTTTCCGCCCTACCATGAACTCTTAGAGCGATTCAAATTAGGACCTAAACTGAATTTTCAAAAATGTTTGTACCATGACTTTGATAATTATTAATTTCATGGTACCTACAAATTTTTTTGACAATTCAGTTTAGGTCCTAATTTGAATCGCTCTTAGAGTTCATGGTATGGGGGACAGACAAGTTTATTTTCAGATAAAAAGCATAGTTAACCAAGTACCTACTAAAATTTTATAGTCTTCCTAGTTCCGGTAGAGGACGGTAGTAGATAAGATGTAGGGGAACAAACACGGCACTATTAGATACTACCTACTACTCTACCTACAGTACTGGTTTACACACATTCACACCATACCAAGACCATGCACTGGCACATTTAAACGACAAGTTACCTACAATGTAATTTTTAATTACGAGTCCGAATTTGCGTTTGCACTTCAGGGTGTTTTGAGACTAGGAAAATAGAAAACTGAAAAATAATAAATAAAAGCCTATAATTATTTTGTTTACCTATTAAAGTAAACAAAATATTATTTTTTTTACTTAATTACTTATTTTTTTTTGTTTACGGTATCTGCTAGTAAAAATGTATAAAATAAAGACAATCAACTTTCAATCAACAACAAAAGTAGCTGTTATTCAAAATAAATACTGCATTATTTCTTACTTTTATGACAAAATAAAGTCTAACACATTTGTTACTAGATGCCGCTTGTGGCTAGTATCTTAGCTTTAGTTTTTACTCCTTTTCTTTTGATTTTTGGTGGGTATTTCCGGCGGCCTAATAACTCCGTCACCAGAGTTAGCCACTGACTCAAACAAGCTTACTTACTTATCCCAAATGTTATAATAATTTTTTTATATCCCCAAGATGGCAAACAAGCGTAAGGCGTAACGGTCATAGGCTACGGTAACCAGGTGGTGGTTACCGTAGCCTATGACCGTTTGCAATACCAGATGTATCATCCCACCCTCGCTTAGCCGACCTTTTTAAAATTTTAAATCGCCTTTTTCAAACACTACATGCAGCAGTCTCCAGTGTATTCTCAAACTCAGCCGAAAAAAAGCCAAAATGGAATAATGGTGCTCGTCCAACGTCTGTACGCGGCATTCGCTCAGTGTAAATGGAACGCTCCGTTTTCTCCACGTGGCTATTCTATTGATTTCCGGCGGCAGAACGAGAAGGCGCCATACCTCAATTTGTTGCACTATTTTTTGTCTCTCTCATTCGCCAATATATGACCCATTTTTATGCCGCTTTCCCTATATTAATACAGCCTAAGTAATTAGGTGAAAAGTTCCGTCGACGCGATGTAATCGTAGCGAAGTATGACTGCATTAATAGCCTCATATTAATTTAGAACGATAAACTAATGAAATGTATTACGTATTCACCTTTAAATTTTCTTATATTTATAGAACTGGTATACCGTCTATAATATAATTGGCAGGTAGATTTACGTGCTGAAATGTTATTTTACTTTAATTTACATTAGGTATGTTGAAAAACTACCACTTAATAAGTGTTACGGTAAATACTTAATAGCTCCAATTTAATAACTTTACATTCATCAATAACACTAATAAAAGTAACGAGTCGATTTAAAATGAAATATTGTGTCAGCTTAATTTAATTAATTCAATTAGTCTTTCCGACAATGGCATTAATGTATCACATCAGTGTAATTCAGAACAGCTTAAATTGTGGTTTTTTAAAACATAAACGTGAAAACACTCATTTTCAAAATGCATGATATATTTTACTATAGTTTTATTCATCATCTACAGCCCGATTTGACTTACTACTGGGTATAGGTATAGGTTTTATACATAAATAATTAACTATAAGGGCCTATTTCACGATCTTTGAGTAAAAATTAAATAGGCTAATTGCCGGTTAGACAAAACAATAGTCGCGCCTAGCAGTGAACGAAGACATGGCGGCTATTAATGGGTAACCAGCTATTAGTCTACCTGCCACCTTTATAATCGTGAAAGCTCTAAGGTTATTTGAATAACGTTTATTTAACTAATCAATAATATACAACCCAATTAAGTATGGTAGCTACATTAGTTACTAGTGGTTTGTCCCGGCTTCGCACATAAATTATAGTTATGTTACTTAGGGATAATGTAGTATTCTAATGGTAAAATATTTTTTTAAATAAAAAAAAACAAGTTTGTTTTTCGTTTCAAAGAAAAATACAAAAATATAACTCTTTCCACTTTATAATATCAGTAGGTATAAGTTGGATATAAATGATAACACAATCAATAGATTATTTGTTTTGTTTTATTTTACTTTAGCTGACCCACGTTGTTTCACCCGCGTTGTTTTTCTCGCCGTTTAAAACTTTCCTAGAATCACACCAATATTTTAAGACCAAATTAGACCAAATTGGTCCAGCCGTTCTTAAGTTTTAGCACAGATTAAAAACGAGCTAGCGAGACTAACGAACTGCAACTCATTTTTATATATAAAAGAAGAAGAAAGAGATTGATTTATTAATTGAATATATTTATGATGTAGAAACTAACCGTAAAGCCATGTGGTTGCTTTGTGTTGAATAAATCAAAGGGTTTAGAGATACTGAAGCTCAGGAAACATCTGCAATGTCCCGGCTTAAGAATGAATACGTTAGCTTAGCGCCTGCTAATTGCCCTGTTTTTTATGTTCAATATTATAATTTTGAGACCTTTGCTCAGGAGTGGGATACACTCCTATACATTTTCTATGAAAATTATAATTAGGTTTTTTTAAGTGTTGCAACTATATTAGATCCATTGTTATTTTGTAGTAGGTACTTAGTAGTAGTAGTAGTAATTGGTAGTAGTCAAAAATCAATTTTCTCGAAAAATCAACGATTTTTGTGATATTTTATATGCATTTTTTATTTTTATCAAAATCGAGCTCGTGACTCCTCGGCGTACGTAGCGCAGCAATGACTGTAACGTTTTGAGTTTTTTTTTTGTTAACTTTCAATATTTTTATTGACTTTTATAAGAACGATAATAATAGTGTACAAGTTTATACACACCAAAGTAACAATGAAGCAAGTTGACTAGTTTCTATGCAATATTCGTTTGAATATTCGATTAAAAATTAAAAGCAAAAAGCATAACATCAGTCTCATATTCCTACTATTCCTACATCTGAAAACAACAATAGTAACGGGTGTTAGTAAGCTTAAATCTTCAAACGAGAACCCAACGATTTAAAATAAAAACTCTTTCTACTAAATCGCAGTCTACAAAGTTACCCACCCCATTAATTATTAGTGTACTCGCACCTTTAAGTCCTCGCGGAGTCAAAGTAAATTGGACTTAAAATAATTAAAAGTGCGGAACAATAGCTCGACGTTCGTTTGTAGGCCATCAGTTTTTGCTTTGAGCTCACTGGCGCAGGGCGAAGTGTAAATGCACACTTCAAGCAGTTACTACTGTCAACAGTTAGAGCATTAGTGTACGATTTTTTACTTTTCGTTTCTGTCAGCAAATGACGTAATGCTCGAGTTGTTCGTCTGATGTTATGGGACCCTGCCAATAATATCAGACGTATCTTTTTAGATTTGTTTTTAGATGCAGTTTACTATTAAAGGGCTGGTCACACCGCCCTTTAATCCTACGTTTAATCCACGTTTACGCTTACGCCTACGTATACGTACGCGTAAGCGTAAACGTGCGCGTGAAATTACGTTGCAATTTGTGAAACTATAATGTGACATAGCATATTGCTTGCGTGAGAGCTCTCACACTACATATATACACGCGCGTGGTTATGTCTACGTGCAGCATACGCATCCGGTGTGCCGTGGCCTTAAGAACCTGGCAATAACGCTGTAGTATCACCAAAAAACATCTGTGTGGCACTGCACTGCGCTCACCCAAAACGTAATTATTAAGTCTATTTCGCCCAGTATCCGCGGAATGATAAGATGATGATGTCATTATACGCGATATTTTTGCTTTTTAAACGAAGCCGATCACAAAATGCTGGCCTAGAGGTGCTTGAAAGCGAAAGGCAGACAGAGTACTTTGTCGAGGATCCCTTAGCCGAGTGGCTGATACACAAATATCGTCGACGTAGCCAGATATTAATTAATAGGACTCAAAAGGGATCGGACAGAATGGCCTTATGAAGAGGTCGTACGTATTGTTAGTCAAACAACAGTTTTATTGTGGGTTCGTCATTATTGAAAACTGTATCGTCGTGTAGGGTGAATCATATCATATCATTATATTTAAACTTTTAAACAATTACCTACTTTTGTACTTACTTTGGATAGGAAATACTTTCTGTTTTGAAATAAAAATATTTGTATTTTCTATTTTTGACGCGCTCGTAATATAGTTTATTTAGTTGTTCTTGATGTTCTTTGTATCAAAAGACACGTGCTACTATACTGCAAATCACTCGCCTGAGAGTAGGCCAGAACCCTAGCTGGGGAAATATTAGAACTGTTACAATGGTGATTAGCCACTAATATAATTCATACCGAACAAAACGGTTTTTTTCCAACAGCGGATATAACTTATGCCACCCTGAGACGTAGATCAAAAGTCTCATGTGCCTGTAATTTCACCGGAAACCATACCCTTCGATCCAGACCACAGCAATGCAAGCATTACAGCTTGGCGGCAGAAACAGGTATGGTTTTAGTACTTCCCCGGACGAGCTCTATCACAAAGTACTTTTAACTACTTTTATTTACACATGCTTTCGCTGCGAGCTTAATAAAAGATGGTACGACAAATACATGGTACAAGTTCTAGGAACTGCACGTACACAGAAAATACTTACAATTAGCAAACTCGTTTAAAACGTTTAATTGCCGCGTAATTTGCAACCTGAGACGACCTCGATTACACAGTAATAATGGTATAACTGCGACTGGGACCAGAGGGTGGTGCAATGTCCGACATTTTGAACGCAAACACTGAAATATTAAAAAGGTACATTCTAAATACTAAAAACAAGTAAAGTAAGTAAGTATGTTCGTATGAGTCAGTGGCCAACTCTGTATCTTAGTGAATTTTGTATGTCACCTGATGTAATTAATGTAACTGATGTTATTAATAAAAAAATTATTAATCAAATTAAAAGTAAACTAAATAAGCAGGTACTTTATCAAAAAGTTGATATATTTAACCAAGCATTTATTAATTGTGTTAGCTCAATGAAGGCACATACAATACTTTTACATTTTGTACAGTATGTTCTGGTAGTTTAGACCAAGACTGTCACAAATTTTAAATGAATCAGAAAATCGTCGGATCCAATACCTCTGGTGATCCAGTTTCCTTTATGATCATCCGGGGAAGGACTACCACCATACCTATTTCTGCCGCCAAGCAGTAATGCTGGCATTGCTGTGTTCCGGTGTGAAGGGTATGGTTTCCGGTGAAATTACTGGCACATGAGGCTTTCGATCTTAGCCTCAAGGTGGCAACTCGCGGGTGATACTTCTGGTATTGCAAGCGTCCATAGGCTGCGGTAACCGCTTACCATCTTGTGGGCCGTAAACTTGGTTGCCACTTCAGTTGTATAGAAGCAACGGGCAATGATCTCGGCGGTCAGTAGGCCATCACAGCATGCACAATATCAATACTGCCTTTTATTTTCGAGTGCATTTGTAAAATGCCGATGTAAAAGCGGCTGCTTTATTATTTCTAGAGATATATTTTGACTACGAGTACAATACTGTTGTGTGAATAATTAAATAAACTACCAATACACTATTTATGAAATATTAGGTAATCATATCATATCCTTAGAACCAAAACACAGCTTCTGCCGCTAAGCAGTAATGCAAGAATCATTGGTCTATATAAGAATAACTCGGCGGCAGAAATCGGTATTGTAGTAGTACTTCTAGGAGAGTGGTGGAAGACTGCCAGGGACCGGGACGAAAGGAAGGCTTTAAAGGAAACCTTTGCCCAGCAGTTAAACAAAAAAAGTGTACTTCTCCGGAAAAGCTCTATCATAAAGGCCTCTACTACTTTTACTTTTTACTCTACGCTGCACTCGCTCAAATCACCTTTCGACAGAAAATATAATATAGATTTTTTTTTTAATGAATTAGTATAATTAAGTAAAGCGATTGTAACAATAAATAACGAGTAATGATGGTGTCAAAGCTACTGTCCACAAAACCACGAATGCTCGGGAAGGCTCTTGAAGAATTAAGCTCTGGACGTGGTTATTTATTTGGCACCTTCAAATTTTAGGCTAGTATTTTTTTTATCATAAAAAGAAAGCTTTGTACATCCCCATGAATAACAGTAATTTTTGACACGTGTACGTACATGTAAAACTTTTTATCACAAAAAATATGTAGCCAAAAAGTACTGAACTGACTGATATTATTATAGAATATTAGAACCAGTAAAAGTAATTAAAATACGTGACTGCCAAAGAGTGTTTACCTATATTTGGACGTGTGACAATAAAAACTCTAGAATGTACAGGGACAGGAAATCTTAGAAGTCTTACTAATTATTATGAATTAAGGAAGTTTGAAGCATACAATGTTCGTGGTTCAATCACACTGAAATGTCCAAACCAAATTTTAGTGAAAATTGAAATAGTAATAGATATTATATGAATTTACTTTATGGTTTAACTTAAAATAAGTTTACACAGGCGAACTTAGCATTATCTACCAGTTTACCTCTGTGTAACGAAGATACAACATATCGGTGTCGGTGGATCGTGAAGGAACAAAATTGATCGTAATGGCGCTTTTTGGGGAGGCCTATGTTTAGCAGAGGAAGGTTATTGGCTGATGTGCTGGTGATAGCCAGTGTGATGTTTTTCTAATGTCTGGAAATCATTTGTTCGTCGTGGGAGCGCTCGTAACGTAGCTGGCTAAGTTGTTCATAACAGATCAACGAAGTTAAGCACTGTGCCGCGTAGTCACCATCTGGATGCCAGTGGCAATTTCAACTGAGCGCACCCGTGCTTCGGAGGGCACGTTAAGCAGTCGGTCCCGGCTTTCTCAAAGTTGTTAGGCCTGACAGAGGCTTTCTAACTAACTGTTTGTTCGTCGCGTCCAGTGGTTGTGTAGCTACTCGTAGGGCTGCGCCCGGGTGCAAGGGGCGTCGACCTCGGCGCTCGGTCAGTAGGTCGTTGCAGCACGATGCGCTAACTACACTTAAGCTCAGCATTTAACGCACACTGTATACTTAGAAACTTTTTTGTTGGATGAATATTTTGTTTTTAATATTTTTGTAAATGTAAATAAAAGCTAGGAACCCAGCAGAGTTTGTTGGCAGATTCTTCTAGGCGTGGAACTGGCGTAAATTCACCTAGCTTTAATAAATTTAAATAATTTTCATTATTTTGTATTGTAATTTTTGTTTATCTTTGGCTCTATCTCACTGGCTCTTTTTACGGCCTTAGTGAAGCTCATAAAAGCAAGAGTCAGATTGCGACGTAAATTTTATGAAATCGATTTAATGTATCTTCATAAATTATTAATTATGGAGATACATTTAATGAATTTAAACTCTTCATATATCTTTTGATAAGTTTTAATAATTTTCATTGTTTTGAATCGTAATTTTTGTTTATCTTTGGCTCTATCTTACCGGCTACTTTTACGGGCTCGTAAAAGCAAGATTGCGACGTAAATTTTATTAAATCGATTAAAATGTATCTTCTAAAATTATAATTTATGTATAAAATAACACTATCCGAACTACACCTACTATATTATCTTTTTATAATGTATATACATACTTGGCATAATTTGCATAATGTAGATTGTACAATGTAAATGTGCAATTGTAGCTTGGGAGTTACCTTTACATTACAACACTCGACACTCGATTTCCTATTATAATTCATAGCAAATAAGATCTTCACGCGAGTTTTTTTTTGATAAGGTATCAAGCTTATCACAGCTACTAGTATTATGTTATCTGTGTCACAGCACAGGCACAGACGTGAGTCTAAATCACGTCCGTTTGGATCATATTGGATTAGCTCATGTAATTTTTCAAGTTATGTCATAACACAATAAAATTATCTTATACATAAGTACCTAGCTTATAATTCAAAGGGAGTATAGAGAGGAAAGTCTAAAACGTATGTTCTTCGCTCTATATTCTGAGAACAAAAGGTTCTTAAAGTTCAACTGTGCCTGTGCTGGTTACATCTTGGCGTTACTCCAATATCACTCTGAGTTTTGTCTTGAGCAAATCTAGGATTTTTAAATACATAAAATTAGGATATAATTATGTATGAAACGCGCTATCAAAATATAAGATGTCTCTGATGCGGATGTCATTCTCTTCATAGTATAATTAAAACAGATTACATTAATAGAGTGATTCAAGGAGAAGGTGTATGCGTATAGTAATATTTAATTTCCACGCGAACAAAGTCACAGGCAACAGCTAGTATTAAAAACAACAGCATGCAAAAGTCATCATTGACTCCTGATCTATTGCATGACAGTAGCTTTACTGTTCGTCCCTCGGGAGGGATAAGGCTAACCATGTTCTTGTTGCTAATGGATTGCTATTGGTGACGTCACTGAGTTATTACTATTAGCTTAGTAGATTACTGCTAGAGAACCTTAATTGATAGAGCTTACATGATAATAAACATAGTATGTCTATACATTAACATGTAAATACTTGCCAATTACAAGTAATGAGGTAATAATCTAATGTATGATTTACACCTAAGGTAAATGAAGTGATTCTATTGGTTCCCAACAAACACATCCCTTGCACATATCTAGTGGAAACGCAGCCTTAAACTACGGTTTTTCTAGAGTAGACCCGGTGGGGTCTTCCTGAAGAAGATGAAGAGGGAGGAATTAGAAACCCGCGGATTTGGACAGAAACGGTGCGGGCGGAAATGCAACTTTTGTAGTTAGCTGGGTGCAGCTACATGACATGAATTCATCTGGTGGTAGGACTCTTCAGAAAGAGTTCGTCTCGTTGGGTAGGGTAGGTTGACCATTCATCATCATCATGACAGCCTTCTAATGTTCCCACTGCTGGGACGCTGACCTACTCTCAGGCGAGAGTGATTGGGTCTTAATCCACCACGCGGACCCAATGCGGATTGGTGGATGGCACATGTCTTTCGAATTTTTAGTTCTTGAACATGCCGGTTTCCTCACGATGTTTTCCTTCACCGTATGAGAGCACTGGCATTGCGCACATAAATTTTAAGAACGCAAAAATCCATTGGTGCACGACTGGGTTTGAACCCACGACCTTAGGAAGGTTGACCATTGCAGTGCCACTATTCTGCCTTTAAGTAGCAGTGTGCAAGCATTAATATGTAGCAAGTGAAATTACTGGGCGAAGGTGAGAGCGCCGTGCCACGCAGAACTTTAAAACTTAAAGGTATGTATAAACACTGCATCAGTTATGGCGTGAAGCCTATCAGGCGAACAACTTGATCATATTATGCTGACATAAAAAAAAAACTACCACCAAGATTCACAATAACAGTTAGGTTGCAAATAAGACTTTAATAATAGTGAACGGGCGCGTCGACACAGCGTGTTAATGACTGATTTAATACATTATTGAATTAGGGCGTTTTTAGTAACACGCGAGTTTGACCCACATGCGAGGTACCCGAATTGCACCTTTTCATATTCGTGTTTAATTGATAGATTCAGGCGTTACTTTGCGGAAATCCATTACAAGATAAAAAACAGACGAAAAATCTCTAGTACCATTCCGCTTAACCTTTTAACTGATGAGGTCACACAGTTACCACAGTTAACCTCAAAAGAAAAATATCGACACGTGTTTCATCCCTCCACGGGACATCCTCAGGACCATCGACTTGTTCTCCGGCAGACGTGTTGCTCCGTCGAGCGCTGGAGCCAGCTATGGCTACTAACTTACTTACTTTATGAAACACGTGTCGATATTTTTCTTTTGAGGTTAACTGTGGTAACTGTGTGACCTCATCAGTTAAAAGGTTAAGCGGAATAGTACTAGAGATTTTTCGTCTGTTTTTTATATACACGTGTTTATTAAAATGCGTGTGCCTGTTGACATTTCAGGTCTTAAAATGTTCTTGGAGACTGACATACAAAATGTATAATCAAAACTATCAAAAACTTAAACATGAAATAAATGAAAACTAGTGAACTGAACATAAGCGCAGAAAACATACAATACTCAGAAGTATAATGTGCGGGTCAAGGATTTCCTGTGGGAATCAGAAACTAAGTCTGGGTTTGCATTTTTAATATAAAATTTTTTTGATCACAACAAAACCAAATCGATTTAAGTGATGCAGTAAGTGCTATTGTAAGCTGCTTAGAAAAGGTTACCTCTAACCTTAGACGGGTACAATCATAAAAAATCATACACAAATCAACTATTTACATATGTGATTCTACCACGTTATATATTGTACCAACTACATGCCTTAAGATAGCAATATTGAGTATTCAGTGTTTGACAAAGAGCTATTGATTGGGATCCGTACGAGATTCATACGCGTTTTACCCGTTGCGCAAGCAAGCACCGTTTGCATAAATGGTTTTAACAGTAGGGACTGTCTGAGTAGTAAATGGAAAAGTGGTTCCTACGTCATTAGAAGCTAAGTGCTGTTCCCACCTCTCTCAAATTGATTCAATCAATACATTACGTATACCCAGCGAAATTTCATGTATGATTTAATTTGAAGGGGTGTAACACTTAAGGGTGTTGGATATAACATCGCGTTTATCTATTTGACTCTAAAGTGTAGCTAAGTTGCAATCTAACTTTCATTACTACAACTTTCAACTAGTACTACATTATTGACAGTTTTTTAAGTTGACAACAACATGGCCGCCAAATTACCGCACTGATGGATTATTGCACTGATGTATTAGAACTACTACAAATTTTTATTAAGTAAATAACTAATTGTTTTATGAACAATGGACCTCATGGGGTTTAAAACTGAGCAATTTACTGCATTTTGAGGAGCTATTATGTCATCACGCCGAAGATACTCTCGTCGATCGTCTGTAACGGTATTTAGATGGCTCAACTGATTCGTATGCTTTTTGTATATTTTGTAGGTTATGTTTTTTTTTATATACAACTGAAGTGGCAACCGTACGGCCCACAAGATGGTTAGCGGTTACCACAGCCTATGGACGCTGCAATACCAGAGGTATCACTCGCGGGTTGCCACCTTGAGGCTAAGATCGAAAGCCTCATGTGCCAGTAATTTCACCGGAAACCATACCCTTCACACCGAAACCACAGCAATGCGAGCATTACTGCTTGGCGGCAGAAATAGGTATGGTGATAGTCCTTCCCCAGACGAGCTCTATCACAGAGAACTCTACTACTCTTGTAATTCTATACATATTTTAACTTGTTAATAAAAGCTTTTTAATTATTACATGATTAACTTAACTTATCCTTATGGTCAAAAATAAGTCGTTATGGTAATGGTATACGGTACGAGTATAGTATTTCAAACTAGTCAATGGACTTTTGGCTTTAAAGATTAAAAACTTTTGTAGCTAAGTCGTGCAGTAAGACGATCTTGAGATTTTTAAGTAATCCGTGTATCCTGTGAGGTGTTAGTTAGTTCGGCCAACGTACCTTCACTGTGGCAATATAATTCAAATTTCAATGACAGTGGTCCACCACACGAACGTACCACTCAAGGTCGTGTAGCGCGGTGAGTAAAATCAGTCTTGTAATTTAAACTGTTTTCTCATGGATCTAAAGTATATTATTCGACGTTAACTAAGCTCGCTTTTGCCTCACTTTGATGCACGGGAAAGTTAAAAAACTTACTATCGCATTACAGGGTTCTCAAATATAAAATTTATGACTTTAGCCGTGTGTACCCAGAACCGATCAATTACAAAAGCACACAATAAGGAGCCGTTGCCAGCGAACTGTGTTTGCTACTATAAAAGCAAATGCTACGCCTACATTTTGCAGTAAACCAACATTACGGTATTACTGGCTAAGGCGCTCCTTAAACTACCTACATTTGCACTGCAGTGTAGCTATAGCTGATACCTACCTACGAGTACAACATTTCTTACGTTTGTGGAATGTTGATAAAGTAAAATGCTGTAAGTTATGTTTCTCAGATAACAAAGATAAGCACTGTTTCGCGAGTCACATTTGAATGGGTGACTAATAGTAGCAATTTCAACTAAATGCTTCTGTGCTTCGAATGACACGTTAAGTGGTCGGTCCCGGCTTTTTCGAAGCTGTTGCCATGGCGGCCTGCAGGCGACATAGTAAATCGGTCACCAGAGTTGGCCGCTGACTCATACGATTGCCTAATTTTGACAGTTATACCGAAAAACTGTCAAAACTATGCATGCGAGCGATACGTGTTCACCCTGCAAGTATAATTTCAAGACAGTGTTTAATAAATAATGTTAGTTAGCTGTATTACCCCAAAAACAGGATGCAGACGCATGTTGTTGTTGTAAAGCACCTAAGGAAGAAATATTTCAGCTGTAGGTAAATTTTACTCGTATCTACACATTGCAGTGCAGCGACACACTTGCAGAAGAAATTCTACATGAACACCCGATAGCGGCCTACATTGACACATAGTTTGCAACTCGCCGATGTATGCATAACTTTTAAAACGGCTGGAATATAGAGCCTTTTTTGGACTGTCCTATTTCTGAACAAAGACGTTTATTCATGCAAGATAAACTTTAATTGTACCGCAAAAGACATAATCAAAATAATTGTTTGATGGAATTTTTAATGTTTACGATATAATGTGACTGTCAAATCGTCTTTGTTCATTGATGACAAAAGTAATGAATAACAAACCGCTAAACAGTTTTTGTAAATAAGGGCATAAACTCATATAAACTACTACTTATATAAAAAGTGTGCAAGTTTCAACAACAAAAAATCTATCTCGGTTCGGTTTTGTTTTTTAGTTTTGCAATCTCCATTTGAGGTAGGTACAAGGTACACATACCTATAGCTGATATGACACGTCTTGTAAACAGTGCTAGCCTTTTTAATCGCGCTCGCCTGTCTCGCGACCCGTTCTACTTTCCCTCCTTGTGAAGCCCACCAGCTTCGTTAGTGTGGCTCTTTCACGTAGTGTGTCAGTTTGTCGGTAAAGAGGTCGAATCAACTGATTCCGAAAACGCCTTCTTCGTTTGTAACCGCCCGAAAAGGTCTGCGAACTGTTGAATTAGAAAATCTTTATTGATTCTGTTATAGATGTAAGCTAGTAAACTATACAACAGTGTTAACTGTTTGCTCTTTTTGGACTTATCATTTAATAAATAACGTTCGTTCATTTTTGATAGTCACCGCAACTGATCGTGCTCAATTTTCAGTCTAGGCCTGTACCTAAACTGAAAACTGATTATTGTGTTGACTATTGTGAACTGTGCCTAGGTAAGAATAATATTTGAAAAAGTGACAGTACCTGGTACAAATGAAATACGGATGAAAATAACGTACTCTGTCATATCTGGTTGCGTTGACTAGCGATCATTAAAATAGGCCTTATAACTCAGTTTTTACCATTGTGGACCCAAGTAATATCAAACAGGTAAAAAAAGCGGAATAAACCATTCATTGTTCGGACAGATTAATCTATTCCCAATAGTGCCATTGCTACGGCTTTCGTGAGTGTTTCTTTGATTAGGAAACTAGCGTGAAAAATCATTTGCAGGTGTGATGAGCAAGGTGGCAAGATAGGCGAGTGCTCGTTCGAGATGCGAGATTTGATTCCCGCCGACACACTTAAAAACCACAAATATTTGCATTATCTGCAAGCTAAAATCTGCATCAAATCTGCTGATCTACAAATATTTAGCACTTTTTTGGCAAATGCCGCCCGTTTCCTACGCAACAACCGCGTCATCTACGTTATAGCCCCGCACTTCTGTAAATTCGAAGAGAAACTGTGTTATTTGTTTTGCTTATAGTTTACGTACTTAAAGTTTACGCGCTAGGAGTTTCATCATGCGATCGAATCCGAAACTAAGAAATCCGTAGGAGAACAAAGCACACCGACATAGCTCAAGGAATAACCAAGTTGTAGTGGCAGTGGGCAGGCCATATAACTCGCTGAACCGATAACCGCTGACTGGGGCATAAAGGTTCTCGAATAGCGACCACGAACTAATTAGGATGCCCCCGCCCACTCGATAGACCGCTGTCATTATAGCGGTCGCAGGAAGTTGGTGGATGGTAAGTAAGTAAGTTCGTATATGTATATCGTATAAGTGGCCAACTCTGACAGAGTTTTTTTTGAGGCCTAACAACTTTGAAAAAGCCGGGACCGACTGCTTAACGTGCCCTCCGAAGCACGGGAGCGCTCAGTAGAAATTGCCACTGGCGGTCACCCATGCAAATGATGACCCCGCGGAACAGTGCTTAACTTCGTTGATCTGTTAAGAACAACTTAGCCCGCTACGTCACGAGCGCTCGGTGGATGGTGGGTGGATGCTGAAGGCACAAGATCGGTCGTCATGGCGCTCTTTGGGCAGGCCTATTTCCAGCAGTGGACGTATATTTATAGAATAATGATAAAAGTCAAATAATTTACATAAACTTTATAGTGTGCAGAAAAAAATAGATTTTTAAAAGTATATTACAGAATGAAATTAGATAGGTAGGTGGTACCTGCATAATCATCTGAATGCAGTTCAACCACCTACAATGCTTTCTGGTAACCGGGTCGTCTTCGTATAGTTATTTGCCGGGGGAGCATAATAGTCGTAAATTGCCAGCATCTGACTCGGCGCTGCTTGTGAATGTTCGCAATTGAACTTTGAAATATTTTCTTAGAAATATTTAGGTTGCATTGATTAAACAGCGCTACGGTATATGTACCTTGATGTATATTGGACTGTACTTTGTATTTTGCCACATTTATGATAAATGCTACTTTTTCCGCGTTGAGCTCTTTCTCATACAAACATCATCTTCGTGCGTATTAAAGTTGTATATCGGTTTTTTTTTGTGTGTCTCTCATACATCAATCTACACCCTCTTAATAAAGGAAAACACCCTCTTAACTTCAGGGCCCCTACCATGAACTCTTATAGCGATTCAAATGAAGACCTAAACTAAATTGGCAAAAAAATGTATATCATGACATGATTGTCTAATTGATTTCATGGCACAATTTTTTTTGACAATTTAGTTTAGGTCTTCATTTGAATCGCTATAAGAGTTCATGGTTGGGCCCTGATCTCTAAGATCTACGGTTTAGCTAGATTGCCTTTTGATTATCAGTCAGTCAGTTAGTAATGCAACGATTTTATATATGCAATAGTCGCGGCTAGGCATTTTATTCGAGCATGCGGTCATCATAATAACTTCAGTATCCATAGACATTATCTCACTCTCGTGCGTAAATAATAGCAGTGTAACAATCACATACCTACCCTAATACTAATTGTACCACAGTAAGTGCCTACAAAAAGCGATTAAATTCTCACACTTAATAATTGTTTCTTGAACCAATGCGGAAGTTTCGGACCTATTTTGGATATATATCTTATATACTTATGAAAATAAATGGATCGAATAACATTTTTGTTTTAAACGCAGGAAACAAACGTAATGATCTTGTTAAAACAAGCCTAAATCAGCCTATAAGCCCTGGCCTACTGTGAGTTAACGAGCTGTAATCAACCACATAAGCTCAATGTTAATTGGTGGATGTGACGAGTCTCTAAAATCTTGTCTAATGTATGCTTAGTTGTAAAAATCTTTCTGAATCTTTGACCCGCTCACTTATTTTATTGAAGTTTTGTAATCAACTAAAGGAGCGTAAACGCCAGCACTAGCTATTCAAACTATCAAAAATAAAGTATAACTAACCTTATTAAAAAGAGTATTAGTTTAAACTAACCTCATTACACAATAAGTAGAAAATAAAGATTCTATATGCCAGTAAAGTCGTGGTGTTAGGACTCTTCAGCAAGAATTCGTCTTAGCGGGTAACACCGTAGTGTCAGATATCCTGAGGGTTTACTCTTGAAAGCGACAAACGACACTCGTGGCAAATATCGTAGTTCAACTTGTGTTGGTAACAACTAAGTTCAGAGCATTCACGAACATAAGCTGAACCACGAAAACTGCCACGATACATTGCTTTTGTCCGCAAGAGTAGATCCCCTGCCTCCAAGCAGTAGTGTGTAAAATTTACTATCAGGGTACTCTAGCAAGTGGAAGTACTGGCCGAATAACAACGTGGTGACGAACGCAATGCAGTGCCACGCAGAACTTTGAAACTAGTTGGGGTGACACTGCAACTGCTATGGTCAGACGTGGCCATAACAGTTAACACCAAGCGAATGACTTGACCGTGTCGCCAATTGCTGACATAAAAAAGTCGTAGACGTTAGAATTCATTTCACAAAGTTATTAAAAATTATGGTTGACGTAAAATTCTCAGTATTGAAAGCGACGAATCGATTTATGTATTAGACCGTGCATACGCGAGTGCGGATTGCGGGTTTGTAAACCTGTAAAATAAATACCAAGCCTTTTAGTGTATGGCTGAGCCATTATCACACTCTCGAGCGAGAGTAATGAGGTGTTGTTGCACCACGCGGGCCTTATACGAGTTGCTAGTGTTCAGCTACAATGTCTTATTTTAAATCATAAGCGTTTAGAGTAAATACTTACGGACAACATAATCATTATATTTTCGAGATAAAAAATTCATTGTATGCCCGTTGCGTTCCGAGTCCACAGAACTTTAGATCCAATCTGGTAAGAAGTCCAAGAGGCAGATAGCGACAGTCTTTAGAACATTTATCCAGACTTAACCTTGTACACTCAACAAAAGAAATTAGTATGTGCAGTCTAGTTTAATAAATATCGATTGGCTATGATAACAGTAATCAAGATTAGTTTTTCAAAGTCATGGCTAATTAATGCTTGTCAGTTTATAC
Organism: Colostygia pectinataria; assembly: GCA_951394395.1. Lineage (NCBI taxonomy): Eukaryota > Metazoa > Arthropoda > Insecta > Lepidoptera > Geometridae > Colostygia > Colostygia pectinataria. Next base: position 3,559,156 of record OX596351.1, on the reverse strand, counting down.
GTGGTTTGAAGTGGAAGTAATAGCAAACAAACATGCTCATAAATAGAAACACTTATGAATGAAGATTGAATGTGTTAAAAACACGTTCGTCTGGGGTGAAAGTCGTAAAATGTTGACGACTCTATTCGCAACACAACGATGCAAGCTGCACCTAACACAGATAAACACGTATTATGGTTCAGCCAATTTGGAAACTTCCATCGAACAAGCTCAAAGTCGTGTCAACTAGTTTGATAGAGTTGATCGATGTAAATAGAAAGTTAGTTTAGCCTCCTCGAATTCTAAACTTGACCAATAAAGTTTGACTTCAGTTGCAAACGATTTGCACTGTTCATAAAGTTTTGTGCGTGTATGTGTCGTGGAATTGGACAATTTTCTTGATATAAACCTTGGTATGCATGGGTAGTGATGTGAGGTTTGGTGATGAGGTGCAGGCTGCAGGCCGAGGAGTCTCGTTGGTGACGAGTCTGGCTCAGCAGAGTGCGGCTCGCAAGTTGCGGGGGTGCGCGCGCAGAAATACGCGCGGCGGAGGCGGGCGCGGGTGGTGCGCGGCTCAGTGGCGTGCAGCGAGCGCCGCGGACGCCCGCACCGCAGTGTCGAGCACAAGCCCGCCATGCCCGGCCCGCGCCTCTCCCGCGCAGCCTGACAGCATGGCCCACCCGACCGCCACCATCGCACGCAGCCACGCTCTGACGACGGTACGCACCTCAGAGCTGACAGCACTTCTTCCACTGGCCTTGGAACCCGAGGCGCCTTTCGCGACCTCGGGACCCTGCGACGGTGCTCCCATTCAGTGACAGTGTTTCCAGCGTCCACTCTCGGCCGGCGAGGATCGGTCAGCGCAGAAGTTCGTCTCGGTTCGATCGTCTGCAGACCGAGACAGTAGGCGCGAGTGGGTGCCGCGCGCCGCGCTAGATGGCGCTCGGTGTCGTTCCTGCGGTGAGGTCTCCGCCCGCGCCCCCGCCGCCACCGTCGTCGTCGTCGTCGCTACCTTTTGTTTCGCGCCGTTCATAAAATAATAATCGGCAAGTTGGTGGTGAGCCCCGCCGTCGGCGCCGAGCCGTCGCTGACGTCAGCGGAGCCCGGGCTTGCGGCCGGAGCCGGCTTCCCCGACCTTCTCCGCCGCCGTCTGCGTCTCCCTCGCTCGACACACCACACTGACACGTCGGATTCTACAGTAACTCTCCGCCCTCACATCTACGTGCCAAACTCTATTAGAAAATTTAAATTACTGTTAAATAATATTATAATAAGTTTTACAAAAGTTAACTAATTTTTAAAACAAGACTGTGTCAAAGTGGTGTTCGTAAGCGCTCTGTAGCAAAGTGACAGCTATGACGCACCGAAAATGTGTAGGTTTCATTCATGTAACCTACAAGGGTTGACGATTGATCTGCACCTAGCAACAACGACGGCGACGGGAGACGGTTTTAATTTTTAGCAATTGTTGAAATGTTTTGTGGTAATATCGGATGATTGTTCGAGCCTATGCTGTAAATAGTCGAGGATTCATTTAGTACAAGTGCGTCGTGAGCAGCGCCGCGCCCATGCCCCTAAGTCGGGTGAGTGCTAGCTTGTAAGGCTTCGTAGCGTGCCATTTTCACGAGAAACTTCGCGTAGGTGTTTTCTATTAAGCCAATAACTCCGAAGCTCCAATACATAACGTTACAGATGACACAAATATTTACAATTGAATCGAGTTAATATTGTTGTGTAACCAATCCGATCCCCCCTGGTAATGTTGTTGGCCATTATTGCTTTCTATGTACAAGTCTTACTATACGCATAATTGATTTAGAATAGCGCACACCTAGTATCGGAGACCGCATTCTAGTAGTTAACTGCCAGCTGGCACAGAATTATTTCATAATGTTCGAGTTTGGAGTACAGGTAAACTCTTTCAAATATTTTTTTTATAAATTTATTACTAAGTATCAAGAAAGCAGTAACATTGTACAACCAAATAGGTTTAAGTACCATTCTAAAAACTTTACAAACACAATTTTTTGCGTGATACTCGACCCTACATTTTCGGTCTTCTACAAATTTAGTCGTTAAAGGTCGCCATTAGGGTCCTGTCGTCAAGCCACTAGTGGCTGTGGCTAGCCCAATCATAGTCACACTGACACGGTGGCTGCTATTGGTGCCAGTCGCTGGTCGGTCAACGCGTTCTCTTGTAAACATCATCTGTGATCATTCCCTTATAAAGTAGTAAAGTGTGTGAAACATGACTACAAAATTACGAGCAAGAACCGTAGCTGGACAAGGCTCTTGATCATTCCTTCATAAAGTAGCAAGGTGTGTGAAAAATTACCACAAAATAACGAGCAAGAACCGTAGCTTGGCAAGGCTCTAGCGTGGCGGCTCAAAGAGCAAAGAATACCAAGAATTCGTACAAAGTTTTATTTCGATCGCAGCTAGTCATCGTATGATCTAATCAGCCAATATTCACTGCTATTATAGCCCCCAAAGAGTGTCATGACAACCGATCTTGAGCCTTTACCATGCACAGACTTCCGCAGCTAGTGGACAATGGCAAACATTAAAGGGGCTAATCTGTGGTTGATTTAGCTCGGTTACGCTCACTTGCAGTCGACAGTAGTAGCAAAAATAGTCTAAAAAGTAAAAAAAAAAGTTTTTAGAGTAACTACGAGTGGTCGGGAATTAGTCACGATTTAAAAGATGTGTCACTGCTGATGACATGAACACGGTGACTTGAATGTTAAGCCTGCACTGTATTCATCAAGCGTGTATGTTGTTGCCAGTTCTTTTACGGCATGGGCGCGTTGGAACTGGTGTAAATTTTCCTAGCTTGTAAGACGTTTCAAAGTGATCCTTGTGATTCTACTGAAATAAATAATTTTTGATTTTGATTTTTGATTTTGATATGAACAGTTCAATTGATGATGATGTTTGTAAGCAGCTATAAGGCTGCGTTTTCACTAGAACTAAGCGAGGATGTTTTTAATTCCCAGTCTATTATCGGTGCCGACATTACGAACAGATCCAGATGAAATTGATCTGGTACTTTCTTATTATAGATACCTAGCTAAAAATATTGATTTGTAACTTTAATCGTTAATAACTGTATGGTAGGACCAGGGGAGGTCATTATACTACCCGCGGTATAATTATTTTAAGTTGTTTTGTACACCTACTATCATTAATGTTTGTTAAATAAAAAATAAAGGTATAATCACGATTAGCGCCACGGCTAGTTACAAGTTGGTTGGTTTACTAAATAAACTAAAAATCAATCATTTATTCGTGACTAGAACCGGCTAGGTAAGATTATTTTAGGCCAGTTTGAAATCAGGGCAAGATGCAACCTTTAGAATTTAGGTCAGTCAAGTGCTGTATTGTTCGTGGTATTGTCACGAAATGCGTTTAGCTATTTAGGCATTTCTTTGTCGCGTTATTTGGAATACTTTCATCATGTATTTTTTGGTAAAAGGATTTCTGACGAGCTTATATGCCGCTCTGTTATGGTTCTCACGGGTTATTGGTGACTATATTATATTGTAATCATGTGAATCTAAGAACTCGAACGACAAACGGTACGTCGTCAGTCTATTTAATATTTAATAACACGAGTCATAAGTAAATCAGTCTAGGCTTGTATTCCAGAACTATGATACCTACTCATTTTTCACATCATTACTGAAAGAAAAACGCACATAATAGGTCTTTACCTATGAAATTGCCGTTCTTCAGCCTGGTCATTTCAAATAGAAAAAAAGTTTGGAATGGCTTTGTATTCTAAATTCAAATTAATTTTGTTTTAAAAACATGACATTCTTTTTACAAACTCAGTCTTTTGTATATTGATTAGCGTTGTATTTTCATTACATTTGAACATTTTTCGTCATAATGGATACTTTAAAAATTCGTGTAATTATGGAATATGAGTTTCGTCGTGGCACCAACGCAACTCAAACGGCACGTAACATCAAAAAAGTTTACGGAGAGAACTGTACAAACGAACGCACCACTCGTTATTGGTTTTCCCAATTCCGTTCTGGAAATTTTGACTTGAAAAATGAAGCTCGTGGTCGTCCGGAGACTTTGGTCAACAATGATGAATTAAAGGCGATTGTGAAAGCTGACGAAACTCAATCTACAGCTGAGCTAGCAGCAGCACTTGATGTTAGCATCAAAACAATTTTGATCCATTTGCGACAAATAGGCAAGGTAAAAAAACTTGATAGATGGGTGCCACACGAACACGCAACGTACGCGTCGAGATCTGCCTAACGCTGCTCAATAGGCATAGAAATAAAGGAATTTTGAACCGAATTGTTACGTGCGATGAAAAATGCATTCTGTTCGACAAAGTGCTCAGTAAGTTGGTTAGATCCTGGTTCAGCACCAAAGCAATGCCCTAAACCAAAAATGACCCCAAAAAAGGTGATGGTCACTGTTTGGTGGTCTAGTGCGGGTGTGATTCATCACAGCTTTTTACAAAACGGCATGAGCATTATTGCAGATATGTACTGTGAAGAACTGGAGACAATAATGGAGAAGCTTGCACATCGGCAACCAGCTTTGGTCAATCGGTCGTCCCCACTGCTCCTTCTCGACAACGCGCGACCCCATACTGCACAACAGACAGTCTCCAGGCTGCAAGAGCAGGGGTTGGAATCTCTCCCTCATCCGCCATACTCACCAGACCTTGCACCTACCGACTATTACCGACTTTTTCCAAAATTTAGACAACTTTTTAGTGGGTAAAAAATTCAAATCCCGAGAGGCAGTACAAAATGCCTTTGAAGAGTTTGTTGCCTCCCGTTCAGCAGATTTTTACAAGAAGGGCATCAATAAACTGCCAATGCGTTGGCAAAAATGCGTCGATTGCATGGGTGATTACTTTGAATAATAGAAATAAAAAAGTTTAAAAAAATAAGTACTTTCACTTATTCCATACAAAACGGCAATTTCATAGGTAAAAACCTAATATTTAGACCTACATTAGCATCATTTTTCTTAAAACTCTCCCCTCTACTTGTGAGTTTTGCCTCAAACGAAAAGTATCTATAATTTTATTTTCTTTTGCTTTATTAGGGAGTCAATATTTTTTTTTCTTTTTATACAACACGTCGTAAAAAACTGCAATTAGAACCCGTTGATCGTTGATGAAAAGCCAAAATTGTCTATGACACACCTCTATCACACACACAGTTTCGGCCAAGTATTAAGCAATTGGCGCAAGAGAAGGATGTGAACAATAATTCGTCAGTACGTTTTAGTACGCTTAGCACAAACATCTGAGTGAACCACTGGTGACACTGTGTCTAAAAAACTAATTATAGGCGAAAAAAGCCAAATAAAATCAAGTCGGAAGAGTTTTATTCAATAAAATCACAGGGTCACTTTGAATCGTCTTACAAGCTAGGTGACGAGAAGCACTCAAATTTACGCCAGCTCCAACGCGCCCATGCCGTAAAAGAACTGCCACCAACATCGGCTGGCAAGGGTAATTTCTGGGTTGGTGGGTCAGAAATTACCATTGCGGTCTTTTTTAAAGCGAAACCTGCAGGTTGATCACATAACTTTATAAAAATAAGACAGTTTTACCATAGCTCTACTGTCATAATAGACAGTTTTACGATAGCTCTACTGTCATAATAGATAGTTTGACCATAGCTCTATCTCATATCAGACAGTTTGAGATGGAGATCAATGAAGATTGGTCACGTGATGAAGGGGCAGGCATGTTTTTCAAAAACAAATGTCGAAAAACTTGACCATTCCATACATCCACGCCGCGGTGTTTGGGCCAGGCCGTTTCCTCTAAGAGATTAATCTATTTTATCTAAATCGCTTAACATCAGGCGAGATAGTGGTCAAACGTTAGCCTATTCTAAGTAAAAAAAATAAAAATAAATATATGCCTTAGGCTCATTGTTTTAGTAATTTGTCAGTAGTTATATGTCACCAAATCTGCCATAAAAATAATCTGCCATATCCAGAATCTGCACTAAACAGACCTTAACCGAACAAGGAATATCGGTTTGGTTGTTTTGAATAATCGTTTACCTAAATTGACTCTAGAAACCGGTGCTCAAATTTCTGTTGCTGATCGCTCACGCCGGGCGGTTCGTTTATAGTGTTAGCAGTCTATTGGTTAATGGGTCGATAGCTTGAAACTCGTATGCTGCAATTGATACGAATTGAGAATTCAATCCCAATCTTGATCCCTGGAATCATTGATCCAGTGATCCAATGGAATTTGGTGCATTATTTTGAGCAAGATCAAATGCACCCATTCGAAAGTAGTAAAAGTTCGTCGGGGAAAGTACTAACAATTGATTTTTGTATTCGAAAAATGTATGTGCGCAATGCCAGTGATTGCGAACATACATTTTTCGAATACGTGGCACGGCGTTCTCACCTTCGCCCAGTAATTTCACTTGCTACATATTAATGCTTGCACACTGCTGCTCAAAGGCAGAATAGTGGCACTGCAATGGTCAACCTTCGTAAGGTCGTGGGTTCTAACCCAGTCGTGTACCAATGGATTTTTCTGTTCATAAAATTTATGTGCGCAATGCCAGTGCCCTTATACGGTGTAGGAAAACAATCATCGTGAGGAAACCGGCATGTCTAAGAACTAAAAATTTGGAAGACATGTGCTATCCACCAATCCGCATTGGGTCCGCGTAGTGGGTTAAGACTCAATCACTCTCGCTTGAGACCTTGAGACCAGTGTCCCAGCAGTGGGAACATTAGAAGGCTGTCATGATGATGATGAAGTGCGACCACCACACCTTTTTCTGCCGCCAGTAATGCTTGCATTTTTTTTAACTATATTTGAAGGTATGATTACCGTTGAAATTACTGGCATTATGATACTTTTGATCTACGTCTCAGAATAGCAACGCATCCGGACAATACTCTTTGCAAGCGTCCATAAGCTACGGCAACCACTTACCATCAAATTCGCCGTATGTTTGTTAGCCATATAATGTAACATGTAAACTAAAATAAAATATTTAATGTTTTTGCATTTAAGTATATTTATTTAATATTTATGCTAAGTAATCACTTACTACTCGAAGAAATTCCAAAGAAAGACATTATTAATACAATTTCCAACTAAAGCATCATGTTTGTTCATAATCACATTGTGATATACTTACATTGTGTTATACAGCTATAGCTTCATTATGAACAAACATACTATAATATGCATAGAGTGGACGTTATTAGTGCTGGCCGAGAGACACACAAATGTACTTGTAGAAAGAACGGTTGAAATAATGAATACTCTAATGTGCATGAAATTATACAGGTGGTAAAATTTAATTCCTTAGTTCCAGGGGCATCCAAAAATACCCCATGTGTGTTCCCCGATTCTTTGTATTTTTCGAGTTATGATTTTAAAAAAAAAATTATAGAGTTACGTAAACAAACGTTCTCAAAAAAAACACTAAAAAAATAATAGCACGAAAACTACAAAAAATCGTGGAACATACTAGGGGTATTTTTACCCCTGGTCTGAGGATTTTTTTTCCTTATTGACGTCTATGTTTGGACCACCCTGCATAAATAAAAAAATATATACTGGTCAAAATGGCATTTAGTCTCAAACTAAGCAAAGCTTGTTGGATGACAGACTGGCGTAATTCTGTGTGGCAACCAGATAACTGATGGGATACACATAGTTACATGTTTTGTTTTAAATACATACTTGTAATACATAGAAACACTCATTCCCAAATCAAATATTTGCGGATCGTGCAAACATTTGTCCCACAAAGGGATCGAACCTCACGAGGCTTCATGTATTGTGTCAATGCATAACATACCTATGGGTCACTGTAAATTATAGTTGTATAAACCAGTTTTAACAGTTCGACCCCTCAATGTTATTGCGTGTAAAGTGCTTTTGTTACCCACTTGCCCCTATTGTATCCTGAGTATACCCATTGCAAGCGTCAGTACGCGCGACCTACTTCGTCAGTTGTTTGTGTAGCTAGGTAAACACACTCCTTATTGATAGGTTATGTAGAAACCCGCAAGCTTCACGCGCTTTTATGTTACGTCACTTATCTATACCTAAAATGGTGCACAGGAATGAGCGTTCTTGTTGTTATCCTGTTTTAAAAAAGATTATCAGTTAAAGTTTGATCTAAATTTCGTTGTTTTTAATGTATGTTATACAAGTCTACACCGATTTGTGCAGCGGATTTTAAAAATTAAAAATGTGTAAGAATATTCTCTTACCGATTACAATTGAAACATTACCAAATATTATTATTTTACCCATTTCTTTAAAATAATTTATTGTTAGGTAAATAAACAGTAAATAAAGATATTCTTATGCATGAGGATATAATACCATTTGCCTGAATTTGAAGTGTTGATGTAAATACCGCACTGTGCGAACACTGATGACCCAGATTTCGTGTTATGGTATAATCCAGTCGACCGTTTTGCTGAATTCAGATTGTGTTACCCAAACGTCGAAGTGCAGATCGAAGAACAATAGACTTGCAGTGTAAAATGATTTATCCACAATCATCGCTCTAAAACGTTTTTGCTGATGCCGTCATGACTAAGAGTGGTAGAGTTCTCTGTTATGGAGCTCGTTCGTGGAAGTACCACCACCATACCTATTTCTGCCGCCAAGCAGTAATTAATGCTCGCATTGCTGTGTTTTAAGGGTATGAATTCCGATGTTCTTAATATAATGTGAATCGACTAGTAGGTACTTACTGCTTGCAATCGATAGCTGTTAGTTTTATTTTTGAGTGTGTTTGCAACTTGTCAGTGCAAAGTGTTCCATAGAACTAATGACTATCGATTTATAAACCTCTGTGGTATTTTATGTTCTATTTGTTACTTTTATGTACTTATTATTCTTTATTTGGTAATTTTTTTTTTTATTAAAGTAGATATTCTCTTGCCGATGCTTGAGTTACGTAATTTGGTGCTGTTTAAATGTGCAGACCGCCTAAAGTATGGCTATTCATAGCCATCTTCTATAAAACAAACACAAATATCTACATTAACATTCATTAGAACTTGTGTACCCGTAAATGTAAGGTAGCATGCCAATTCAACGTTAGATTGGATAAAATGATTAATCAGCTAATAGGAACATTCAGTAGCCATCACAATAAACTGATATCACATCATAGATTGTGTTATTCATTGACTGGTATCGTATAGGCGTGAGTTGAGGCCGTTTTTTTTTCAATTAGGCTAACTAAAAACTTTGGTAAGTGAAAAAACACGTCATGAATCTGATTCTAATGGAAAACTTAGACATGTAGAGTTACCGCTAAGATTATTTATAAAAAAGTTTAAAACTATTTTAATCGAAAAATCTTTTTATAGGTACTGTAAATTATTAAACCTTTTGCTTGACATTTTATAATCTGACATTAGTACCTACACACTAATTTAATTGTTTTAAATATCATTAATTACACTGTACATTTTATTAAAAATTCATTCTATTCAAATACAAACTTATGTAAATAATTATGTAAACCAAACTCAATTGTTGCAACGCCCTAATAGGGCACATGTACATACCTACTAACGTATTATAAGACCTAAAATACTAACTACTCAATGTAAATGAATGAACATGAAGCAATAAATAAATGAAATGAAATAAATGAATAGCTAACCTAGTAGTACCTACTTATTTTAAATTGTAAATTTCTTGACTTGAGTTTATGAAATTGGCTACTGTTTTTATTATTATTATATGATTGTACACACCTTTTGATATATAAGTATATCAATTTATTATTCATTTCATTTCATTTATTATCAGGGTTCTTCTGTACCTACCTTGGAGGTCGTCAAAGTTACCGTTCAATTGAAATTAAGGAAATGAATTATAAAAATTGTAACTTTTGAACGATTGCAACGCCATACGAGTAAATAAATAAGTAAATAAATCGGCGCCATCCGAAAATGAATAAATTGAAATAATAGACCGTTCTATCACAGGTAGTAACGTACACAGGTGCATCTGACCGTGTTCTGATTGCTCAGTTAATTATCCTATGAAGCGTCAATTTCGCTCAAACCGTCGCGTCGTCATACCGACTACTGGTAAATCGATTTGCCTCGTGGCTAAGGGTATATTGTTCAACGGCTCAGTTCATTTGGAACTTAGATTCTGAAGCTTATTTTAAAGTTTATTCTAGCAAAGTAAACGCTTTTTAGCTGCTTAGCTACATACTCGTATAACTACATGCTCTTGTTTTTCGGTTGTATTTTTATGCTATTACTTACAATAAACAGTCGTATGTTCGTGAATAACTAGTGTATAATTTGACATCATTCCAATGAGAAATATCTAAAGAGATAACTATGCTGAAGGTATTACAGACCGCCCGAAGACTTCCATCTTGGCCTAACGACTGTGCGCTTAGTTGTAAATATCACAAGTAGCTGTGACCGACAATTTAACGTGCCTTTCAAAGCGCGGAAGCAATCAGATAAAATTGCCACTGGTCACCTAAATTATGACCTCGTCGAACGTTGCTTAACTTCGTTGATCTGTTAAGAACTTAGCCAGCTATGCCTCGAGAGTTTTTGCACAGCACATCAATGCATAAGATTCTTGACTGCAACATAAAACTCTATAACAAACTGATGGCAAAGTAAACACACAAACTGTAAGAGCTAAGTTTTACAAGACTGCTCATTCAGCAGCCACTATAAAATAACAAGCTCCAAATAACAAGCAAACAGAAGAATTCAAAGAACAATGAACAGACGGAACTCTGCAAATCTACGCTGGTACAACTATTTTAGTTAGAACAGAAGATTTAACGTTAAGTAAGTAAGCCATCTTGCACCAAGTGATGTGGCTCGTAAACCGATTGGAACACCTACTTGTAACCGATAGACTGCTGTTATTATTTTCTTCTTCTTCTTCGTTTATGGACTCTGTGGCTTATTTGCCATAATTTTGCCAGTGTCAAGTGTATTTAGTTTGATTGTCGCTTAGCAACGTAAACAATCGAAATAACCAATTTCATAGTGGCCTAGGTCTTAGTAACACCATAGAGAAATTGGAAAAAAATATAAAACTAACATTATAATACAATTTTATTTTTATGTAGACAAACAAAGTTCTATATGAAAAATGTTTGTTGTGTTGAGTTTCCTAATACGGGAACACTGGAGGTCCGCCATGACAGCTATTAGCCAATGATCGTGACGCATCTTGACTTTGACAGTACATAATAACCCAGTTGTTCGATAAACCTGCCATGTTGTTTTGCATTGTGTTGCACTCCTTCACAAAGATAAACTGACATAAGATTGTAAAAGAAGCTAAAATAAATTAAATAAACAGCTTAAAATGGTTTCTTTATTGAATATCTAAATATCTAGACCCCTACAAAGGACCTAGGCCCGGCTCCATACATCGAGAAACAACTCCTTTGGAAAGAAATGGTGACTTTTCTTTCAAAATTCCCAATGAAAGTCTTTGACTAAATTACCAACCAACATTACCCCTCCATTTCAATTACTTACACTTGTGCTAAGTAAACTAGTTAAATTGGATAAACTGCCACCAAATGTACGCAATAAAACTTAAAATAACACGAGAAAAATAATTAAAATGGGAGGACCCATGTCGTATTGATAAGATAGCCAAAGACAATCCGTTATTATTTTTGTGTTTTCAAACACTATGATGAACTGACACGTCGTCGCTTTCGTCACCAAACATGGTCGCAAAGTGTTTGATAAATGAAAATAGAATGAACAGCATGCGTTTCAAAGTAGATATTCCTTTGTCGGTTGACAAATAATGACACTTGGTGACTTTGTAGGGCCTATTATTCTGCCAAAACAAATAAGGAAACTAAGCTAGTAGACATTTTATTCTGAAAAGGTGAGACTAAAAACAGCGTGGCTCTTCAACCTTTTTACATCCACCGTTTACCTGACATAACTACTATAACATAAAAAGTACAAGCTAACGCCACAAATTAAAAGAAGAAGAAGAAAGTACAAGCTACCTACTTGGTTAGAAAATATTGTGTTGCCTGTTTTTAGTGGCATTAAGGTACTGTGTGAACCGGTAGACCATTGTATAAAGCACTTGTATACCTAGTTTTCATAACTATAAATAAATAATAAGTAATGCTGGACAATCCACACAGCATCATCTACCTCCAAGCTAAGCAGAGCTTGTGTTATGGGTACTAGGTGACTGATATACTTAACACAAAACAATACATAGATAGATATATTTTATAATACATAAAAATACAAACATTTTGTACGATCTGCAAATATTTAGCGGGAATCGAACCCGTAACCGCCTGATGCGTCGCAAGCGGACTTTCGCCTGACGCGAGTGCTGCGACACATAATCGGTCGTCAATATGAATTCAAAGTAAACAACAGCCGGGTAGTCTACCGACTATAATAGTTATTGGGATTACGAAACGTATGAAAGCCCAGGGCACCGATGTATCGAGAGCTGGTAGTTGCTACGAATGAAAGGAGTTTGCATAAATCACTGTTTCAATTCGAGCTGACGAGACTCATGCGCTTTACAAGATAATTCATTGGACATGGATTTAGTAGAACGGTAAAGTTTCAGGCAAACTGAATCTCTCAGCATTTTTTTTATTACTTCATGCAACACAGTTTAAAAGTAGTAGAGTATTTTAAACTGTCAAGTAACAGAAAATGAAATCTTCTTTGTAACAGAGCTGGTCCGAGGAAGAACTACCACCATAACTATATAATAACTATTTCTACCGCCAAGCAGTAATGCTTGCTTTGCTATGGCTTTTCTCTTCGACTAGCACGAGTACTACAGATAATGATTCTCTCTAAGTATGTAAGTAAGTTCGTATGAGTCAGTGGCCAACTCACTACGTATTAATAGACTATTAAGAAAATTAATTTAAATAACATTTTGGTACAAATTTTTACCGGTCATGAGGGTTTTGGGGAATATCCGCACCGATTTAAAGTAAAACTAACTCCAGAATATATATGTGATCCAGAAAAAGAAGAGTCAATCATCCACCTATACAATACATTACTTGTATTGTATAATAATAACTTAACTGCACCGTACCTACCATTGTTAATATGTTTTATTCGTGTACTATGATGACCATTTTTGAAATAAACATTTATCTTATCTTACCTCATAACTGAATCTCCTGTATATAGTTTCAAAAGAGAAATGCTAAAAATTGAATTTCAGAAAGATATAAATGAGAATAATATACATTACATTAATGGATAACAGGAAATGAATGTAGAACAAAATTCTTGAAGTTCTGCAAACACATAACTCTTCAATCAATAAAAAGAAACAGAAATTGATTACCTGTTATATATATAAAAAAAAATATATATATAAAATGTAAAATAATAATAAAAAAAAGGAAAAAAGAGAAAAAAAAATGCAAACAATTAAAAAATTATAAATAATATTAATATTCATAAGTTGTACATACGAAGTCTTTTAATATAAGTTACATTATTGCAGTGGCAAACTAAAAATAATTACATAAGAATAATAATGAATCGCTGTGCGTTAGACTCGCTGAAACTTGAGAATTGGACTACTATGGCTAATTTTGGTCTTAAAATATATGTAGGAGTCTGAAAGGTTCAAACGGTGAGAAAAACGAGAAATATCTCCTCATGGTAGCGATCACACACGCTAATTGTTTTTTTTATTAGTCAACCGATGACGTTGTTCGCACGTGGACGTCACGTTCGCACGTCATTGTATATCAATTAATATAATCGAGATGAAGCGTTATCGCACGGTATCAAGGCCACTTGTTGCCACTTCAAGCTTACAATTTAATATCAATTGAACCCTTTGCGTACATCATGAGGTCTCAGGAACAGCGTGCGATCGAAAAGTTGAGCGTATTACACGCATTTATAATATTAAAATGATGACACAAGCACAAAGTTTCTGTAGACGTATAGACCCCTCCAATATTCTAACTAGCTTTTATTTAACTTGTGGTTTCATGATAACAGCAAGTTGATCTGATGATAGAGTCAGCGGCTGTTTAACATTGATTTCCGAGAGGTGACATTTCTGACCTGACCTATAAACTCCGTCACCAGAGTTAGACACTGACTCATATGAACATACTTTACGTCAGTGTGTTCCAACTCACTCGGCATCCATAACAATAGCAAGTGTCATGCCAAAAAAGCGATGAAAACCCAGCCGGTGTTGTTGCCAGTTCTGTTTATCTTGTCTCATATCTTTGTTAAACCTTGGCATGTCTCAAATAAATGTTACTCTATCTCAAATTACCACACTGCGTTCCCTGAGTCATCCAAAACATTTACTTACGTTTCTGGTATATTACTGCCTATTTTATTTTTCCCTGGCATAGATCTCTCTTTGTAGGCTCCTATCTTGATCCAGTTCGGCTCGATTTGGCGCAAATCCAAAATGCCTTAGACACATTTTTCTGATGTAAGTATAATAAAAATGCAGGCGAGCTAAGAAAAGGTCCGCTGTTAAATGGAAAAGTTTACTTTCTGTTTATCAGAATGTTAATACGATTTATAATCGCACTCACACTTGTACGTTAATCATACTGTATCATAGTTGACGACCGATGTGGCGCAGCGGGCGCAGGTCCGCCTGCGACGCAGAGGTTGCGGGTTCGATTCCCGCCTCGGAACAAATGTTTGTACGATCTACAAATATTTGTTCCGGGTGTTCTGGGTATTTTCTATATATAATAAAAAAATATCTATCTATGTATTGTATTGTATTAAGTATATATCAGTCATCTAGTACCCATAATACAGCTCTGTTTAACAGCAGCTTACCTTGGGGCTAGATGATGCTGTGTGGATCGTCCAGCATTATTTATTTTATTTATTTATTATAGTCACCTGAGACCGAATCACGAAAAACTCGTTTTACAATCGTGAACGTATCAAGAGTAATGTAAAAACAAAATTTTATACGAATTGACAGCTGAAAGTTACGTTTACGTTTAATAAAGGGGTCTGTTGTATAGGTTGTATAAAGCTACAAAGGTGTCAAAGATACGGTATAGTTCACACTGCTTTATCTACCTACCTAGGCTGCCGTGCTAAGGGGGTCAGCCGTAAGCAAGCAAGCAACATTTTTGCCAAAACTGAGTTAGTATCATATTCGGAATCGCCGTGTCAAGATCTATAACTTTCTCTTTGACAGTTTTTTTAAATAAAACCTAAGGAGAAGCTAGCACTAAACATCACTACATAGTATAAACCCGTTATATCCGTATAAAAAGTTGCTTCCTACTGTCTGGCCCTAAGTATGCTAAGTTATTTAAAACTACGCAACGGATTTTGATGCGGTTTTTTTATAGATAGAGTGATTATATCTAAAGGTATTATAGCACCCGTGCGAAGCCAGGGTGGGTCCGCTAGTAACACATACGTCATTGATAGCCCGGTTAGGAAGCGAGAGGATGTAGGTACGACTTCCGCTGCAGAACATACATATTTATTTATACGATCTGCAAATATTTGTGTGGAGTCAAGAGCTTAAAACGATTGGTATCAAGCTAGCACAAGTCTGTCAGGAGTGGCGCGATAAAGAAACCATTACTCATGGGTGTTACCACCTGATCAGATGAAAAGATAGTAATTTTAATGGTAGTGAAATTGTGATATGATAAACGTAAACAGTGTAAACACGCGTACCCCTGACCTCGATACGAAGCTTGTTGTGTCTATCGGAAACTACGAGTATTTCTAGGAAATCCATCTCAGCACAGCGTAAATTCATGGAAACATGACATTGGATACCTTGCATACCTTACGGCAGACTCATAGTGAAAGTGCAATTTCATAACGTAAATAGAGTGTAGTTTGTAGTGAAAGTTATTTATATGTATAGTAAAAATGCTCTTACTAAACATTTTTACTTGTGAGAACGTAATTATAAAAGTTATTAGATAAGTTCTAAAACTATTTTGGTTTGGAGTGCAGTTTTATTTTGACAATGGGCTAGCCGTTTTTTTTATTATTTCTTTATGCCAAAAAAGTATTCGGCCATCTGACGGTAAGCGGATACCGTAGCCTATGAACGCTTGCAATGCTGGTCATAACACTCGCGCGTTGCCATCCTGCGTCATAGATCACAAGTCGCATGTCATCATGTGCCAGTAATTTCAGCGGTAACCATACTGAATCAAAGACAGCAATGCAGGAATTACTGCTTGGCGGAAGAAATGCAGAATTATATATGGTGGCAATACTTCCTCTGGGGAAGTACTACTGAGCTCTATCTATTATCTATCTCTTTCTCTATTTATTAAGCTCTATCACAAAGAACTCTACTACTCTTATTTCATATTGAATAACAATTACTACGACTATTTTATATTAAGTGCAATGTGAAGTGTGTAGCTATTATCCGGATTGTGCTGACTACTTTTTTTAATGTCTTCCACGTTAGCGTGTAGTCAATTACGTTAATAATGTTTTCATTAAGTACTTAGTATTTGTTCTGTGGTGTAGTGACGACGAAGAATTATAGTTCGAAGTGATTAAGTACGTACTTTAAAAGTTAATAATTTAGCAATGGGGCCTTTTCGTCTCAAGTTATTAAAAAAAAAGCTGTCTATTAAGATGGCGGTAGCTCAACTGGCGAGCCCAAGAGAATGTAAGCACTACGTTTGGCGAGCTATGGTGAATGTGTAGGGAATTCAACATTGGTTGCTCCTGCTGTCACTGTCTGTCATACCTCTGGCTGGTGTCAAAGTCATAGTACGTACTACGTAGTACATTAACTTTGGTCGTACTGGAGTTAAATTATTTTGCCTCAAGCAGGACATGAACCCACAACCTTTCGCTTGAGACGAGACGAAACAAAAACGGAGTTACCTACTTTTTTTTTGTTTTGATAACCTTTCCCAGTATGGCAGTAGGGCAAATAGCGCCATCTGTCAAAGCAATCGGAAAGCGGTGTGGTGGTGTGCCAGTGCCTAGAATCGGTTTGCCGCGTGCTTATCGATGCTTTTAAATCATTTATTTTCGCGCGGCTTATGTTTCCCATCACTAAAATACATTTGTGTGTAAAATACAAATACGCAAAATGTTACACGCTCGGTTTACATACAAATCGACGAACTCTTTCATTCTACTTAAATATAGTTCTGTGTTCAATTTAATTTATTTCAATTTAATTTGTTAAATTCAATTTAATTTATTTGTATTCGGCATAATCGAACTCAACATATACACCATCCTGACTCATGTCTCAGCATCATGACTCAGGTACTCTTGCTGTTCTCTTTTTTCTTGTCTTGTCTTGTGTCCGTGTGGACCCGGCTAAGAGTAAAATACACTTTCGGACACATTTTGTAGATATTACATGCCTTATTTAAAATAACTTGGCAAATCCTCTAACAGATTTACTAAAACTTACACTTTAGAATCTTTAGTTCTTATTGTTAATTGTCGTACAACAACAGTTCACAATAAGTTGTAATAGCATTTGTTGTAATATTGCAATATCGCTGCCAGGTGCTTTCACAATGTTTTTTTACTCTATAAAGTTCTAAGATTGCGATAGGCTTGAGCAATTATATTGGTCAAGGTCACGTTCAATGGAAAAATGCATTATGTACTACTCGTGTAAACTGTCGTGTGTGTCTTATTTAGACCTTGGTAAACGGTGTTGGTGGCACAATTACACAAACGTTAAATTATCTGTATCCCTAAGTATACTCTATTGTGTTACTGTTTGTTTACCCAGATAAATAAAATTAAAAATACTCCTTCGATAGTGCCGCGTGAGATCCGGTTTGAATAGAAGAACTATGGAGATGTGTTTGGGGTCTTTTTCAGATTCTATTTCAATTCCTAATAGTTATAGTTTTAGTCTGCATATTTGATGTTTTTTTTTAGTTTGTTTCCTTTATTATACGCTTTTAAAAAGGCATTCTACATCTGTACCAAACTCCAAGTTAATTGTTTTAGTAATTTCTGAAACCCGAAAATTCGGACGGAAATCTAAGTCTTATGATAATATGAGAGTTTTCATTCCTACAGTGACGAAACTAAAAAAAAAAATTTAATGAGGCGAAAAAAAAAGAAAGAAAACATATTTATTGACCCACACTAACAATAACAAAACAAAAGTACTCGGTGACATATACTCGTATGTAGTAGGTAAGTAAAAAAAAAACCTAAGAACATTGAAAATAAGAAAAACATAACCTAACCTACCTCTAGCCACAAATCTATGGTAGGATTTAAAATTTTGGGCACAACAAGTAGGTAAGTACCAAAAGTTAATTAAGTAATTTATCTTAAAAGTCATTAAGGCATGGGTGATCATGACTTGAAGTATTGTTGTCGTAAAATAAAGGTTGAGTGCCATTTACGCCTGTTCCGTTAAATAGCTATTCAAAAACATGTTTGGTTTGCACCTGACACATAACATTTAAGTAATTCTTATCTCGGATATTTTCGAAGTAGCCGCCGTCATGCGATTGCGTGGTTACTCCATCTTTACTTACGTAGAACCATAGAACCAGTAATAGTATACTCACAGAAATCTCACTTTGTATCAGTTCAACGCTTAGAAGCGCTAGGCCGAAAATAGACTCGAATCTTGCATGAAAAATGTACTATGGCTCTATGGCATGTCTAAACTTAGCAGGGGTCTTTTTCTCGGCAATGTTTGACAAATGTCATTGAGAGATGACGCCATAATTGCGTCACATCGTGAGCGACAGCCCGCTTGTCAACTTGTTTACACTTACACATACACACTTGGCTACAGCATGGCAACAACGTCGCCAGTGAGTTTTCTGTCATATACGTTTTTTATATACGTTTCAATACACATTGTTTGGATACATAACCGGTAACGTTGGTCGCCATGGCATAGTGTTACGGCTCTAAAAGAAACTGTCATTTAGCAGCTCGCTAAGACAGCTATTCTTTCCTTGTTACTCCTAAGTCAATGAACAAAGATAATGACAGTTTAGAAAGATACATTATAACATATTTTTATAGTATGATTATGAATAAGCCCACTCCCTCCCCTAGATTATACGTTATTCCTCTCAACGACATCAATTTCGATTTTGTGATACCAATTAGCATACGAACAAAGTAAATTGAGATACCATAAACTGTAATGATTACTCGTATGTTATGCTAAAATTACTAATTGCATGCAATACTTACACATATCAGTTTTTCACGCTTCGCACAGCCCTGTAAATTTGCAGGCCTTTTATTTGGTAGCCCAAGATGTCCTAACCAACTTTTCTAGTAGTATTGAACACTTATATGTATATACATATGTTCACATAATCTTATCAATACACACTCACATAATCTATTTATTAATCAATATAACTATGTTGCATTCCACTAACTAACTTCCATTCCATTCCAATAATCGCTTAACAAAACATAACATAAGTTAAAATACCATCGCAATAATGACTCTATAGCCAACAGTTTAAAGCTTATTTCTCTTTTACAGCTGACTTGAAGTGGTGCACCAGTAAAGCAAGGAAGTCGTTCTAAAAACAACACTCCTTAGAAAGCGATTTATACTAAAACCATTTTACTAATTGATATTGGGTTTTTAATGTGTGAAATCTAATTAGCCTTTTTGGGATCTTTTTAGCTTGAAGACCATAATAAACCTAAGAACGGGCTTTTATAGATATCGTTTCATTTCGCAATTAATCATTCACATAGTAAATACAAACATGTTATAGATATACTGTAAGTACCTGCTTGAATTATATCTTGGACTTAGTACAAACTTGTTACTAAATACTCAATACTCAATTTTTTTATTGTCATCCATGTCAAAGCTCCATTGCGCATCGAAACGGCTAATTTCACGACGGCCGAGATCCGTTGTGGATCTAGGCTTCTGTGAAGTTAGCCGTTTGTGATGCGCAAAGACAATTTAGTTTAAAAAAGCTCCATTGCGCATCGAAACGGCTAATTTCACGACGGCCGAGATCCGTTGTGAGAACTATACATGGGGTGAAAATACAAATGGTGGATCACAATGTGCACCCATTAGGGCATAACAATAGGTGAAGGCAGACCAAAGTTTATTATTAGGTAGGTACATAGAAGGCAAAACAGTAACGAGGTAGGTAGGAGAGCTAGGTAAGGTAAGTAGGTGTTTTATGAAACAATTTTATTTTATTTTATTTTTTGAAATTCTTATTTTATTATTATTATTGACATTATTATTATTCTTGAATTCATACATTTTATCAGTCAAAAAATCATTTAAAATAGGGAATCTGATTGTATTTCTTTTAATTTTTCCAGTAGATTATTATTATTATTATTTTTTTTATTTTTAGTTTCATAGGATGTTTCGTTTGATATTTTGTTAACGAGATTTATTCGGGATGATAAACCAAGATTGACATTTTAAGAAAATTTGCTTTCATTGTTCACGTAAAGCCTCAAGCGTAGTAGTTAAGCAGTTATTAATAGACCGGCTGCAAAGTCACTAAGATGGAGTTATTTTTTATAAAATTTTAATCCTTCTACGCTTTCTTATGGTTGATTTGTGAAAAAAAACATTATTATGGCACATGAAGCCTGAGAGCAATCAACCTTTTTTCAGATGTTTTTTTTTTTGTAAGTGACAGGACAATCAAGGCGCCCACCTGATATTAAGCACCACACCTGACTATTACAGATGCAGTACCAACCAAAGCTTAAACTTTTTAAGTGTTTGCGTGGCACTGCGCTTATCACCCCGAGACATTGTTGTTAAGTCTCTTTCGCCCAGTAATTTCACTTGCTACAGTGCCCTTCAAACCTAAACACAGTAATGCTTGCACACTACTGCTTGGTAATATACCGTTTCTTCAGGCTGTGTTATCATTATTTAGCCATTTAGTAATTAATATTGAATTTATGTTATTTAAATAACTGCACACAGTGGCACTGAGTTCATAGACTACCCGAAAGACGTCTGTTATTACTCGTATCATGAAGTATATCTGTTACGAGTATTACATAGAATGATATCGAATAAAATTTTATCCAGAGTCTAAATAAAAAGTGATGCAATACTCATAATATAATTGTATTTTACAACATCACTGTTATAATGGTTTATGATTTCATTGTTGAAGGGCTTGCAGGAGCTACGAATGCTCGTAGTTGGTTTATGTGTTTTCACATGTACACCAATTGACCTAATTTTCACTTCCAATTGGTTTCATTATAGTACGTAAGCACTAAGTTTGTGTACACAAACGTAGAATTTTAACTAATACCAGCTGACCCGCGGGGTTTCACTCGCGTTATTTTTACAGCAATTTTTCCATATTTTCGAAACGTTTAAACTTTCCCTGGACTCCCTACAAATATTTCAAGACCAAAATTAGCTAATCTGTCCAGCCATTCTCGAGTTTTAGCGAGACTAATTAATAGCGAGACTAACAGCAATTCATCTTTATATATAAGAAGAAGATAGTGTGGTTGCCACCGTAAATATAGTCGTCTTTCGAAGAAGACTTAAAGTGATTCTTGTGATTTTACTTAACTATTGACTTAGACACACAAAAGAACTCAAGTAGGTACACAATACTTTAGGAATAGGAATATCGTAGAATTTGAAATTCGTACAATCGAAGTGTCATTATTAATGGAGCGCTCATGACGTAGCTGGCTAAGTTGTTCTAAACAGATCAACGAAGTTAAGCACTGTTCCGCGGGGTCATCATTTGGATGGGTGCCAGTGGCAATTTCAACTGAGCGCTCCCGTGCTTCGGAGAGCACGTTAAGCAGTCGGTCTCGGCTTTTTCAAAGTTGTTAGGCCATGACAGAGGCCTTCGGGCGGCCTAGAATCTCTGTCACCAGAGTTGGCCACTGACTCATACGAACGAACGAAATGCCAGTAAAAATGCATATATTCGTTTAATATATTTATCTTGACTGTTTCATCAAACTCACGGCTGGGACACTGGCCTAATCTCTATCGAGCGTGTTTGGGTCATCATGATTTAACAAGCTTTTTTGTATCATAAATAAACTTACGTTTGGCCACGATCTCGCCTGGTGGTAAGCGATAAAGTGGCCGACGCCGACGGTGGAGTACGAAGGCCTATATAAAGCAATGCGATTCGTTGATGGCACATGTCCTTCGAATTTTTAGTTCTTGGGCATACCGGTTTTCTTACCGTACTGGCATTGAGCAGACAATAAAAAAAAACCATTAGTTCACAACCTAGTTTGAACGCACGACCTTAAGATTGGAAGATTGGAAGACGGGGTAGACTCCCTAGACCAGCAGTGCTCTGCTGTTTACTTGATATTCAACTAAAATTGCATAGCAGTACAATCATTAACAAATTTCTCTGAAGGTATTTACATTTCGTCAAGTATTTCAAATGCTGTTTGAACAAGCAATCGTCACATTAACAACTTACACAAAGGCAAAATTACAGCATGTCAAATATTTACACGCTCCAATTAAAATGCGGTAGCGCTCTCTATGGCCTTATTCCCGTATAAGTCTTTTTCAGTCCCTACTCACCGCGTAAATTATGTGGTTGTTTTAGGTCTGCCGTATTCCTTGTTTTAAAACGTGCAACAAAAAAATAAAATTGAAGCTAAATTAAGCAGAAATTAATTTATTTTAATGCTATTTTAAGCTAGGTTAAATTTTATTTACGGCTATTTACCACTTGTTTTTGTCATTTATGCTGACGTTTCAGAGCTATTTAATAGCTCTACTTCATGAGTACTTCTTTGTGACAAAAACAAGTGGTAAATAGCCGTTGACATACTTTAAAATGATTTTATGAATTTATACCTTTAAGCTTATTCCAAAAATTATCTAGAAAGATACTAATAATATGTAGTCTTTAGGATAAAACTTATTTTCTTTAAAAAATAACAAAAAGCAAAAAAAAAATAGCCTATACAAAAAAGACGAGTAAAGTTATATTATAGCGTACGCAACGCACTCACACGCATCTCTCTCTCTCGCATGTGCTGCGTACGTTGTGTATGAAATACCAGTGTGCTCTTTATGGTTTCGAAGAGGACGGGAAGCTTTTAAAAATTCATTCTGTGATGTTACCTCTTATAGAATACCTGCTGACCCTTCGAAGTGCCGTTTTGGGCTCTATGCATGCCTCATATTGTGTGCCATATTCATTGACATCGAGCCCTCGAGGCCTGTACCTAAAGCCGGCTCGGACGTTGGCGCCAACGTTGGCAGTGGCTCAGAACAGATACTTCCTACTATCGCGATTCAAATAAGGAGGTTATCAATTCGGCTGTTCTTTTTTATTTTTTACAAATTGTTTCGAAATCGGTTTAGTACTTTATAAATAAATCATAAAAAACGTGCCATCGACCGTGTTGCCGGCGACCAGTCGACAGTGCGTAATGGCTTGTAATGGCAGATTTTGGTTAGTTCCCGGCTGTACTAATAAATTTTTCCATTTGAATCGACACAGCAGTCAACCATAAGTTGGAATTTTCGTATATTCGAGAAAGATGGGAACGAAACGCTTTCTCGATGTACTAGTTGTGTCATCATTGGTCACAGTACAGAGCCCTATTTAAAGGTCGTTGACCCGACGCTGAGTGACTATCAACGAACAACTGGTACGAATATTAGAGAAACTTATAGCTGAGGTACCAAAACTATTATATATTTTATTTTATACTACAAAAAACAGTCATATATTTTATTTGATCGAAATTGGTGTGAAATAATATACAAAAAATATCTGAAAATATATTGAAATTTTCATTTTATTTTATTTTCCAGGTATGACTACTAAAGCATTTGTCTATGCTAAATACTGTAGGCCTTATTCATAGTTATACTATAAACCAGTATTTATGTAATGCTAAAGAAAATACTAGCGAGCCACTATAATAAATAAATATAAATAAATAAATATATACAAATAATGACAGTTCATTTTATGAATAAGGGGTATGCCTTTATAAGTATATACTCGTACTAGTTATAATAATGACTGTCGAGTTGCTATTGAACATTGCAACTTAACACAGTCATTTTGACGACCGAAGTGGCGCCGCGGGCGCAGGTCCCCCTGCGACGCGGAGGTTGCGGGTTCGATTCCCGCCTCGGGTCAAATGTTTGTACGATCTACAAATATTTGTTCCGTGTGTTCTGGGTATTTTCCATATTAATAAAAAATATATCTATCTATGTATTGTATTGTAAATATTAAGTTTATATCAGTCATCTAGTACCCATAATACAGCTAGCTTACCTTGGGGCTAGATGATGCTGTGTGGACTGTCCAGCATTATTTATTTTATTTATTATCAAGTACCTACACAAATAAAAAGATTAACGATGCTGGAAAATATCTCCTCAGACATCTTATTACTCAGATCCCTAAAATACCAGTGATACTACAGTATTGAAAAGTACTTGATTACGCTTTTTGCATCAAAAAAATTAGTGATGAAACGTTTGCCGTATCTAAATGCGATATATTTTCTTTTAAAATCGCCTAGGGTGATATTTAAACAATAGGTATTAAGTGATTAAGGTCAACTGGTTCCCTTAGTCTGTGTATGTAGCAAATTACCAGCTACACCTACGTTATACAGCTCAAAGCAGCCATGGTATAAATTATTCCTCTGTTTGATACACGAAAAAACCGCGTAGAGCTCCGTAGCCCGTAGCTCGTAGAAACGCTACGAATATTCGTAGCGTAAAGATCAACCATTTCTGCTGGTATATTATTGGTGTTCATCGACACGAAACTACGTCTGAGTGCATTGTACAGACGCGAACCGATTTTGAAGATTTTTCCCTTTTACGTAAAGCTGATAGTTGAGCGCAGAAACTAAATCGATGTAAAAGCTTTTTGATAGTAACAAGCAGTGTACCATCCCTCATTTTATGTTCAAGTTACGAGCATGTCTTTATTCAAACGATGCACTGTTTACAACGAAACGACGTGATTTATTTACAAATTGCGGTATACGCGTTTTTGATATGTAATTATTGTACCGCTGCGGTATCGGTGAAGGCCGAACGCGCGGGCAGGTAGCTGGCTAGTCACCGATAATGTCGGTTCTATACAAAAATATAGTGACAATTCCTTGAACAGAGTCAAAGATGACGAGACGGGCGCGTGACGTCACACGAGCGGCACTCTGCGGCTGCGGCTATCGATCGGATAAGCTCGTCACATCCCGCTCTCGCCTGGGACATCGGAGTACTCTGTCCCGCTCGCACGCATGGGACTGCTACCTCAGTGGAAAGCTGCGTTCCGAAATACGCTACTAATATTTATTTTAACGCAGCCGCCCGGGCCCGAACACGTGGTGTCAGCGCGCCCGCGACGACGGCGCCAACTGGCCTCTTCTGACTTTCTTACAGAAATATGATTTCACCAAATTAAAGTTAACAAACACACCAATTGAAATTATACTGATACAATATTTTTAAATTTTTAAATCACAGCATGAAAACCTACTTCTAAACTAAACTTTAGCTAGACGAGGCTTTTTTCTTTATATTTTGTAGTTTTCTAATAAACTATTTTTAAATTATAGATAAGTATTTCATATTTCTAAGAGGTTATTGAATTGTCTTACTAATAAAACAAAATCACAAATTTTTGTGAACTAAGTTTTTAATATTATATAAAGTTTTCTACTATCACATTATGCTTTCCTCATAATTTCACCTTGCAAGCCAAACTTAACTTGTATGGCTTTGCTGTATGGTAGTAAAGCAATATAAATAAATTTACGGTATTCGTATACATAATGTCAACCATCATTTCTGACATTCGAAAAACCATTTTTCGCTTAGTTACGTTACCGACCCTAACATTACCAACATCAATAATATAGGAATCTACAATACGCCGTATAGCAAAGGTCACAGCTGAAAAATGTAAACATTGGTTCTGAGCAATTCCATAGAATTCTTATACAATTTCATAAAAGCGTTTCTGCGGAATTATTATACCGCTATTATTTAGCGAATTATTATTATTTATTTATTTATTTATAGTAATTACTCTCGTTGTAAGGTGTAGACTGTACAATAAAGAACTCATACATTCAGTTTTTTTTTAATCCAAAAGAATTAAAAATGCTTTTCATGATTTTCTGATTTGAAAATACTAGAGATCGGCGCAGATTAAAACCGAATTCTAATCCGTTGCGTAGTTTAAAAGGTCTAAGTACATACATACAGAGTGATAGACGTCGGGATGACATTTTGTTTCAACTTTTCTTGACCTAATGTATTTATAATAAAAGACAAATTACATAGCTACTTATTAAATTAAATACCCATTAATTGGTTACGAAGCCCTCGCTGCGCGAGTTTACTGCATATGATTATTTGCCACTTCAACAGCATTATCTGTTGCTGAGTTTGTCCCTGTGAAAGTACAGCTAAATAATCTGATTCAAATGCTGATTCAAACAGCGACAGGCAACTGGTATCGTTGACGGCTCTATGGCTGGTCATTTTTGCCGGGAAATTGCTCTATATCCGTTGCTTCGGCTCGACCCATCAATACCCTATTTGTGCTGCAGTGGGATTCTGATTCTAGTTTGTTTCGAATTTCGTTTTTGTTGTAGTAGCTTGGCAGGTGTTTTATCAGTTAACTTCGGGTCTATAAATTGGCCAAGCTCGAGTGTGGCCACCCACAGTCAATGTTCTGAAATTCTAAGGTAGGTGACAAATCTCTTGTTACAAACGCGGGTGCAAAAACGACTGCAGGATTTCCACCGACGTTTTGATCGAAAACAAAACAAAGCGGGATTTCCACAAGCAATTTTCCCGCCAAGTTTGTATCCTTTTTTTACGTGTGGAAACCATTTTGGAAATACTTCATGCGAGGGCAGCGAAAAGGGGTTATGCCGCACTTCTACCCGCTAAAATATACGGTGTCTGTCTTTCTAATCGCATAGAGTCGGGGCTGCGGAAACTCATAACTCCCGTGGTCCAGACAGCGTTGACTCAGAGAGTCCCAACTTTGTTGGGGCGTGCGTGCCACCGCATGCGTTGCTTCAAAAAAAGTTAGGGTAGTGCATCACTTATGTTATTAGTACGGAGAATCTAGGAACCGAATACCAAACTAGTGCACTGATGGTCTAACCATGGTCATGGAAAAGTACACTGATGCGCAAACGAATTTAATTTCGGATTTTGTTTTTATTTAAGAAAAAATATGCTCTTGAAGTCAGTTCTCTCAAACAGTGAACAAAAACATTTTAAGGCTATATACGGAAGTTTCTTCGGTCATCTTGCAAATACCACATGGGTCCTCCTATTTTAATTGTTTTTCTCGCGTTTGATTTTTTCTGTGTAAATTTGGTGGGTCTTGACACAAGAGTAGGTGATTGAAATGGATGGGTGATGTTGGCAAAGATTCAAAGGATGTTGGTCTGTAATTTGGTCGAAGACTCTTTTAGAATATTTTTTTAAGAACTTTAGGACTTTGTTTTTTTTTGCGTTGAAAATTAAGTAGGTACCTCAGGTGAAAATTTTTATTATGTAAAATAGCTTAAATATTAATATTGGTATATATGTTTAGTACACAATGTACGTACCCACCACGAAATTAAAGTCTCTCTCTTTTGAAGGTTTGCTGGAAGAGAACTCTATTTAGGGTTAAGCTCGCCTTTGTACATGTCTTTTATATAAGTTTTAATGTATATGTTTATTGTGTACAATAAAGAATAAAGAAAGTAAAGAAATAAAGAAAAATACTTTTTTGCTATGTTAATTTTTTTTTGACATCGGCAAAATTGACAAATAAATTGACAGATGTCATAAATAAAAGAAGAAGAAAATAGAAAAGCTATGCAAAAATATGGTAGAAAATTTGTAGCATAATCTCCGCGTCGTATTCGATGTTTTTTTGCCCATATTTTGGAACATTAATGCGTAACATCCTAGCGCGGAACTACGCGCGTGTCATTTTGACGCGATTTTTCCGACAGATTAGTACCTAGCCTTAGTGAATGGACGTCAGTGTCTATAGCTTATGGCCTCGCGGCACGCTACGCTTGTAATCACAACCAACGGTCCCGATGCAAAGGTTCAACGTTTTCTGTCGTTCGTTAGAATTGTAGATTTGATGGCACATTTAATTTAATCGTTGCAAATTATAGCTATTTGATCACAACGTACATTTTACAAAAAGTTTTAACAATAACCTTGAGGTTTTGTGCTTTTTTTACTTTAGTCAAAGAATTTTTAGCCACAGATTATTTTTAACAAATTTAGATATAAATATAAATAGCTAGAGTAGCTACCTACATTGATCGAGTTAAAACTTTGAAGTAATTTATGTATATATTAAAAGACTTATTCACGTTACTTTAATCCACAGTTAAATACTTTATTTGAAAATGTTACTGCTAAAAGAATTTGTATAATACTTTTAACCAATTATGTGTGTTCTTTGTTATCTTTAATATGCACAAGTTATTAATAAATACTTTACACTTTACTTTATCTAGTGATCTGAGAGATTGTTTACTCATACCTTACCTTAGTCGTTAGTTTTGTCTTACAGTTTTTTTTTTATTATTGTACTAATCTATTAGAAGAATATCTTGTAAGATCCTATCAGCAACCATTGTTCATCGTTCAAGCAAAATAAACCTATTGCTAAATCTTTCTCCGCTAAATGAGTAATTTGCAGAGCTAATACAATCAGGTGTATATAAAAAGACTCGGCCCCATCTATAAATACTGGGGATCGGCTCCATAACTCGCTTACACGCCCTGCCGGACAACACGTCAGTGTTTTACGGATGATCGATAGGCATTCACAATATTTAGTAAAAGTGTATCGATGAATAAGCGAACATTTTCGAAAACGAAATCAGCTCTTTTGTGCACCTGTTCTACATAACTTGTGTTTTGCTAATGACTTCGCTTTGCAGCCAGTACATCTAACATATCAACTTTCTAAAACTTTATGGTAATCAGAATAAAATTGTACTCACGTTCAAGTATAGAAATGCTGCGACCTAACTACCTAGAGACGAACTAATAGACATCCTGTCAGACATATACCTCCCTCAAAGTACGCCATGACAATTGGTCTCGAGCTTCTTACTGCCATCGGTCCATCAAGTAGGAGCCCGTCCTACACCTCGTTTTCCAATTTTTTTTTTTTTTTAATATCTTTATTTTAGAACAGAATACTTAATTAGCTCGATAACAGTAGTGTGAGAACCGATGACGTCTGTGGAAGTGTAAAACTGTGTCACAGACATCAACGCCCTCCTCCGAATACAGATTATACAAAATTCAAAAAAAAAACAAATAGAATATTTAATAATATAAGTTAAGTAAGTAAGTAATTCGTCGTCGCCATTCAATACCTTTTTTTTCCCCAGTGGTTATCGGTTCCTATTGAACAACTCTCTATGTTTGTCTTTTCCAAATTAGATTAGAACTGATTAGAGTTGTGGCTCTTATGCTAGATGATCTTTGGGCTAAAATTACATCCGATTGGGTCCCGCAAAGCAGACGAACGTGACGGCAGAGCTCGGAGAAGTTGGCTGGACGATCTCAATAGGCATCTAAAAGACTGGCCCACAGTTAGCCTAAGATCGAGAAGTGTGGAACAAAGGGAAAGAGGCTTTGTCTTGCAGTGGGACGATATTGGCGAAAGTAAATATAAATAATAATAAATAACAAATAAAAGCCAACTAGCTCTAATAATAAAGGAGCTTAGCGAAAATTGCACAAATTATCTGGTTAACATCCTTTATTTTAACATTTGTCATCATAGCACCACTAATCGCCAGCCAGTATCGATAATTCAGCTAGGATCATCCCTAGTGCAATTGTAGCGAAACCGGTTGCGCAGGGGTGAAGTTACCATCGACTATTTTCAAGCTATGACGTACCTACTAGAGCACACTATTCAACTTGTCACTGCCGAACTGATATGTATAACTTATATTATTTATCTTGGAGTAAAATAACAGGCAAACATAAAGTCAAATTGATAACCTCTTCTTTTTTGAAGTCGATTATTAACAATCTAAGATTTGGGTACTCACATTTTGTCAAAGTCAATCGGTTAGATGCCAGCAGAATAATCCTTATTAAATGTATCTGTTATTAATATTACCACATCACCAATCTTTTCGGTAGCTAAGCTATGTCCCGGGTGACCTCCAAACTGCCGTAACTTCGCGGGTGTTGTGTATTCCTGGCGCCGCGCCGGCGACTACAGGATTCGAAGGACACAGCTCTGGCGGCAATCCAGCCAACTGCAGATTTATCATGTATTATGTATAACTTCATTAATATTTTGTTTCATTCACACAATAAACTAAATGTTCCCAGACGTTGTGACTCAACATTTACTAGACGATTTACTCTAAGTTGTTTTCATCGGGATTCTGTAAAGTGCGGTGATTCATTTGTTCTTGGAAATGCCTTTGGTTCTTGGTAAACGATGCTGAAAGAATGCGTCACATTACTAAATAACAAATAATATTCACATTCCAGTTGCTAGAAAATGGAGTAACACAAGAGCTTACTCATGTGTTTCGATATTATGATGATAGATAAGCTTCAGTGTTTGCTTAAATTACATTTTAAAATGTTTTACTGCTAAGCATAATGTTATAGGTTACATAATGGGAAATCTAATAGTTTTCTGTAACACAGTGTAAACATACAGTACAGAAACCAGTGTATGACTACTGAGTCAACGTATTGTATTTTTGGAAAATAAAATATTTGTATGATTCCCGCGACAGCCTATGATGGGTACTATATCTACGCCTTTATCGCCACCATCGATATAGAGAGAGATATTAGAGTCATAACATACTATGATAGGATCCTTGTTTTTTTTATTTCGAACATAACACTGTAGAGACCTCGATGCAGTTTATAATCTGACACGTAAAATTGTTGTATCAAATTAGAAATTGGGATGCTTTTAGACGCCCGCGCCGCGCTCCGAAACAAGAGAAAACTAAGGATTTTGCAGGTTTCGAGAATATAGTTCAACGTTTATTAGCAAAGTATTACCTATAAAAATTATATTTAGCGGCCTAAAAACTATGTCACCAGAGTTGGCCATACGAACTTACTTACTTTACTAGCTAAAAAGTTCTGTATGTATCTTGAGATATTCCTTATTATTATTTTCAAAGCATATTTTTATTTTGAAAATGTTGTATAATCTCGTGTTTTTACGGAGTAAGACTAAAAAATTATAATAAAAATGTTTCTAGCATTTAGCCTTGAAGTGCTTTTTTCACCGTGGCTTAAAAAAAAAAGCGCGCAAGTTTCTATTTTCAGAGTAATTAAAAATCTCAAAAAAACACCCGGTTGAGAAAAAGTTGAAAAACGCCACCTCACGACTATGATTACAAGCATAAGGGCGACGACCTTAAACTAGCATTTTAAGGGCAGATTTTAACGTGTCAATTAAACGCGATCAGTTTTTAAACTTAACTCATTTCATCGACATAAAGTTGATCCAGTTCAAGCTGAACTTTGTTAAAATTGTAAAAGCCCGATTCGGCGTTTAGACTAGTGAAACAGAATTCAAGAGCTGTCACAGTTTGTCTCAATTGCAAAGCAAATGTTTTTGAATTGAAATTTATTATTCCTAAGCACATATTTCGTTTAGGAGGATGAGAAAATCGTTAGCATTTAACGAAACTTATTTTAAGCAGTTTAATAATCGTCGCTCGAAGATTTTTGTCTCACCACAATTAATCTACAAACTGTTTAAAGTACCGAAAACAAAATAAACAAGTTATCATTATTATCTTCATTCTGATAATATATTTTCATCAAAATAATCAACCCTGCTTCTGCATAATCTGTTTGAAGGTTTTGTGAAGCTCCCATGCTGATATAATGCGTCACATCGAGTTGCCAATTTCTATAGAATGGGCTTTTGTCATTTGTAAGGTTAGTAGAACGCCCCGCGATTTTGGCCAGACTGACTTTTTTACGCTTAGTTATTTCCACCACTTTTTTTAAGAATTGAATTTCGGGAATGAGTGTATTCATTCATTCATCCCTTTACATTAAAAGAAAATTTCAGGTTTCTAGGACCGTTTTGCCTGTGCGTTGATTGTCAGTCAGTCAGTATGGCCACGATTACATATAATGTAAGTTCCTCTACAAACGGGTGTGCCCCTATAAACCCTGAAACCGAAGCAACCGTTCTATTAGTTTATTGTGTTAGCAATTATTTTTATCATTTACATGGAATAATATGGATTTATTGACGTGGGGGTAGCGCAGGAAACGGGAGTCAGGGTCCCAAAAAACTTGCTTGCCACCCGTTCCAGCGCGTCAATTTCACAACACGTTCACCTATAAATTCGGGCAGACGTCTGAGTTATTTGGTTTGCCTCGGTATATCTTAGTAGAATTAGGTTTTCGCTTGAAACTGTAAGTAATTATATATTTTATTTTATTCCTTACTAATGAAAAAGTTTCACGTTTCAGTTACGAAACAAGTAATTAGAAAAATATGCGCAGCAAAAAATGTAGCTAAAGTCTATTTCACATAGGAAGGTTGCTGACAGATTTGATATTTTATGGTTTTAGTCATTATCTTATACTTATTTAAATTGAAAATTGAAACAAACATAGGTCACAATCTTAATTTATAAGATTGTATTTTATGACTTTGACAATTGCCGAATAAATTATGCAAAATAGGAAAAACAGAAATGTGTCAGCACCCTTTCTATTTGAAATAGACTATAAGCATATAGACATAGTTTTCCATTTGACCCATTCATTACAAACCTAGACCAGTTTAATCCAAACATCCTGGGATCATTGGGTAATAATCTCAAACTAATTATCATCCCCACCCGATTCAAACGGAACGGTAGAACAAGTAGGGCAGTCGTCCCAATTCAGTGGCGCCTGGCAGTCGGCAGTGGCGCCGTCTCGTCTGCTCAGCATCCTCAAAAAAGCCCCTTGGAACCCACCCAGATTATTTTTTGCCTATTGATACAGCGAGGTCAAACAGGCTGTTATGTTAATGGGACATAACTGGGGAAGCCCTGTAAGTTCTCTCGTGATTTGTCAATGTCATAGCGCTTTTTGGTAATATTTTTGCTCGTCTTTCGGTTGTTTATGAAGTAAGTGGCTGGGTCAGTTTAGTATGTTTCGTTGTTTATTCTCCAAAATCAAGTTGCTTATTACATTGGCTTGGGAAAAAAATATGTTAGAATGTGACAGAGTTTACCATATATGATAAGTCATGGTAACTAACGAGTACATGCTCGTATAATTAAAAAATGTCGTTTAAATCAGAGGGCTAATGTCGAAAACACGTTTAAAAGTAAATGCATCGTCTCGGCCAGCTGTTTATTTGTTTAGGATTTTGGCAGTTACTTTTGAAAGAAAAGAGGCGCTGTAAAAATCATATTTAAATAAACAGCTGGACGGTACGTTTACTTTTAGGGTTGTCAAACGAATAAGCCCTTTTTATTGGCTTCGAGTGTACCTATTACCAAAATATAATAAAAATTAACTATATTTGAAACTACTGCGTTTTGCACTTAAAACAGCTTTGTCACAGTCCACACAGTCTAAAAGATTTCCGTTACGTTCCGTTTTCGTAATGTCTATGAGCTTTGACGATATACTTGAACTCTTTGCCTATGAGCAATACATTTTTTTTTAATAAAACAATTATTTTAATATGCACCAAACAAACCAAGACAGGTGGTTTGTAGTATTTTTTATTATTATTTGTCATATTTTATATTGATGGTTCTAATGCAGTTTACTTTATGTCTCATTTACATTGGCATAATGTATATGTTTAGGATAGTGGCGAATACAGATGCAGATTGCTAAGCTAGTGTATGTTTACAATATCAAAAAAATTACCAGGTTTGATATGATTTCAACCGAAGAGCCGCCACTGAAAACCAGCGCTAGGTAGGCACCATGCAAATCTGTAGCAAATGCTGAGTTGCCTTTTTTGACACAATAATTTAGTTTTCATTTGTATTGTTATTTTTATGTTTTATGTGTTGGCTATTCTATTCTATTCTATTAATCGATCGCGACTGTCTTAATGGTTTACATCACTGACCACCGCGTTCTTTGCTAAACACTGATCAATGTAATACAGGTTAAAAGTAGTATAATGCAGTGTTGACAGCAATCAACCAGCTTTGTAATAGGTAAAGATTTCTGTTTTTGACATAAAACATGTCTTTATTTCTTTTTTTATGCTTTCACTGGTGTTCATAGCCGTATAATTTCACAATTATGAATACCAGTGTAAGTATTACTAACTTTTAATACTCGGGTGGCAAATAAGCTTAAGGCCTACAGTTGCATGTCATTCAAAAGTGTTAAAGGAAAAAGATCGCCATTTCAAAATCAGCATAGTATTGTTCGTGACGTAGGACTGTTCAGCTTAGTCACCGTTTAGATGGGTGACTGCTAGTAGTAATTTCAACTGAGCGCACGTTAAGCAGGCGGTACTGGCTTTGTTAAAGTTGTTGGGCCATGACAGAGGCCTTCGGGCGGCCTAAAAACTCTAGTCACCAGATTTGGTCACTGACTTATACGAAATTATTTACATATATAGATTGCTTAGTTTTATTTATCTTTGTAACAATTTTTTAAAGTAAGTGAGTAAGTGAGTGATTGTGACAGGTATGTACTCGCATACCGTGAAACAAATTGTGGCACATTGTTCCAGTAGAGTTCAGAGTGGTATCGTGTCGTGCCAGTTCAATGAACTTGGCGTTAAATTCGTTTGAGAGATTGATTGTTTTCTCTTGAATGCGGTAACGTGGCTTAGAAGATATACCGCACGCGAAACTAATAATAGGTTTACTTACATAAAAGGGTTTTGTAGTTACATACTTTTACACCCGTATTCTAAGAAGTTTCCTCGAATCTTCCTCCACTCGACTCAAGGTAGGTTTAGACGTACCTTGAGTTTGACAATCATTTTCTCACCTCCGATAAGGAAAACATTCGAGTGGAAGTAAGTGAAGGAGAGTTTTTGCAACTAAGAATACGGATTTATTTGAGTGAGGTTGAATCGAGTCGAGGAATTATTGAATCGTCTTAGAATATGGGTGTTAATTTACTTGACAACTTACTTTGGTGACTCAGTGATAGTCGTATTTAGACATAATACAAAATAAACACACCATAGAGTCACAGGTACATAAATAAATAAAATAAAATAAATAATGCTGGGCAATCCACACAGCATCATCTATCATCATCGAAACCACAACCTCTCGTTAAACCACATGGTCTTGCCATCACGTAGACTTTTATCGCATTTTTTTTTTTTTGTTTTAGTTTTCGCTGTATGACGGCAGGGCGTCGTTGCTCTTCCATGTGACCTTTTAACAATTAGGTAGGCGTTTTAGGTTGTAGGTTGTAGGTACCAAAATGTAACATTCTTAAACTTAGAAGTTAGAAATTAGAGTACTTATTAGATATAAAAACAACAATCCAAATAATTATACTAAAATTAAGTACCTATTAACTAACTACTAGTTCATGACACGAGTTATTTTTTTATTCCTAGACACAAAAATGAATCGCTGTGCGTCAGTTTCGCTAAAACTCGAGAATGATCTGACCGGTTTGGCTGATTTTGATCTTGAAATATTAGGTCTTTACCTATGAAATTGCCGTTTTGTATGGAATAAGTGAAAGTACTTATTTTTTTAAACTTTTTATTTCTATTATTCAAAATAACTACCCATGCAATCGACGCATGTTTGCCAACGCATTGGCAGTTTATTGATACCCTTCTTGTAAAAATCTGCTGGACGGGAGGCAACAAACTCTTTGTACTGCCTCTCGGGAATTAATTTTTTTACCCACTAATAAGTTGTCTAAATTTTGGAAAAAGTAATAGTCTGTAGGTGCAAGGTCTGGTGAGTATGGCGTATGAGGGAGAGCTTCCAACCCCAGCTCTTGCAGCTTGGAGACTGTCTGTTGTGCAGTATCCCCATACTGCACAACAGACAGTCTCCAAGCTCGCGCGTTGTCGTGAAGGAGCAGTGGGGACGACCGATTGACCAAAGCTGGTTGCCGATGTGCAAGCTTCTCCATCATTGTCTCCAGTTCTTCACAGTTCACATCTGCAGTAATGCTCATGCCGTTTTGTAAAAAGCTGTGGTGAATCACACCCACACTAGACCACCAAACAGTGACCATCACCTTTTTTGGGGTCGAGAAGACGAGAAGAAGACTGAGTTTGTAAAAAGAATGTCATGTTTTTAAAACAAAATTAATTTTAATTTAGAATACAAAGCCATTTCAAACTTTTTTTCTATTTGAAATGACCAGTACTGAAGAACGGCAATTTCATAGGTAAAGACCTATTATTCGTGAAATAAAATGATCTCTGTAGCTGTCGCTTGTCGTATAGCTTGCTAAGTACCTACCTTGTCTAGTTTGCTTAGTCACCAGTCACCGCTTAAATTACTAAGTCGTTCTACTAATATTTGCTCTGAATGTTGTATGATGTAGGTGCATGACATAATAAAATACAGCCATAACAATCGAGTTCAAGCGGCTTACGCTGTACAGATCTTTTAGGTATTGCTTTAAGGCAGTATGAAGGCAGGATTGTGGACTCTTAGCCTATTTTCTGTAGATATTATGAACATGGCAGTAAATTGCAATGGAAAGTGGCCAAACAGCAGCTCATTCTCCATTATTGAGTAGGTTTTGGCAAATCCATGTTTCTATAGTATATCACAATGTTGTTTCATTACCTCTAAGAACTTGGCACGACGGCTGGTACATCTTGGCTTATACCTACATTCCGCCAATGTCCTTTAAAAATTGCAGTATTACATATCTCCATTATATTTAATTTGCGTCTGCCGGGGCCGGGGTACTGAAAAGGACGGCCTAGTATCAGTAGTCTGGTTAGTTTGTCCGATAATCGGACTTATGAGATTTTGTCGTCTCAGTAGTTCGGTGATTAAAATTCTCGGACTACTGAGACTTTTTGACCGTTAGTGACTGTCAGTAGCTATACTATATTTCTGGCGCTTTGACGGCCGCTCCCGCGGCACGCTCGCTTCGCTCGCTCGCCTCGCGCATGGTTTTTCACTAACCTAACATAACCTAACATACTAATTTTGATCTGGGTGGAAAAGTAGATCTGTAGACTTCCAACTTATGGTGGAAAGCTAAGTTGGAAGATGGGAATAAGTCATACTTAGAAACTTTTTGACCGACAGTCACTAACGGACAAAAAGTCTCAGTAGTCCGAGGATTTAAATTCGGTGATTTAAATCCTCGGACTACTGAGCCGACAAAGTCTCATCAGTCCGATCATCGGACAAACTAACCGGACTACTGATACTAGCCTAAAAGGACAGGTACAAAAAAAAAAAGGACAGGTCTCTAAACGCCGTTGTTAAGGTGATAACTAAACATTTACAGACAAAAATTATTTCGCCTCAAGCGGAATCCACAACCTGCCGCTTGAGGCCAAATATTTTTTGGGATATATAATCTTTAGTATTCCCTTATTGTGATGGTTAACACTATAAAAAAAAAAAAATAACCAAGTACATATTAATACAGCTATATAGGTACCTAATTTGCATAATACATGTGGATTTTAATAACTAAGACCAAATGTTTTAGTGCATTAAACAGACAATTTGCAGGTTTGTAATTACGGACTTTCAATTGTTTCTCAGAAAAATTGATCTTGTGATAAACAACAAATATATTTTATAAGATTTTCTCCTTTGGGATTGAACCCTAAAATTCTTAAAAATTAAGGGTAGACAAGACAAAATTATACAACGTCAGACCGTGGAGACTGTCCTGAGTACACAAACAAGTAAATTTGAACGTACTATTTATTCAAGTTACTACGAACAGTTAATAATAAATTCCTTTGCGATATAAATTAGAATTCTTGTGACAATAGGTATTTACCATATAACTGTCACTATCCAGAAATGTAAACATAAACATTATTAACATTGTTTTGTAGTTTAAATATTGTGACTCGGTTTAGTGTACAAATGAGCGAGGAATGGATATCACGTGAGTTATTTTACTTGTATTAGTGTTTTGTACATATATCAGTAAAATAACTAGATTTAACTTAAATATCTTTGATAAAATATTACATTAGAGAAGGTTTTTTTCGAAAGCATTTGTTGTATACTTTGTGTTTGTCTTGAAGTCTCTTGGGCATTTACCTAAAAGTACTATGCTACCTATCTGGCTACCATGATTTTTAAAATAGAGATCGTTACGTTCAACGCGATTCTCAACCTTATCAACCTTATTTTTTCTTATACTGTAAATAACCTAGCTGTCGCCGGAACAACATCCATCCAACATACTATAAAGGTGAAGTTTACTGTTATTTTTTTAATCTGTGATGAAGTGTTATCAACATTGATCGGCATCAAAGTAACGATGACCTTGGTTTATGATCAGTATTATTTCTGTTAATTACATAAAACTTACTATACATACTGAAAAGTTACATACATAATTTTCATTAGTAAATAAACATATTTTAGGCTTCCGCTTTAGTTTTTGTATGAAGCGAATGATGAATTCAGTTCATCTATCATTCAGTTCAAAAAAAATAAAACACATCAGTTTACAGCCAGGAATTATATTATTTAATGTCTGCAAAAGGTCACTGCATTGTTATTACATTATTCTAAGGCTAAGGCTAAGCTAACAAAACTTGCGAAAAATCACGTCCGTCAGAAAGTCACATCGCGTAAATACGCGTTCGTCTTTTCGACATTTTGTGTTCAAAAAATGGAATTCCGCAAATTCCAAGTCGTCTATTCAATAGTTTATGCTATGCAATATGCTCATAGAATTGAATGTCATTGAACGAAACCCTACAGTTTTATGTAAGTATAAAAACCCAGTAAGTTTTATAATTTAACCCTATTCTCGTATCTAAACGACATAAACTCGAGTGGTTTAGCTAATGAGGCTGGCAAGGGCAAGATGCGCCGATGTCCTTAGCCTCGGCCGATCACTCGACCTACCCCCCTTAGAGGGGTAACCCCTTCACACCAACCGCACCCTTAGCCACCCCACGGCCCTTTGTGTGCTGATTTTCAGGAGTCTATTCTTTCATCGGAATTATTTTACCAAGTTTAATCTGCTTACCATTGAACTGAACATTCGGTTTTACAGTAAACAGTTTCGATTTGTTAAATTGGGCTCTTGCATATAGTGTACTGGCTTTTTTAAAACTGCAGCCATAAACAAAATTAAGGAAACGTTGATTAACTTGGTTGTTTGATCTAAAACTGGCTTGTTGCATGATTCTTTTATTTGTATATAGAAGTTCACAGCAGGACAGGTTTTTTTTACTCGGCGAACATTCTTGAGATTTCTTAGTACGTTTTAAACATGACGATTTCATCGGCATTGGTAGGGGCCCAATTACGCTGCGTCGGTCGTCCGGTTTACGGTAGTCATTCTGAAACATTATTATATTGAAGCATTTCCCGGTGGAATAATATAATAAATGAACTAGTGGAACGCCCCGCGACTTTGTGCGTGTTGATTTTTACCATGAAAACTTCTTATCTGCGTCTTCCTGCGTCTTCTATTATCTTTTTATTTAAAAGAACACACTGAAAATTTTAGGTCTGTGTGACTTCAGTTTTGGCTAGTAAGTCAGCAATGTCGGTAATGTGAAGATTAGATAGTTCGTGATAATATAAAAGCACACGAGTTTTTATGACTTGCTAAAGATGCATGGATATTTTTAACAATGTTAAGAATACACCGATTGATCTTCTATTATTCAACACTGATATCGAAGTCGTTTTAAAAACATCAAAGAGACACGAATCAGTTGAACGTCTGTGAACCTACGACACTAAACTTACACTCGTGTGACCTCAATCAACATTACGTTAAAAATTATTCAGTTGTTCTGTATTAAAAGAAGTTCTAGTATACGTTAAGGCGAACCTACTATCCAGCGGATTAAATTATAATTATCAGAGCTATCTAGCTAACAGCTACCTATCCATTTCACTTTCTCGTACAAAACAAATTTATATTTTTTAAACTTGTGCATGTATGTGTATTATTAAATTGCATAAATTGATCTGTTTTAGGCAGTAACTTGTAGTTGTCATTCGATATACATTGAAAAAAAAATAGTTATTCGGGGTCAAAGGTCAAATTTTTTTGGATATATTCAAAAACGGTTAGTTTATCAAAAAGTTTCCCAGACAAAAAATATAAAAATATCTACAAAAATGGTTCTCATGCTTTTTTTTCTAAGAAACCATTCCTGAGATATCGCGATTCTACCAGTTGAAGGAATCACGTTCCTTCAACTTTTAGAATCACTACTTTATTATAAGTAAAACAAAGGTCAAAATCACTTTGCAAATGAGTTAATAAGACTGTGTTATTAGAGCTCGTTCCGAATGT
Organism: Colostygia pectinataria; assembly: GCA_951394395.1. Taxonomy (NCBI): domain Eukaryota; kingdom Metazoa; phylum Arthropoda; class Insecta; order Lepidoptera; family Geometridae; genus Colostygia; species Colostygia pectinataria. Next base: position 3,518,715 of record OX596351.1, on the reverse strand, counting down.
ATTCTATTATACTCGTAGAACATTTCGTATGAACCTTGTATCAGAATTAATTAATCTAATGCACTGCATTGTAGATACGCCTTTTGGTTTCGATCTGTCTAGCTAGTCACGTGGTGAAAGGCATTGACCTACATTTCGCATGCCTATACATTGAGTTGGTTGATGCGTTTTCGTACTACCTAGTGTTTCGTTACGACGATTAAAACGTTTGTTTATGACTACCATTATACACAACTATTATCGACAGTTAATTATTATATTAGGCCTGCAGGGCAAAGGCCTTCCTCCCTTTCTTCCACTCTTTGCGAACTTCCTTCCTTCCTTAGAATTTCCTTTTTTTTTGTTAATCTTACTTAGAGAGACTCAGAACTAGAACGACATTTGCAAATAAACATAAGTCCCGCAGCGGGAATAACACTCGCAACCTCACGCTTCTCAACCGGGCAATGTACACTAAGCCACCCATTCATCATCATCCATTCCATTCCAGGTCCATTGGAACATAATTGAATTCAATCAATAATTTAACTGATCTTAGAGAGAAAGATTAGAGATTTCTTAGAAATTCAGATCGGACATAAGGATTTGAGCAAGCTAAATAGTACCAGTGCACTAGTTTTTATCAAATTGTAGTTTCATGTAAGTATGTACATACATACGTCACGTGAACTATTATGACTGTCTGGGGGATAGCTTAACAAATTGTTTTGACGTATTACTGATATTATTGTTTTGTCATTGTAAATTGTATGGTCCCTCGATGTCTTATTACGCGTTCTAACTAAACACAGGTTCTAACCAAAAACTGTTCTCAGCGTGTTTGATAAAAATTGATCGTGGAAATTTTTTAGTTTTGTTAAGGCAATTAGATTTTTTTTTAATTTACACACGTAAGAAGGCATAGCACCTAAATTGTAAAGGTACATAAGTACCTTCTCTTACAAAACATTATGATAGTTTTTTTTTACACACTTAGCCAAACAATTTAAATTGTAGTTTTGGGTATTTATCAGAGACATTAAGCTAAATGCTAATGATATTAACTGCTAAGCCTTCTGGCAAGTAGAAAGTTTAATGTGTTTATGGCACGCTACACATTCGGTATTCAATTCAATTTATCGAATTGATGTTAGTTAGTAAAAGTGACTCAAGCTAGTTGCGTGGTCGGAACAAATAGGTATTCCTTATTCTAAGTAAAACACGAAAAATGTTTATGCACCTCTACAAGATGACCATAATTTTGATATTATTATTAACAATACTTTATTTTATTCTCACGAGCAAGGAATAAAATGTTTCTACTGCTGGGACAATTGGCCTACTTTCATGCGAGAGTCATCCCTTATACCCAAAAAGGGGTACCCAATGCGGATTGGTGGACGGCACGTGTCCTAAAAGTTTTTAGTTCTTGCATTGCTGAAATGAAAAATCTATTGGCGTATAAGCGAGTTTGAACACATGATTAAATAGTGTCATATGAAAATAGCTTTAAATTTATGACAGATTTACTGGTTTTACTGTCAAGCTAAGGTAAAATGATAGATTTGTTTGACGATCTTACTTAATTTTACAGTAGCTTATACGTGCTAACGTTATACGTTATACCTATAAGTCTTAAGTATTCTGATAAGCACATCTCGCCATCAAACAATAGCAAAATGTATTCAAATTCAAAACCTTTTTTTCAATAATATCTAAATAAGTTTTAAAGCTGGGTGAATTTACGCCAGTTCCTCGCGCCCCAGCCTAGTATATTATTCTACAGCCTATTGTGGCTTAGATCTAGTCAAAGTTTAATGTGTTTTGTTTGTGGTTTCAGGTTGGCGGCAGCGCAGGAGGCGGCGGGCGCGCAGGCTCGCGCGGCGCCAGCTGATACCATGGGCGGCGCGCAACAGCCCGCTACTCCAGGGCCCAGCTCACTCTTTATATTTTCCGACGAGAACTATATTCGGAGGTGAGCATCCTGTCTAATAAGCAGAAGTTACAAGCTTATATTTACGAATACTAATGGTGCATCTACACCGCAGTTACTTTTTGTGAAGCAACGTTTTAATCTATACTATAATATAATAATAATAATATCATAAAGAGAGAAGATTTGTATGTTTGTATTTTTGTATTTTTGTTTCTTACGAATAAACTCAAAAACTACTGGTTCGATTTCAAAAATCCTTTACCATTAGAATGCTACATTATCCCTGAGTAACATAGGCTATATTTTATTTTAGAAAATAATAGGGATCCCTACTAAAACTAAGGTGTAAAAAAAATTGCCATAAAATGTCTTTCATCGCATGCGCTGCGGAAACTATTGATGATAGAACAAAAAAATGCTCTACAATATTAAAGAACATATTGATACCTACAAAAAAGTTGGCGATACCATATGTCCAACTATTGTAGTTATGTAACTATAACTACTTTTTTACATTTTAAAAGTTGAATGAAATGTCGACCAAAATCAGACCATGTATTCCATACCTTTATATTAATCCTTATCCAAATAAATCATTTCATATTCAAGACTGTTTCAATACCTGTAGATAACTGTGTGTTTGAATAATTAAAATCAGACATTTCATTCTAAAGTTATGACGAATTATAAAAATTTCAATCTAAACAAAATACTAAAAAAGGCCGCGCGCGCGCCGTGGCCAGAGAGGGGCGTGCACATGAACTATGAAATTGTAGGTAGCCGCGCGGCTAAAACGTGCGGTCGGCTCCTACCTTATGAATGACTAGCGACCCGCCCCGGCTTCGGACGGGTGCTTAAGTTTTTATTGCACCCGTGCGAAGCCGGGACGAGCCGCTAGTTGTTAATGTAGCATAAACAATCAAAATGTGGTTCGTTCGTTCGTTCGTTCGTATGAGTCAGTGGCCAACTCTAGTGACAGAGTTTCTAGGCCGCCCGAAGGCCTCTGTCATGGCCTAACAACTTTGGAAAAACCGGGCCTCCGAAGCACGGGAGCGCTCAGTTGAAATTGCCACTGGCGGTCACCCATCCAAATGATGACCCCGCGGAACAGTGCTTAACTTCGTTGATCTGTTAAGAACAACTTAGCCAGCTACATATGGGGTCAATCGATAACACAATGCCATACAACTCCTGAGTTGTTGAAAGTTACTCCTTGTTACATTTTGTAATATAAATTTATGTAATTGGCGATATGGACGCGTTGAGTAACATTCAACAAATAGTAGCAAGTAGCCACAAAAGATATAGATTGTTACCCAATGTTACCTTGTTGCAGTGTTACTCCAAAAAAAGTAATCGCGGTGTCACCTCACTTGGCATTTAAATAGAATAGAATAGAATAGAAAAATATTTATTTAACGCTACACAATTAACATTTGAACAAATTGTTGCATTTTGAAATTGTATTTGGCTAAAGAAAAGTTGATTTCAAGTTTTGATTTGAAGAAAACTTACTTGCACTACTGCTACTTTATTTAGACGACCGATGTGGCGCAGCGGGCGCAGGTCCGCCTGTGACGCAGAGGTTGCGGGTTCGATTCCCGCCTCGGAACAAATGTTTGTACGATCTACAAATATTTGTTCCGGGTGTTCTGGGTATTTTCTATATATAATAAAAAATATCTATCTATGTATTTTATTGTATTAAATATATATCAGTCATCTAGTACCCATAATACAGCTCTGTTTAACAGCAGCTTACCTTGGGGCTAGATGATGCTGTGTGGATTGTCCAGCATTATTTATTTATTTATTTATTTATTATACAAGCTCGTGTCATCATGTACCTATTTCTTAAAAAATAATTATAATTACAAATTAATTAAAATACATATTTAACATTAAAGATAATTTAACCACTTTTTTGTGATGCTAAGCACTACGAGTATAGCTTTAGCTCTTCAATTTTATATCATAAAAGAATAAACTTTACACATTTTACAAAATGAAACCTGTATAGACAATACAATTTATCTAAATGGTCACATTACATGTTTACTCTCACGTGGATAATACACACAATCTGCTTAGAAATTAAAATGGAATACCTTCCATTATTGTACCAATAAAACCAGTTCAAAGAAAACTACACCTATTATTTCTTTGAAATTGGTAGTTAGTCGCTGCAGCCTAGTGAATTTAAAGTTTTTCAAAGGCGAGGTTTAAACTTATGAAAATCTGCAGTAAAAGCTTGTTTTTAAAATAAATCTAAATAATGATTCAGGTGGTTAGAAAACTTCTTAGTTCGGATTTAAAGCGGTAGGTTCATAGCTTAGCTGATAGTTCTTATAAAAATAATACCTGTGATAGTTTTTTTTATTACATTCAACTTCTAAGGCCGCGGACGCATTTAGCAAAAACTAAAACAGTCTCAGATTTGCCTAATACGTACGCACTCTAAAGAAGTGCGGAGGTAGTCAAAACGTTTGTACTTTTTCGTGTCGATAGTCAAATTCACACAATTTTCACTAAAACGGAATATTTACAATGATTGTAATTTTTATTGATTCTCGGTATTTCAGCACAGTACATGCAACATGATCAAACCCAGTTTGTAAAAAATAAGCGAGCGAATAAATCGAGGTATATCACAGTATTACATAGTATGAATGCAAAATCAGAGATAAACATGCCTAAGAGAAAAACTGACACAAACATCGAAGGAAAACAGTCGGGAACCCTAACCGACCCATACTAGAAAAATGCCCCAAAATGCGCAAAGCAACATAGGATTATGTCTATGACAGTTATGACTCGGGACATGAAATTCTTACTCTATCAATGCAGTTTCGCAAGCTTCATCACATCATGGGTGTTTGTTATTATTTGCAGATTAACTTTAGGTTAGCGTCTGAAGGTTCAGTTTAACCAAAATTAAAAATTACATATTATGCAGTAAAATTATTTTGTATATTATTTATTTTATTATATTTTATTTTATTTTTAAACATTTAACATTATCGCATATCTCATGCTCCAATTAAGTACACAATTCGCCATTATGTCTGTAGGCTGGTTCGCTTATCTTGTGATGCTAAACAAACTCTAGGCCCTAGGCGCAGTAACAAGTACTGTAACCAAGTATAGTATTGACTATATACCCTAGAGCCTAGTTATTCTTAGTTACTATTTTTTTTTATACAACTAAAGTGACAACCAAGCGTACGGTCTACTTGATGGTAAGTGGTTACCGTAGCCTATGTAGCTTGCAACATCAGAGTTATCACTTGCGCGTTGCCACCCTGAGACGTAGATCTAAGTCTCATGTACCTGTAGTTCTTGCATCGGGCTATATCTAAATTTGTGGACTAGTATATTCAATAAGCCACGATGAAAGCTTTCAGACGACCCAATAATGGTTAATAGAAAAAAATTATGCGCGTGAGTTCTTGCTTAAGGCTATACCTAAATTTGTGGGCCAGTATATTTAATAAGCCACGACGAAAGCTTCCAGAAGACCCAATAAAACTTCCTCTCCATAACGTAGAATATCCGCGGAGTTCAGCCCTAGTCATTTGCGGGGGAGCCTCTATTGCCTCCTTATAAATATTAAACGCGCACCTTGTTTGCTCCCTTATGCATTTTGTAAACAAACACCCTTACTTGGCCTGTGTCACTCCGACACAGTGTTATACTTCAATAAACTAAACGTTAAACCGTTGATAATATTAAATATAGCTTGAACGTATTTCAATTAATCTTAAAAATAGTACCGTCAGTCTATATTTATCAAATAAAATTGAGCCGTCATGCGCAAGCTAAAAGATTTAAATAGTTCAATTTTTAGATACGATAGAGTTAAACTTGTCCTTTACTAGTATTAATATTATGAGAAAATACTCACTCAAGATAAATGTATGGAAGAAAATTAACTTGAAAATATATCGTTGTCATTAAAAGTGTTCTTAGTGTTTCTATAACAGTAACCATCTCGGGGTTTTATAAATATAGTTAGTCTATTAAATGGTCACTCAACAACGGGGACATTCAAATCAAATAAAAACGGAATACTTATAACTAAAAATCATATAAAAAATCTATCATCACTAAAACAAGGATAAAATGAAAGACTACAGATAAACGTAAACAATTTGCACTATCTCGCTCTAGTAACGTCTATTGTCTCCACACTGCGGCAATCGAATCCATTACTGGTTTTGAAAAAGATTGTGATGCAGCAGGCGATTTAGCTAGCTGAGACGCAAAAGGTGTGAATTTTAATTCTACATGATCTGCAAATTTTGTTGTTTATGAGTCTTCAAGGTTAGAGTGAATAGGTTATTTCTAGACAAGCGTGCTCCATCATCGACCACACCATCACTTACCATCAGGTGCAAGGTGGTGGTCAAACGCTTGTAATAATAATATTAAAAGATTAGATCTTAAAGTAGGTAGGTACAATAGTTTTTGATACTTGGTATCGAGACAAGCTTGTTTATAGCCAATAAAAGTCCTAAGTATAGTTCGCACAGCGGATCTAGGCTTCCGTGAAGTTAGCCGTTTGTGATGCGCAAAGACAATTTAGTTTGAAAAAGCTCCATTGCGCATCGAAACGGCTAATTTCACTACGGCTGAGATCCGTTGTGAGACCTATACCTACAGTAATACTTTGTTTTGATTTGGATACCTACGGATCTTTAACCGTGTCTAATCCAAGTGTGTGATATTGTAATTTTTTAATTTCTTATCCGCCTAACTTCAGTGGATAACAATTTAATAGTACACAGATTAATAAATAAAATATTGCGTCAAGATACATACAAAGGTAATGAATATTTCGGTGAATTTACGAGATAAAGCTTTGAACACACCTGCGAGGGTTTACTTTGAGAATCCGCAATTGAAATATTTTCGTGTCGTCACGAAATACCTACTCCGTAATGGAAGTTTAAATTATGTATGTAGGACGGGTCAGGGGAATATTATTAGCCGAATGCAGCAAAATTTACCGATATTTTGTAGAATAGGTTTGACTTTAATCCCAAATCCGAACCGTACCGTTTTAGAAGCTATGCACGGTAAGACATGGATGTCGAAGTAAAGTATACCCGTATATAATGCCCTGTACGGACTAAGCGTTCAATGTTACGCGTAATTTATGTTTGTTGAGTATGCTATACGCCGACTACGAATGCTAAGTCCATAAAAAGCTTACACGAGAAAAATCTGACGAGCATTGACTGTGACAAAACAGTATAATGAGACAGAATAAGAGTAGTAGAGTTCTTTCTGATAGAGCTCGTCCGGGGAAGGACTACCACCATACCTATTTCTGCCGCCAAGCAATAATGCTCGCATTGTTGTGTTCCGGTGCGAAGGGTATGGTTTCCGGTGAAATTACTGGCACATGAGGCTTTCGATCTTAGCCTCAAGGTGGCAACCCGCGAGTGATACCTCTGGTATTGCAAGCGTCCATAGCCTGCGGTAACCGCTTAGCATCTTGTGGGCCGTATACTTGGTTGCCATTTAAGTTGTATAAAAAAAATTAAAAAAATTGAGAAATCACTAAGTTTCCAACTCATTTTGTGTTAAGAACGACTAATCAGCCAAACCTAATCTTATCAAAAACAATATTAGTAATTTCTTCCCACTTTGCGATTTATCGTTTTGTTTTTTTCGGTAAGATGCAAAAAACGCACGCTCCATGATAACATGATCCGTGCATATTATAGAATATTCATAAAAACTGTAAATAAATGAAGCTGTTTATTATATTATCATCGTAGACTTTACCAGTTTGTTAATAAAATACCTGTGATAGGCTACTACTAAATTACATTTGATAGATGGATTATCTACGATCGATCACCAATTAATATCGATACTAGCGTAATAAGCGATATGATCGAAAGATAATCGAGTGTGCTACTTTGAGAGGAAGGACGTAGTAAGATTAAAACTACAAAACAGTCATAAAATATGTAGATATGTACCTACCTATTGTATAAAATACCTTCAAAGTTTGAAGATATGCAAATACTCTGGAGAATTAATTCAATTGTGTAAATTTTATGTCAATGCATGATTTGTTATGGCTAATGGCTATAATTAAGAGTATTGCCGAGAATAGAGTATTTACCGTAAAATAATATGTAGGTATTCATACGTTGTAGCCAAAAATTGAAGCTTTCATAGAATAATTAAAGTAATAAAATTAATTATTGCGAACACAATTATAATTATAATATTATCAATTGGACATGTTGAGTGTGAGATAAATCCAAATAATAATGCAATAAAATCCAGTGCAGAATGCCATTGAAGAGAATAATTAATACGTCATCATGTTACGTGTGGTTACAAAGTGGATGGTAATTTATTGGCTTCGCTGACACACATTGCACAGCTTATAAAGGCGTCAGTTAGTTCATTAAATTTAATGTAGTGATTGATGTTCAGAACATGTTTTAAGAACTAATAAATAAGATGCATTTTTACGATTTTAAAAATATATTTTATTATTAAATGACAATTACGAATGCAATTGTTTTATAATATATCCATTAAACGTTTTTTATGTTATTTATATATACATTTTAAAATAATGTATGATTTCATTATTATTACAATCTAGCCTTACGTTTGGGCTGATGAGTACTTTTAAGTTAATCTAGTCTTAGAAAATAAATAACTTAATCGAATGATAATAAAGCCTATCACAAATAGCTGATTCTTATACTCTTTTAGCTAGCTCGTAGACTTTAGTAGCTAACGCGTCGTCTTTCGTAGCTAACGCGTAGACTCTTGTAGCTAACTCGTAGACTCTTGTAGCAAACTCGTAGACTCTCGTAGCAAACTCGTAGACTATCGTAGCTAACTCGTAGACTCTCGTAGTCATTATATTGACTGCCGTTGTTTTCTATGTAAAGTTTTGTGGTTACGTAAGTTCATCTAGTCACCGTGTAAAGGAACAGGTAGACACAATGAGTGTTATAACCACCAGAGTTCTGAGTTTTAGTTTAGTGTATTTTATATAGCACATACAGTAAGTCATGTTCGTATAGTGCGTGGCGCAAAAGTTGAGTTTTTTTCCGAACATAGACACTGAGGCCTTTTTATACTAACTGAGGGAGCTTTTCACTTAGCTGTGTCATCAGCGTTTAGTAACCTATATCAACACATGTACTATAGCTACATACCTATATAGTAGATAAGTGACGTGCATTGTCTGGAAGTGGCCGGTTACGTAAATAAGTATGCCTTTATTCGTAAAAAAACTGTCATTTCAACGTAGCAACTATTATCTATCCTTATACAATGAACAAAAACGAAAATAGATTTGAAAGACATTAGATATCAAGGTTTAAAGTTTAAGTTGAGTAGTAGAGTTCTTTGTGATAGAGCTCGTCCGGGGAAGGACTACCACTATACCTATTTCTGCCGCCAAGCAGTAATGCTCGCATTGCTGTGTTCCGGTTCGAAGGGTATGGTTTCCGGTGAAATTGCAGGCACATGAGACTTTCCATCTAACGTCTCAGGGTGGTAACACGCAAGTGATATCTATGATGTTGCATGCGTACATAAGCTACGGTAACCGCTGACCATCAAGTAGGTCGTACGCTTGGTTACCACTATAGTAGTATAAAAAAAAGTACGTTCATGAATAAGTTTTTGTGATTTTATATTTTTTTATTTCGGTCAGTAAATTCGGCTTGTGTATGAATATTTTAATCGTGAATTGTAAAATGTAAGCTTTGAAAACTCACTAATTACAAATAGTGAGTTTTCAAAGCTTACTCGTCGGATTTAATCGAAATTTAAAAATCACAATAACCAAACAAAACAACTCGCATTTTTAGAAATCTTAACGTATATTTGTAATTATATGAACATAATAGAATGACACGCACACACAAGCATAATATAGACGACATATTTTAATCCAAGTAAGTATTCTAAGAAGACGCGAGCGTATATTTATAAGACATTTTTAGTAATAAAGTTACTTGCTGGCATTTAATTACACACACTATTTGCCATTAACTATATTTATTTATATTCTTTATTCCCATTTGGTGTGCGTCGCTCCGGTCAAAAAGAGCTTATAGGCCTTTTTTTTAAATTTATTGAATAAAAAAAAGGCTTTGTCGCTGAGCGACCACACCGCCCAATCGGTAATATTTACAAAGTTGTTACTTAAACTAGGTAACAAGAGAGAAAAAAAAATGAAATAAAAACTTAACTCTTAAAATAATTATTTACTAAAATATACATGTATTGGGCTACGTCAGACATTGGATCAGCCAACACACTATTGCATAGTCCAACATCGAACATTGAAGAATGTCTAAACATAGTTCGCCTGTCATCTACGTTACGAACACATTCCATCAGCACGTGAATAATATCCTCTTTAATCCCACAAATATTACAATTGGGCGATGTTACTTTCTTCATCAAAAAGGCAAACTTATTCGATGGAATGTGACCGGAACGCAGCCTGATATTAAAGGCCTTTAAGCAGCCTATAAACTTCTAAACATTTGTTAGCAGGCGGGTCAAAAAAATATGTAATTGCATTTACATTAGTATTCCATTATTTGACTCAATCAAAAATGTTCTCTCATTCCAGGTATACAAAGTTCATCATTGAGTGGCCACCCTTCGAGTACGCGGTGCTGCTTACCATCATCGCCAACTGCGTGGTGCTGGCGCTGGAGGAGCATTTGCCCAACGGCGATAAGACCATCTTAGCACAGAACTTGGTAAGTTTATTTAATTCTCACTCTCACTTGAGAGTAGGCCAGTGTCCCAGTAGTGGAAACATTTATTCTTCATTCATATAACTTCATTAGAAGGCTGTCATGATGATGATTTAATTCTCATAATTAAAGCACATAATTAACGGGTCCCGACTTTTTCAAAGTTGTTAGGCCATGAATGACAGGTCTTCGGGCGGCCTAGAAACTGTCACCAGAGTTGGTCACTGACTCATACGAACTTACTGTTTTTTTATTTCTCATAATGTTTATTTATTTATTTAAGTACTAGCTGTCGCCCGCGACTTCGTTCGCGTGCAACTCGGGAAAGGTACATTTTTCCGGAAAAATTTCGGCCTATGTCCTATTCCGGGACATTATCCTGTTTAAAATTTCAGACAAATCAGTTCAGTGGTTGTCGAGTTATAGAGTAACAAACATCCAAACGAACACATTTATAATATTAGTGATATGCCCATATCGCCTTTGCCCAATGCAAGGCAAAAACCTCTTGCCCTCGTTTCCATATTTCTCGATCTTTAGCTAATGTTGGCCAGTCGCCCAAATGTCTATCGAGATAGTCTCGCCATCATCTCTTAGCTTCTTGAAGCTACTAACGTGGAAATAATACATGTGGCATTGCTTGGTTTATCTCTAACTAGCTGTTGCTCGCGACTTCGTTCGCGTATAACTGTACGTATAAACCTTCTTCTTGAATCAATTACTCTATCTATAGATAAAACCTATGCGTAGTATAAAAGATCTAAGCGAAAAAAAATAAGAATTTATTATCTACATTAATTCCACTTGCATTAAAGAAAATTTTAAATCTAAGTATTATTCTACGAGTGTGCTTCGACATTAAAATTTTGCTACAACTTAATAAAATGGAATAGCGAAATATTTTTTCAAACTACTACTAATCATCAATATTCTGCCAGCCGGCCAGTAAAAGTAAGAACGCAGGTTTGCCTGAGTAGGTATAGTGCCACAGCGCAATTCAAACAACTGATTATTATAGATCTGTTGAGATATTTCTGTGAAAAATTACAGAAATGTTGCAGCCTTTTAGATACGTCAAATACGCTGCGCGAAATACAATCTTTTGCTATTGACATTCCACCTCTTGTAGAGTACGCAAGACATGTTTTGCTCAAATAAAACGATGCTCATACTAACCGGGCTGAATTGCCAAGGACTATGTTACATCGATGTCATTTTTCCAATATTGGAAAACGATGAATGCGCTAGCGGTATGCTATTATCAACAACTCAAGCAATAAATACAACTGTCAATCAATGCTTTTTTTGTACTGTTTAGGAGTTTGTCAATTTTAATGCACTGCAGTAAAACAGGAAGATGACTCATTTCTGAAATACTTTATTTTAACTAACATAGACCCTCCCTGTATTAATTAAAATAATTAACAGAACCAACCGATGGGTTGGCAGGTTGAAAATGCTCTTAGCATTAAGCCCACCTTTTGTCCTTTTGTTTTATTTTTATAATTAATTGCATTAGTAAGTAAGTACCCATAAAATAGTTATGTGCTGATTCTGTTAAGCTTTCAAACCCCAAACCCCAATAAGTATGGAATTTCAATTCCAATACAATTAAAATCCAATAGGTATGCCTGAAATTGTATTCAAGGTTTATACATTTTATACAAGATTGTTACAAATTAAAACATCTTAGAAAAAAAGTTACGATGTACCTACTAGTTTAGTTAAATGAACAATGATCTCCAAGCGTTGCGGATTTAAAAAATCACTTGTATTGTAATGTTTCTAGTTCAATACTTCATATATACTGCTTTATATTGTTGTGAATAAAAAAACTTGCTAATTCATGTATTTCTTTTGTTTCAGGAAAAGACCGAGACATACTTTTTAGGAATATTTTGTGTAGAAGCGTCGTTAAAAATATTAGCATTAGGTTTGGTTTTACACAAGGGATCGTATCTTAGAAACGTTTGGAACATCATGGATTTTTTCGTAGTAGTAACTGGGTAAGTGATATTTTGTTGAACAACATTTTAATATTGTAGTTTAGTTTAGATCATATAAATAAGTAATTAAACTTCAAAATAAACGGATAGGTATCGTGCTGGTTGATTAACTTAATAGGTAACATAATAAGTTCGTGTAGTTGATTTGATAGTCCTTTTCACCATCATCTGTATCAGGCCACACTCGTATTCTTGAAGTCTCGTCTAGCGACTATGTAAATTCCATTCTGATTTAGTATTTTTCGTGTTCTCGAATCCTATTAATCTTAAGATTTCAGACATTTGTCACACAACACCTATTTTAAAACCGCAAAACCTACTTACACTATTCGTTTATTTTGAAGAAGGAATTTACTTATGACTAGTTTTTTAACCGTTTTTATTTAAAATACAACTGTACTATACATGGCTGTTTCTATGTTTTTTTTATTAATGTAGTTTGAAAACAATTGGATTTATTCACGAGACAGCCTTGCTATTATTGTCGATATCGAACCAAAATTTACTATAAAATTAGGCTAGTATTACTAACGTAGATCAATATTAGGATTTCTGTGCCTCTACCAAGAGTTTACTTTAGTCATAATTACAGTTGATTTGGGTAGACTATATTTGTGTCAACACTGTTTGTTCTAAAAGTCCGAACAAAAGTTTGAATCTACTCGAAACACATGGTAGAGGTACTATAATGTTAAAAGATTGTGTTATGGAAGTGCTATATTGATTATGCGCTAACAAAAACTAGGTCGATGACGATATTCGCCGAATCCAACGTGGACTTTGACCTGCGGATGCTGCGCTCATTCAGAGTGCTGCGCCCGCTCAAGCTCGTCTCGCGGATACCAAGTAATTCACAGTAATAGGCGAAAGTTCACATAATACCTAACCTTATTTGTAATAGAACGTTCTCGCTAGATGTTTTCCAATTTTAAACTTTTTTAAACAGTAGCTAAAATAACGCTAGACTATCGAACAATAGTATTTTTAAATCTTTCATTTAGTAACAACAATGTAGCATCGTATTCTCAATTTTTTGAATAGATTTTTTTTGTAAAATTAAAAATGTGTGTGACTTACGAGTAATGTGATTTTATGGAAAATGTTTAATGTATTTTTGACGGCTACGTTTTTGCATAATAGTTAACATTTGTTTTTATGTAATATGTAGGTACTTCAAATACGAAAGCTAATAAGTAAGAACTTAGCTAATGAAGACTAGGTGTGAATAACTGGTATACTAGATTAAAATGTGTATAATTAATATGATTAGCTAATAATGATGTGATTTAGATTGTAGAATTAATATTTGAATAACATTCTCGGGACTGTGCTTTGTCGACCTCATTAGAGTACTTAAAGTTTTTTTCCTGGCAACGAAATACTCAAATCTATTTCGAATCTCACTGGCCAGTTTGTGTACATAAAACTTAAAAGATCGAACAGCACAGTCCTATGTAGTTGTTTCTAAGCTAGTTGCTAGTTCAAGCTATAGTATCGAGTGATATGTGTTTGGCAGTATCATCACGCAGCTGCCGGTCGCGCCCGACGTCGACTTCAGGACCTTGCGTGCCATTAGGGTGCTGAGGCCCCTTAAATTAGTTTCGGGCGTTCCTAGTGAGTTTTAGAACATTTTTAGTTAGTATTTGTAGTGCCACTAGACCATACCGTTGCATATTTACCAACTGTATACCCTTTATTCACTGTTTTGAAATATGTATGAATTAAAAAAAAAAACTTGGTCAGTTAATTCCTTAGCAGCTTTGTTGTAACTTGTGTTTTGATTCTTACTAGCCTAGGTACTTAAACAACCTCTATATTTTAAACTAAAATCTACTTTTCAAGTTAAAATAAAAATAAACAGCACTGGCCGTCAATAAAAAAGCGCGCGTTTATCATTTGTTTAACTTCTTTTCACGTTTTACCTCAAATTAGTATTTTGCTTTCCTTTCAATTTCAGAATAATTATGCAACGGTGTTAACATTTTTCTGCACGTTTATTTTCTGTATTTATTTTGTTCTGTATCATATTTTCATTGATAAACCTAATGTAATAGGTAACCTACTACCTTCTTGAATAGATACTTTGCATTTAGTTCGTTTTTAATATTCTGTACTTTAATAAGAACCTTTACTTATTCATTATGATAAAGAAAAATTACCAATTTGATCCTTATTTTTAAAATTACCACTAAAATGAAGAAGTCAAAAGCTAGTCACCAAATAGTTGAAATTAAAAATTAGAGCTACAAAATTAACCTAATATATAGATGAATACCATTTGCAATTTAAGCATTTGTTGCACCATTGACAATTTATTGCCCTAATTCGAACTTTCAATTTTAACTTTTTTATGATGCTATGCCACTGTATTATATGTTTTAAGTGTGTATAGTAAGTGTGATTTTTCCGTGTAGGTCTACAAGTTGTGTTGAAGTCGATCATCAAGGCGATGGCCCCGTTGCTACAGATCGGCCTTTTGGTGCTTTTCGCTATAGTCATCTTCGCCATAATCGGCCTCGAGTTCTATTCGGGGGCGTTACATAAGACTTGTTATAATTTAGAAGATATTAGTAAGTATTTATTTCTATTTTACTATTTTTAAGTAAATAAGATACTCAACAACAATAATAATTATCTAGGTATAACATAAGTATTCTAGCGCTAGGGAGCGTTCAACCACAATTTTTTTTACAAAATTGGTTTTTACACTCGCCAACTAGCTTTACTTGTTTACTGGTCTCATCATGACAGCCTTCTAATGTTCCCACTGCTGGGACACTGGCCTACTCTCAGGTGAGAGTGATTGGGTCTTAATCCACCACGCGGACCCAATGCGGATTGGTGGATGATAATTTACTGGTCTACAATCGCCTTTTACCAGCGGTCCCCAGCAGTATAACATTGACGAAGTTTATTTATAATATTCGTCGTAGTCGTAATTTAGCCCATAGTCGCGAACTCAGTCAAGAGATTGAAGGACACTGTAATTATATTCGCTGATATGATGACTCATTACTTGCATAAAATGCTGTCTAGCATTAAGTTCGCCTTTGTAAGCATATTTTAAGTTGTGCAATAAAGTATTTTCTATCTATCATTAATTTAAACAAACAAAACGGTAAAAATATCCCATATTCATGGTTAAATGAATACAGAAAACACGATAGTAGAAAACAAAGTCACGAACTTTATAATAATCTTGCAGATAACTAGCAATTTCGATTCGATATAATGTTCGATATCGAGTCAGTTCAAAAGTTTGTACCAAGTAGAAATGTAACTGACCTACTTAATACGAATGTTTCTCAAAACAACTAATGCTATTGCAGTTTAAATTGAAACTACCTCGTAGCGTGTTTAGAATAAGTTATGGTATTTCGGCTTAACTTTCATAATTATACAGTTTGCTTAAGTCATTTAAGTTTTCTAGCTATAGGCACACCTGATTGGGTTTATTAACTTGAATATACAAATTATAACATTTATGAAAAGCACATATTTAGATGGTGAAGGCTCATAATCGGTCGTCATTGCGTTTTTTGGTTTTCCTTTGTCCAGCAGTGGACGTCTATCGGCTGATATGATGATGATGATGAAGAAGGGTACGATCTTTAAGATACCTTGAATATCTTCTTTACAATTTGTTATCAATGTATTAGGGTAGTAAGTAATTAAATAAATTATACACCGATACTTAATAATGGTAAATTTCTGTTACACCACAACATTTGTAATCACTTGAAAATAATAAGCCTTTATTCTTGAACTTCTTATCTGTAGTTTTCACTCTTTCTTCGTGTTCAAATCATTTGTTTGATCGTTTGTCAGTCCACGATAATGTTACATTACTCGAAGATGATATAAGCATTTGTTCTTGAGCCTATTATTTATTTCTTTAGTTTTGTTAGGTATTCATATTGTTTGATCGGTCTGCAGGTGAAACAGTAAATGATGGCGATAGTCCAACGCCGTGCAACGCGGACGACAAGGCTGTGGCGCCATTCGGGGCCAACGTGTGCAACCGCACGAGCAGCACGTGCTTGGAAAAGTGGGAGGGGCCGAATCGGGGGATAACCTCTTTTGATAACATCGGCTTCGCCATGCTCACCGTCTTCCAGTGCATCACTATGGAGGGTTGGACCGCCATCCTCTATTGGGTAAGTCGTTTTGTTAATGACGATCATATTGGCGAGTGCCCGGGCTAGAAGCGAGAGGTTGCGGACTCGATCTACAGAACAAATATTTGTACGATCTGCAAGTATTTGTTCCGAGTCCTAGCCCCAAAATGGCATTGTATGAAATGTCCGCCAATATTTTTTTATATTTATTTACAGATACAAGATTCAATTATTATATTTTTTTGGATTCGGTAAAGCTTACAATAATATTAATTGACCTACACATATCGGGGTCATGAAACCGTTTCGTTGTCGTTTGATTCATCATGACAGCCTTCTAATGTTCCCACTGCTGGGACACTGGCCTACTCTCAGGCGAGAGTGATTGGGTCTAAATCCACCACGCGGACCCAATGCGGATTGGTGGATGACACATGTCTTTTCGAATTTGTAGTTCTTGGACATGCCGGTTTCCTCACGATGTTTTCCTTCACCGTATGAGCACTGGCATTGCGCACATAAATTTTTCGAACAGAAAAATCCATTGGTGCACGACCGGGTTTGAACCCACGACCTTAGGATTGGAAGGCGGGGTCACTACCACTAGACCACCGGTGCTCTTTGATTAGAGATTAACAAATCTTTTCAAATCGATAGTTTTGTATTAGTTTATTGTTGAAAAATTTAGCTCAAAGTTAAAAATTCGGACGGTCACCCACTAAAACGAATGGAAATATAATGATGGGACAACGATGTCATATTATATGGGTTTCTTTCACCTACGGTGACGAAACTCTAGTAAAACCATCGTAATATCGGAATTAGAAGCTTTTAATGTGTAACTTAATCCTTTTGAGCGGCACGTACGAATTCAGTTACCCAATTTCACATCGACTTCGTGCCTTGTTTTTTGTATGACCATTTTAAGCTCTGCGATGTTTTTGTATGTTATACATGGTGTTTATATGTTACTGTTTTCTTTTACACAATTTGGGTAACAGTGTTTTTTTTCTGTTAATTGATTTTTCTATTTTCAGACAAATGACGCGCTAGGTAGTGCGTTCAACTGGATCTATTTTGTGCCTCTCATAGTATTGGGTTCATTCTTCATGCTCAACTTAGTTCTTGGTGTCCTTAGCGGGTAAGTCAACACTTTACTCAGCTAATATCTGATTCATTTTGTAATAATAATGACAAGGAAAAACGCTGTAACGCGAGTTGCTAAAGTGACAGTGTTTTATGATCAAAGACCTTATTGTTCTACTATAAGAAAAGCAGCAAACAAAAAGAGAAAAGATTACAGCGCGTGAATATATCGGTAAAATTACGTTCTTAGATCAACTGATAAAACCAAAAGCTTCCAGAAACGTTTCATTTAATACTAGCTTAAAAAAATTTATTACAGATTTAAAAGTAACTTAAATTCCACAATACTGATCGCTTAACTTGTTATTTAGAGAGTTTTCTAACGAGAGAGGCCGAGTAGAGAAAAGAGCCCAGTTCTTGAAAGAAAGGACAGAACGGCTTTTCAATCAAGACTTCTCAGGCTACTTAAACTGGATCACAGAAGCAGGTGTACCCGTGTGATCTCAGCTCGAGCCTTTCCGAACCGCATTAACGCTATTTATGTGAATATATAAACATTGGTTTAGTGCTAACCATCACATTAGATACAGGGAAAATCACGAAAAACTCTATTGACAATATGTGTAAACATTACTGTATTTAGGTTTGAAGGGCACTGTAGCAAGTGAAATTACTGGGCGTAAGAGACTTAACAACAGCGTCTCGGGGTAACGAGCGCAGTGCAGTGCCACGCAGAACTTAAAAACTTTGGGTGGCACTGAATCTGTTATGGTCAGGCGTGGTGCTTAACATCAGGCGGACGACTTGATCGTCTTGTCACTTGCTGACATAGATAAAAAAAATGCATAGCGTATCGTTCAGCTATCAATTTGTATGAGATTTTTTACAACGCAATTTTCATAAAAAAATACAACTGTAAATATGTTAGCGTTTGTCAAACGAGTTTTTCGTGACGTTAATCGATTATTTTTACCCGTGTTTTTGTACATTCGTTTTCGTATATTCCATTGGTTGCGGTAACAACCCAATTTTGTGGTCAGTAAACAGTGGGCTAGTTGCTAAGTTCTGCGAAAGTGTGACTAATGATTATCCAATACTAACAACCACAATGTATCTATACAGGGTCATTCATTATCAACCTGACAAACTTAAGGGATAGGTTCCACACCTAAAAAAAAATATATGTCACTATAATTTTTTTTTTATGTATGTTTTGTCTTAAAAATCACAAGTAAACAAAAATCGATTACGTTTTCCGCTCAATTATTATTTATCGTTGTTGGGAATCGAGTTAAGCGACGTAATAATGAAATATTCGAGTGTGCGCGCCCCGTAGCGGGTCAAGGACACGCGCAGGTCAAGGACGCGCGGGTTAGTGACCCGCAGTTCATTGACGCGCGGGTCACTAACACGTGCCGAGCGCTGCCTTTTCGATTTCTAACAAGGATAACTAATTATGAAGCAGAATTACGTAATTATTTTTTTAAAATTTTATAAAAAAAAAACGTTTAGAAAAAAAAAAAAGTACAAGTATTTTTTTTTTATGTGTGGACCTACCCCTTAAGTTTGTCAGGTTGATAATGAATGACCTTATATATTAACTATGTAACAGCGATTGCGCTTTAATGTTGTACGTTGTAGTTATGTTCACAATAAAACTATCCCTAGCATAAAGGTACATAGTGCTAGACAAGTACTTGGTTTTTGTTGTTTATTTTAAATCATGCTTAGATGTGCGTGCAGTACTTGTATCGCTATCGTGTGTATTTGCAGTGAATTCGCTAAAGAAAGAGAGAAAGTAGAAAATAGACAAGAATTTCTAAAATTAAGAAGACAGCAGCAGTTAGAGAAAGAACTCAATGGTTATGTTGAGTGGATATGTAAAGCTGGTAAGTGAAATAAAACATTATACAGTAAGTATGATGTTTCACATGATGTACATACGGTGATAGAAAATAGATTTTTTACAATTCCCTTTTTGGAAGTTGCAATTAATCGAGTTTAACATCGAACATTGATTTCAATACGACTATAATAAGTCAACATCATCCTGACCAATAACATTAATTCACAGAGGAAGTAATATTAGCAGAAGAAAGAACTACAGAAGAAGAAAAAATGCACATAATAGAAGGTAAGAAAAGTGCGTGTTGACCAATGATACTCCAACTCTAGAGCCCACTAGACCTTCCAAAGTGTCGCATTATTCTCGACTTTAGCGAAAATGCGTTCACCTTTGGCAAGCCTAGAGGACACTAGGTTTATAGAATAAGTACTCAAGAGACTTCAGTTACTGATATGATATTCCATTTCAGCTCGAAGAAGAGCAGCAGCAAAAAAGAAGTTAAAAAACTTGGGGAAAAGTAAAAGCACAGATACAGAAGAAGAAGAGCAAGATGAAGACTGCGGAGACGACGGTCAGTATAATGATGACCCATTTAGTTTTTTTATACGTGTATTTATTTTTGTGTGCAGTCATTTTTTATATCAAAAACTTTCTTAGAAGCATGTGTTTTGTTTTAATTATATTTTTGTGTAAGTCAGAACTTTCTGTTGTGAGTATACTTATTCCAATTTCCAAAGTCGTAGATACTCATGGTCCTACAAAAATGTGTTTCTTCGAATGTTGCATGATACTGTCGATTCATTCTTAACCATTTCGTATTCGTACTCTATTTTGTGTGTTGGTTGTTTACAGTTCCAAAGAAAAAGCAAGGTATGGGATCAAGCGTGATTCTGGTAGAATATTCCTTTTCATCTAAGTAGACAAAATAGTCTAGCCATAGAATTAGGTATAGATGTACCTTATCCGATCCTTCCCAGTTCAGACGCCTGTACGCTAGTTTAACTGTTTTTTTTATAAATTATAAGACACGAAAAGAGAAAATAATGTATAAGCTTCGTTACCAGAAAGCGTACAGACGTTATCGTGCTCTTGTTCGAATCCAAAAGCTGTTGTTCAACCTTTAGGCCCTACGTATCCTCACCTGACGCTTGAGTCCCTTTATTCATTAGTATGTACAGTTACCCTATAACGTGACTTGTGAAGAGTGTATCCAACTATGTCTGGTGGTATGAAGTATTGGACCAAATACAAAGCTTGGACGGTACCGAAAGAGAAAAAAATAATACTGAATTAGAATGCTGTAAATGCTAGTTGTGATAGTTGAATGTAAACCCACTCCATATCGCTAAGAAACAAAATATTGGCACACGTTTCAGTACGATAGCATTTATTTGCTGTCTCATGAAATGGAAACCATTTTGTCGCTGTGTAAGCTACGGTCCTCTATATATTATGTTTAGTAACAGTCGATTTTTTAACAACAAACAAACGTTTGCTTCGGCACCACAATACAAGTTTCAAGCAGTAAGGGCATTTAGTCCAAATACTTAAAAACACCATTAGGTACTTTCGAAAATCCTTACTGGGTGAGATTTGTCTTGTGGTAAAGCGGTTGACAAATATTTTTTTTTCTGAAAAGAAAGTGATAAAGTTTTGTTTATTTTAGGTTTTCTGAAGAGCAAATCGAGGACTGCGGGGAAGCATGCGAATTTTTGGAGAGCGGAAAAAAGGTTTCGCTTCTGGATTCGGCACACGGTGAAGACCCAGTGGTTCTACTGGTTCGTCATAGTGTTGGTGCTCTTCAACACGATATGCGTCGCTGTAGAGCACTATAACCAGCCACCTTGGCTTACCTCATTTTTATGTATGTACAGTTTTGAACTTATGTCTATATTCATAAACGTACTTTAAACCTGTTAGCTAATGTGTCTTTCAAATGTATTATCGTCTCTATTTATTGACATAAGAATGACAAGGAAAGACAATGCAAGCCGCATTTTAGGGTGAAACGGACTCTTGCTTTGGTTCGAACGATCTAAAGTTCTTCTTTCAAATTACATGTTTTACAAATATGTATAAATTCGTGTTCTCGTATGTCACATTACTTCTAAAATGTTAGATTCAAAACCTTTTCACTATCAAATGGTTTGTGTTTTGCTATGTTTAGCACCGATTAATATTCTATGGTTTCGAATTATTCATCTTTTTCATTCTAGACTATGCCGAATTTGTGTTCCTCGGTCTCTTTATGATGGAGATGTGGGTGAAGATGTACGCGCTAGGCCCGCGGATATACTTCGAGTCTTCGTTCAACCGGTTCGACTGCGTGGTCATATCGGGCTCGATATTCGAAGTGGTCTGGTCGGAGGTCAAGGGAGGATCCTTTGGCTTATCAGTGTTAAGAGCTTTGAGGCTGCTAAGGATATTTAAGGTCAGTACAGACGTGTTCGATGTACGTAGTCAATGACAAACGTCCGAGAGATCGATGTCTACTTAGATGGTCAGCCCCTAGATCACATAACTCTGTTATCGACCAATCTCCTTTGATCTCCATCTCAAACTGTCTAACAAGACTGTTCAGCTATAGGCAAACTGTCTTGTTAGACAGTTTGAGCTATAGGCCAATTGTCTTACAAGACAGTTTAAGATGGAGATAAATGAAGATTTGTGATAAACACGCAGATTTTGCCCAACACCAAGCTTCACAAAGCGCTTTATGATGCTAAGGATAGGCACAGATTGCAAACACTCTCTGAAGAAACGATGACTGAAACGTCGACGCGATGAGAAGGGCATATGTATTTTATTACGTTATAAAATAAAAATAAACTAAGATCCTGCTAAATAAGACCTTACTTATGTTTTTCACGTTTGTAGCCAATTATTATAATAACATACATCACTTGATTGAAACATTGTTAACCTCGATCAAAGAGACTGATTAATAAGATAGGATCATTTAACATTAATCACCTTGCCTAAAAAGGCCACTTAAAAATATATTTACCTACTAAATATGATATTGTCATGTTTGAATGTTATGTGTCCTTTACCTGAGCTACTTTGGATCAAACACATTAACCTACATGACGGCAAATAATCATTATATCGATAAATAATAACTGTTTATGTGGTTCTCTAAAGCTAGTTACTCACTAGGTTTAGAGAACCACCTGCCAGTGAAATCGCGTTGTATCTTAGCGTGTGTATCAAACATTATTATGTAAGTTATCATGGTTTTTGTTTTATTGAGCTAAAATTCTAAAGACGCTGATAAATTACAAAAAAGTAACCCTTTTAATTTTTTTTTGTTATTTCAGGTCACAAAATACTGGTCATCACTTCGCAACTTAGTTATATCTCTTCTCAGTTCAATGAGATCCATCATCTCGCTGCTGTTCCTATTGTTTCTGTTCATTCTCATCTTCGCACTTCTGGGCATGCAGTTATTCGGCGGCCAGTTCAATTTCGAGGATGGCACTCCTCCTACTAACTTCAACACTTTTCCCATCGCGTTGCTTACTGTCTTCCAGGTAAACTGTTACGTCATTATTACAAATTTTACGATTTTAGGTTATTACACACAAATTAGCCCTAAAAAGTTGATCAACAAATTCGATTATTTAAATCGTTCTTAGTTTATATAATGTATTTTTCGTTTGTGCAATTAAAATTCGATGTTTTTATTGTGGTTCAATAACTAATACTCCCATGGCCATTGCAGATCCTCACAGGAGAAGATTGGAACGAAGTCATGTATGACGGAATCGAATCTCAAGGTGGCATTCAGAGAGGCATGCTCTACTCGCTTTACTTCGTCATTCTAGTGCTGTTTGGCAACTATACGCTGCTAAACGTGTTTCTTGCCATCGCTGTCGACAACTTGGCTAATGCCCAGGTTAGTGTGGCTATGACGACATTACTGTAGCTAATCCTCATTCTATTAGATCACAATAAATACAACAAGTGTTTAAAAAATACGATTCGAGGACTAGCTACTGTAATACGCTCTTGTGTACAAATCAAATAATGAATGCTACTGCTACTTGACTATGTTGTATGTGTCTCCGTTGACGTCGACTTGTATATTGGAGCCCGCTTCTCGTGTAAATGTGCATTGACATTCCAGGAACTGACAGCGGCGGAGGAGGAACAGGTCGAGGAAGACAAAGAAAAGCAGTTGCAAGTAAGTCATTGGGAATTCGGTCCAAATCATCTGATGCTTTCTGTTTAGAATCACATTTTGTGTCACAGCATGCTCCACTTTCCCACGAGCATCTTTCAATTGGAGTCCTATATTTCATGAAATTTTCCGACAAATTAGGAATTGGAGAAAGAGATGGGTGCATTACACGCTGTGGACGGGACCCCAACGCGGGTAGATCTAAGTCCCTCGTCGCCTTCGCGTAGGAAGGTAAAACTATGCTCGGCGGTGTGGTATTATGCTACGCTTCGTCGTGTGCATTTGTATTGGTACAAAATATTGTTGATAGGCCAAAGCTCTCTACAGCCCCTTCTTAAGCTTGTATTCACTGCATGAACTTCTGCACGCTACGTCTCTATAATGTTCTTCGCCATCTTCTGTACAATAATATCAACAATATTTTAAGGCCGATAAAAATATACGAATCAATGTCGCTTTTGTGGGTCATAGTAGGTGTTCTATACCAATATTATCAGCGTTTTATCCATAGTTGGCTAATTTATATATAATTATGTTAAAAAAAATAAAACAGTAAAATTAACCATGCGATATGAATGAATTTTAGCAAACAACTACACTTATTTCTCATGTAATGTTTGTATGCTTACATTTTCATAGTAACTATACTCGATTGAAACACTTACAAGTACGAGTACAATGCACGCTAGCACTCTATGACTTGTCTTAACAGCTGAATTCATTACATAACTTTGATTTGCAATAAAATGCATCTAATCTCATTTTTTACAATTAACTTGGTGAATAAAACTACCTTTTTTATAATCATTATAATAACCCTCTTAATATTTTTTTGTATTTAGCAATAGTTTTTAAATCGCTATTCATAAATTTAGTCTTGTCAAGATAAAATTATAATGCGATTTCAGAACAAAAAGAAAGAAGAGGCCAAAAAAGAAGAAGAGGATCAACCAGATGGACCAAAACCAATGCTGCCATATTCGTGCATGTTTATTTTATCCCCAACTAATGCGTAAGTTTACCCAAAGTCAAACACTAGATTTAGCATAGATATTAAGTTTTATGATTATGTATTCAAATTACATTTAAACTAGATCATAAAACATCAAACCACACAAGATAATCATAAACTATCATCTGCGATGTTTTTGAGTAATAAAGTTAATGTATTTTGTTTTTGTTTCAGAATTAGGCGCGGCGCACATTGGGTTGTAAATTTAAAATATTTTGATTTTTTTATCATGGTAGTTATTTGTTTAAGTTCTGCAGCTTTAGCAGCTGAAGACCCCGTAGTCGAAGAAAGTAGTTGGTGAGTAATTTAATTAATCCATGCCCTCGTAACAAATTTTTATTGGTACAAATTGCTATACCTATGCCATAGAGCAAATAACAGAACCTAACTTCAATTAATTAATATAAGAGTATGTTTGTATCTAGTTATCTCCAAAAAATCTATCATCGTTTTTGTTAATTGACAAAGAATAACAAGGAAAGGCAATACTTAGCAAGCCGCTGAAATGACAGGGAATAAGAGCACAGGTTTGTGCTACAAACAGTTTCCATTTCCAGGAACCACATTCTGAACTACTTCGACTACGCGTTCACCGGTGTGTTCACCGTAGAGATGCTGTTGAAAATCGTCGACCTCGGCATCCTCTTGCACCCGGGCGCGTATCTACGCGACCTCTGGAACATTATGGATGCCGCCGTCGTCATATGCGCACTCGTCAGCTTCGGTTTCGAGATCGGGTAAGATGAGCGGTTATGCCTAAGCAAGTTTGTATGAATCAGTGGCCAACTCTGGTGGCAGAGTTTTTAGGCCGCCCGAAGGCCTCTATCATGGCCTAACAACTTTGAAAAAGCCGGGACCTCCTGCTTAACGTGCCCTCCGAAGCACGGGAGAGTTCAGTTGAAATTGCCATTGTCGGTCACCCATCCAAATGGTGACAGCGGAACAGTGCTTAACAGTGCTAAGCGGGCATTAGATAATTTTTTTTTTTGTTTATTTTTTTTTTTTTTTTTTTTTTTTGTTTATTTTAGTTTTTTTTTATGTCAACAAATGATAAGACGGTCAAATCGATGTTAAGCGCAACAGATGCAACTTATTCTCAAAGGTTTGATGTGTTAGGTGGAACAATGTTATTTTACTTACAGCTATAATGTGATGAAATGATACAGACCGCATCATAATAACAAACATTTGTATTGTAATTTGTTTGGTATTATCATAGGCTCATGTGATTTTTTTGTTTCAGAGGTGTCAAAAAGAGTGCGGGGGCAAGCAACTTGTCCACTATAAAATCGTTAAGAGTGTTAAGAGTGCTTAGACCTTTAAAAACTATAAAACGAGTTCCAAAGTTAAAAGCAGTGTTTGACTGTGTAGTGAACTCTTTGAAAAATGTCATAAACATTCTCATAGTGTATATATTATTTCAATTCATATTCGCTGTAATTGCAGTTCAACTATTTAATGGAAAATTTTTTCACTGCACGGACAGCAGTAAAAATACTTTTCAAGACTGCCAGTAAGTATATTTTTCTTTGATAAACAAAACTAGTATCTAAATATACAAATACAAAATTCACTTATTCAAATAAAAGTATGTTTACAAGTAAATGTGCAGCTCTGCCTTCTGTGTTAGGTTAACATATAAACTGTATTACAGAAAAAAACAGTGACTGCATTTATCTTATAGTGTTAGTTAACTGAACCTTATTTCTAATTCCAGAGGGTCGTATTTCGTCTACGAGGCCAACAGCTTGATGCCGAAGGTGGCGAAGCGATTGTGGAACACACAAAGTTTTCACTACGACAACGTCGCCTCCGCTATGCTCACGCTATTTGCCGTGCAGACAGGAGAAGGGTGGCCACAGTGAGTATTTTTTTTATTTGATTATTCAATTTTGTCAATGACAAATAAAAGTTTTTTTCGGACACTAGAAAAAAAATATTGGCGGACATTTTAGCATCTGCAAATTCGGACCAATGTTTGTATGTTCTGCGAATATGTTCCGGGTCTGGGTGTTTTTTTTTTTTATGTCAGCAAGTGACAGGACAGTCAAAGCGCCTACCTGTTGGCACCACGCCTGACCCAAAGCTTAAAGTTTTTAAGTGTTTGCGTGGCACTGCACTGCGCTTATCACCCCGAGACTTTGTTGTTAAGTCTCTTTCGCCCAGTAATTTCACTTGCTACAGTGCCCTTCAAACCTAAACACAGTAATGCTTGCACACTACTGCTTGAAGGTAGAATATCTGATACTGCGGTGGTACCCACCAAGAAGGACTCTGGGTGTTGTGGTATGATACCCCCGTTTCTTATACCCGCGACAAAGTGAATTTTAAATTGGAATCATGTTAACTTGAGTACAGATTGTAGTTAGATTGAGGTTTAAGAGTTATTTTTAGCAAAAATCTACATAATTTTCCAGTGAGTTGATGTGAGCCTTCTTTTGCAGAGTATTACAAAATTCGATGGCCGCCACCTACGAAGACCGAGGACCCATACAAAATTTTCGAATAGAAATGTCTATATTTTATATAGTTTACTTCGTGGTGTTTCCTTTCTTCTTCGTTAACATATTCGTAGCTTTGATTATTATCACATTTCAAGAGCAAGGAGAAGCTGAGTTACAAGACGGTGAAATTGATAAAAATCAGGTAAATATATAACAGACCAAAAATAAAAGGACCAACAGGATTGGAGGTTAGAAGTAAGTTCAGTTTTTTTTTTTTTTTTTTTTTTTCAGAAATCATGTATAGACTTCACGATAGAAGCGCGACCTCTGGAGAGGTATATGCCAAGTAAAAGGGCAAGTTTTAAGTACAAAGTGTGGAGAATAGTTGTCTCCACGCCATTTGAGTACTTCATCATGACCCTTATTGTCCTAAACACATTGTTGCTCATGATGAAGGTACGTATCCCACGCTTCTATAAATGTTAAATATAAGTCATTACAAAACAATATTTAAGAATATCATTCATCATTGTCAAAAACAAACACTAACTTTTGGAGAGATCACTACATACAAAACAATGAAGCACTATTAAATGTGAAAGTAAGTAGATAACGATCACAGATGGTAGAGAAAATTAGTCAAATTCACGAGGCACTAACAAAATTTGACAAATTAGATTAGAAATGTCCTTGAATTTCACTAAAGCCTGCACTAACCCGCATTAGAGAGCCAACAAAATAACTAAATATATAATTAATATGACTGCTCTCTAGTTCAATGATATCCGTATGATTAAATATTGTGTCCTATATCTTTAAACTTCCAATCAGTCTTTTTAAAATCAGTAAAAATTTTATGCAGCGTCATAATTTCTGCTTATCTGTTTTAATAGTCTATTTTTCAATTAAATGTGTATTAGTACTGCCTAGATTATAAGATACATTACATGCACACAGTAACACACACAAACAAAATTTTGACCACTATTATTCGGCGTCAGTATATTACACTGCATCGGAATGCGCCGTATTTAATACAACTGAGCCTTCCTGTCAAGTGTACCGCCGCCGTGTTATAATAATTTATCCTATATTCTGTTTCTCCTTCCGTGACTCCTCGCTTGCTGGTCATTATTTATAAGTATATGTATCAGTGTCTATGCACGGTATACCTGTCCTTCCAGCACATTTATGGCACAAGTTACACCAACATTTTATTCAGCCGTTCGTGCTTGTGAATGCACAATATCTCTGGAATCGGTTAGGACGTGGCATGAGCCATATATGTTGTTCGTGTTGCATGTTCTAATTTAAGTCCTCCTAAAATATCTCTATGTGGAAATTCTGCATGCTTGGTGGAATGGCCTACTGCCAGGCGTAACCATGATGTGGCTATTGGCTGCTTTTTATTTATATTGAAAATCAATCGAAATTCAAAATAGAATGAAGCAAAATAAAGTAACACAAAATTGTACTTTCAGTACACTATAACAATGTAGTTGATAAAACTATCAATGTTTAACATTATTTTATATTATTTTTATTGTAACCCGTTTTTATGTTTTATATTATGCTATTCAGCACAGATCCCTACCATGTCTTAGATCACCAGCTCCTTATCCCTCTTTGACGATTGGATAATTAATAAAACTGAGTATTTACCCTTAAATCATTAATTGAATAATAACATAGCTTTAATCATACTTTACATATCATAACTAATTTCGTATGAAACCGTTATATTTTATATTGGAATTCGTCAAAACTCTTCCGCTTAAAACGTAGTTATCTGAAATTTTTAAAGCTGTTTCAGTACCAGAGTTTCATTACACTTGACTCAAACATACTCTGGACTGATGAACTACATTCAAAGATATAAATTAATATTGGCGAACATTATCACTATATGATACAACAATTACACTACGATATTTTTGCAATTTTAGTCCATCTGGTATTTGATAAAGAATTAATTGTTAATTGCTTAGAATTATGGACAACAAAATTAAATCTCTCTTTTTATCCAATTTATTATTATCATCATTATCTTCTACCAAAATTTTATTAGAAGTTACCACATCATTTCAATATGACTTCTCATACATATTGGTCTAGTTTTGACGTGTTCCGAATGAACACATTATTTTGGATTGTTAGAACTAAAATTATTTTTTGTGAAATAACAAAAGAATATATTTTCATTGCCATGGGTTTATCCGTAACTCCTGGGCACTTCAACACAAAATGGCAGTACTATAATCAAAATGACCTCTACGCGGATATCCTCAAGTATTCGAATATGGGGTTTACTGGAATGTTTTCCGTGGAAACCGTGTTGAAAATCATCGCTTATGGTGTCAAAGTAAGTACTTAATCACTGACACTTCGGTACGATACGTATCAAGTAAAATGCGTACAAATGTACTCTTTCTATTGCTGACGACTTGGTTGTTTGTTTTACATGACTGAATGGGATTCTTTGCAGCCGATTCAATATCTACCCTGCCCAAGTACCCAATAGTATCTTCTCTCTAATATCTGATATTTATTTGCAAATAGCAGTCGAGCATGGCTTTCATTACCTGCGGCATGCGACTAATTGTAAACTTGAACTCACTTGTGTGTCTTGTTATCCGTTTTCACTGTCAAGCCTTTCCACCTTCTGAGTCTAAGTAAGTACATGAAACTATAATGTGGTTGCAGCACTCTGCAGAACGACGGTAAGTGAACTTTTACCTTAATCTGACAAGCACTGTTGTAGTATTGTGAAACTAATTGTTGTAAGATTGTGTGATGGCGGAAACGCATGATTGTTCATTGTGATCTGCATGCGCACGAGCACTTTGCTACATAACTACTGAAACATGGCCATGTAATCGAAAAACAGCTCGATAAAAGTGAACAGACACACACACTAACACTCACCTGTGATATATAATAACTTGTTAAATAAGTATCATTAGAAAGTAACAACTAGAAAATATTTTTATACTTAATAACATTCAAAGTTAAATGCAGAATGAAACTTCGATGAGACTTGGCAAGCAAACTTTGATCTCTATGAATAACGATCTCGCATTTAGCTTTTGTAATATTAATTCAAATTTTCAATTAATGGAAATTGGTATATATTTTGTGGTAGTTTCACGAGGCTCCACTACCACTCATGGACACGTTAACATTCATGAACCTCGTCTTTACGATCTTCTTCTTACTCGAGACCGTATTGAAGATGATCGCCTTCGGGTGTACGGTAAGAACTCACTATATTTTTCTAGATTAAAGTTTAAAGCTATTAAGTTTATTTTTAATTTCACTGATGAATTTTCAAGTTATATTTAAATATTCGCATAGGTTCGTGTTGCAAACGCAAACATTGTAATATTTTTCTAGAGCATAAGATGGCACATCTAATATACTTTATTATATTCTTGTAGTTTTAATTTTAAATATATTACATAAATGCTTAACTATAATGATGCTAGTAATTCAAGCTTTTTAAAAAAGTTTAATATTTGCGATTGAGACATGATACACTTTCATTATTACTGAAACTAAATTAGATTTGCATTTAATATTCAATACTGACTTGAATATGTTTAAACTTAGAAATCATTTCGATAGACTTTGAAGATTTATGCTTTTTGACATGAGATAAAATTTTGATAGCATTTTATAGATTTTTGAAACTTTTTGAGAGAGGTCCCCCATCCTTTTCCCATGCAAATTATCCTTTGTGTAAACAGTCAATAAAAATAGAAAGTGTACATCTGTACGCTACAAATGGTATTATTTGAACGAAACGAACAATTGATTACATCTGAAGTATTTTTCGCAAAATATATTTTATGAGATTTCATGTAGCAAGGGTTATTGATCAAAAATACATTCTCATGTAAGCAGGTGTTGGGATCTTAAATTTTGTAAAACATTGTAAACGCCGTACAAAACCCAACATGTATAATGAAACATTTTAACCTGTTTCCAGAATTTTTTCAAAGATCCGTGGAATACATTTGATTTCATAACGGTCATTGGAAGTATTATTGACGCCTTAATCATGGAGTTTGGTGTAAGTATAGCCTTAAATACTATTATGTTTACTGTTTGATTTATTTCTGTCAATAATCTTGTCTCATCTTACTTTTATGGTAAGGGACCTGTTTTCTTTGCTCTTGGTTTTAATTTAATATCCAGTAACGATAAAGGGTATATCCTGATTACAGACCGACCTTGGTGAAAACTGTGCTGACATATCCTGTCAGCAGGTAACATATAAAATAATTTCATTGCTAGGAGTTTTAGATTTTTGTAACTAAACTTCGGTTTGTAGGTTGTACATGGTTTGGTATGTAAAGGTAAAAACAGTAGTATCGCTAGAATTATACTAGATTAAATTAGGATAGATAGAATGTTTGTAGATCAATTTCAAGAAGAGTTGTATGCTCAAACTGTATAAATATTTTCATCATAACTTGAAACTAAAAACTATAGATAAGTATTTAAAGTGTTGAAGCGATTTTAGATGTCATTTGTAAAATGCTAGTGATTGGACTGTTATAAAAAGTAATTGTTGAGAAAAACATGATTTATTGTAGCAGACTCGAGAAACAAATCGTCCCGTATTTTTTAAATCTTTTTGTACCTTTCCGTTTGATAGTTTTACAATCTTTTTCAAACTAGTTTTTGTTTTTCTAATTGTGATTTAGGAGTACAATCAGTATCGTTAGTCTGTCTTTTATTTTATATTAGTAAAGTGTGTGTTTAGGATTAGTCTCGATAACTATGATGTGATTTTGTGTGTTGGTGTTTTTCTTAGAATATTTGATATCTATTTTTATATATCTTTCTGGGTTAAATTCATTGTATTTTCGTAGGAAAACACATTCAACGTCGGTTTCCTTCGCCTGTTTCGAGCCGCGCGACTGATCAAGCTACTCAGACAGGGGTACACCATTCGAATATTATTGTGGACATTTGTACAGAGTTTCAAAGCCTTACCCTACGTGTGCCTTCTCATCGCGATGCTATTTTTCATCTATGCCATCATCGGGATGCAGGTTAGTTTTATTCTATAAGTCGCTTACTTATATGGCCCGACCCCATCAATCACTGTTATACTAGAGCAATTGTTCAGACCTTATGGTTACTTTTATCTTTGCAAAACATAATAATATGTGAACAGACTGATAGACAGACAGACAAATATGGATTCCATTATGGATTTTTCTGTAGACTTTTCGTCGTATTAAACGTTTTTCTTTTGCAGGTGTTTGGCAATATAGATTTATTAGAATCACCAGACATGAACAGGCATAACAACTTTCAAAGCTTTATTCAAGCGCTAATGTTGTTGTTTCGGTAAGAAAAATATGGCAAGCATAAAACTTTTTCTTTAGTATCAATCATATCAATCAATGGATATGAAGAAATAATCTAGATCTACGTGTTACTTGTTTATAATTACATCAAAGACATCTGGGGCTGATTTTAAAATAAGAAAAAGCTTAGAGCAACTTTACATACAAAATCACTAATATTATAAGTTTGTACGATAATATAAAATGGGCCCCTGATTATAAATTTCTCGTTATTCTACAAGCCGAAATTCGTAAAGGTTTACTTATTGCTTGCTTCACCAAGACGATTTTAATATTTTTTTAATTATTTATCTCTACTTTTAGATGTGCGACCGGCGAGTCGTGGCCAAACATCATGTTGGCTTGTATCAAGCCAGCTAAGTGCGACAAGAATGCCGGCAAATCGCCAGGCGAAGAGTGCGGGAGCACCCTCGCCTATGCCTATTTCGTGTCTTTCATTTTCTTTTGTTCCTTTCTTGTAAGTTTGCATCAATGATTTATACAATCTACACCATTTATAAAATATAAGAAACATTTTGCGTTTCTATGTGCATTGTTTTTTTGCAGATGTTGAATTTATTCGTTGCCGTCATTATGGATAACTTTGATTACCTTACGAGAGACTCGTCCATTTTAGGCGCACATCATCTCGATGAATTTGTTAGGATATGGGCAGAGTATGACCCAAATGCCACGTGAGTATTTTGTAAATTTTTAAATCTGCAAATTAATGTTTTGTTTCTATAGGTACTAATAAAAATCCTTTATTTCAGGGGAAAGATCCATTACTCAGAAATGTATGATATGCTAAAGAATATGGATCCGCCTTTGGGGTTTGGAAACAAATGTCCAAATAGACTAGCGTATAAGAAATTAATTAGGATGAATATGCCGCTAGATGATGAAGGGAAAGTTAATTTTACTACAACACTGTTTGCCTTAATTCGGGAAAATTTAAACATCAAGATGAGATCTGGTAATTTTGCTACAAAAAAGAACTTTGATTTGCGAATGGGTTTTTATATATTACTTAAAAAATTTTTTTACAGCGGAAGAAATGGACCAAGCAGATTCAGAACTAAGAGAAACAATAACACACATATGGCCACTACAAGCGAAGAAAATGCTGGACTTGCTGGTGCCTCGAAACGACGTATTAAATGCAGGAAAACTGACAGTGGGGAAGATATATGCAGGCTTTTTGCTCTTAGAAAGTTGGAGATCGACTAGGTTTGGCACGAATGCGCCGGCTGGCGTTCCGGTAAGTTATCTTTTATCAATTTTATGCATATTATTATTATATTTCAATAACACGTGTCTATCTATCAGTCAATCCTTTCTAATAAAGTAAATTCAGATGAAGCCAGAGTAAGTCTGTGGCGCAAAAGCCCAATTTCTATTAACTTGTCTGTATCTTTGAGCCAAATGTAACAGTTACTTGGTTAGGTAATACACGTTTAGCAGTATTGTTAATGGCCCTTAAAATCCCCACATTAGAGTACTTAAAATGTTCTAGTTAGAATAGATTTGATTGTGTTGTCTACCTGTGGATGTATTGTTGTGTACAACGACCCGTGTGAAATGTATTCCTGTAAACGTTCTAGTCAAAAATGTATTTCGATATTGATTGGCCCGATTCCACAAAAAGAACGATGCATTTACAACAATACAGAGTCACTCTAGTAGAAATCGACTCAAATCGAGTCGACTACATCGGTGGTTTACTTTTCAGGCATTCAACGAGAATAGCCCTACGGCCATACAGCCGGTAGTATTAATATATTTTACGGAACGATATTTTGAATATTTTTACTTGCACTACTCTAGAGTATTTTTGTTTATCATAAGTTTGCATCGTGTTTTGAAACAGTAAAATGAAACGCGTTGAAATAAATAAAACATAGTTTTGATAATGGTCAATTAAAGAAACTAAAGAAAATTCTTAAATTGACCACATAATAAAAAGTAGTTTAGTTATTTTAAAAAGAATGAAATAGTTTTAGATGATAGCGACGCACTTGATGATATGTTAACTAGTTTAGGCAAATTTGTGTGAGTCAGACACATTTTTTGCTTATCGAGTGTTCGTCAGGGCTTCGTAAACCACAAATAGAGACCTGTCCTATAGTTGCAAAATATACAGTAGACGAGTGTGTCTTGTTTAACGTTGATTCATTGTCTTGTAGAGTTAGTAACATCCTGGTAGTTTTGGTGTCGACTTAATTTAAATCACTTCTTTCTTACTGAACCGTTCGCTAATTTGTAGTTTCTACTGAACTAAATTTTGTCTTATCTTTTTTAACTCTTTATTGAATTTATTCATCACTATTGTTATCTTCCCTTTCTGTTTTGCATGCCTTTGGTTTATAATTTGTTTCTGTCTTTGGCTTTTGAGTGTTGTTTGTATTTACATTCTGGCTCAATAATTAATATCATAATTTAAGAAGCCTACGACAAGAATAATAAATGCTTGACAAATTATATTATCTTATTTGCCTACTGATTACCTCATGTAATATAATCATTATTTGACAAGGAAAAACATGTTTCTCAAGTCTGCACATCTTGAAGAGCAAATTAACTTTAAAAGCAAGAATTTTACATCAATAAAATTAAAATCGTTCACCAACCATTATGCCTCTGGCTTCAACCTTATATGTAGCACAATTTTTATATATAGCACATTTTATAATAAATAAAGCTTTGTTATTTACAGCTGTTTTGCCTTTTATCATGTGATCCTGATCTGCAAACATTATATTCGGCATAAACTAAACATAATAACACATATAATACATCCTACGACCTATAGAAATTCTCAGATATTCGTAGCCGCATTCACATTCACTAGGTACCAATACAAATACATGAGTCACCAGGTATTGTCCATTCGTTGGATTTCTTGATACACATAACACAGTATAATTCACACTAAGAATTCCAGCATGGACAAACGGTATGGGGTTTGCGCAAACTCATGTAGGCTGTAGCCGTTAGTTCGGAGTCCTTCGGACGTTGTGTGACATGAGCATGCGCAAGTGTGCGTGTGTGGGGCGGGTGCGTGAACAGGGTGCATGGTGCAGAAGGCGTCCATCTTTAACTGCTTGATGGACGTGGCCGCGGGCCTTGGCCCGACGGGCTCGCGCGCGGGGTCGCTCAGCCACGAGCCAGCAGCCGCCGCGACCGTCGGCGACCACCCAGACGACCCGCACCTTTTAGCCAATCTCGCGAGACGAGGAACCAGAAAATCGCTCAAGTAAGTTACTGTTTTCATTTTAATATAAAATCAATACATTACTATCTGACTGACAATTAACGCATAGTAAAACGGTAAGATCAAGTCCTTTTAATATTTAGGGGTGCACAAGAAAAAAAGTTTTCGTAACTTTTCTAGAAGAAACAGCAGGATAATGAAGTTAATATAAAAGAAAAACTGAGGTTTTCCACTAGTTCCACTACTATTATAATAATTACGAATATTTATCATACGAAAATTTTGATGTTTGTTTGTTTGTTATTTAAACGCGCCTTAACGGCTGAAGCGATAGATTACTAAAAAGCCCGTCCTACTAGTTTGATACAAAACGATCTAAGAAACTACAAGCATTATACGGTGCTAAGCCTTTAACAAAGTCACAGTATTAAACGTTAATTTTCTATTGTTACAGGAACAATAAAAAGGTGAATACCGTCCGAAGGTTGAAAATACTGATAAAATCATTGTCGTTAACCCAATCAACCAAACCATATAGCTATTGTCAAGTGCAATCGATGTACCCACCAATATCATTCCGTTACCAAATTAATTTGAGACTCTTTACAAAGATTAGATAAACGAATTGGCAATTTTATTTCAATCAGATGTGATGTTGGTACTAAGGTATGTCCTATGTGTACGCTACTGGACGTGCCCCTGTAGCAACCGACCATCGATGTACTCGAACATAGATAGTTGATATTGTAAGCTTTGTTTGAGTGTTTACTGTCGAGAAAATGTGATATTTATTTACATTATGTTTTTAACTTAGATTTATACCTGTTTTAGGTGACGTTGTGGTAACAAATAATTAGGGCATTAGGCTCATAAACTAGTTTTTATCGATTAGAATGTGTTGTTCTACAAGTAATAATCGTAAACATTTTTAAGTTTACAGATGGTTGTTGATGTTTAGGTAAACATTTTGAGTAATAGTTTTTTAAAGGTATTGTAGTTTTTTATGTCTATATTTTTATCTCGAGATAAAATAGGGAATGTCTTTATTTGTAAACAGTTAGGTACATACTGGTATTTCCCTAATCCATTCAGCACTCTCACTCAACCGATACATAAACATAGAGACATAACATTATTTACATAACACGATAACATTACATAAGAAACACATATCTATCCTACGTTTCCTTTTTAGTTTCCTTGGCATGTTATCAATAGCATGTTAGTTCCTAGAAATAATTACGGAACATTTGGTGAGTAACATGTTTTGATCAGTACACAAAGCACGGTTTGTCGCATGAACTGCAATTACACGCACGTCAGCAGTCGTCTGCATGGTTTGATAAACATTTTGTAAATATGGGACAGCAAATATGCTACACTACTTTAATTAACATCAAGTTTATATTTAAAAAATAGTTTCTAAAATAAAAACCGATTGTAGGTTTTGGAACTCCAAGGATCACATCACGCCTCAATGGAGTCATTAGATGAGCGAGGACACTTACAACCGCCACATGTAGCTTACCAAAATGGCCACCAAGGCAGATCTTCAAGTTTGAGGTAATTCCCGCTTGTATCAAAAGGCATATAATATTTTTTGTTTTATTTATTAGTTTTTGTTATTTCCTCTTTATTTTATAGCGCCATCGATGAAGAGATTGATCTCAAAGTTATCGTAGTCAAAACTGGTATGTTCACCATGCACGTGATACTCCTGAACCACTAACCAAAATGTGTATTCATCGGATCTTTTCTTAACTTCTTAACCTATTTTTTGTACCTTAATTGTCGCATGTTGTGTTATTGGCATGCGGGATTTTAATATGTTTACCTGCTTGATTGGTAAAATGTTATGTGATGTTCCAGACGAACGCCCAGTCCTCGACGGAGAGGTCAGCAACACTACCCCCCGGGCTATCACCACGACATCGGTTTCTCGGACACCGTCAGTAATGTCGTAGAGATAGTCAAGCACGAGCACCAGAGGCACGGGCGACCTCACAGAGGGCCGCATCAGTACCACCCACATGGTACGTAATATTTGAGTTTGGTACAGCTACATCCCACAGCCCTCTGTACTTTCCGCAAGATACTTTCAGAAGAAAACCTTATTATTTTCTTTATGAATAGACAAGTTTGTAATTTATTTTTATTTTTGATATAGTATTTCTTTAGTTTATGAGCAGATTTGCTGTACTTTAGGTGGCTTCAAACCATCGCAAAATTACAAAATATTCTAGCTTTACAAGAGCTTATATATATTTTTCATTTATTCTGTAGTTTATGTATCTTTAAATTATACAATACACATGTGCTAATCTTATCGATTGACCGATTCGAAACAGTTTTGCAAACATTTTTCTATTTGTGAAAATACGTTAGATATTTGTGGAAAAGCTACAAATAAAACTAGTCTTATATAGCAGTAGGTAGATACCTACTCATGTACTGTAGACGTAGTGACTACATCGTAGTCATAAGAAATGTAACGAGCTAGCACAATATTCATTCATATTTTTAGAGTTGTAGATAAACATTGGTAAAATAATTCGTTTTAAAATCTATATTGATGAAAAAATTATGACCTTCAAATAATGAGTTGAAATATACTGTCGAACTACCAGTTGGCTTTGTTCGCCTCGCATTTGCTTGACAAATGCGATTTCATTTTGCATGCTGCATGCCTAATTTCAATGCCCAACTGAACTCAAACCCCTTATTTGCACTAAATTGTACTGCTTCAACCACGGATTCTTTATATCACAAGACATGGTCACAAAAAAGGTCGATCGCTTGCACTACCATAACAATATCACCATAGAAAACCATGCAGCATGCACAAGTTCTGAAATACATTTTGTATTTAATCAATGCCAAATAATAGGTAAATGTTTTGATCAAATTCTACTGAAATGTTTATTTCAAGCGACTTCAAATTGATTTACTTTGCCTAGTCATACAGATTGTTTGATTGACCAAAATGGTGAAATAGATAAAATATGTTTACTCTTAATATTAAATTCAAAACTATTTATTGTTAATACGTTATTTGAGTTACAAGTAAGGCGTCGATTGGGATAGGATAACAGAAGGTACATGTGAAGGTATTGCTGACAGGAGAGAAGCCGTGGCGGACGGGTTATCCTACGACCATCCTGAGCTATCCCTCGAGATCGCCCACTCCGCCACACCGACCACACCACCACACCTACGGTGAGACTCACTCGCCACACACAATGGACGCACAGACACTGGCCAACATCACCCAATGCCGTAGACGTAAAGTATTCTGAAAGCTAAGCTTAACCTCCAAATGGTTTAAGGCGCAAAAAAAAAACAGAAAAATTTAAATTAGCAGTGTATAAAATTAATATTACACTGTATTTGAGTATAACTCTATTAATTTGTAAAAAGTTTTAAATCGAAACGACACTTGAGCTTTCTGCGTTAAAATTGACTCTTTACTGGTATCATCAGTTTTCCGCACTCCACTAAGGCAGAAAGAAAACGCAGGTGAAGAACGGAAAATGTTTAAACAATTGGTTGATAATGTGGTTATTGCTTTTGCATAAGCAACTAAGCAAATAGACTAAGAAAATTGTTTGCACATCTGTTGGTATATGTTATATGTACAACTATTATTAATTTGCTTTATTTGGAGTCCTTATTTTCTTATAATTTATGCTTCAATGATGGCACATATTTTTGGAAGGTGCTTTGACAAAACCCGATTTTGAATCGCAC
The DNA here is from genome assembly GCA_951394395.1 of Colostygia pectinataria. Lineage (NCBI taxonomy): Eukaryota > Metazoa > Arthropoda > Insecta > Lepidoptera > Geometridae > Colostygia > Colostygia pectinataria. The sequence continues at coordinate 3,479,022 of OX596351.1, read as the reverse complement.
TACACTCACAAAACGACAGACGCTTACGTCGCAACAAAAAAATGTTTGAGTTAAACCTGAGTCGCATGGTCGACAAACAAACATTTTTGCAGAGGTAACCTTGTTGAAGGGTTTGTTAGCAACGCCGTCAGCGTTGTAAGACTTTTCAAAGTGATCCTTATGATTTTCCTGAATAAATCTCCTTTGACTTTGACTTTGCGCGAGCAACACGGTCGCGACGGCGTTTGCGGTTGGCAACGCACGCCCGTCGATGAAGGTTTTCGAAAGTCAAATCGGGCAACAACTGTCTACACGGCAGAAATGGACAAGGTCACCTCTGTAGAAAGGCTTGTTATCAACTTTGCGGCTCGACTTTAACACGCGTGTAGCTTGGTTCAAAAATGATTCGGGTAGAACATAAAGAGCCTATGGTGTTCCTGTTTCGCAAAGGGTAGAACAGCGGATGGAATTTCAAAATCATTCAGGATACAGTTTGGATCCACACAGGTGGCGACCGGGATCGAGACTGGCGGGAGTGGCGCGACCGGTCGTGGGAGCGCGAGCACGCGCGCCGCGGCCGCGGTCGCCAGCTGCCGCCGACGCCCACCAAGCCGTCCACGTTGCACGTCAAGCAGCAGCCACCCTTCACCAGAATCAGCCACAGTCCCTCGCACGTTAGTATCTAGACCTGTTCTTGTGCAAACACCTCATTCATAGTGCACCAGGATACGTTATGTAGTGACAAGTTGAGTATAAATAACTTGTCTTAGCATAAATCTTTCTTATATCAATTCCCTTACCCAGCAGTGGGTGAAGTCAGGCTGGGGATGATGATAAGGATTTTATCAATAATACTAAAGCATTCGAATAAGAGAGTACCCCTGAATTATTTCGGTATAAAGTTTAATACTCGATTACATTACCGATAAATGGACCGATTACATTAAAGCGGTCGCAGGAGGTCGGTGAATGGTAAAGTCTCAAGATTGGTCAAAGCGCTCTTTGGGGGAGTTCTATGTCCAGCAGTGGATGGCTATTGGCTGATATGATGAAGCCACCTCTAATACCTTCATTGGAGATTGAGATTTTGAAATTCTATTATTGAAATCTTGGGTTTGATTACTGTTGCATTCATATATTTAATACCCAGGTCACATAGAATCTTAGTGTGAGCAAGATGAGTTTATTTATTTCGAAGATTTTAGTAATAAAGCATCATTTCATTTGTTTTGGCATTTGATCTCAATATCCATCTTTACGAGATCTGCCGACCTACCACGACGCCCAGCCTCGATTCAGCTCAAATACTATTTTCTTTCTACGAATAATTGTGGTAACTTACGCTGTAATATATTTAACTGTAGTAAAGTTACTAGAGTTTTTGAACTGAATCGTCCAACGCGTCGCGGTAGGCCTGCTGAGCCGTTAAACCTGTGTTTTCTGTATTGCCCTAGGCCAGACTGCTTGATGGTTATGATGACCAAGAGTAGAGCTGTGTCAACATTATTGGTATTTCAGTTATCACTGAGGCATACCCATGCGTTACGCGAACCCGTGGAGCCTCTGCACGACGAGTACGAGTACGGCCGAGAAGTTGAAAGACTGATACACCGAGACTATAGATCTAGAGAGAGGTGCGTTTGATTCAGTCTTACTTTATTCCCAGTACATTATTTGAAATCTCTATTTAAGTTTTTTCAAAGTATTAGTTACTTGGTTTAACGTTAGATTCTTAGTGACATGCGACTTAGACTGGAGGGTCTACGGCGCGTAAAAAAACACCTCGTCCTCGCGTCTATTCGACGCTATCTGTTAGCTGTTGCAGCAGCTGCTTGTGGATCATCTATGCCGTAGACCTTTTACACCGTAGGCCTTCTACGTCGTCGTAGACACTCTACGCCTAAGCTACGGTGAAATCCATGAATTGTCATAGTCATCATCAACCTACAAACTTTTGAGATTTTCATTTTAATTTCGTACTATTAGCTGCACTGCGGACTTATTTATTGAACCGATTGAAAGAGCGAACCCGATTCTCAATTTGAATGTTTAATACTGTGATACGTTTAGACGTGGGAGGGGGAGCTACGAGACATCGGAGCGGGTGTCGCGGCCGTACGAGGCGCCACTGAGCTACGAAGCGGCGCTGGCGCTGGGCCGCGGGTGCGGCATGACACGCGCGCTGCCGTCGCCGGCGCCGGGCCGCGTGCCCAACGGGTACAAGCCGCGCGTGCGCCACTCCGACTCGGACGAGGACGACTGGTGCTAGCGGCGCCGCCGCGCGCGCTCCCAGCGGGACGTGCGCGCGCTCCCCTCGCCCTCCTCCGACACGAGCACCATCTAACCGTGCCTCGAACGCGCTCGGACGATATCGTTTTTTACTCGGCGAACGTGTGTAAATAGACGACAATCGTTGCTCAGGATTTTGGAATAACCTCGCGGAGAGACCGCGGCGCAAGAGCGCGCGTCCGCTCCGCGAGCTATAACCAAATTCTAGTGTTTACAAAGTTTTGGAAAATTTAATTTTTAATTCGCTAAAATTTTACTCCTTGATTTTTATAACGGTTAAGGTGAACGAAGTATGAAACGGTGCCAGGCGAATCGTTTGCGCTAGGATTTTTACATAAATGAAATTATTAGTCTGTATCGTAAAAGTAAACTTTCTATATTAAATTTGCACTAATAAAGTTACATAATATTGCCTGTTGAGGGCGAGGGCGAGGCGCGGCCGCTCCTCGCCGCACTCGACACCGTTTCATATTTACATAGACGTTGAGAGAACACTAGCGAATCATCGTCGGACAAATTAATACTAGTATTGTATAAAATATTTACTTAGTGAATAATTTTTACTTAGTTTATATTGTACTAAATAAATAAACATTTTTTATTGAATTTGCTGTCCTTCCCCCAAGTGCTTTATACCTACATTATATTTTAAATTAAATACGATTAAATAAATAAAATGAATTATATGATGTAAACTTTAAAATATTATATTTCTGCATAAAATTAAAGTACTACCCCAGTTGTTGATCTTTAAAAAAATTATTGGTTAGATTTTGTCGCCTGGTTTCACTAAAAAATAAAAGTAGGTAGTTTTATAAAATCTATCATTATTAAATTGTACCATAATATTATCATGCCTTTGTCATTTACGGGAGGGAGAGTAACTTTTTTATAAAACATCTTCAATATTTCCTCATACAAGATATTTATTAAATTCACAAGTATTTAAACCTTTTAGAAGAAAATATGCAATTCCCCTTAAATGGCTAACAATTTTGTTGTTAACAAATAAATATGCTCTCTAACAAATAAATAAGCCTGTATGTAAATTCAGACGTTGACATAATGTTACGGTCAGTTTTTACCAACTAAAAGAATTCAATTTTAATAACTATCGTAAGGGAATCAGTAGTTGCAAGAACTCAAAAGATTCAGGGCCTTATTCATAAACGTGCTTTAAACTTCTGTTAGCTAATGTGTCTTTCAAATCTATCAGCGTTTTTATTCATTGACATAAGAATAACAAGGAAGTGCTGCTAAATTTACAGTTTCTTTTATGAATAAGGGCATCATGATTTACCAATAACCAAATTATACTAATACTACTACAAGTCCCTTGTTGCAACATTGGTTTTGCGCCCAATATAAGGCTTGGCACTATTATTATTACAAAAATTACCGTTCATTATGTCAACAAAAGAAATAATGTTAAGATTTAGCCGACCAGGCACAAAATTTTGTTATAAAAAGTCTACAAGAGAATCGGTTTATCATTTTATGTGTATTCTAATAATCTTTTTAGAGCTTAGTTAGTTGTCTAGAACCTTTTGGTATTGAAAACCACATGGATTGCTTTTTAACTAATAGTCAGATGTGATAGTTAGCTTTTATCTCTAATCTGAGATAGACGACGGTGACGAATTGTTATTTGTGCAGGTTGTTATTTCCTTTTAGGGTTCTATCTTACTAGAGCACCATGGTAGTGCCACCGGGTCGCGCCACCAACAAAACGTATACAGCTATATACATTTTGTTTGAATGTACCTCACCTGAGGGGCGATTATGTAATTCGGTTGCAATCGGTTTCACTTGGTTTCAATTAAAAACTGACGTGTTTTGTGAATATGAAAGCCTATTGACAGTTCGCTGGATGAAATCGGATTGTAACCGAATTGTGTAATCGCGCGACTGGTGTCTTGGTTGCGCAAACAATTTGGTGATGGCGACCGAATCACCTGCAGATGTATACATTATGTTGGTGGTGCGATCCGGTGGCGCTACCATGGTGTCCTAGTGTGACAAAGCCCTTATGATGGATATGCCAAAAGGATATACCAACTTATAATACCAACTGTGGATAGGTAACACTTTTGATGGCATTTACCGATTCTGCTGGCGACCTTGATTCCAATCTGTGTACGTTAGATTCCTTGATCCCCTATTTGATGTTTTATATCATTGTCATTGAAAGTCACCTATTAGTTACCACCTTGTTGGGACTATTGTGTTTCATAGAATAGATCTGCAGTCTATATTAAATAAGTAATGGGTATATTGAATATTTATTTAATATATTTTATACAATGACTGAATTCAAAAACAAGTTTAGTGTCCTGCAGATTTTGAAACTACATTTTTTCTAATCGAATCATAATCCCAGTTAATAAAGTGTTACTCTTACAGATGAAACACAATAGTCGATTAAGAGATCGTAATCGTTCAGTATCATGAAGTACATTTGTTGCGAGGCAAGGATAAAGCGACTACGTACGTCACTTAGTACGACAAAATTGTAAATACATAATTTTCTGTGATAACATGAGTAAAAATGGAGAATATTATTGGAACTGTGTGATTGCAAACGAAAGATGTTCATTTGTCTTAGAAACGCTACGTGTTTGGGAAGGAACTGTGACCCGCATAATATTGAAATAGGTTTCGGATTTTGTAGTCATATTTTCCTTCCAATTTGGTGGAGCTTTTTTATTCGTGTAATAATCTAGTGAAACGATAAAAAGTAGATGTATTTAAGGCGTAATTACATTTATAAATGAACAAATCATAACGGTCAATACCAATCATTTTAGTAATGTAGGCAACAGATTCCTTCCCAAATTCATGGCAGGCTGACCGTAGATTAATCTAGTGAAATCGGATATTACATTATTCTCTTCAATATTTTGATCGTTGTTGTTAGTTGCGAAGGGCAGGAAAGGGTTATAGCTTTATATATTTTACCTTTGTTATTAAATAAAATATTAGTAGGTACAAAATATCTAAGCTGGAAATGCAACTATCGTCGTTTTGTCCATTTATTGAGTAGATACAAACTTTGTTAAAATGCCTGTTTTAATGATTCCGTTATCTACACCTACGAATGTGAATCGTATGTTTTGAATAATTGATATTATTAATGTTAAAATGGCAATGATAATCTAGTCGTAATTTAAATTATATTGTTTTTTAAAGTGTTCGGAATGGTTCGGCACGTTTCACAGATATAAAATTGTTGCCCACGATCTCAGATTGTTAGAGTTCTTCTATGTAGTTTTATAATTTAACGAGATTGACTCATGAAGACATTTATTATTGTTATTGTATAGACGTATGAGTATTTTTGTTCCGTCATTTGTAATCGAGGTGTTAGAATGATACAATAAGCCGATGGACTTTCGATGACTGAGTGGTTTAGTTAGTTACCGATGCGTCTCGCTTCAATGTTTGTGTCCCCTCGTATTTGTATCGAAGCGACGATTCATATTCGTTTATAAGAGTTGTAAATATTGTACATTATAAAGCGACCGTTCGTGTAGGAGGTCGCCTGTGAAAATGTCTAGTGATATGTTACTAGTTAATGTTAGCTAGGTAATCTCGTCCCCAACTGTCCTTGAATTTGTGTTGGGTGTCTCACTGCCTTAAATAATAATGAATAATGTGTGTAATAGTTACCTTAACTACTACCGATAAGTGGCATTTCAATCTTATACGTTTTCACGTCACTACACAACTTCCGTAGGGTATGAAGATTGAATTTTTCATTGAATTTCACTTTGATAAAAACACGACTAATAATAACAGCAGCATTTATGAATTTAAATTTATAAGGTTTTAATGTACACTCTCTTAGCTCACTTCGTTACTGAGGACGGTGGAGTCAGTTCTATTGCGACGCAAAATTTATCGCTTCTTTATAATTCATTTAAAGTAATAGTTGCAACGCTCTTAGGCTACTTTAACGTGTCAAGTATATACTATTGAAGTGAGATGAGAAAGTCTGAATCCAGTAATAATCATGCCTGCCTTAAATCAATGTTATTCGCTTCACGTTCATATTTTGTATCTAACGTTATATTTAGCATAGAAAGTTCATCGGCATCGAGAGAGCACCATAGTATGTTTTTGGTATGTTCCAAACTTTACAGGATAGTGCAATCCTATTGATATTGTATTAATAAAGAACCAAACTTGAATTAGTATTTAAGTAATTTATTATCCTAAAACTATACGCATGTTTTCACCTATACTGGTAAAATGGTTATGTACAATACGAAAGAGCTGATGTTTTATATATAAATTCTTGCTCGCATGTAAAATTTTGCAGAATGAATCATTATAAGATTGTACAATACGAATAAATGCAAAAAAACAAATTTCCTCGATTTTACGTGTTACTTTTTAAACCAACCCTGTGTTAGTATGCTGTGGACGCTGAACAGCGCACAAAAGAAAATATATTGTGTTAGAAAACATTAATATTTTAATACGTTGGTTCTCGCAGGTAATAGTAGCTTTAAAAAACTGCGTGTGATCAAGGCTTTAGATTAGTTCCATTATGGAATTAGTACGAAAAAATCACGCCACTAGGCAAGTTAGAACTTACAAGATCTAAGCTGATTTGGGGCTCTTAACCGCTGCAATACGTAAATACGTGTTATGTCATGTGTTTTTAGTTTTACCTATATGTGCTTGAGTGGAATTAAACTACACTCGAGAGCAATGAATCCGGGTCACTCAAAGAATCCAAAAAATCTCGGAAAGTAAGAATGCTAGGTTAATGCAATAAATTGTATTTAATAGACAATTTAATACTCCTTAAATGAAAGTTAAAAAAATATGAGTCACCATACATTTTATTTACACAAAATTACATAAAGAAAAAAAACTGCTGATCTCTCCTTAAAACAAAAATAGGAAACATGAAATTTTTGAACTTTATGACGATTTTCTTGAATTTCAATACTTCGTATTACCTCCTCGTGCTTCCATTACTGCGTTTACGCGGTTTGGCATGCTGTACACCAAGTTCCTCATACGATTTTGGGGAATATTCTCCCATTCCTCTGTGAGAGCAATTTTGAGCTCAGGAAGCGTGATTGGGGGAGGGTTTCGTTGTTTTACGCATCTCCCTAGCTCGTCCCAAGCATGCTCGATCGGGTTGATATCCGGGCTGCGCGCTGGCCACTCCATACAAGTAATGTTCATCTCTTGAAGGTAGTCATTCACAATCCTACCTGTATGAGGTCGGGCATTGTCATGCATAAATATAGCATCCTCACCCAAATTGACCATAAATGGACCAACGTGTTCGTTGAGGATTTCTTCCACATATCTTACGCTAGTTAAAGAGCCGTTTTCTATGATCACCAGCTCTGTGCGACTTTCAGAGGAAATTCCGGCCCACACAAGTACAGACCCACCACCGTAGGCTACTTTTTCTTCGATGCATGCTTGCTTGAATCTTTCCCCTGGTCTTCTATACACTCTGTGTCTTCCATCGTGCTTGTAGAGCATAAATTTTGATTCGTCGGAGAACATAACTTTCGACCAATTCGATTTTCGAATTTGATCGATTTTTTGGATTCTTTGAGTGACCCGGATTCATTGCTCTCGAGTGTATAATATTTTCGTCACCGATTAAATACATAAAACAATTTTTAAAAGTAACAAATAATTTAATGAGATTGCTATAAGAATACATCAATGCGCTGCCGCGTATACTGTCGATTTGGAACCGGTAAACATCAAAAACAGTCAAATCTTACTTGTCGTGTTTCGTCAGTTATCCGATGAATCGGGCACGTCAGTTTCTAAAGAACTGACGTCAGCGTCGACGTCACTGGCAGTGGTCGCAGGGACGCGATTCCTTCTGGTGGATTCACCATGGCTGAAGCTTTGGGAATCAGGCGCCATGGGAGCAACGCCTAGAGAGGAAATATTAATGTTAAATGCAGTTAATTAATCTAAATAGTACATTATGGTACTAGTGTGTAACATTGGTGATTATAGGCGAGGGTCTTAAGACGGTAATCATCAATACACATGTGTATCATACGACGTTTTTCAACACACTTGTGAATAAAATAACAAAAAAGAATCTATAACTCATTAGTGATGACCATAGAGCCACTTTATAAGCAAGTGTGTTGAAAAATAACAAAAAAAAATCTTTAACTCACTTGTGAGTTATAGCAATGAAAAAGTCATATTTTGATTATGGGTGTCATTCTGTGCCTAATTGCGATGACCATAGAGCCACATTATAAGCAAGTGTATTGAAAAATTTATAAACCCGTATTTAAGAGCTATGGAAATTAAGAGCATCGATTCTCTGAGGGTATAATATTGTACAACGATTGTAAATAATCTATGTTTGATTTAAAAAATACTTAACATTGTTTTAGAAGACAATAGATTTGTTATGATCATGAACTTAAGATACAAAATCATTAATTTTACTTTTCGTTAATTTATGTCCTCCATTTAAAAACTTTTCACTTTAATAAATGACGCATCTAAAAAAGAATTAAAATGTGTCTTACTTAAGTAAAAGTAAGTTCATATGAGTCAGTGGCTAAATCTGGTGACAGAGTTTCTAGAGCGCCGAAAGGCCTCTTACTTAAGTAAAAACGGATCAGACTAGAAACGAAAAGGAGTGATTTCTGTAGTGTAAGTATATTTTAATCCCAGCTTTAGAACTAAACTTGATTTACCATGTGCAGTTCCGAACTCATTGTCCTGGTCATTGGCTGCTACCACGACTATTGAACTATCTTCAGAGTCTTGCAGAAGGACCGCACCGTCGTACTGCGCCACAAACGCTGGGTCGATGAGGATACCCTGCAAACATATTACATTTTAAAATCAGACGGTGAAGAACATCGTGAAAAAGACGGCACTCATACCCTAAAAATACTGATTTCTATGGTGGCAACCAAGCGTACGGCCCACTTGATGGTAAGCGGTTACCGTAGCCTATGTAAACGAAAATATTGAAGGACATTTCTCATAACGTAATATAACTCAAAGTTAACTAAAGTCACCTCGTTTTGCACTCCTGACGAGGTTTCACTAGAACTCAACGAGGTCCCGCGACCCGAGCTGTCCTGTGATTGGTCGCTGTGCATCCCCCGCCCGTCCCCCGCGCCCGCGCCCAATCCCACACCATCGACGATATTCCCGTTGTCGTCGTACTCATCTTCGGGCATTGGTAATGGCAACAAAATAGGTTGTTGCGGGCCCATTTCGTCTTCAGCCTGGGAACAAAGGCACAGGATTCAATAATATTGAATGAGTATTAATACAATTCAATACCTAGATAGATATTTTTTATTATATATAGAAAATACCCAGAACACCCGGAACAAATGTTTGTAGGTCGTACAAACATTTGTCTCGAGGCGGGAATCGAACCCGCAACCCCCGCGTCGCAGGCGTACCTGCGCCCGATGCGCCACATCGGTCGTCGAAATTCAAAGTCGAGATTGAAACGGTTACTATCAAAGCTGAGCGGAATGACAATTATTTCAGGTGAATCTTATAACTAATCTAATCTGCCGCACCACGCAGTCCAATTGATAGAATATAGCTTCGTAGCAATTGCGTAGCAGAGTATCTACAACGCAGCATGCTACAACGTAGCGTGCTACGACGTAGCTTCAACTATGTGTTGTTTAGTTATAGGAATTTTTTTCCAACAAATCTAATCCGCCGCACAACGAAATCCAATAGATAAAATACAGCTTCGTAGCAATTGCGTAGCTGAGTATCTACGACGTAGCTTCAACTATTAGATAAATATTTTTTCCAACTTTCGTGTCAATTGTTATAGCATTATCTAGATTAAAATTACTAAACTTATCCTCCTTTGTTTTTAAGTTTAATTGAAAAGGTCGGCAAACGTTTAAGTTAGTTTAGTAGTTTATAATGCTGCAACAGAATCACCACCGCTGTTATTTACCGCTTGCTGTTGACTAATAATTTGAAACAGCCAACTAGGAACGACAGAGTCTTCGTCAATGAAGGACGACTCAATACTGCCCGAGGATCTTCCCGAAACGAACAGTTCCTCTGAATTCTATAAATAAAAAGAAAATTAGGTACTTTAACACAACATACTCAATTATAAATGAATTGCAGAACTACAAAAACTTTCCTAAGTCACAAGAAATAGAACATAACAAACGATTATATTATGCGAAAACAAATTGAACTTACAGCTTGTCTTGAAACATCAATCGTCATACTTCCAGTCTCAGAGTCGATGAAATTAGTTGGATCTGGTTTATCACCCGCTACCGGCTCACCGTTGATTGAGAACCCACTAAAAGCCTGTATAGCTATAGCCCCGGCGTTATTCTGAGGAACCTAAATATTAATTTAAATAAAAAATCATATTTAATATTTTTATAGGTCAAATAAGACCCTATACAATGGGCTACGATGGTCAACAAATCAAACTGCGTTTTGTAAACTAAAAGCATCATTGGAATACTCAATACTCAATATTTTTATTGTTATCACATTGATAGGTACATGGGGTGAAAATACAATAGGTGAAGGCAGACCGAGGTTTATTATTAAGTAGGTACATAGAAGGCAAGGAGTAGGTACGAGTAGGTATGAGAGGTAGGTAAGGTAAGTAGGTATTTTATGAAACTATTTTATTTTATTTTATTTTTTGAAATTATATTTATGTCATTAGTATTGTCATTATTATTATTCTTGAGTTTATACATTTTATCAGTCAAAAAATCATTTAAACCGTAATAACATTTTTTAAGAAGCCGCGTGCCTCAAATTCAATTGGCAATTTATGGTCATTGTGTACATGGATTTATTATATTTATTTTTAGAAGTTTATTTTTCCTCGCAAATAGAGTTATAGATGAAGTCAAAAGAGTGTGCATAATTAAGAGTTTTTTTTTATACAACTGAAGTGGCAACCAAGCGTATGGCCCACAAGATGGTAAGCGGATACCAGTCTATGGACGCTTGCAATACCAGAGGTATCCCTCGCGGGTTGCCACCTTGAGGCTAAGATCGAAAGCCTCATGTGCCAGTAATTTCACCGGAAACCATACCCTTCACACCGGAACACAGCAATGCGAGCATTACTGCTTGGCGGCAGAAATAGGTATGTGGTAGTCCTTCCCCGGACGAGCTCTATCACAAAAAAATCTACTACTCTTAAACGTACGGTAACAGTAACGGTAACGGGTACGCGTCGCATTGACGCTTTTATTAATAGCAATTAGAGTAAAAGTAGGTAAAGAGAACTTACTGTAGAGAATGGCTGATCTTTCCTTTCATAAATATCTTTCACTGAAGTCGAACGCATAGTTTGAGCAGGCAGTTTCCCCTGGGAACTATTAGCCGACAAATACTCAGAGTATTTCGACACTGAAGTGATAGATTTGAACGAGAGCAGATCGAAATCTGTGACCGTCAACCTGGTATCGTCCAGACTGAGAATAGACTCATCGCCGAGTGTGGTGTCGAAGGAGCGATTCAACGCATACTCCAATTCGCTTTGCAGCGAATTATTTTCGTTCGTAATCACAGTTTTAAAACTTATCGGCGATGAGCTTAGACCAATCGCTATATTGTTCAGGTCTTCACGACTCAAAATAACAGTTTCAGAATCTATGGAACAGTTGTTATTATAAGGTCCATCGATGAAGTCAAGGGTTTCTTCTATTAACATTCTCATATCGGCGACTATATTACTCTTCTGACTAATATCTGTACTCATACTGGAATTGTCCATCCATTCTGTTATGAGACGAGTGTTTACAATGTTAGGGATTTGTTTTGGAGAGTCAGGTATATTATGCGTTTTTTTCGGATCTAATACAAGAACCATGTTTGAAATTCCTGTGCTTGCTGAAGTTATATTCTGATTGTCTGTCCAATCATCAGATTTTAGAGAGGACTTTTTTGAGACTGTAGGACTAATGGATCGTTTCTCAAGATTGCTGTTTGTCTTTGGTATGTTGATGTTCGATTTTGGTTTCTTGTAAGTTGAAGATTGCAATGCAGGGCTTCCTTTCAACTGCGCAATGAATACTTCTTTCTTCTGGCTTAAAAAAGACCCTCTTACAATTTTGTCACTTTCTTTAAATGTCATATTGGATTGCCTAGAAGTTTGCGGAATGTTTTCTTTGTTGTCGAAAGTTTTATCATCACACATTTTAGCGCTTTTGCATCGTTTAGTAAACTTTCTGTTTCTGTTAGGCGTTGTATTTTCTGATCCACTGTTTGCTGTGGTCGTTCTGTAAGAAGAACTGGAATGTCTTCGACAGCTTACATTTTTGGGTCGGATTGATACAGCCCTGACAGTGGCTACGCTGTTAGGAGATGAACAAGTTGAGCTGTTCTGAGATTCAGGGCTCATTGAGCGCTTGGTAGGAACACCCCGTCTTCTCCCACTGTCTGGAGCTTTTGCTGGCTGTCCATTGTTAGCACTACTTTTCTTTTCTACTTCATTACGTAGAACTACATAGCCTGCTGCGGGCACATTATTTTGAAACTTCAATAAACTATGTTTGATTTCTTCAGTTTTAGAACGAATGAACACAGGTTGTGGTGGATTTACTTGGATGCCAGTTTTAGCGGAATCTACGCTGAGATTTAATTGTTTGTTTATTTTCATACAGATATTTGTTGTAACAGAATCTACACTCGGTTTATGGTTATCTTTCGATAAAGGTTTTAGGGGGCTTCGTCTCAGGTAATAAGGCAAATATGTTTTATCTGCTATTCTCGTTGTTTTTTTAACATCTTTATGCGTTAAAGCAGCTGTTATTGCAGGTTTTTTTACAGTCAAGGCGGATTTTATATTTTTGGAAGTAGCACAACTGAAACAGGCATAAATAATTACATTTTGTCATTGCCATCTTGATTTTCACTCAAAAACGTAACTTACCTAATTTTCACTTTAGACGCCACCTGAAAAACGTGCACATTAGTAATACTATACTGATTACCGTAAACATAAAATGTACTTATTTTTACCTTAGTGACAGATCGTATCGGCCTAATCAACTTGGTCATACTCCTTGGAGCAGAAGTGTTTTTTTTATTTATTTTTTGTTCATTGGTCTTTATCTTAGGTGTTTCAACATTTCGAGACGGCGACGACGTTGCTGTCTTACCACATTTTTTTCGGAGAAAGCTCTTTGTTGGTATCTTTTCTTTTGAACTATCATTTTTCTTTAAATTCGAGTCTGTGATTTTTTTTACAATAACAGGATTGAAAACTTTCCTCTTTGTGAGGACTTTGGGCTTGGGATTTTGCCACTCTCCTTGATACATAATATCCTCAGATGTTTCTTTGTCTCTGTAGCTGTGCACTAGTACTCCACCACAGCACAACTTTGGGCGAACGTATTTCGTCAACTTTCTCGACACTCCAATGTCTTTACTAATAGATGAATTGATCTGAGAATCGCTGTTTTTATTGGCCATTCTAAGACTTGAAGGACTTTTAGGAAAACTTGTAATGCTGCCGCAGAATTCAGACCCTGAATATTCAGTTTTCATTCCACTGGGTATTGATTTTAAACACTTGGTCTCAATAGAGAACTCTGTGTGTACTGGCGAAGGAGTGTTGGTTCGGTCAAAATCAAGTTCTTGTATAATAGGAGATTGTTGGTCTTGCATTACTGTTAGCTCTTGCTCTTGCAAAATAAATATTTGTTCTTGCCGAGTCATGTCTTGTTTTTGCTTAATCAGTGTTTGCTCCCACATCGTAGGTAGCCTTTGCTCCTGCATAATTGACACTTGTTCTGGAATTGTCGAATCTTGTGCAAGCACAGTCAATCCTTGCTCTCTCATCATGGTTAGCTCATTTTCTTGCGTTATCAACCGTTGTTCTCGCATAGTGGATACTTGTTTCTCCATGGTCGAAAGTGTTTCTTGCGTAGTCAACACTTGTTCTTGCATAGTCGATCCTTGGTCTCGCATAGCCAACCCTGGCTCTCGCACAGCTAGCTCTTGTTCCTGCTTAGGTAATCCTTGCTTTCGCATATTTGACAATTGTTCTTGCATAGTCGATACTTGTTCTTGTACAGTCGATCCTTGTTCTCGCTTCTTTCTCATTTTTTCTTGTTTATACAGACTTCTTTTTCGCATATTTGACATTTGTTTTTGCATAAACGACACCTCTTCTCGCACAGTCGACTCTTGTTCTTGCATATTCGAACCTTGTTCCCGCGTAGTTGATCCTTGCTCTCGCATCACGGCAAATACTTGTTCTTTAATTGGCCCTTCGGTTGGCATAGTCGACAAATCTTGCACTGTCGATTCTTGCACTCGTATAATTGACACGTCTTGTTCTGGAAAAGTCGATACTTGCTCTCGCGTATGCGGTTGTTGATGTCGCAAACCCAACTGTCGTTCTTGCAAAGTTGGCTTTTGTTCAAGTAAAGCCATTTCATGTTTATGCATAATCGGCTCTTGTTTTCCTATTGGCACCACTTGCTCTCGCGTAGTTGCTCCTTGATCTCGCGCTGTCACCAAATTATGTTCTACCATAATAGTATCTTGTTTATGCATCCAGTCATTCGTCATCGTTGAATTTTCCATCTGTATAGTAACATTGGGAATCAACTCTTTTATTTTAATTCCATTAGCTTTGTCTCTAGGTGCTATTGTTTTGTAAGTATCTTCAGTATCGTTTGTCGTAGTGCAACAATCAGTAGATTTTTTCTGCACTTTCGTGTCTACACAACCAGCGCTATTTTTTGTAGTGTCCGTAGAAGAGTCTCCAATCTTGATACCCGCCGTAAAAATGTTTGGCATTCTAGTTATCGATGTTGTAGCGGAAAGGATAGAATAAGCAGGCGCCGAAGTATCAGGTCCGCACTGAACATCCATGCTCACGTGGCGAATACCCTTAGATGTAGAAGGCTCATTGATATCTAAAAAAAACAGCAATAAGATCAGTAGGCACTTATGTTACTCTATAGAAATGCAGAAAAAAACTAATCAGTTTTATGTAGTTCCTGTAATAATACTAATTATTATTATTTCTCATGACAGTGACAGCACTGCATGCATAAAGTTATTACCCAATCACAACATCCACCCACGATAAGTGTTTTTTTTTTTTAAATAAAGAGAGATAAATAAGTCTAATTTAAATTATCAAAATCAGATACCATTCAAGAAAATAGTTTGATCATTCTCGATCCCAACGTCTTGTTTATCATAAAAGTTAAAATCATTTACGACAGTGTTGCTAACACTACGTATCAATGTCTCATTTTCATAGCCCATTGGCTCTTCTTCCGCATCTGTTCCGATAGTTCTTCTCATGGCAATGGTCTCATGAATATCATCCATGACAATGTCAATAAGAAGACTTTTTTCAGTAGCCGAGACTCCGCTGGATGATTGGTTAAATTTCGTCATGTAATCGTCTCTTGCGAAGTTGATTATGTCCTCTTTGTAAGTTTTCATGTTGTTTTCGATCATAAGTTCTGGATGACATAGTTCCATAAGACTTGCTGGTATCTGCATATATTTAATTTTAATCAATCAACCTACGATTCGGACAAAATGTAAAATAGTAGATACTAAATCCTATAATATTTGAACATGCTACTTACAGGTTTTGAAGCGGTCGGCTGTAGCGCTTTGTATTCTTTCTTGCGAGGTTTGGCTCTATAGTGCCGGTAGTCAACCGAATCATACTTGTTACTGGTATCTTTAAACAAGCTGTTGTAACTAGACCTCTTTTTAGTAACCTTTTTTATTGTTTTAGTTTTGCTAGTTTTATTTTTAATTTTCTTATCCCTTTTAGATTCTCTATCGAAACTTTTAGAATGAGATTTTTTACAAATAACGCATTTGAGTTCGATGCACTGAGTTTTGGATTTGTATTTTTTGAATGACTTTTTATAGTATCTTGAAAGTGATGTGCTGTATTCTGTATCGCCGGAACTTATATCGTTATCGAAGTTCAGGTCGTGCTCTGGATACGTGACCAGCTCAAGGTCTTCTTCGAGCCAAGCCTGAGTTCGTTCGAGCTTCGTCTTTTCGTTTGCTGGATCGTAAAGTGCCATTTCAGTTAGAGTAGGTTCTGGCTCGAACAGGCTTGGGGAATGCCTGTCTATATATTCATAATCTGAAAATAATACCACTTCTTGCAGTTTTATGACCTACCTATGCAAGTACTAAATTATAACTTTTGTAACGATAATCTAAGTTGATATGGATGCTTTATGGTAAATTTTTTTTATTTTTTTGATTAGGAAAATAAACAGTATTAAAAACTTAATATTAAACAATGACTTACCAAGAGTGGCCGAAGACATTTAGTTTTACCAATAATATTCTAATTTTTTCGAAGATAAAAATCAAATATCTCCAAAGTAGTAAAGCAAAACGTTTTTGTTTATAAACTGCTATTTCAGTTTACAGACAATATATATGAAATTATGTAATATTCGGATTTTCATACCTTTCAAGAAATCGGGACTAGTTACACTAAGATCATCCTCCATCTCCAAATCTACATAGCGGTATATGGCACGAGATTCTTCTATATTACCAGGTATTTCTAAACAATAAATGGGTAATTTAAAACGTGGCACACCTTATAGTAGCTATCAAAATATCAGCATAAGTACCTACCTGGTTGAACCAAATGACGGTACTTGTTTACTATTTTTATACTGAAAACAAAAAAAAATAAAAACATGTAAAAGCCGTTCTTTTATGTTAAAATTTAAACTTATAAGGATTGTTGCAAGATACACTAACGCAGTATCATCTTCTTTGATTTTCTTCAATGCAATCATTTCTAGAGACTTCTCAGAAGGTTCATCTAAAATAAACAGTAATTTCTTAGTGCATCATCAACATGAGTATAATTTGTTCACAAATTAACATCGAGCTAATTGTTCGTAGCAAATTAATCATCTAATGGAAATTAATGTAAAGTTTAATCATGTTCAATCGTGTGAGTATCATGTCATTTGCGCATCTGTCAGGTCGTCGAAGACAGCCCCAGATGTCGTTATTATGTCGCGGTTATAGTCCTCCTTAGATACCTTTATCCTCCTTAGATACTATAGTCCTCCTTATATTTCCTTATGATAACTCTCAAACGAATAAGTCAAACGATCAATAATTCATACTTCTATTCAAATCAAGTACCAAAAGTGCACGCAAATTCTTGCAGTATACTGTCAAAAGTCGTCTATGCACTGCGACCCGGCCCGTCACTAATGTGCTAGGTAAGCATTTTGTGCTGCACTGCGGCCCGACATATTGTGCTCGAACCATAAGTAGACAGCTTTATCGGTAAAAATGATTTCTTCGAGAACGATTATTTTACGTATGTACGACAGTGTAACTGAATATTTTGAGTTGACGTGTATTTTTTCCTATACTAATAAATAACTATTTGTCTATTAACCTGGGTATGTTCTAAAGTCCTAAACTAACCATAGGTAATCGGCTTCAAAGGGTAGTTTTCGATAAAGTACCTCTTGCGTCTTTCTATAGCCTTCTCCGTTAGAGTAAGCAGATCTAGAAGCTTGCATTGCATCCACCTTTAAAACAAACGATGCTTATCAAACATTTTTGAATATCAGATTACATTTTTTTGTCCCAATTTATTTCGAAGTCAGCACGGGAAGAATTTTTTATTGGATTCAATTATTATTGCAGGACATTGTTATAATTCTGCCTCTTTTCGAAAATACCACGTGGTATAGAGTCGATGAGCACTAGTTCCAAGATCAGGAACAGATTTTCAACGAGACGGGTACCTATTGAAGTGATATAAAGTGAGTGACCTTGTGGGTGGCGGCGAACGGCGACCTCTACTGGTGCGCAGTGCTAACTTCATAAGCCTGCAGACGATTCTATCCAGTTCAGTCGTGATGTCCTCGTCGGCTGTTAGCATGGTGCGGAGTTTGCGAACCTTCTGGTCAAGTGCGCGGCGGAGGCAACGCGCTGTCAGATACAAAGGTAACAGACATGAGCAGTGGAGTGCCTGATTCGTTCGATCGATCGCTGGTTCTTTACGGCCGGAACACATCAAACAAGTGTACCTAATACCTAAGCGAGCGAACGCCGACAAGCATTAGCAAATGATTAGCATGTTAAAATGTCCACGCACCTCTTCGCTCGCTTTCGCTTGTTAAGTATGTATCGGTTATTAGGACTAGCGCACTTGGAACATGGCACAGTAGAAATTTGAACTTATCAATGGTATATCTATATATAACTGTATAACTACCTACTTAAAATCTAACCGAAATGAGATGCATATTCCATTTAATCGATCATCAGATTATTCGCTTTTATGTAAAACAAATGACCAAACAGATGACAATATAATTAACACCCAAGCGTAAAATTTAGACTACCAATTTGGTATGACCCTAAAACTATGTAGGTACATGATTTTTGACAATAATATTTATAAATCAAACCATGAAAGTCCGGGACCATAGTACTTCCTTCAGACACTGTAGTGGAATGAACATCTATGGAGTCCCACTGCAAGACAATTTTAATAAAATTACTACATTGACTATGAAAACGATCACTACGAAAATTTACAACGCTTTCAAGTTTTTTCGGATCACGAAATCAAAGGATTTAGCATAAAATATAAATGTAACAATCATTATTTTAAAAATTTAATAAACATTCAATAGACCACTGGGGTACAGCAACTAACATAAGTTATAACTATTTGAGTAACTTAAAATAATAGGGAATTATCTTAAAATTAAAATTGTGATAATCGATTTTTCTATGTACTTTTAACCTATAAAATTTTTGAACTAATCGATTATCACAGACTATAATCGACCCTGTTAGGTAGGTACTCTACATAACAGAGTTACATAGGCTCTTTGGAGATTGTAAGGTTCCATTTTTTGTTTTATCCTATTTCATATAAAAATTAACTGAACACGCTACTAACGGATGTTACTACTGACTGTAATACAGAAACCCGTCATTACTCTCGTGCAATTCGCGCTAAATCACACTGAAAAATCGCATTCTAAAATATTTAAAACACGGCAAACCAACACTCGACGCTCTCATGTCTAAACTCTTAATCACAGTATTATAATGAGTGAAGTTAACTAAGATAAACATCAGATTATCATTAAAGTTAACTAAGTTAAATCACATCACATTATAAGTGAAATAACTAAGTTAAATCACATCACACTATAAGTGACATTAACTAAGATAGATCACCTCACATTATAAGTGAAGTAAACTAAATTATATCACATCACACTTTATGTGAAGTTAACTAAGATAGATCACCTCACAATAAAATTGAAATTAACTAAGTTAAATCACATCACATTATAAGTGAAGTTAACTAGGTAAAATCATATCACAAAGTGACTAAGATAAATTACATCACATACGTGAAAGTAAATAAGTTAATTAATTGTGTTTCTTTACGTCAGAGTATGTATCGTTGTCCGGCCAGTCGTCCTCCTGCGTGCCGTGTGTCGACGAGTTGTCGACCATCAGTCGGGAATGTATCACCACGTTGTCCACTATCTCATACCCATCCCATTCCAATAGGTCTCTGGAAAGATTTATTTTTATTGGTGAACATTTCACACAGCGCCATCTAGGCCCCAAACTAAGTAAAGCTTAGCTTAGCTTAGCCAAGCTTTGTATGTTACTCTGTGTTCATCACACAAACGTCTTCTTAAATGTGTAATGTTTCAAAAATCTGGGGCACTGTGAAACACAATCATAAAACCTTTTTTCGCTCAAAATCTCTCTCGCTTTTTCTTTTTTCTCTGTCTGTATCTCTGTCTATTGGTCTGTCTGTATGTCTGTATGTCTGTCTGTCTGTCTGTCTCTCTCTCTCTCGTTGTCAGTCTTTCTCTTTGTCTGCCTCTCTGTCTGTATCTCTCTCTGTAAGTGTCCCTTTTTGTCTGTGTATAGTTCTGATTTTTTAGTTACTTAACTTACTTGACCTTACTTGAAACTCTCATGATGATGTTAGAAACATGAACTTACTTGACTTTTTCCACATCGTTGGTGATATGTGCGACTACATTCATAAGCAGCTCGATAGGTATCTCCAGTCTGTTCAAATCGATGGAGAAGTCATCGCTAAACTGATTATCTATCAGGCGGTTTATCTCGTCAGAAATGAGCTCAGTTATACGGCTTTCCTCAGATTTCGACTGAAATAATTAACAGCGTTAACTACTAAATTAGTACTCGTAGGTGAGTTTTTTTGTGATAAGCTAGTCTTAGTACTAGCCCTATAACTACACACATCAACATCATGGATTTTCAACATTTTGTTGTATTTCAAAAAACTTTTTAAACAAAATTATTTATTTTAGAAAACTAAAAAAAATATATTTTTTTATGCAACATCTTGCAAATCACAAAAAAATTACCAGCACTTTTTTTTTATAACATGCTTATGGCCGTTATTTATCGGCACTTACCTCGTACGGAGGGTTGTACTCCCTCACCACCTTGTAGTACTGATTCCAGTAAGGTGCGTTATCGCCCCAGTTGATATTGTGCCAGACATGCGCGCCGCTCTCCACCGGCTGGCTGTCCTTATTGAAGTTGAGCATCCTTGTGAGATGTCGGATCTCATCCACCACGTCCCGGGTGTGTGCGAGGGAGTCAGTGTTCTTCGCGATCAAGTTTTGCGATGTTTTCGAGAACTTCTTCACTTGCAGTGTGGTGCAGTTCAACCTGGAATTAACAGTGATAATAATGGTCCAGTAGACTTAATTCGCTTAAAATAAATCACCTACCTACGTGCGTAGCACTTAATTCGCCTAGGTGATTTCATCATGACAGCCTTTTAATGTTCCTACGGCTGGGACACTGGCCTACTCTCGAGCGAAAGTGATTGGGTCTTAATCTACCACGCAGACCCAATGCGGATTGGTGGACGGCACGTCTTTCGAATTTTTTGTTATTGGACAAGCCGGTTCCCTCACGACGTTCTCCATCAAAACCAGGGGCCTTACTGCTGCCTTACTCTTGAATCGAATGATGATTCTGATTCAATCCTAATTTCTATTTATTGCTGTAAAATTTTTGTAATACAAGGTTGAATTTGGCCAATACCGATCGCGTTCAAGAGTAAGGCCACAGTGAGGCCACTGGTTTTGATGGAAAACATCGTGAGGGAACCGGCATGTCCAATAACAAAAAATTCGAAAGACGTGCCGTCCACCAATCCGCATTGGGTCTGCGTGGTAGATTAAGACCCAATCACTTTCGCTCGAGAGTAAGCCAGTGTCCCAGCAATGGGAACATTAACAGGCTGTCATGATGAAATCACCTGGGCGAGTTAAGTGCTACGCACGGTAGCCTTGGAGCAATACCTAATTTTTATACATAAAAGTAAGTTCGTATGAGTCAGTCAAGGACAACTTTGGTAGTGACGAAATTAATAGGCCGTCTAAAGGCTTTCGTCAAGTCCTAATTTTACTACACCACACATAACACAGTAACATACATAGTCCTTAACTGAACCCGCACAAGGATTTCCCGTGTAGTCGTTTGTCAAGTTTATCAAGTACTAATATCTGCCAATGTTTGGACACACCTTAAAACCCTAAAACCATTAAACTCGTCGACGAACCATGTTACAAAGACCATTGTGCAATACCAAAACTATATCTATATTCTATATCTATATATATACTATATCTATATTATTATTATTCTATATATAATAAAAAAAATATCTATCTATGGATTGTATTGTATTGTATTAAGTATTATCAGTCATCTAGTACCCAAAGCACAGCTCTGTTTAACAGCAGCTTACCTTGGGGATAGATGATGCTGTGTGGATTGTCCAGCATTATTTATTTATTTATTTATTAAAACTCATCATACAGCACCATAATGTTATCAACAAAAGAGTTCAAAAGTGACATAAAAACAGAACCTGCTGGTAACATCCTCTATTATATAAACTCTGTTATTCATCTTCCTCCGAGGCACCACAACGTCAAAGCACATCTGCTCGTAATCAAACATCATATAGTTCTTCCCCGTCTCCATATCGAGGTTACACTGCGAAGTCTTATCGTGGTGGTCTAAGGAGGCGAGCGAGAAAGCAGGGGAAGCGATCAGAATGGTCACGCATGATTGCTTCTCCGAGTAGAGTTCGGTGTAGGAATCACAGCTGGAAGGGAAATGGGACAGGATTGGTTGGGATAGTAAAATCTATACTATTATTTTAAAGAGGAAAGATTTGTATTTTTGTATTTCAGTTTGTTACGAATAAACTCAAACTACTGGTCCTATTAAAATTCTTTCACCATTAGAATGCTAAATCTCTGAGTAACATGGGCTACATTTATTACTAGCGACCCGCCCCGGGTGCGGTTTCATTGCACCCGCGCAAAGCTGAGACAGACTTCTATTAAATAAATAGGATATTAACTTTATTGAGGACACAATTAGCATGATAGTTTTTCATACTTAACATATGGCGGTCTTATCACAAATAGCGATTTCTTCCAGACAATCCTGAATATAATAAAAATAGAAAAATGGTAGGTTCTGGTGGTAAGACAATTTTTTTTAATACTAATGTGTCAACTAAGCATACGGACCACTTGATACAACGGCAACATTAGACTTGCAACATCAGAGATATCTATCAGAGATAACTTGCGCGTTGCCTGAAACCATACCCTTCAAACGGGAACACAGCAATGCGAGCATTACTGCTTGGCGGCAGAATATGCTTGTACTACGATTGTACAAAACGGCGGAAACGGTAAAAATCGGAATAGGTTACGGCCGTCTGCCACTTTTAAAAAGGTTATAGGTATTATTGGTATCAAAAAAAATATTATAAAAGTTTTTTTCAGTTATGACTTACACGTTTGGTGCACAGATCATATTGCATTCATTCGGCGGCTCTGAGCTGTCCCAAGTGTCAATCAGGTCACTTACGTTATAAGGGCTAGGCGCATCTGTAGGCACAGAGGACTGTAATGTAGGTAATTGGCAGTATTATAGAAATTATAAGTACCTTTAACACCGGTGGTCTAGTGGTAGTGACCTTGTTTTCCATCTGAAAGTGGGTGATCAGTGGGTTCGAACCCGGTCGTGCACCGATAGATTTTTCCATTCGAAAAATATATATGCATAATGCCAGTGCTCTCATATCAACCGCGTGCTGGATTAAGACCCAATCACTCTCGCTCGGGAGTAGACCAGTGTCCCAGCAGTGGGAACATTAAAAAGCTGTCATGATGAACCCTCCAAAACCCACTGGCTCTAATGAGAGCCAGGAACAATAGAAAAACTGTTGTGACTAATCCAAGAATTCCTGGCTTTTATTACATTAGAGGTTGAGGTAATGTTAAATAATGTACTGTCGATTTTTACTAATGTTTGTATAATCTGTAAATTTTTTAATGACAAGTTTGATGATTCCCGTGAACCTAGGTATCCACCAAATCATTCCTTATCCAAACTCGGATTCAACAAAACCCTACGGTAGACTCACTGGAAAAAAGAATACTTACTGGAAACAAGCGCTAAGCTATCGAGATTAAGATCCTGCTGTTTGTGATAGTTCTTGGATGTGAAGACCGCCATTTGGCTGCAACAGCCAAGGTGCAGAGTGCCGGGGGGGCCGGGCCCAATGCCTTTACATGACACAGTGTACTCGGGGTAACGCGCCAGTATGTTACTGCACCTGAGGCAAAAACAAGTGAACACCCAACAGCATCAACCAGATAATTTATCATGAGTCGTTGTTTAATATACTTTTAAGTGGTAGGTTAAGCAAGAGTCCATCTTGGTGGGTACCACTGCAGTGCCAGATATTCTACCTCCAAGCAATAGCGTGCAAGCATTACTGTGTTTAGGTTTGAAGGGCACTGCAGCAAGTGAAATTACTGGGTGAATGACTTAATAACAAGCTTTGGGTGGCACTGCATCTATTATGGTTAGGCATGGTACTTAACATCAGGCGGGGGACTTGATCGTCTTGGTCACTTGCTGACATGTGGATTCAAATCTATCAAGTGTGGTAGAATCAGTGCTTAAAAAGTAAAACCTGACTTTTCAACACTGTGACATAGATACATCAGCGAAAGTTAATTATTAATTTTAATCGGAATTACCTAATTTCATCTGGCATGTATTAACTACTAGAATTCCATCACAACTTGCTCATGCGACTCACGTCGACGAGTAAAGGTGATACATCTGTAAGATTGGCCAATTTGGACCAGCTTCTTGGCCACACTGGCTTACCTCGGGAGGACTGACCCCTAATTAATAAGTATACAAAGTAAAGTCCTAGAGAGAAAGATGAGTTCCTCATTTGAAGGTATGTTCTACAGCAGGAATCAAACCTGTTGTTTGTCAACCAGGCACTTGTTGAGAAATGACTATTGAGCCATCGGGATCAATAGACGACGACGACCGATGTGGCGCAGCGGGCGCATGTCCGCCTGCGACGCAGAGGTTGCGGGTTCGATTCCCGCCTCGGGACAAATGTTTGTACGATCTACAAATATTTGTTCCGGGTGTTCTGGGTATTTTCTATATATAATAAAAAATATCTATCTATGTATTGTATTGCATTAAGTATATATCAGTCATCTAGTACCCATCATCATCATCATCATCATATCAGCCTATAGACGTCCACTGCTGGACATAGGCCTCCCCCAATGAGCGCCATGACGACCGATTTTGGGCCTTCACCATCCACCGACTTCCTGCGACCGCTTTAATGTCATCAGTCCATCGAGTGGGGGGCCGTCCTACACTTCGTTTTCCAGTTCGTGGTCGCCACTCGAGAACCTTTATTCCCCAACGGTTATCGGTTCTGCGAGCTATATGGCCTGCCCATTGCCACTTCGACTTACTAATTCTAAGAGCTATGTCGGTGACCTTGGTTCTTCTACGGATTTCCTCATTGCGGATTCGATCGCGTAGTGAAACTCCCAGCATAGCTCTTTCCATAGCTCGTTGGGCGACTTTGAGCTTTTGAACGAGACCTATAGTTAGCGACCTAGTACCCATTATTTCCAGCATTATTTATTATTTATTTATTTATCATCAAAGTCAAAGTCTCTTTATTCAATAAGATCACAAGGATAATTTTGAATCATCTTAAAGCTAGGTGAATTTACGCCAGTTCCACACGCTCCAGCCTAGAATCAATATATTATAGTAAATATAAGTCATTGCATATTTACCAATCATGAAACTGTTCTCTGGACCATTCAAAGAAGTGGTCCCATCTCCTGAATCCATTTTTCTCCATAGCCTTGAACAATACATTGAAGTCCCCATTGGGAGTGGTAAATATTGCAACACATGGCTTGATGAAGCCAAACACTGTGTGGACTAGTCGGTCTAAATCATGAGGCAGCATGTGTTCCATCATCTCTATGGCAATCACAGCATCGCAGCCAATCAGCCTGTAGTCTGGGTCTGCTGCATTGCCTTGGAACAGCTGCAAATGTGCCATGCAATAAAATAACTAAAAATGAAGGAGAAAGTACAGGAGAGTATAGTTCTCACGGCGGTTCTTGGCCGTCATGAAGTTAGCTGTTTCAATGCGCAATGAAGCTTTTTCAAACTAAATTGTCTTTGCGCATCACAAATGGCTAACTTCATGGAAGCCTAGATCCGCCGTGCAAACTATACACTGCCAAATTTGTATTAGCATAACCTCTCTAATGGATACACTCTGGACACATTCCATTAAAAGGTGGTATACATATTTTTTTCCACAAGTTTCACAGTTAGGGTTATCTACCT
The DNA here is from genome assembly GCA_951394395.1 of Colostygia pectinataria. Classification (NCBI taxonomy): domain Eukaryota; kingdom Metazoa; phylum Arthropoda; class Insecta; order Lepidoptera; family Geometridae; genus Colostygia; species Colostygia pectinataria. The sequence continues at coordinate 3,452,964 of OX596351.1, read as the reverse complement.
TTTACATCAGAAATTTAAAGTTATTCAACTACAAAACAACTACAAATTTAACTACAAAAAAATCTCTATCTTTATTAAAGAAACATGTAATTTATCAACTCACAGTTACTTGCAGTGGGTTTTCTCTCTTTGGCCCATACTCATCACAGCCCATCAGATCAGAGGAACAGCGGAGTGGGATGCTTTCTATATCAACTCCTAGAATGCATCTGATACCAGATACCTCTTTCAGGTACTTTATGAAGCTCATATCATGATATCCAAGATCCACCACCTTGAAAGTAAAAAACCAAAAAATGGCTTCTTCTTACTTAGAGGCAGTTAGGGTATGTATAGTTCTCACAACGGATCTCGGCCGTCGTGAAATTAGCCGTTTCGATGCGCAATGGAGCTTTTTCAAACTAAATTGTCTTCGCGCATCACAAACGGCTAACTTCACGGAAGCCTAGATCCGCTGTGCGAACTATACCATAATGTTTGTGTGTATGTAATTTATAGGGATAGGAAAGGGAGTGAAGAGAGCTGGCCCTGCCTTGGGGCAAAACAAAACAATGTATAGATATAAAGACAGCTTTTACTAATTAGAGAAGGCATTGTTGGCTTTGTATTACCTAGGTAGGCAGTTCCTAGCAAGTCAAAAAAGTCTTTAAACTTTTCTAACCAACCTTGTCTAGTTTCCCGCACCATCGCTCATCCATAAGGCAGTCGCTAACTGCGGCATAGCGCTGCAGGTATACCGGAGGGTAGAACACCACGCCTTTCTCGTCATCGAACTCAGCGAAAACCTGCTCATCTGATTCATCATCATCAGAAACATCACCTTTTCTGCCAAATGTCAGCGAAAACTTGTTGTAATACGGACGGAGTATGCGATCCAAAGCGTTTAACAGTGATTCCCGAAAGAAAATAAGTGTCTGGAGAGTGATAATCATGATATACGTTTTGATTTGAATATGTTTTTTAGTTAGCTCCCAAGAAATGCTATTAACAAATTCGACAATGTTCCATCCATGATGTAAGTGATGCTCAGATGTTTTTGTTTTGATTTTTGAATTTGTTTGTTTGCGATTGCGATGCGTCACTTGTCATGTTATGTTTAGCAGGTTCCTAGCAGTCATCTCAACTGTCTAATTCTGTCAAAATGTATGAGAGTTTTCGTCTCAAGTTAATAAAAAAAAAAACTGTCATACATTTTACAAACGGGTGTTTTCACGTACCGGTATATCGGTGAAGAGGTACCGACCGACACTGTTTCGACTCAATTTCGAGAGTTTAACAACAGAGAGAGAGAAAGAGTGTCGGTACCTCTTCAACCGATATACCGGTACGTGAAAACGCCCGTTTGTAAAATGTATGATATAGTTCACGATAGTTTTAAGAGTAAAAAAGCTGTCATTTTAGATGGCGGTAGCTCAACTGGCGAGCTATGGCGTGCGGCGTTAGGGATTTTGATAGGCCTTACTACGCGCAGGTAGGGAGGTAGGTCAGGGTAGGTCCTTGGTGTAAAACAAAAACTAGTTCTGTCTAAGTTACACCTTTAATGTCCTTTAAAAATTGCACAGCCGCACATAGTCTAATTGCATTGAGAGGAGTGAACTACGTGCAGGGCCACCCCTGTGCTACCGCCCTTCCCGGGTTGGCTGAAATGGACGACCAGATAGGCTTGCCCAACACCTATATCATCCTATCCATCGCCCCTAAAATGTTGACAAGGTACCACAAACCTTGCTTGGCTGTCGCGTATCTATTGGCAACCATTCTGTGAGTTTTTGGTGCAATCTTATGTAAATAACCGGCCTTGATGTAGGTACCTACCAGTGCCTGCACAATTTTTTTCCAAAATAAAAAAACTAGGAAAGTATTGTACAAGACCACTAACCATCAGTATCTACATCTAGCAGTTCCAGATTTGCATAGTTTTGATCCTGCCAAATTACATTCAGTCCTACCTACCTAATTGGTATTTTTGTATTAATATGAGCAAGTATTTATCAAGTACCTAGGTAGTTACTTAGAAGTACATAAAGTAATAAGTATCTACTTACAGCCTTACAGGCACGTAGGATAATAGTTGATTGGTAGGTGAGTAGCGTTCTTTGCGGAAATCCATTGAGATCAAACGTACATGAACCCACATTAATATCTGTTCTGTGATATCAAACATACGAAAAAAAGTAGATAGGTACTAGTTTCGTCTGTTTGATATTTTTGATTAGGAATTTACTATTCAAAAAATATTTCGCCTCAAGCAGGACATGAACCTTTCGCTTGACATGAGAAGAAACAAAAACGGAGTGAAAAACTTTTTTCTGGTTTTGATAACTTTTCCCAGTATGACTTTAACATTACTTGCATAGCACTATGACAATCATGTACCAGACGGACAGGGCCACTCACGCACTCACCTGAAGGACAGCTAGCGTCATCTTTCAAAGAAATCAGAACTACTTTTTTTTTAAACTCGAATCGAAAACAGCTCATTGCATTCTAGTGCTTTCTCTGCCTTGCCGAGTGAACGCCACTATCCATTCCCAACGTGCGTGTGTGTGGACATACTACTTATTTGCTTGCTCTAATCTATCGATAGCATCGTGATACTATCGTGGCCTTGAAAATAATTAATCACACTATCGTTAGTTCTGTCAAAACTATGGACATTTCACGTTACTATCGAATATCGATAGTGAAAATTTGGCGATAGCACAGAATAGGTTATTAATACTACATAAAGAATGGTCACTCTCACCACCTCTCTCCCACCGGTTTTACATTACCCCACCCCGGTCGCGAATTCGCAGGCACCTTTCGCCAGCACTGAAGCTAAGGGCTAAGGCACGCGTTTATTATGGTTTTGTGTAGGTTCAGTGCACTCTTTCCACATGCGCGAGCGAAAGCGTGCTCTTGCGATAATCGAGGCGAGGCCAACCATGACACTCACACATAGAACGACACTGTTTACGTAGGTACCTACACAAACTAGGTATGCATTGTGGTGATTACGACGCGTTTGTTTCATACATTTTATTGAGAGTGTCTGGGGTGACGCGATAGAGAGTTGAACTTAGACGATACTATCGAAGCTATCGCTAAATGTTTGTTTATGAATAGTTGGCTAGCGGCCTAGAGGAATAAGTAAAATAGGGTACCTAGGCTAGCGGCTCGGCCTAATGCTAGTTTTAGTTTGACTTTGAAGTTTGACTTGTTTTATGGTCCCTAGACGATCATGCGGCATGACATGCATTTACGTGCTATCATACCGCATGATCGTCTAGCTGTATTGATTGACGCGCATGACATGCAAACTACGTGCTGGTAGCTGATTATTATACGGTCCCTAGACGATCATGCGGCATAATTATGCATTTACGTGAATCATCATGCTACATGATCGACCAAAAAATCATCATGCAATCTTAGCATGCATTTTGATTGCACTTCCAGGCCAGCCTCAGTACCTATAGTGCAGAGCTCGTTCAGTAACTATCAGCGTCTCCCTACTTCGCTAATACAATATGGAATTTACAGAAGCAGATTATTTTTTTCTTGTCGTTACTTTAACGTGCAAAATGCAAAATATACGTTATACGTATATACGTTTCTTTTTTCGTGTCCCATAATTCGGGTCAATACACCGATATCTATATTAATAAATTAAAGAGAAAAGATTTGTACCTATTTTTGTATGTTTGTACTTTTGTATTTTTGTATGAATAAATTTATCGAACTCCATCTAACGTCTCAGGGTGGTAACACGCAAGTGATATCTATGATGTTGCATGCGTACATAGGCTACGGTAACCGCTTACAATCTAGTGGGCCGTACGCAAAAAATATCTGCTTCTGACAATTCCATTTTGTATTACTTAGATAGCGAGACGCTGCTGTTTACTGAACGAGTTCTGCACTATACTGAGGCAGGACTGGAAGTGCAATGAGGAGTTTTCGATTCAAAATTTAAAAAAAAAAGAAGTTCCGATTGCTTTGACACAGATGGCGCTATCTGCCCTACTGCCATACTGGGAAAGGTTATCAAAACCATTTACATTCTTTTGGGCTCGCCAGTTGAGCTACCGCCATGTAAATAGACAGCTTTTTTTTTTTATAACTTGAGACGAAAACTAACTAATTAAAATGCATGATATGATTTTTTTGGTCGATCATGCAGTATGATGGTTCACGTAAATGCATGATCGTCTAAGGACCGTATTACCTCGTCGATGTTGAGTGTTAATATCAGCGGCCATTTTGATTCTCATTTTGATATAGGAATTTTGTTTGAGAGCGACAAAATGGCTGCAGCTATTAGTACGTGTGTGCGTTGCGTTGCAGTAAAAAGCTTTTTGAATTGTAAGTTACGTGGTTTTATTATTTAAAAGCTTTGATTTGCACCTGTTAAAAAGTCAGACATGTAATTACCATGAGTTTCTACATATTGTACCACCTACGCCTACCCCATACCAGTGCTTCTATACCTACTACCTACTATTAACCTGATTGTACACCAAAATACTCCAAATGAATAAGATAAAATGGTCTTGTTTGTTGTATACTTAAATATTGAAGTTATGGCTTCCAAAATGATGTATTTTGTATATAATAAAAGCCCTGCACTGGAAGGCGTACTGAACAATGGTTGACCACCATTGGTAGGGTAACAAAGCCCTTTTCAATAACTCCTCATTGCCTCAATCTGGCTAGTTGCATTCTGCTGCTAAAGACTCTAAAGGTAACCTAAATAAGGTTATAAATGTTAAGCACATTATCACTATAATGTTTTCATTACCAGGTTCTCAGCCAGCAAATGTTGCAGTTAATATGAATAGTGCAGCTTACATCTAAGTAACTGCCGCCTTCAATATAGGCTTGACTTAATAATACAGCAGTACAATAATTATAAGTGACATAACTACTAAATACTCTACCTACATTTTTTTCAGTGAACACCAACTAATAACCCAATTTTTGACCTAGCCGAGTGATCAAAGGGAAACTGGTGGTCAAAACAAGTAAACAATTGAATGCTGAAGGATTTTTTTAGTAGATCAAAAACTTGTCAATAATGGCATCTCCTGGTAACACCATAAAAACCATTACTCTGAAGAAACCACTAGTGGTCTTAAAAAAAGATTCCTTATCAAATCCATTTATATTGAAAGCACTTAAACGGTGAGTTATGAAACCTTTAGCCAGAAAACTTATCCTGCACTAACACTCTATTCATAAAATTAGTAAAAGAAGAATGATTATGTTAAAGTATTGTATATTCTGGCAGCATGCTGTGAATTTTTTTACTTTGTAAGAACTTCTGTCCCATGCCCATGTTAGTTCCATCTTGCCCTATACAATTCACATCACGGCACAATTTTTTTAGTCTTTTATAGCATGTTGAAAGCAAGCAAATATTTGCAGATCATCCAAACATTTCTCCTCCAAGTGGGTAGTGAACTCGCAACCTCTTACTTTTCAACTGGGAACTCAACAACTGCGCCACTGAGATTGTTAAATGATTGTTTTTTATTTAGATTTATTTGACACATAAAATAAAACTGTGCCTACTTACACATATTTTATGTTTTAGGCAAAACATTCAAATTCCATCTTCTGTTCCGAGTCCAAAGAGATTATGTGTTTTAAGTGCTCCAGCTGTACAGTCCAGTCCAAAAGTGATGTGAGTGCTCTAATCATAATAATTAATAGAGATAACTGCTTAAGATCTTATGTGTTACAAATTATATTTCAAATTGTCAAAATTAAAAAAAACTGAACCAGCAACAGTTATGTTGTAACAATAATTGCGGGTTTGAAATATCGTAGGTAGGTATCAACTATTGAATTAAAAAACCTGAACCAGTAGCAGTTGTTAGCTCAATGACTAGTTTAAAAATATAAACTAGTATAAAAATATAAACTAGCATTTTATGTTTTAGACAAACCATTCAATATCCATCTTCAGTTCCAAGTCCAAAAACACCATGCGATGTAACTGTGTCTGCTGTACAGTCCACTGCTGAAGTGACTAAGTGAGTAAATTACTCTTATTATTGTTAGAATAGAAATACCTGCTTAAAATATTTCTCTTTACAATTTAATTACAAATTCACAGAACCATAAAAGCTGAACCAGCAGCAGTTGTTGACTCAAATGATGGTCTGAAGAAAGTAACTGTAATAAAAAAATCTAAGGAGATTTCCATCTTACCTGATCTCGCGGAAAGATTCGACTTAACAATCAATAAACATGATTTATTTACGTTCAAACAAGAAAGCTGTGCTAAAAATCTACGATGTGCAAAACATTCTGATATGGAACTCTTTCCTGAGCATGAAGCTGAAGGCTTGCCTCAGCTCTGGGATTTGTATGATTCTGTTGATGAATTTGTTGAGCATGCTTCTAAGCACGCCAAACGCTGGTTCTTTTACTATACACGGGTTGATAGCCGTAATATGAAGACGAGACCAGGTTACAATAGTAAAAAACCTACATACTACCATTTTGAATGCACATTCAATAAGAAACAATACAAATCTCAAAGCAAAGGTATAAGGAAACCCAGGTTAGTAAAAAGTAAATTGTTTTTTTTTTCATCACAGCATTAATTGCTTGATGGACCAATGACATGTTTAAGGAAGTTGGTTGATGGATGCTCAAGATTGGTCGTCATGGCGCTCTTTGGAGGTGGCCTATGTGCAGCAGTGGATGTCTATTTGCTGATACGATGATGATGATGATGTTTTGAAATTGATCATTGGTGAAAACTTAATTGGCCTTCTATACCTACAATGTTTATTTATTTATTCATCTATCTGTAAGTTTAGCATGCATTAGCATGGACAACTTGAAATATTTTCTAACCTCTGAAATAAACACTTATCTTCCCTGATCATAATGGCTGTGAATAATAGGTATTAAATTTCTTAGGGATAAACTAGCAGTCGATTGTCCCGCCGGCGTGATTCTGAGGATCGCTGTCGGTGATAACAAGTGCGCAGTGTGGGATGTGTGCCATCACCACTCCCATGAGTTGTCGGCTGAGGTATTCGGTCAGTTGCCACACGGCAAACGACTGCCTCAGGAATTAAAGGATGATGTAAGACTTCTTATTTAAGTAATAATATGTGAATTTTGATTATTTCCTATTTCCTTTTATACCTTTTTTATTTATTCCTATCCTACTAATATTATAAATGCGAAAGTCTGTGTGTGTGTATGTTTGTTACCACGTATCTCCGTGACTTCTTAAGGCCCATACCCCACCTAAAGTGGCGCCGCCACCTTATTTATCTTATTATTCCGTTTAACAAAGGAATTTTCAAAAATCCATCGACCAGTTTGTGATACCTATCATAAGCTTTTTTTAATGCCTCTGTAATAGTTTTATTCTATTTAGTTTAGGAAGAGATACGAAAATAGATTTTGGTGGCCACCAAGGGCAACTTCGTATCTCTGCCTAAACTAAATAGAATAAAACTATTACAGAGGCATTAAAAAAAAGCTTATGATAGGTATCACAAACTGGTCGATGGATTTTTGAAAATTCCTTTGTTAAACAGAATAATAACATAAAGTAGGTGGTGGCGCTAGTTTAGGTGCTGTATGCGCCTTAACCGATTGTGTTGAAATTTGGAATGTAGATGGCTTAAGTCCTGGAATAACACATAGGCTTTTTATCCCGTTAAAATTTACTCTTCCTAAAGGATAGCATAAAAACTGCAAAAACGCGAGTAAAACCGCAGCACGGGTCAGCTCGTACTTAATAAATCTTGAATAGTTTAATATTTATTTGGTCTATACTACATAATTTGGATTGTGCTAAAAGCTTAATCGGTGTACCAACATTATCATTCAATTCATGACATACTTACCTATCTATCTACTTTTTTAATATAAATACCGAATGCATAAACCTCGGCCTTTCTTCATGTTGCAATACCCTAATAACAGGGTTCATGTGTGATACTACTTATTCTGTAACAACTACATAATGTACCATATGACAGCAATAAATGTATTTGATTTGATTTGTGTCCCTATGTAGCGTAGCGATTACGTGCTGCTGATTCAAATGGGTATATTGCACCTTTTTTTCGGGATAAAAAGTATTAAATTAATTTAAAAAAATTCAAGTAAATAGGTAGTTACTAAGAGTCAATAGCAATAAAAAAAAATAAAAAATTTTTGTTTTGCAGATTCGAGATCTAGCGCTATTCAACTTAGACTCGCTACTCGTGCGTCGATACATAGAATCTAAAGTGCCTGACTTGCAACTGAGGAAGACAGTTTACAACATCTTTAGAAAGGTTAAGAGAAAAGACTCTAAGATAACCACCAATATGCTCCCTGATAGGGTAAAAGAGATATTGGATAAGATAAAATGTGAGTACCTCCTACCTACTAGAGTAGTGTTTAGCAAAGTACCGTTTTCGAGCTGAAATAATGCCGCACAGTAATACACATAAGCTTTATCGATTTACTCGGAGTTTTTACAATAGAATGTAAAAAAAATTGTAAACGGGTCACTCGAATGAATGCTTCATTTATCTTTGCAAAATTGTTTCATTTTGTGTTCAAACATTTCACTCTGAGTGAAAAGTGCCGGTCAATGGCCGAAAATGACCCGTCTGATATCACCTTAACCCAGCCAAAAAAAAACATTTTTATGTGTAGATTTTTACTTGTGTTTCAGATATAAAAGCAAACTTCAAATCTGGACCACAGCCACAGCAGAAAGAATCAGAGTTTAAACAAAAGAAACCTATAAAACAAGGTAGTTATAGTACCCTTATACCTTATACCTTACCAAGGTAGTTATAGTTATAGTAACTTCACTATGGCCGAGATCCGTCGAGAGTACTATAAAGTTGCGCATCATCATTTTTAAACCTGTCGCAAAGTGCCACACGTCTGCAGCGCTGCGGCACGAGTTTCAAGCATCATTAACATAAATTTCAAGGGTTTCTTTAAATTTGTAATTTATTTTATAGAAGGTGGCACGTCGACCAACATATCGTATGACCAAGAAGTTGTCCAGAGTGTAGAACAACTGCAGAAGTCGTGTGTGACAAAAGTCAACTCATGGGTGGAAACTACGCTAGATGGAAATGAGACCGATTACGCTTCAGAGTAAGTCTTCTACTTTGTTTTGATCCCGTCAAAACCCGGACACACTTATTAAATTGTGTGAAGAAGAAGAAAATGAAACAAATACGTCGCAATTACCATGCATTGTATTGCATTGTATCTGTGAGTGTCATGGTTGGCGAGCGAAAGCGTGCGCTGTGCAAAGAGTAGCGAGCACTGCCCAGAACATAGCGTTACGCAATGTCCTAGCTACAATGCAGACAAAAGCCAAGTGCCCAAGATTTACGTCATTTCTCCCAACGACATTATTGTCGAGTGAATGTGAATCGTGTCTCAGACTGTAAAATTAGACGTTACACACGTTGTTAAATAACAAGTATTTCTTTGAACTTTGCAGTGAGTTTTACGAAATCTCGATCGAAGACAGACCATCTGAAGCTGTTGATAAACCAACTTCTTCACTCGAACCTATGTTGGTTGATACTGAAGTAAAATCAGAGCCTATAACCACAACGCGCATTTTGCAATACAAGATTGGAGATGTTACCATAAAAGCGACAGGAAAGCTAAATAAATCTTCTAAAATGGTACAAAAGAAATCTCAAGAAAATGAGACGCAGCTGTGTAAATTGGAGCACACATTAGATGAGCTGGAACAAGAACCAGTAAAAATCAAGAGAGATTATTCGAAACAGCTGAGGCCGTACTATGAGACTGTAGAAATGAGATGCCAAAGGAGGCATAAGGAATTGCCAGAGCATAAAGCTGAAGGTTTGATCCAGGTATGTACTGGTGAGGCAATTCTGTAGTATTAGTTGGTTATGCCATGTTCCCCCCGTTCTTGTTCGCCCCTTACAGTACGCTCAGCGTATCTAGGCAATTGTGAAGTTAATTTAGTTCGAAAAAGCTTCATTGCGCATCCAAACGGTTCACGATGGTCTAGATACGCCGAGCGCACTGTACTTACACTCTATACTCTGTTTAGAGACCAGGAAATTCCTATATCAAATTTGGGCACAATTCATTCCAGTACCATTGGACCTCGGAAATCACGCAATACAAATCTCTATAGCACTTTTTGTAATTTTTTTTTATTTATTAAATTGGTGCGGCTAATATGACACTGCGGCCATGCAAGCCTATTGTGTTCGCCACTTGTGTTGTTGCCCTTTGGGAGCGTTTACAGTTCACCTCCAAGCCTTGCCGATACTAAGAACTGGAGGATTTGTTTGCGGGTGATGTCTCTTAGCTCATCTGGGCTGAGGATATGCCTACCCAGATGTATGCTACGTTTTTGCACCAGTATCATTCTTTACTTTCTTTATTCTTTATTGTACACACACATGATAACATTTATAAAATTAAAAAAAACAGGACATGTACACAGGCGAGCTTAACCCTAAAAAGAGTTCTCTTCCAGCAAACCCAAGTGGTGAAAGATGATATTTTATAGAAGTGGGTAGGTGTATACATAGTTATTATAAACTGGAATTACATAAATACAAAAAAAAATAACAACTAAATAACATAATCTTTGCTTAATAACAAAAATCTTATTTTAGGTCGGTCAAGCCTTTGCTTCAGCGGATGAGTTTGTGCGCTACTCAGCCTCGCACGCTTACAAATGGTTCTTCTATTACAAAGTGAGCGACAGTCGTAACGCCAAGTCATCCCCGCGGTATTCTAGCAATCGGAAAAGTTATTACTATTACAAATGCAGATTTGACAAAAAATGCTATAAAAACCGAGGTACCGGCCGAAGAAGGGTCAAGTAAGTATATTTTAATTGATCATGACAGCCTCTTAGGACACTGGCCTACTCTCTATCGTGGATTGCACTATTGCACAATATGAACATGTTATTTGAATTTTTAGTTCTTGGACCCGGGTTTTTTAAACATTTCGTACATACCATTATCTTTTTCTCTACCATGCTCTTTAAAAAATAACAATAATACCACCTACTACTTTACCACAATTAATGCAAATCTTTACATAGTTTTAAATGAAATCGCTCTCCGCCGTCTTTATGTATGTACGCTTAGATCTTTGAAACTACGCAACGGATTGATTTAAGAGGATGGTTTATACATAGTTTAATCACCCGTGTGAAGCCAGGGCGGGTCGCTAGAATAATAATAATTACATATATTTACATAGTTCTCCAAAGCCACGAAGTTTGTCTTCTACTAGAAAACAGACGTCCAAAAGCTACAGGCAAACATCATCATCATTTCAGCCTTCTAATGTTCCCTCTGCTGGGACACTGGCTTACTCTCAAGCGAGAGTCATTGGGTTATAATCCACCATTGATGATGATGATTGATGGATGGCACATGTCTTTCGAATTTGTAGTTCTTGGACATGCCGGTTTCCTCACAATGTTTTCCTTCACCGTTTGAGAGCACTGGCATTGCGCACATAAATTTTTCGCACAGAAAAATCTATTGGTGCATGACTGGGATTGAACCCACGACACGGAACAGAAGGCGGGGTCACTACCACTAGACCGGTGGCTACACGCAATAATCTGACTCAGTACTTTCTGTTCTGTAGAACGACGATATACCAATGCCCAGCTACCGTTAGCTTGGTGTGTATGCCCGGCGATGAGATGTTCAAAGCGTTGTATGTGTGCCACCACCACACCCACGAGCTGTCGCACGAGGTGTTCAGTCGACAGGCGCATGGGCACAGGCTGTCCCCGGAGCTGAAAGAAGAGGTATGAACACAGAACTATATAGTAGAATGAGTGAGTGTATGTACCTCGCGTGCTGACAAGACGGGCTAAGTAAGGGCTGAGTAACCTCTTTACTCGCCGCGAAACTCAGTCTGCTCCCAACCGGGGGCCGGGGGCTGTGTAGTGGTGTGGTAGTCCCTAGAATCGGTTTGCCGCGTTCTTATCGATGCTTTAAAATCATTCATTCTGCGCGGCTTTTGTTTCCCATCACTAAAATACATTTGTGCGTAAAATAAAAACACGCAAAATGTTACACGCTCGGTTTCCATACAAATCGACGAACTATTTCATTCTACTTAAATATAGTTCTGTGGGTATGAATAATGGAAGCATGCTGGGCCCATAATCTCCTGCACAGATTCATTCAAAAGCTAAAGCGTGGTATTGCAATCGTGCTGGGTCCATAACCTGTAGGGATCCATTAAAAGTGGTTTTATGTTAATATTTAATAAAACTATTATCTGCTATTGAAAATGGTCACACTTTTTTTTTTTTTTTGCTACGCTACTTATTATCTCATTGCTGTACTGTCACAAATCATAACTAAAGCTGTCTTAGTTGGCTGTCGCGATAAATTGAAAAAAAATGGTATCCCAAAAATTATTAGACGCGGGACTGACCTCCATGGCGCGGTGGGCGAGTCTGGTCCGAAAGAAGGGCCCGGTCGAAAAGCGGGATGTAGTGGTTTTGCTTCTCGTCGCGGGATTAAATTATGTTTGTTCCCAGCCACACAGCTCTGTAATAGCTGAACGGATTTGGATTGATCTTGAGCCATACATAATTTGTGACCGGATTAACTTAAAGGTTATTTTTATCTTACAAAATTGACAGTTACGTAGGATAGTATAAAATCTGCATTACCGCGTTTTAAACAGCCAGCGGGGCGCAGCGGCGCTATTGATTACCATAATTTTTTAACCTTATTTCCTATCTTTCATTATGTTTACAGATTCGCGAGTTAGCGTGGCTCGGACTAGACTCTAGACTTATAAGAATATACCTACAGGATATAACTGGTCATAACGACTTGAAATTCACAGTTAAAAATTCAATTTCAAAAATGAAACGAGAAGGACATGTACTTAATTTGTCACCGGAAAGAGAAAAAGTGCTTCTTGCGCAAATAGAAGGTAAGACCTTCTGATGTAACTTTCAGTCAGTCGCCCTGTTTTATTATTGAAGTAGTAAATACTTACTTCATGTTTATACACTAATAATAACCATTCCCAGAAAAAGTTACAGGGACTATATATAATATAATACACTTGCTATGAGCACCGGTGGTCAAGTGGTAGTGACCCCGCCTTCTGATCCTAAGGTCGGTTCAAACCCGGTCGTGCACTAATGGATTTTTCTGTTCGAAAAATTTATGTGTGCAATGCCAGTGCTCTCATACAGTGAAGGAAAACATCGTGAGGAAACTGGCATGTCCAAGAACTAAAAATTCGAAAGACATGTGCCATCCACCAAACCGCATTGGGTCCGCGTGGTGGATTAAGACTCAATCACTCTCGCCTGAAAGTAGACCAGTGTCCCAGCAGTGGGAACATTAGAAGGCTGTCATGATGATACACTTGCTATAGATTATAATATCCCAAAAAAAAACTAGGTATTTCGCCTCAAGCGGGACTTGGAACTTGAATCCACAACGAAAGTGATATGCGGGTGCTCTACTAATATCATAATCTTTAGTGTTTCCTTATACACTACTTAAGAGCCCTATCCTTGACAATCCTTGAATTTTCTTGTAGCCCGTGAAGTTTCGAACACTACTGTGGCTCGTGTGTTGAAGATATTTTAACGAAAATAAAAACAAATAAAAGCTTTATCCCTTAAAATTTAAGCCAACAGAGCATAATATTAATTAACTCAAGACATAACTGATTAAAAAATAATTAGTAACGCACGTTTCGTAAAATGAGCAATTCCAGTCAACTTTCGATCATTTTTTCTATGAAATAACAAAGTCTAACATATTTCCAAAAATGCAATTGTAATAATCACAGTTTTAAAATTTAAGTGAATAGAGAAAAATACAGCATGTTAGTTCAATATTTTTGAAAAAAGACGGTCTAAAAAACGCGTACTTTTCCCAATTTTACGCTTGTTGTTTCTGCTAAAGTAAGGAGTTTACAATAAAAATACACCTACGTAATTAAAGTTTAAGTTTTTATTAAATAAATCCAACAAAGAAAATAGTCTAATAGCATTGACTTTTTTCAATACGAATTTTTTAAAATCACACCTTAGCGCACATAAAATCATATCGATCGAAGCAGCGACTCTCAAACCGCGCTGAGCGCTTATGGAGGTAGGACGTATAGCTCCTCGTCGCGCGCGCTATTACTTATACTATATAAAGATACATTCACGCGAACTTCATGAATTATATCACTAAATCTTGGAAAGGCCTCTTAACACCATAAAAACAAAATAACCAACACTTGCCATGTTTTTTTTTTACAGAAATAAAAAAAAACTATGTCATACCCAAACGTGCACCTCCCACAAAGAAAATTAAAACAAAAGAAGAAAATCAAAAAAGTAAGTATAAATTACAGATCAAAATACATATACAAGAAGCATAAAGTTTAATTGTGGTTGCTTGTGAGTCGCGACGCGACGTATTATAGCCATCACTGAGTGTAGCTAATGAGATGGTTGTTGGTTTTTTTTACAAAGGTATACGTTTTGCATAGATTTCTGTATGTTTAATTGTTTTATTTATAGAGAAACCTGAAAGTGAAGATGAGGAAATTAAAAGCAGAGTTGACGTTCGTCTCAACAACATCCTACACGATCAACAGCTGATACAAAGCGTGAAGGAACTGCAAGAGAGCACGGGATGCGAGATACGTATCAATACGTGGGGAGATATGAGTGTTGATAGTGCAAATTCCAACTTGTAAGTATGACGCCACCGTGCCCAAACGTTGTCAAACTTTCACAACACCCTTCGACACCATTTGAGTTTGTGGGTATAGCGAATTTATCGATTGCCTGGAGGCTGCCTTAGAGTAATTAGGGCGCGTTTATGGAAGTAGAAAATATGTAAAACGTAGCACACCTATTAGGACGGACCAATGATCGGTGATCGGTCGTCATGATGCTCTTAGGGGGAGGCCTGTGGATGTCTTTTGGCTGATTTTATGATGAGGACGATGATGATGATAAGATAAAGATAAATTTATTCAGAACACAGTAAATATCAGTACATAAACTGCACTGTATTATTTTTATTTCCACAGGCAAGAGGGCATAATAGAAAACATTGTGTATGAAGAGCTTCCACAAGAGAAAAGCGAGGTAACCGAGAGTCAGATTGAAGTCGACCAACAACTGTACAGCTTAGATGATAATGTTCACTACATTATCGACGATGGAACTGTTATATACGAAGCTGTTGATACAACTGAAGTTTGCACTGAAAACGTTTGTGAAGAACAAATAGTAGAACATTGTGACGCAGTAAACTACGAAACAATCATTTATGAAGAGCAGATCATAGAATCTGATGAAAACATTTATACAGATGAAGCTGCAAACACAAACGAGTATACAGAGGAAGTTGCAGACTCAAACGAGTATACAGATAAAGTTACAAACACCAACGAGAATAAAGAACAAGTTGAATTGTATTGTTCACAATCAGCTTCAGGTGATGAGTGCAGTGCCAATGAAAGTGAATATCAGAGCATGTACCAGTACACCAATAATGAAGACGCAAATATTGCAAGCAGTAGAAGCAGTGGGAGCAGTAGAAACGAGCAAAGGCACAGAGATCCTTTTGATGTTAGAGAAGTTGGAGTTCAGGCGGACTTAGAGATCATAGAACTTGAAAAGTAAGTCAGATTCCTACAGTACTGCTAGAATTTTATGCATGAACAACATATTTTCATTAATTGATTGTGAGCTCTGCAAATATTTGTTTCTCTCTGGTGTATTGTAAGTATTTTATATGCATTATGAATAATAAATTGTTTACAGAGATTGCGAGAGAATCAAAAAACTGGAGTCAACCATGCTGAGTGAAAATACCACATCAGATAGTAAAGAATACAGTGTCAATACGAGGGGACGGCCTAAAGTTGTATTAGAAGAGTGGATAATAAGTAGATATAACATTGAGTTTTATATAAGTGTTGGTGGTGTCATACCATGTCTGGAAAATCTGGCTACCAGTAAGAACTTATCTGTACTTGAGTTATTGAAAAAGTTATACCAAGGAGAGGCTGTATTTAAAATGTCCTTAGGAAGGTCAGGCAAGCTAGAACGTAAAACAGTTCAATTGACATACATGCCACTAACTATACCATTTCCATTTGAAAAATTCAAATATATGAATGGCTTACAAGAATATAAATCGATGTGCTCGAAATACTCAGATGTGGTTGTCAAGTTAGAGAATACCATAGAAAGTATGTCAACAGAGCTGAAAGATACTAAAGAAAAATTGAAATCAATTGAGTCACAAAATGCTGAGTTTATAAAAGTAATGAAGAACTATGAACAATCAGTAAAAACTCACAATGTTACCCAGGAGTTGTTAAAAAAATGTCAAGAAGATTTGAAAGTAGCTGAAGCTGAAAACCAGATATTGGTAGAGGAAGTTGGTAAACTAGAAGCTCTACAGCTATCATCTGGACCTAAAGATGTAGAGATACTAAAACAACCTGTACAACCAACATCAGAAAAAAACGAAGATATAAATAAATTAAAAAAGGAAAATGAATCTTTACGTGAGCTGGTTAAAAACCCGAAAGCAAACTTAACGCTTATTGAAAAAAATAAGAAATTAGAATTAACAGTTGAAACATCAGACGCCGAAATCCAACTACACCAGGAAAAGTTTAGAAAACTAGAAGATATGTATTTAACTGATAGCCAGTCGTTACTTGATAAGATAAAGGGGCTGGAGGAACAACTTAGTTTAATGAGAACTGTCAAACGCTCATCATCTATTTGTAAACTACGTAAAGACATCAAGGTGCTCAAAGAAGAGAAAATGTCAGAAAAAAAAATGTTTTCTGATAAAATTATAAAGCTATGTAAAAAGGTTAGCTCATTAAAAAAACAGTTATCTGACCAGAAACTACGATACGCCGAAGAAGAAGATCAGACGGAAGACGGTTCATCATCTGAATCAGATCCCCTTGCATAGCTTGCATGTGGATTAGATCTATATTCAATAAATAAATAATGCTGGACAATCCACACAGCAGCATCTAGCCCCAAGGTAAGCTGCTGTTAAACAGAGCTGTATTATGGGTACTAGATGACTGATATATATTTAATACAATACAATACTTATATAGATATTTTTATTATATATAGAAAATACCCAGAACACCCGGAACAAATATTTGCAGATCGTACATATGTCCCGAGGCCGGAATCGAACAAGCAACCTCTGCGTCGCAGGCGGACCTGCGCCCGCTGCGCCACATAGGTCGTCAAATATATTGAATCCATTTTAGGGGTTTCGACCTCAAACATGATGTGTTAAGTATCTACTTCATAGAAATAAACAAAACCTGAGTAAAAGGCTGTCCTAAAGTTTCTATGGACTAAATTTTGGTCAGATTTCAATTATTTACGAAATAAAAAAAAACCGTTTTAGGGTGGATTCGACCAACTCCTGGAATAACTATTCCGCGGAATAAGAAACGTCAAATACAAGTAAACTGTCCTGTCAGTTTACTCGCGAATAACTACAATTTACTCTGCGAATAGAGCTTATTCGAGTTCGGTTGAATCCAACCTTAGAATAATTATTGATGTAAATTTGTTGCAAGTATATCTAACCTTTACCACATAACATAATACCCTTTACTAAATTATGGTAGAGCATTGACTTCTGTTTTGCCAGATGTACTTTCAGTACCTACACATTGTAACTGTTAAGTGTATTATTAATAAATTAAGTTTATAAACAAACTGCGTTTAAATGTTTATTTCCGATTTTTCCGATTTTTTTGAAGTTTCTTTTGTTTTTCGAGAATTATCAAAAAAACTTTACCCTTATCACAGAACAGATATTAGTACTACATACCTTTGTTTAATTTTATATTATTTTAAGTAGGTATATGTACCTTAGGTATATGTTACAACATAGGTAGGTATATGAACCCAATTTATCTGTAATAGGTACTGTACCTACTGATAATCTGAAGTTCTGTCATCAATTATTTTTGTTTTGGAGTTGAAGAAACATATCTACCTTTTTTTTTCTTATGGGGAGGAATCTGCATCCAGACATCCCGTCGCATAAGGCTACGACGGGGGTGTGTGAGGTTGTTCGATTTTTTTGGTTGGAGACTTTTTTGGCATAACCTTGCTATTGTTATGGATGCCGAGTAGAGTTGGAGCACATTCGTCCCAAGCTTTTTCATCATCTAGGTAATCTTTTAGATTTATGTAATGTTTAATTAAGTTTTAAAATTTTTAAATTGATAAATTTGTATGTCGCTTGGGACTTTGTTAAAGAAGCTTACACCTCCCCGGTGGCCAGCCTCGATGCATGTCAAGGGGCTCCACGGTCTCTTAGGACTATCAGTGGTGCCCCTCTCGCATCGTGCTCAAAGCACTTCCCGGGGCTAACAGTAATCAGCCCCAGCACCTCGCAGTGCTGCGGCAGCACAGGGCCGCTCCTGTGCTACCGCCCTTCCCGGGTTCGCTGAAAAGGACGACCAGAGCCCTAACTCAAGCCGCCCACAAACCCGAAAGCTTCCCTGCTCGGCAGAGGAGCTACCTAGTGTAGGCTTACCGAAAGGAGAAACTCAAGACGGGTTTCCTTTCAAACGCCGGCGCCGGCACCGAACGCCGCGCCGCCTTGCCGATCAAGCCGACCTCTTGTTGCTCGCGACTTCTCACTTCATTTTGTGTAAAACTCGGGAACTGTAGCTACGGTTCCCGAGTTTAACACACATCGTTACGCTATCCTTTTTTCTTAAAAAGATTATTTTATTTATTTTAGGTAAACTTCTGTGGCATGGTAAACGAAGGAGAAAAGTGACTAAAGTATGTTATACATTGACTCAGTGACTAACTTTCAAAATATGGAATCAGTGCTGACTTTGAGAACTGACTTGCTTTGTTTGCAAAGGGTCGTACGCGAGAATGTTGAAGTCAGCACAGACCCGAGCGGGTCAGCACAGTACAGACTTTTACTCAAAGCTGCTGCAAAGCATTGACTTTGCTGCTGACTCAGTGTAAATCTAACTTTTAGCATTTTACTGACTAATAAGTCAGTAGCAGGTCAGCACTGACTTTGCTACTTAATCAATGTAAATTATATTTTTTATGTGGATGTGGGTGGAAGAAGCTTGCTCTATGGTTGGTGGATTGGGACAATTTTTCTGAGGGGACAACGCGACGACGACGCCGACCTACGGTACGGATAGTTAGGTTTCTTGACGCCGACGGACGCGACGTGATGATGGCACTGGCAGACATTTTGTTTGATTTTAATGATTTTGATTGAAGCTGAATTGACGACATTTTGATTTTTTGACAACTGACGGTTACGAAATTTTCTGAAATATCCAGATCAGAATCAAAATCAAAGTAAATGCGAGGGAGATATCAAATAAATATTGAAAACTTTTGACTAATGCAATGGGATTAGACAAGCGACATAAAAAAATATCTGCAGATGAAAACTCTGCTGATGACAAGAAGGTGGAATTAATTGATGAGGCCGACTTCCAAGGAGCAAGCAATATTTCTCAAGTGAAGCAAGAACTAAGGTATTTCTTTCTACTCACACTATTCTTTTGACCCTTTTGGCGCGCTAGTTTGCGATATTTAAAAAAAATCTGCGTACTAGTTGGAGACTACAGCGTTGTCTGTACCTGCACGTTACCTGAAGTTGCTTACACTAAATTTTGACTAAACAAACAACAACCAAAACCTATTAACTTCGCGCCATGTACTTACTAGACTTCAAACATAGCGTTGCAGGCTTTATAGGTGCCCTTGCTTTCATAATAAGGGGTCTATTTCGACTAAGTACCAGCCTTCGTTCGTTCGTTCGTATGAGTCAGTGGCCAACTCTGGTGACAGAGTTTCTAAGCCGCCCGAAGGCCTCTGTCATGGCCTAACAACTTTGAAAAAGCAGGGACCGACTGCTTAACGTGCCCTCCGAAGCACGGGAGCGCTCAGTTGAAATTGCCACTGGCGGTCACCCGTCCAAATGATGACCCCGCGGAACAGTGCTTAACTTTGTTAATCTGTTAAGAACAACTTAGCCAGCTACGTCACAAGCATACCAGCCTAAATAATGCATCTTTTGAATAAGGTTGGTTAAATTTAAGTCCTTTTCTTTATTTGTTTTTATTTTTGATTCTTCTCTTTCTCCATAAATTCCTGAACTAAAGCGACCATGAACAACATTAAATGTTTTGTTACATCCAACACATAGTTATTTCATACAAGGAAATTTCATAACAGTTTTGTGAGTGAGAGAATAAATTTTATTCCAGTGAGATGGAGGACATAATGGAAGGGGATATAATATTGAAGGTGAATCCTGATGGAGGTAAGTTAACTGATAATAAAATGGTATAATGTTAGACTTGTATAATGTTAGGCCCACATTCTAGAATGAAATACAAACTCATAGCCTTAGGCCTTAGGCCTTGGCCGTTGAGGTTTTGGGATGATCAGGTTTGTTAATAAAACTATTATCTCTATTCTATAGGCCAAAAAGACAAAAGTTTAAAAAAAAATTGACATCTGTATTGTGAATGAACCCAATGGCACCTTGACTTTATAGTATATAGTATATCTATAGTATTGGTTTTAGCACCCATGTGCAGCCGGGGCGGATCGCTAGTATATTTTATTGGGTTACCACAAAGTTACGCCTGGATCAATCAACTATGATTCTAATAAGTAATTGATGTACTTATCAACAATATTTTATAGAAATAGAAAGAGATTTTTGGAGGAGGCTGGACAATCCACACAGCATCATCTTGTGTTATGAGTACTAGATGACTGATATACTTAATACAATTCATAGATAGATATTTTTTATTATATGTAGAAATACCCAGTACACCTGGAACAAATATTTGTAGATCGTAAAAACATTTGTTCGTTTTGTCAAATAAAGTATATTATACATTTTTTTTTGTATCAACAATTTTGTTTGAATTTACAGATTGGCAAATAATAAGTGGCAGTAACAAATCTAAATACTGCATGGAACATCTAGACATGTATCAACACCAAGACGAGAATCTTCCCAAGATTGGTGACAGCTTCAAAACTCACCAAGACTTTGTGCAGTACATTAGTAGCAATGCCAAGTCTTGGTGCTTTTACTACAAGTGCACTGAATCACTGAATATTGATACAGAAAATGAAGCTTACACGTACAATTGTGTTTATCTCAAAAATAGAGAGTACAAGAAGAAATCGGTTAAGAAAAGGTCGAGTTCAATAAATTCTTGGTTGGTTCTAGGTTTTCATAAATCGTAATTTATTTATTTATTTACACAGGTAAATAAAATTTAAATGGTAAACAGGTAACTGGAACCTCTGCTTTATCTCATTGCATACAAACATTAAGAGTTGTCACACAGTTAGTGTCAGTTTTATTGTATCTTACTTACTTTTACTGGGTCTATTGCCTAACAAGGCCGCCCAATTGTTAAATAGATTTATAATTTATGTCCGCATAATAAAAGTGTTATAGCAAGCGAGGATCAGTGGCTCAACTGGTAGAACACGCGCATATCAAGTGGAATGTTGTGGGTTCAAGTCCTGCTTTCGACAAAATTCTGTTGGGATATTATTAACTTTACTTAATTATTGTTTACTTCTATTACAGGCATAACTTCAAAACAGATTGCCCATGTAAAATCAAACTGAAACGTAAATCTAGTGAAGGTTTGACTGTCGTATTTGTGTGCAATCACCATGATCACGATCTCTCTGAAGAGAGCTTCAATAAGTTTCAGACAAACAAAAAACTGTCGCCATATTTGAAAGAAGTTGTAAGTATGCCTTCTATTTTTACCATTTTTACTGTTCACGATATGGGTTTGCTTTTGAGTAAATCATCATGACATGCTTGTGTTCCCACTGCTGGGACACTAGCCTACTCTAGAGCGAGAGTGATTAGATATCAGAGTGATGAATGCGGACCATTCGAATTTGTAGTTCTTGGACATGCCGGTTTCCTTACGATATTTTCTTTCACCGTATGTGAGCACTGGCATTGCGCGCATACATTTTTCGAATAGACAAATCCATCGGTGCACGACCGGATTCGAACCCACGACCTTAGAATCGGAAGGCGGGGTCACTACCACTAGACCACCAGTGCCCTATAATTTTATAAGAATTTTATAAATAACCTTTTTATTTACAGATCATGGATTTATTATCACTAGAAGTAGAAATCAGTAAAATAAGGAAATACGTTGAGATGGAAAGTGGTGTCAAAATGAGCCGCGCTTTCTTTTACGATATTGAGAAGAAGATGAAACTCAATAATGATGAGAGGCACATCTCAGACAAACGATTGAAGGAGCTCTCGGACAAAATGAGTGGTTTGTCATCCTTATGCCTTGCCTTTGATATGATTAATCACAGGGAGGCAATGTTACTAATACAATTACATAAATACAATGATGGAATTTCGATTTATGGTGAAAGTTTTAAAAACCTACAATGCAACTAATTTTTCGAGGTATTCCCGCGAATTGCACAATTTCTGCCGTTTTCTGTCATGGTATTTGTAGCAATTGACCCCCAGATTTGTGCAAGGTATCGAAACTGTCTAAGCACAGTTTTGTTTTGGTGCACATTTTGAGCTATTTCGTGATTAAAACCAGAATTCATAAGTCATAAGTCATAAGCATTTATTGATAAAGATATTTACAGGTCTATACACACTTTAGAATATTATATTATTATTTTATACCTTAATATAAAACACAATAGTTAATGAACATAAATTACAATGAAAGTAAAATAATCAAATTAAAGTCAAAAAATAAATTAAATAATTATTATAAATTCTCAATGTCAATACAAAAATAAAATAAACAAGTCATGTAGGTATTTCTTACCTAGAGATCAAAGTAAACAAATTATCACAATTAAAATTCAAGTCCTACCTAGTGCTACAAAAAGGTCTGGAAAAAAATCCTTTATAGAATTGTCTCCTTTTATTAATTTAGTTTTATTTTTGTCTCTATTATTAATCATAAAAATAGTGTTAAGAGAGCGCTATGCTTAAATTAAATAATGACGACTTCACAACTCGTATCGTGCGAGTGTCCGGTGGATCACTTGGGGGTTGCGGGGGGGAATTGCGGGTTCGATTCCCGCTGCGGGACAATTATTTGTCAAATTATTGAAATTCCTTTTTTATTTTTAGTTCTAGATGAAATCTTCAGCTGTGATGAAGCAGACAACTCGGATGGGGTACAGAAAAACAAACGTGAGTATTCGTAATAAACCAATCCTTTCGTAATTAAATCACTTTTTGCGTCTATGTAAGTATTCATTCATCACATTTAAATTGTATCTGTTAACAATTAACTAAGAAAAGATATTTAAAAAAACTTTGTAGTACATTTATGTACATACATTTTCTATCTAGTACTTTAGCTACTATAGCATAGTATAAACTTGGTAGACCTATTGGAGACATTTATTTCCCAGGTACAAAAGCCTCCAGAGGGGAAAACTCTTCAAAAAAGATAAAATATCAGAACGAAGTTGATTCAATATGCGAAGAGGATGAAATGGAGGAACAAATCCTGGAAGAGGGTATCGAATCCGAAGAGGGGTTGTGGATCAATGACCAGTGTGTACCTGCTGTACCTAACAGGTAGGAATCTTATGTTACAAATGAATAAATAATAAATATATAATGCTAGACAATCTACACAGCATCATCTAGCCCCAAGGTAAGCTGCTGTTAAACAGAGCTGTATTATGGGTACTAGATGACTGATATATATTTAATACAATATAATACATAGATAGATATTTTTATATATATAGAAAATACCCAGAACACCCGGAACAAATATTTGTAGATCGTACAAACATTTGACCCGAGGCGAAAATCGAACCCGCAACCTTCGCGTCGCAGGCGGGCCTGCGCCCGCTGCGCCACATCGTTCGTCATAAGTGTTATAAGTGTGTCTGTGCTTAAAAGGATTGGATTGGGATTGGGTCTCGTCTAGAGTGAATAGGTTATTTCTGGACAAACATGCTCCATCATCGACCACACCATCGCTTACCATTAAGTGGGATGGTGGTCAAACGCTTGTTTGTTATCAATATATATATATATATATAGATATATATATTTATCTAGCCTATACTGTCCCACTGCTGAGCAAAGGCTTCCCCTGCATCCCTCCACTAATCCCGGTCCTGTGCCATCTCCTGCCAGCCCTTGTGGAAGACGTCTACGTCGTCACGCCAGCGCTTATTCGGTCTGCCTCGGAGTCGTCTTCCACTATAAATCAATAAATAAAAAAAATATATATAAGGTCATTCATTATCTACCTGACAAACTTAAGGGATAGGTAAAAACATAAAAAAAAAAATACTTGTACTTTTTTTTTTCTAAACATTTTTATTCTTTATTCTTTATTCTTTATTGTACACACATAAACATTTTGAAAAAACTTAAAATATAGTGCATGTACACAGGCGAGCTTAACCCTAAAAAGAGTTCTCTTCCAGCAAACCTAGTAGTGAATGAGAGATGATTTAGTAGAAGTGGGTAGGTGCACACCAGGATATAATAACAATATATATAACAATATTACAATATATATAACAATATTACAATATATATAACAATATTACAATATATTTAAAAAAAAAACCTAATTCTGCTTAATAATTAGTTATCCTTGTTAGAAATCGAAAAGGCAGCGCTCAGCACGTGTCAGGGACCCGCGCGTCAATTAACCGCGGGTCAATAACCCGCGCGTCCTTGACCTGCGCGTGTCAATGACCCGCTACGGGGCGTGCACATTCGAGTATTTCATTATTACGCCGCTTAACTTGATTCCCAACAATGATAAATAATAATTGAGCAGAAAAACGTAATCGATTTTTTTTGTAAAAAAAACTAGCTTCTGTGCTTTCGTTTCAGAAACTCCACCTTAGGCTGGGACGAATCAGCGATCGCCACCGAAGACACACAGGATGAACACAAAGACTTCCCCGACACCTGCGACAATACCTACACGGACGATTATAATTCCGCAGACTACACCGTCAGCGAGACACTTCAGGAAGATGCAGAGACAGCGCAGAAGGACGAGTACGAATACCAGACCGTGGTCCTCCAGGATGAGTTCGGCAACGTGATCACGACCGAAAACGACGAGCAAATAGTCTTCCTCCAACCGGGCGAGAACAACTCACCGTCCGATAGCCAGACCATTGGCTATTTCGACGGAGAGAAGATCATCTATGTGGACCAGAACGAGGCTGAGAATAACGCTCACGATGTCGGAGTGCAGACAAGCAGTCAGAAGCCAGGCAATTCGTACGTACCTACTAGTTTTTTTGGCAATATGGAAGGTCTGCCCGGGGACAAATGTTTGTACGAACTGCAAATATTTGTTCCGGGTGTTCTGGGTATTTTCTATGTATAATATGTATTGTATTGTATTAACATACACACTAAGAAAACACAAACTGAGAATAACAGTCATCTAGTACCCATAACACAAGCTATGCTTAGCTTGTGGCTAGATTTATACACAATTACACATTAAATCCACCAATCCGCATTGAATCCGCGCGGTGGATTATGACCCAATCACTCTCGCTGGAGAGTAGGCCAGTGTCCCAGCAGCGGGAACATTAGAAGGCTGTCATGATGATGATGACACATTAAAATCAGTTCAGCTGTAATCAAAACACAAACATTATCTTCGAAGTAATGATACTAAAATAGAATTGTCATCAACATTATTACCGTTAGTAATCAAGTGGCGTTACATACAATGAGAGGTTTTCGTCTCAAATTATAAAAAAAAGCTGTCTATTTAGATGGCGGTAGCTCAACTGGCGAACCCAAGAGAATGTAAGCACTACGTTTGGCGACCTATGGTGAATGTGTAGGGAATTCAACATTGGTTGCTCCTACTGACACTGTCTGTCTTACATCTGGCTGGTGTCAAAGTCATAGTACGTACTACGTAGTACATTAACTTTGGTCGTACTGGAGTGGAAATCAAATACACCGAAAAGAAAAAAAATCGCTTGACACGAGACGAAACAAAAACGGAGTTTTTTTTTTCGTCTCAACCAACTTTTTTCTTGTTTTGATAATCTTTTACAGTATGGCAGTAGGGCAGCTAGCGCTATCTGTCAAAGAAATCTGAACTACTTGTTTTTAAAATCTCGAATCGAAAACCCCTCAATCCACTACGACACAAACGTAAAATATACTATTTTATTTTAGTAAAATATATATTTATTTTTTATTTTATTTTATTTTTAAATATACTTTTTTTTTTTTTTTTTTTTTTTTTGTTCACCAACATAATCTTGTATCTATGCTTCTTTCAGTAGTGCGCTAATTATCGATGAAGGCAATGAAATCCCAGACGTTCCCGCCCCCAACGGCAAGCAAGAAATCGTCAAAGGTGACATATACACAAAACACGAGTACATACACAGGTACAACATCGACCAGTACATGACTCTCGCGAACTTCCCCAAATACATCGATACGCTAGCTAAGAAAACCCGACACGATGTCTTAACAATGCTCACTAGAGTCTATAATGAGAAAGCAATGTTTAAAATGACTACCACGCAGAAAGGTAAAGAGGGTAACACCAAGATATGGTACCTCACTGATGTAAGACGCAAAGGTAAGTATAAACAGACAGAGGAAGAGACAATGAAACGCGACAAAATGGGCCAATACCTCACAGATATTCTTATTTTGAAAGAAAAGGTCAAGACGCTGACCAACGATAACGGGGAGTTAGTCAGCAGAAATAAATATCTAGAAGATGTTGCCCTTCGGTTAGCCAAGTTAAGAAAAAACTGAAACACTTAATAACTTAAGGGCCCGAACCTCTGAATAGGGTGACTTCAAATAACTGCAGTGATAGGTGTAATGTTTTAAATAAATACAAAATACAAAATTTGCCGCAAAAAAAGTGCTGCGGCCGCCCGGCATTTGGCGGCACATTTATCATAGTTAAGTATTCAGTTTTACAATGGACTTTAAAGAATAAACTCTGCTTTTAGGCGGACCCTACACCTACAATAAGTTTGCACAATATTTTATTGCGCAATATGAATCGGCCTTCTCACTCAAACGATCAATTATTATTTTGACGCAATCATTGACGACTCATAAGCGTCAATCTTTTCGCGTGAGTAGGATCAAACGGAACTGTTCCGTGAACAAGATGTCAAACCAAGGCTTGGCTGCAGCTATAATGTTACTACTTGTGGCTAAAAATAAAAATAAAATACGTCTCTGGTCGAAAGGCTGCTACATGAAAAGGCAAAAATATACCCACGAGCATGGTCCGATCCTCGTCAAGGACTAGACATACAGACTAGAAAATATTGCGCAATACAGATCCTACACGGTGCAATGATAATATGGTGCAATAAAAAATTAACTCGCTCAAACTTTCGTTCAATCATTGCGCAAACTTCAATACTTCTACAATACTAACCCTAGACGATCATTTGTATTGCACAATTCGTGTTATTGCGTAATGTTATTGTAGGCAAATTTGAAGTCACCCTTGGATAAAAAATGCATTGTCTTTGCACTCAGGTTTTCAATTTAATAATAAATCAACAACTACGACAATCGTAGTATAAGAAGGCGAGTGGCCTTTCTTATCAGTGCTGATTGAGCAATGATCATGATGTCTGATGACACTATGCGCCGATCCACAGTTGAGTAAATAAAATCTGTAGCTTACAAACGATAATTGTTCTATAGCGGTTCAAATTATCTCGGCGATAATTTAGTTCAGAGCAATCATCGGTAAATGCTGAACTATGATCGATTTATCATTCGATCAATTGAGCTCTTTTCGGCTTGGATTGGCTTAGTTCAGTGGGAGACTGGGGTCTGAGATTCAAAGCTATAAAATAATGTAGAACTCAGATCGCTCTCTTTCAGATCGGTGCCATAGCGGAAAGCTTAGTCAGCAGCTGATAAGAAATGTCCGTATAAATTAAGTAGTTTAAATCTAGATTTATATCAAATAGAGTATATTTATGGTACTATAGCGTAATATCGTACGATCGGCGTGTCCAAGCAAGCTAAACTAGCCGTTTGATGAACGGAAATAAGAGTGCAATTCAGTATTCAAAAGGTAAAAATATTTGCTTAGACGTGCCGACCGACGGTAGAAGGTTAAGAGGTCTGCTGCTGTGTGAATTGTGACTTCAGGCCTTCTATTATTAGACTCATAATTAATTATTATATTTTAAAGTCTAAAGTCTTGGCTTATAAATTAGAAATCAGGTCGATCCATCAGAGCAGAGCCGAGCCAATAGAATCATGCCAATAACGTGCGAAACTGTCGTGACGCAATTTTGAAAGGATTCCATTGGTTGACTCGGCTCCACTTCGCTCCGTTTCAGTGGATGATAAGTATAGTTCTCACAACGGATCTCGGCCGTCGTGAAATTAGCCGTTTCGATGCGCAATGGAGCTTTTTCAAACTAAATTGTCTTTGCGCATCACAAACGGCTAACTTCACGGAAGCCTAGATCCGCCGAGAGAATTATACATGTATAAAAACATGGTAGTGTTTGTAATTTTATAATTAAGTCAACGTTACCATGGCTTCTTTTAACTTGCATTCTTCAAGAAGCAAGTCCCAGTTGCAGTAATCGTACGCTCCTCCAACCAAGTTTTAAAAATAATAATTGAAAGCAATAATGTGAATTATATAATGTTTTAGTTCTAATCGAGAACACGCGTGTATCAGATAATGAGATATAAAGTAAAAGTTTAGTTTTGTTAGCGTCGCATTTTACGAATATGTACATTTAATTAAGTCATGTTCTATTAAACTGTTGTATTTGTAAATAATTTCTTGTTATTGTTTGGCACCAGAGTATTCGACTACATTTATACTTTTAAAGAATACCTATATTTATATACTATAGCACTACCACTTAAAAATTGGTTTAGTAATGTTTATAGTAAGTAAGAGGGTTATTATAAAAACTAGTTTTTGACTTCGATAATAGTTCTGGGTACCGAGCATATAGGATGTCGTTTGCATGTCGACCTCGATGTTTGATGTCGAACGGATTTTATCGAGAAGTAGATTAGGTATGTCAAGTTCTCAAAGAAAAGGGAATTTTTTATCGAAAGTCGAATCTTATCGATATTTAGCAACAATTTGTTATCAGTAACCTACTTCGGTTATGGTAACACTACATTCCCTAAAATAGTAAGACTTAAAATATAGGTGATAGGTCTTTGGGTGATTAATTGTTCGAAATAGTTTCTTGGGCTGTAACTTGGGTAGTGAGATGGTGAGAAGTCATGATAATATGTAAGAACAGAATAATGTTTTCACTATTTGGCATTTCAACTTCTATAAAACTAACTTTTATGCCCACGCATGCAAAGGTTCAATAAATGAATTATTGCGTATGCACTCAATTCATGTAGCGATAGTCACAAGAGGTGAAAGTTAGTATTGTCTGACGAAGCTTTATTGTCTGTGATCTATCTGCTACGACCGGTTTTGTTTAGGTATGCAAATGACTCTGATGAAATAATTTAGCTGGAATCGACATGGTAAAGTACAAAGTTGGTAACAACGTAACCTATGCGTCATTGCCACGTGCACTATGTTTTTTAATATGACCCTTTCCGCTACCATGGCACTTGGTAAATTAGTCTTTATTGGTGACCTACGTATAAATAAAGGCATTGCGTTACTCACTGGCTAAAATCAACTCACAGCCAATACGATAAGTCCTACAAAGAGATCGCAAAATTTAGGCTGTTTCTTTGATGTATTGTATTTGGGTGCACGTGCACAAAGGAATTTCGCAAACTCAACTCCTCTACGCACTAGTTCATGAATATTATCTTAGTAAGTACGTAGGTACCTACGATTTTTCACTTTAATAAAATCAAGTTGCAGGTATGTAAACCAAGTGGCAACAAAAACAAAAGTCATTTTTCTTGTAAACGTTTTGTCATTCTTTTCAAAAAAGCAATCCTTCAAAACCGGTGTGGCAGTATTTCCTATTGCTATAATTAAAATCGACACTTAGCGACGGATCGGATTCCAAGGAAGACAGTCTAATTCCGAGGTCGTAACTCCTGTAAAGGACAATCAAGGAGATTGTAAACGACT
Source organism: Colostygia pectinataria (assembly GCA_951394395.1). Classification (NCBI taxonomy): domain Eukaryota; kingdom Metazoa; phylum Arthropoda; class Insecta; order Lepidoptera; family Geometridae; genus Colostygia; species Colostygia pectinataria. The sequence goes on along the minus strand of OX596351.1, from coordinate 3,422,778 downwards.
ACGCTTTGACTACGGCTAGTGGGTATATCTCTGGTCTCTAGATACACGAAACACCTGCCCGGCTTGTATGATTTCAGTTGTTAGGCCATGATGGAGGCCTTCGGGCGGCCTATCAACTCCATCTCCAGAATAGCCACTGACTCACACGAACTTAGCAGTCATCGGTTTTCTCTAGTGCAGAGTAGACAAGAAGTAGGTACCTACGTATGTTGGTACATATTTTGTTCAAAAAACAACTCGTTTTTCTCTACGATTCATAGGAGTTATTGGAGTTATTCGATAGTTTTTCTTTAGTTTCTCCACGGAAATATTATAGACATTATTCATGAGCTACATTATTTTTGCCTAGGTAACCTACTCTTCATGTGCTCCATGCTACATTCCACTTCCTAAGTTATTTAACCTTTACGGAGGTGGGCGTTGATGCTTGCTGCTACACAGTTTTTAACTTATTGTTGTCAATCTGTAATCTGAACCTCTAATTACTGTGTTTAAATAAAATTTATCGATAAACTGTCGCAAGCAGTTATGAGAAGCATAGAGCATGCAGCAACCGAAGATGACGTAGCCACGCCGCTACCTCTACGAATCAATTTATAATAACAAGTCAATATAATAACAAGACAAGATAACGGTTTAGCATAGATAATAAAATTATATGTAAATACGTACCCCGGTAACTACTTCGTACCTACTACATATTTTAGACCCATTCACTAGAGAAACATGCCTTGGTAGAGTTGGTAGGCTTGTAATAGAAGATCATAGCTAAGCCTATGAATTAAGTTATTTACTTGCGGAAACAAGTGCGGAGGTCCAGAGATTGAAAGAGATAACTAAGGTGCGTCTCGGGGTGACGAGCGTTATATGCTGTTTAAAAGAACATCAATCTCACGGTAACACTCACATTTATGGCGTCGGTGTAGGTATGTACAGTTACTTCAGTAGGTAAGTACCTACATAAGCAAAATTGGAAACGTTTGTCAGTGGCGCTCACTTGCGCGTTACGCAATATGACACCTTTACGATTAATATAATATTAGGCAAACATTTTCCGCTTTTGATTTTATTGCAACGCGAAGTAGGTATTTATGCACCTTTATTACTAAGTCCCAGACAAACAACATATCTCCTTTTTGTAGGTCCGTAGGTATATTTTGCCAATAAGGAGTCATTTTTCAAAAGTTCATCTGAAATCAAACTGTATCTTGACAACTGAGGGCTAAAATACACATGCTAAAGTATCTACACCCTGCGTAGCTTTATCGCAGAAGGCATGCCAACAATTAGGTAGGTATATATTAATTTAATTGAAGGAACATTTATATGGGTTCCAAATCAAAGTTTGCGTCATGAAGTTGCAGCAGCTTCTACGAGCCATCTTTCGCAAGAATCCTTTATTCCTTCAGTTGTGGATTTAAAAAAAAAATGCCTGTATGTTCGCCTTCCAAATGCATCCTACGTAAACAAAGTACTAAAATGTAAAAGATAGAACTGAAATGGAATATCTACCTCATACACTCAAAACATCAAATCAAATCGAATTTTTGTCTTATATTTTTATATTCGTTCGAGTGTGTATTGCTCTATATAACTATATATTGCCTTTATTTAGCTGTGTGAACTAGATATGCGTTCATTTAACAATGGCCTAAAATATAGCGTCGGCCACCTTTGACTTCGTGAGGGCACTATCAGTGAGATATTAAAATGCAAGACGCATTACCGACTGTTATATTGTAGAGAATTTCGGTACCGTTCAATGAACTGGAAAAATGCACTGGTTTTATTTATGCATATTAGAATGGTTTAAATAGTTTCAATAAAAGTTAGGCATTGGTAGTTAGTCTTTTATTTTCTCAGATCGAAACTCTTTATATTACTTATGCACTTATTTATTATAATACAAACTATGATGGTTAGTCCAACATACAATATAAGTAGAATAGTTTATGTAGGTACATAACATAAAATCGCTGCGTTCATGAAAGTACGTGGTCAATGTATGCTGGCTGCGTGTAGGCTTCTGTCACAGATCACAGAACAATATTAGCTTCTGTCATGGCCTGATTGATCAACATTGATTTCAGGCAGGGCGTGTTCCTTTTAATATAAAGGGTTTTTTTTATGACAGCAAGTGACAAGACAATGAAGGCGCTGACCTGATGTTAAGCACCACGCCTGACTATTACAGATGTAGTGCCACCCAAAGCAGATGTGTTTCACTGCACTATGCTTATTACCCCGAGACATTGTTGTTAAGTCTCTTTCGCCCAGTAATTTTACTTGCTACAGTGCCCTTCAAACCTAAACACAGTAATGCTTGCACACTACTGCTTGGAGGTAGAATACCTGACATTGCGGTGGTACCCACCAAGACGGACTCTTGCTGCAGATTCCTACCACCATGCTTCTATGCTTATGGAAGGGATTCCCGAATAGAATAGAATAGAGTAGCTAGGAGGTACCTCAATGGTAGAGCCGTGGAGGTGGGTACTACTGGTGGTAGCTACTTACTGGTCTAAAAACATTTAAAAACGTTGAGAAATTGATTTGCGAAAAAGAAGAAAATTAATACAAAGCAGAGGTTACTAATTGCATGACCTGTGGGTAGAGATTAGAGACTGTCGAATGGTAATATGCAGATGTAACCTAAAAAAAGCCTTGTTGTGTGCAGACACAACAAAGCTGTTGTGACAGTGTGTGTTGCAGGAGCATAATTTATCATCCTTGCTCTATTTCAGGAAGGTCATGCGGATTGGTGGATGGCACCATGCCTTTCTAATTTTTCAGTTTCAGAACACTGGCATTGCGCAGATATTTGTTTTCGAATGGGAAAATCCATAGGTGCATTATCAGTTTCAAACCCACTGCCTTAGGATCGGACGCATACTACCATTAGACCACAAGTGGTCGATTAGGTAAATATTTATACATAAAATGTTATTTAAAGAATTTGGACCCTTTATTAGCGAACTCGGCTTCTTTGATTTATTACGTGTAGGTAATCTGCAACGTTTATCAGCAGATGTAAAGTTTACCCGCTGATCGATGGCATTGCGCTCGCCAGGCAGAAACTTTGTGCTCGGGTAGCCTGGTAAATATTAAAAAACTCTGTTGATTTATTGCATTATCATGATGCTAAGAAGACCAGTTTGTATTTGTTATTTAAGGCGTGTTTTCCTTGATTCCTGTACAAGCTAATGAACTTTGAACTCCTGGACTAATGCATGAAAATATTACCAGTACATTGTTATAATAAGCACGTTTTACTCTTACCTTTCTAACTTCTCGAACAAACTAACCGGACTATTAGGCCAAACCAGTACATGATTTTTGTGATCAGGAAAGCTTGAAAATAATTTATTGAATGTATGTTCACGTGCTTGGTTTCAGCTGTTGTAGAACTGCGACAGAGGCCTTTAAGCTGCCTCTTACCAAAGTTGGCCAATTCGTTCATACGACCTTACTTTCTTTTCACATTCCACACTACATCATCAGCTGATGAAGAACGAACAGTGCATCGTAATGCAGCAAATTAGTATTGTTTTAGTAATAGAAGAATTTGTTAAATCACGCCTAAGCTGCTTACCGGTTCTGTGAGGAGGTGAAGAAAAGGCGCGCGCGACTGCCCCGGCCGTCAGTCGCGCCAGGGTCGACGTTTCGTGCACACCGATATCTAGTCATTATAAGAACTTTTTTTTATATTCGTAATCAAAAGGTCATCATGAAAGTGTTCATCGTATTGACGGCAATCACCGCTATTGCGAGTAAGTACATTACTTTATAAAAATACACATTAATACTTAGTACTTATTTTAATATGAAACTTTCTCTAAGTTTGTTATTGTAAAGCTACAATAACGTTGCTGTAAAAAATATCACAATAATCTGCAAGTAAACACCTTGAAATTTAACAAAAACATAGTTTTTATTATTATTTATTTTAATAAGAGTCAGTATTACATAGTACCAGACAAAACCAGAACAGTATACTTACAGTACTAGACAGACCAGTTAAATTATTTCTATTTATTTTTTTTGGTCTGTGCAAACCAAGCAGTTTCGTAGCCCATGCACCATACAAAAGACTTAAACGCGCGACACCACTACGAAATTTTCTTAATTTGATAAAGACCAGCTTTAATAATATTGTATACGTATATTTAACTCACTAAATTTATACATTTAAATCACTCATTTATTACGAAAAATTCTCTGAATTACTCGTAGTGTAGCTTAGTACTTACATACTAAGATAAATTAATTTTAAGACAGCAATTTAATACGTGTCTGTGTTAGTGGAATTCACCTTTGAGTGCTTCGGAGGACACGTTAAACTGTCGTCGCATCCGACTGTCTTGACGACGCAAAGGACGTTCGTCATCAGATATTGCCTCTATACAAACTTGGTGAACTAGGAGTACTCGTGGTACTGTGGTAGTTACCCTGTCTTCCGAACCTAACATCGTGGGTTCAAAACCTGTAGTGAAGCAATGAATTTTATCTTAGAAAAAAAAAGGTGCAATAAGCCGAATAAAACTATTTATAAGAAACCGGCCATATCCAAGAACTTAAAAGTAGAAATATGCATAGTGTTATTTAATAATCCGCATTGGGTTCACATTAGAAGGCTGGTAATTATGATGATGACATACAAACACACTTTTATGAAATACCTATAAAAAGTACACACCACCTTTCGCATGACCTAATTGCACAAAGATAATTAAGAGTATATCGATCCAAATTGGTATCCGATCGTAACCGCAAGTTGTAACAATTGCGAAAGTGTTATATAACACGGCCCACTCGGGCACTAGTTATGACAGGGTAGAGTACACGCACCTCGTTGATATAGTACTCTCGACGGATCTTGGCCATATTTTAGTTCGAAAAAGCTCTATTGCGCATCGAAACGGCTAACTTCACGATGACCGAGATCTGTCGAGAGTACTATAGTTGACACACAGTCTTGGCACTATAATAATAACTCTCTCATCATCATCATAACAGCCTTCTAATTTTCGCACTGCTGGGACACTCCCGGCTGGCTTACTCTCGACTCTCGAGTGATAGACGTGGACGCAATGTGGTCGGTGGATGGCACATGTCTTTCAAATACGTAGTTTCTTGGATATGTCGGTATCCTCACGATGTTTTCCTTCGCCGTATGAGAGCACTAGGCATTGCACACATAATTTTTTTGGTGGTAAGATTGGAAGGCAGGGTCACCAGTGTTCTTGACTTGAGTAGCAACTCTCTACTTGAGTGTAAATCGAAGTTTTTCGATAGTTCTGTATGAAGAACTGTCAATAGGTTTCGTTACAGGCCTACAGTAGTAGTAGTAGCAGTAGTAGTAGTAGTAGTAGTAGTAGTAGTAGTAGTAGTAGTAGTAGTAGTAGTAGTAGTAGTAGTAAGGCCTTACCATCTTTATTCTATGATTTAGAGAGCGTCTAGTAACAAGTAGTTGGTGACTGTTTTTGCCCACAAATAATATGTAAAAGCGCAGACGCAGAAAATATCTAAGTGTCTTGACACAGCAATCGTTTAACTTTCCAAAACTGACACGGAACACTAAAAATGACCAACTTTTGCAGTTAAATCAGACTATCTCAAGATAGCCATGAACTTTGAATAGAATGTTATTCACGTGAATTGAGTAATCTTACGTGAATGATAATGAGTTGAATCAATACCTATCTAATTATAAATTCATACCACGAGCGTCAGGCTCATCGATTCAAGGTTACCTACCGTTAGACTGCCTTTGAAAAGCCTAACAATAAAAAGTCGTAGATAGGCTAAACAATTTCTATAACAATGTGCATTTTCGAAGTATTTAGCAGTACTAACTTCACCGTGAGTTCACGTGTGAGGCCTGATATTACATCTAACAATGTGAAGTTCCATTGCTTGCTCGTTTTTTGTTTACCGAAAACTAATTTTAATTTCTAAAGTGTTTAGAGAGTTCTAGAGTATCAAGCTGACTCACGGTTTTTTGTCAAACCTCACGGCAGAAAGTCGTGTAGTACGGTAAATGCATATTTTTATAATTTTAACTCTACAACTGTATAGTCATAGTCATTTATGTTATGTCACAGATAACACGTTATGTTATGGTGCAACAAGAAACCACGAGTCGGTTTGTTGTTTGTTGTGGAAAGCGCTTTTTTTCAATTAACTTTAATTGCTAACACAAAATAAAATAAAAATAATTTCCGCGTAGTGAAAGTCGGTTTCTCTCAACAACAAAAGGAAATAGAACTAAGCGCTAACTTAAAACATAAGAAAAAACGTTCTTACTCACTGACTTCACCCTTGAGTAAGTTCGCAGACATTGACATTCAGACCATTCCATTCTGTTTCGCTGAATAATAAGGCACACGAAACTATAAAATATTGCATGAACTACTCGTAAATTTTGACATCGGGCTATATTAAATTTTACGCAAATGCTTTTGCAACTTGTTCAAGGAAAGTCAAGTTTTTATTTTTTAATAATAATATACTTACCTACTTAATGTAGGGTTTGTAAGGGTACTTATGGTAAAGACAAACCTTCATGAATAACCAACAGTTAAGTTGGCAAACGTAAATGTTTCTATTCGGATGCCACCTCATCGATTTTATTAATTTTATATTTTTACCTACATCAAATACCTTATGTCTTTATTTTTTAGCATTATTCTGAAACAGTCAAAACTTTTTTTGCAAAATAACATCCTTGCTCTTCCACCTGAAGGTGTTCAACTTTTACTAAATGGCATTCCATGGATCTTCTGGTTTCAATTATTTTAACTGGTTTTTTAGAGCTTTACTCAGTCTGTAAATAACTAATTAATCATATAGGTAAGCTATTTGCCACATTAGGTTATGTTTGTTTAAGTCAGAGCAGGCAGCTTTTAGTAAGTTTCACCCATCCAAATTATGAACTCGAACAAACTCCAATTTCAGGTATAACATGGATAACATAAGACACCAAGCAGTTAAAATACCTACAAAGCATATAGCATCGGTCTAAGCGTACATGAGACGTCGCTGAGCGACTTTGTATGTTTTTTATAGTTTTTCAGATAGACAAATAATTTCTTTCCTAAAATTGTAAACTAACACAGGGGGGGTCATAACATAACAACAGATATGACCCGATGTGCATGTGCGTGTTGAATCAAATCGCGTGAATTGCTAACCGAACCCAGGCGACCCTTGATGCATGAGATGCACTGTGTTGTAACGCTACTCACTTTCACTTCTTGCGTCATGTCGCTTGCGAGACGCCTACGATCATGTGAATATCCCAATACTTGGGGAATTTATCCTTTGTTGCCACAAAATGTTGGAAAGAAGCTCATACTTTTGTGCTCCACTAGCAGAAGACGAGCGCTTCGTAACATAGGTATATATGCTTCTTCACTTTATTCGAGCCTATACGCTTTAAGCTTAGGAAAATAAATTAAAATCAAACAGCGCTATCTAGCCATACTAAAACATCAGGACACATTAATAACTATCGATTAAGTACTAACAAGTTCAATTTGAAGTTTAGTCAAGTTAATATGTGAATCAAAAGTAAATATAGTCATCGTATGACGTCTGTCGATTTTCTGTCGAGATACCTGAGTAATATTTTGAGTGAGGTAGTTTCAATATCATTAGGTATTATTTTACTATCTTTATTCTTATTTAAAGAATAAAATATTGTTTATAAATGACATGATAAAAAGGAAAAGTTGAAGGTTATATTTGCTTAGCTCTTCATTGAATAGTACTAAATTAGCTTCAGATTATGAAATACAGGTGTAAAACTACTTAATTAATATTTATGAAGCTCAATATTATAAGAAACTAAAGTTCAAATGTAAATCCTTGACCGGTTATTGGAATTGTTAAAACAGCTATTTACAAATGTCACCTACAGCATCCTTATTTGCTTGAAGACGTCTACGCACACGTAATCAAAAGATCAACTTAACTTCAAAAGAAAAATTGCCCTATTCAATAGAATTGGTTTGCAATATAAAAACAGAGTCCTGGTCAAACATAGTGACCTCAAATCCACGACTCTTCTTTGCATCGAAGATGCACGACGGCACTTTTAATAATTTGAGAGTGGTGCTTTTGTTACTAGAGTCTGTTGTCTCCGACTCTCTGTAATGTGATGTTGATTATATGTACCAGTGGGTAGTTGATGTAACCTCGTTAAAAAAACGACTACATTTACAAACGATCAATCGGAAAAACGTCCAAGTATAAAAACGCCTTGCTAGAAAAATGACCATATACAGAAAAGGCCCTCACCTAATTACGTTAATAAACTTTATTATAGATTGCCAGATCAACATAATACACCTTATTTATATATGACTCTCCTACTTTCAGGTGCACAATTTGAATGCCCCAAAAACGCCAAGGACGCTCAATACGACGACGAGAAGCAATGTGACAAGTATTACGAATGCCGCGATGGAGTCGCCACCACGAAGCTGTGCCCCGACGGTCTGGTGTTCGACCCAACCATCAGGAAGATTAACAAGTGCGACCAACCCTTCAACGTAGACTGTGGAGACAGGACTGAACTTCGTAAGTAATAGTAATAAGAAAGGGGTAAAAGGGCTACAGCATAAATAATTAAATGCTGAAATCTTCATTTTAGATATTTTCCTATTACGAATGAGATTAGAAATGGCCACTGTTGACGAATTATTTATATGTTTGCGTAATAAAATCATACTCAACATTTTATCTGTTTGACAATCTTGTATATACATTGTGGTCCACGTTAAAAACTGCATTCAGGACAAAAGAATGAATTATTATTGCACAATGTGGCTCAATATGGCCATTTTTATTCCTACGACTCACTTCACCTAGAGTCGAGATACAGAGCAAGCAGCGTAATACTTAGTCATAATTCCTAGAAACTAATGAGCATGTTATTCTTTTTAAATGTCCTTTAAGTGAACCCGAGGGTTTTAAAATTCAACTCTAAGAATTTATGTTCATATTCTATATGTTAAATAATTACTTACCTACTTTTACTACATAAACAATGACAAAATTATGCGGATTCTATCAGAAAAGCTTAGTATAGATTTTACCAAAGCACGTTTTGTTTCTATGTAAATAACGGCACGTACCTTTATGTAACTATGTAATTGGAATCTTTGACAACTGAAATACATTTTATGTAGTTTGGTTAACTAGCAAAACCTCTAGGTACCTTCAAGTTTTCACAAAAGTTTAAAAGTAGAGTCATACAATATATTTACATATTTTCGTAGCTTCTAGGAAATCGAAGAATCGATATGCTCGCAAACTTATTCTAGAAGCTTACAATCACAGCATTGAAAGTGATAGCTAGATATAAACGAAGTGAGATGTCTAAAGGCCATTCGCGTTAGTTCCTGAAGTGAAGGTATCAGGACACCTTTGACTGCCTAGGTCGGCACACACGGCTGCCTTTCTAGGTCGACAACTAATACGTTAGCAAGTATACGTCATGCATATAAATATTAGTAGGTAATATTGCATTCATGTGTCGTAATATAAATTAAACTGGGCAAGAATTCTATGTGTCTTTGGAAACGTTTAAAAACCACTTCACACGTTGTTCTTTGCCAAGATTGCAAACGTATCAGCAAACACGGTAGACATACGTGTTTTGGTTTATAATAAAGGTTATAAAACTGGCGATGTTGATGCAATTCACATTTTAAATGGTTTTCAGAAAATCTGAATTAATGCAAAACCCAATGCCATCTTTTCTTGCCAATTCATATTCCCGCTGCGTCCTCTAGGTAAAAAATAAATTTAGGGGATTCCTTGCAGTGCACTCAGTGCACTCCTACACATTAAAATGAACACATTCATCAGAGGTCTCTAGAACTTATGGTTTGGAATGTGCGCTAAAGTAAGTTCGTATGAGCCAGTGGCTAACTCTGGTATGAGAATTTCTACGCCACTCGAAGGCCTCTGTCATTGATTATCAGTCAGCTAGTCATTCAGTAAGTCAGAAACGTAGCAATTTTATATATTCATACTTTAAAACTAGGAAATCATAAATTGAGATGAAAAAACTATTCCGTTATAACAGTATCTACCTACCTTCTGTCAATGATCAATAATTACCACACCTTCCGGAACCACTCAAGTGTCGTATCCGTAGTTAGTTTCCTCATTTTTACATAATATTACAATTTAAAAATGACACTCATGACCACTCACCACTTCAAGTACAAAAATAGTTTGATCTTTACGATTCATAATTGATTTAGAATTAGCTAGCTAAAGTCCAGCTTCGCTTGCATGGTACATATATAAAAAGTAGCCATCATAATGGCCTAGATTCAGAATAATTACTATTCAAAATTTCATTCAAATCGGTTCATACTTTACAGCGTGTTTGATATACAAACGTACAAGTACCTAATACTAACACAATATGAGCATAGGAGCTTTTGACGTGATACTAGAAAAATATAAGCAAGAAATAGCAACTAAAAAACAAAGGGTACGGATATAAGCTGTCCATAGTTTGTATAGAAAAAGATATCTAAAGTTTTGGATTTTATTATATGAATAATATTTATAGTCAAAGTAATATTTATCTAGTCCAGACCAGGGGGTAACCACAAGCTCCTATAGAAATATTGAAATAATATAACACTGTTTTTTTTGTATGCCGAAATGTTAATTTAACATTATTTCAATATTGCTTTAGAGCTTGTGGTTACCCAAATGCAGGGTGTTTTTTTTTATGTCGGCAAGTGGCAGGACCGTCACTGACCAACGTACTTGACAGCGAACTGTTCTATATATTACTCTTCTTCTGCAGAGCCCCCCAAGCCAACAGCTCTATGCCCGCGTCGCAACGGTTTCTTCGCCCACCCCGACGCTGCAGTCTGCAACATCTTCTACAACTGTATCGAAGGAGAGTCGATCGAAGTCAAGTGCACAGCTGGACTCCACTTCGACGAGTACTCCGGTACCTGCGTGTGGCCCGACTCTGCTGGTAGACAAGGGTGCAATGCTCAAGACAGTAAGTTGGACAACAAATTATTCAGAATGTATATTCTAATGTAACTCACCGATTCACATTTGTTGTTCACTGATGAAAGTAACACAATTTTTTTTTTACTTTTAAAATAGTCGTACATTCTTCAAATGTGATTTACCATAGAAAAAAAAAACCATCCGTTAAACAAAGAAATGCTTGATATGATTCAACATAGTTTTATAAAGTGATCATTAGATAAACTGTAAATAATTAAGAAACTTTAGAAAGTCATGAAATTTTTTCTTTGAATGTTGTTTCTCTACTAGCGAACTCTTTGTTCTTTGTACATGATCAAATTAATATGAGCAATAAATTTAAGACGAAAGAACTTTTGCTTGGATAAAAGCTTAAAGGTTTATTTACTTTGCTACCACTAAACTTTGGTAATCAATATCAGGGTCAAACGGGAAAGAGGGCGACATTTGCGATTGCTAATTTTAACATCAATTTACAGAGAAGACCAAGGACGGCTTTGAGTGCCCCAAGGAGCAGCAAGTAGACCCTTCAGGACAGATCGTAGCTCACCCCAAGTTCGCGCATCCCAGCGACTGTCAGCGGTTCTACGTTTGCCTGAACGGAGTGGAGCCCAGAGACCTCGGCTGCCAGGTCGGAGAGGTCTATAACGAAGAGACTCAGAGGTGTGATGCACCCGAGAACGTGCGTGGATGGTTAGTAAAATAGACTTTATTTTAAATGACCAATAAAAATAATTGTAAAATGAATTTAAGATACAAAATAGTTTACTACAACTACTCGTACAAGTACTTAGAACTTAGATCATGCAAAAAAAATATGATGCATTGCCTCCCGCAGTGGGACTCGAACCTGCAACTTCTATTTAAATTAAATTAAGAACTCAAAACCTACAAACGGAAGTGCAGATCAAGCCAATATTAGTCTCGCAGCGAGAACCGAACCCTGAAAGCCTAGCACATGTCTTGAATCGAATAAAAACCTTATAAATGTTATTTTAATTTACACATTACCTCTACACTTATTAAAATCCTGCTACTAAAAGATTAGAAGACTCTTTTTATAGATTCCAAAGCTAGGTGTTTCTCGTTTTCAACTACCATGCAGTTTTCCATGTAATAGGTATGTTAAGTGTACCTAACTGATTGTATTTTTCTTTACAGTGAGGATTGGTACAAGGAATCAGAAGAAACTTCTTCGGCGCCAGCACCCAAAGCGAGATCTTAATCTAGTGATATTATTACTATAATTTAAGCTTTAAGACTTGTTAAATTAAATACAATTTAAGTTAAATATGTGATTTTTATTTACCCATATTAGAATTTATCTATAACGAGTAAAGTGAATAAGTTCGTATGAGCTAGTAGCTATTTCGGGTGCTGGAGTTTTGAAGCAGCCCAAAGCCCTTAAAAGGTCAAAGGTCTGATGCATCGAAGCGCATTTAGGTCACACCGCAGATGGAACGCTTAGAGGTTAGCTAGGCTGCAGCAAGGGTCCCACCAAGTGAGCAGTGTGTACTCGTGCTTTGTTGTTGGATCACTAGAATAAATCATTGAAACACTAAGGTACCTCTTGCCACAGCAGTGTGGCCTTGTCCTTTCCGAATAAACCACACTAAACAACTAGTGTAGAATAATTTTGGTTCGCAAATAGATCCTAAATGGAATATCTCAAATTGTGCATAAAGTGTCCATACCCAATGAGATCCTGATGACATTGTCAGATGAAGATATTTAATTGAATACTCATAAATGATCAATAAATTATTATCGGCAAGGAAAACAGTACTACGGCAAAATCAATAGAATTGACTAAAGACTGTATATTCTGTGCTAATGGTAACTACATCCAAAGAAATATATTTTGAAAGACCCAGTAACCTTTAATGTTACTAGGTAACAAGGCACCTACTGTGCAAATTAAATTCCAAAGAAGATTTTACTTTCAACTGATATTTGAATGACCTTTTAGTCTCTACGCTCATTAAGATGTAGTAACAATAATCTTCACCTAATTCTTAGGACACGGAGTAATATTATTTATTACCAATCTTGGTATCTAGATTTTATTTTATTTTATTTTATTACAAAATCTACAGCTTTTTGTCAATTTTTATTTATGCTTAACTTTAAATCCTAAGCCAATAACAGATTTATATTATTTAAACAAAACCTATACCCAACTACTTACTCAACTGCTTAGGAAATTTTAAAATAAATAAATAATAATATCTTATTGTTGGATTTTTTTTACAAAAAGCCTAGCCGGTAACTAGATAACTGATAGAATATTTTTTTTTTGTAAACGAAAATGCCTAAACCGTTAAGTATTGCCTGATACACATATTTCAGAAAGCATTATCCTATAGTCTTCACACTAGACTGAGTCTGTATAGTGAAGGCCAACTTATACAGGGAGTCGCACGGATATGCCACATGGAGGGAAAGTATTTTAAATAAGTAATGTAGACATTTTACTGAATAAATACTTAATTTAGATTTTGAAACAGTTGAAACCGCATTCAAATAATTTTGAATAATCGCCATTATGATCCGTGAATCAAACTCACCAAATTGTAAAATAAAACACCCGAAATAAAGTCTTCTTTCAGTAAAGTTTTCTAAGAAACTTTGGCTCTATGCCGTAGAACGCCTTGACACCCAGACCAAAAACAAATACTTGCAGCAGATTGTCTAAACATCTTGTCCTTCAGCGGGGATCGAACCTGCAACCTCTGTATGCTTAGATTCTTTAAACTACGCAACGAATTTGATGCGGTTTTCATCAATAGATCAAGTGATTCAAGAGGAATCGTATAGTTTAATTTATAAAGTTCAACGACTTGTAATTGGTATGACTGTAGAATCGACTTACGGTCCTACCATTATTACAAGTCATCACCATTTACAATGAGAATATTTCTGCTTGATGGAGATAAAATGGCTGGACATTACTTTTAACTATGTACGAGACGTGAATAACTACCAATTTTTTTTTTTATGAACGATACTTGTAAACCTGCACCACTAAGTTGAAAATATACATAACTATGGATTATTTGTAACGGTTTTTAGGTTGATCTACTAGTGCTTAGGGTACGTATTCCATATTTTTTTTAGAATTTAGCCTAGTAAGCCCAATAGCAAAAAACTGGGACATTGTTTATAATCTAGGTAATTAATTTTATAAACTAAATACCTCCTCTTTTTTTGTACTTCTAAACTTCTCATGTAAACAAAAATGGAGACGAGCGGAAAGTTTTTCCCGTTGGTGCCTAGTGTGGAGTGGACGAAACGTGGAGGCGAGCGGGAATAACCCAAATCAACCTAGCGTTCGGCTTTGATAGTAAGCGGTTACCGCAACCTATATAAGTCAGAAGATATACGATGTATTTTTAGCGCGTTGCCGTACCCTTAGATCGAAAGTCTCATATGCCTGTAATTTCATCACAAACCATACGAGCATAACTGCTTGGCGGCAGAAATGGGTATGACTCAGCCGCGATACCCACAAAATAGGCCGACTTTAAAATTTAACTTTATCGGGAGCATGTACTGCATCGTAATGTAATACATACGGACGTCCTAGGACACTTTTTGCTATTTCGGAAAGCATAGGTGTACTCTATTATGTTTTTTTTTTAAATTCCTATGGGTTCGGTTGGTTATTGTCTCAAACTACTAATATCCGTCGTCTTATCGTGAAAATTTTTGTTAGTTGAATAACCTTTTTAGATAAATAAAATATTTCTTAAAACGCTACTAAGATTTTTGTCGTAAAAATAATGGTTGAATGCTTTTAGTAAGATCCATAAAATCTCTTGATTATCATCAACCGCCCATAGCCGCATAATCAAATTACACTAATAGGTCTTACTCAATCCTACTAAACCTTCGTAACCATAGTTGTGAACTCACTCTCGTGTGAGAAAGAGTTTTTCTTTTTCTTAGAAATAATAGATAGTTATTTTTTTTTGTAGGTACTTAGGTAGTTAAATTTAAAATTAGAATCTTTTAAGTTTTTTTTTTATATTGGAATTATTACACGACAATGTCGACAACTTTAGAAGTTGTGTCACAGAAATGCTCGATGCATAGAAAAGATTCAGTTGTTTTTTGGCCTATTATTGCGTACAACCAAAACCAAATCAAAACCAAAACATTAGTGGCTATAGGTATTCTGTGATTTCTACCGCAGATAGAGCTGACGTTTTGCGTCAGATTTTTCGCTAGCCTACAGTCCAAATGCTAGGGATGCGTAATAAAGTTTTCGGAGATAGACATAGTAGGTAGGTGCAAAGTGGAAAGACCTGAGAAAGTTGATACACACCTACCTAATTAGAGCTTTGTTCAATAAATGCATTGGAGTTATGAGATTTTAATGAGATTTTTTCCTTTCACCAATACAACATAGTCTAATTTAGATATTATCTAGATATACCTATATATAATAATAATTTGAGATTGCTTATCGGCCATTTTGTGCTCCAATCTGAATTAAATTTTTTTTCTTGTGCTATTTTCACTTTTATCGTGTAATTTCAGAGTTAGCCACTAACTCATACGAGCTTACTTACTTTTAGTGATAATAAAATAAAACCGTTGAAAACATGCATAAAGTGTATGTTATTGAAACGGACGTGAATGTTGATTTGTAGCTAGGACTAAGGTTCTTTTAGATACATTTTGAAGGATGATGATTCGTTTCAATTAGTGATTCGTTCCACAACCGATATCTACTAACGATGAACTCTATCTAATTGTACCTGCAAGAGGGGTTTTTTTTTTATACATTCTATCATTTTAGATATACGCTACAAACAGTGGCTGACTTAAAAAATATAAGCTCAACAAAAACCCAGACGATTTAATTAAGACGGCTCACATAGACCTTGAAAGTCGTAAGGATAATTTTACAATAAATATTCGTGACTCATCCATCAGGATTGTTTATTCATTTTCATTAAAACAGAATGGAAAAATTGTTGTCACGCGGCTGTGTGCTGTAAGGTTTTTTGTACAACTGAGATGGCAGAACAACTTAGGATCTATGGATGCTTGTATAGTGTAGTACCTACCAGAGCAGAGGTATTTTAATATAGAATTTGCGTATCAAGCGAAAGGTTGCGGGTTCTGCTCCTGCCTTAATCAAAATATTTAGCGAATTATAAAAAAATATTTTTGTAAATCGTATTATTTATTTCGTATTTGTTTTGCTACTTACTCATACCTAAACTGGAATTGGGATCAAATGGTAGTTCATGCTAATTATTTTTGGGTTCAAATGAAATAAATAAATAAGTGGGATCAAATTCGTGGGATCAATTGATTCCGAGTTCAAAGGTATCATTCATTTTTCATAAAACCAGAAGTACTTATCGTAAATGACCACCCTGTAACATAAAGAAGTCTCATGCGTCTGTAATTTCACCGGCCATCCTTCGAACGGAAACAAAAATGAAATGTTTGCGCGGCAAAAAAAAATGTTTGGTATCAAGGTTGGGAAATAATTAAGCAACACTGTCTCGAATAGTCAGAAAGGTCAGATGGTTCCAAGAGAGGGTCAAAATGTGTTTTGAAGATAGCTAGTTCTAGTTAATTTATTTTACAGTAATTTTATTATTGTTGGAATTTATAATTTTGGGTGAGCAAATAACGAGACTGTCAAATCATTTGCCTGATTTGACAGTTAATGATTAATTTAATGCCACACGTTTGACCAAACAGTTGCAGTGTCACCCAAAGCTATCAAGTTTGGCAATGTGGCACTGCATTGCGCTCGTCACTCCATGACGTAGTTTAGGCAGAGTACTGGTAGTCTAGTGGTAGTGATTTCACTGATCCTAAGGTCGTGGGTTCAAAACCGGTTCTATAAAACAATCAATGCAAAAAAAATGCGCAGTACCAGTACGACAAATAAAATATCACGAAGAAACTGGCATGTCTAAGAACTAAAATTCGAAAAACATATGGCATGCCATCCACCAATCGACATTAGGTCCGCGTGGTGGATTATTAGTATGACCCAATCTCACTTCTCTCACTTGAGTATAGGCCAGTATCTCAACGGTAGGAATATAATTAGATGTTGAACTTCTTAAATTTTAAAACTCAGTTTTCATGTACCTCTTCATGATTACTTGTTGTTCTGTTTGACCTTTACTATGTTAATTATTTACAAATAATGATTATGTATGAATTTTTAATGTAGGTACCTATTTGCTATTGATAATCTAATTGACTTACGTAGTTTTTGCAAACAAAATTAACATGTTGTTTATTACAATTTTATTGAATTTATTTTATAAAAAACTCAGATTTGCAATGTATTACAGATGCAGTGCCACCCAAAGCTTTTGTTGTTGAAAGTTTTTGAGTGTTTGCGTGGCACTGCACTGCCCTTATCACCCGAGACATTGTTGTTAAGTCTCTTTCGCCCAGTAATTTCACGTGCTACAGTGCCCTTCAAACCTAAACACAGTGCAGCTTGCACACTACTGCTTGGAAGTAGAATATCTGACACTGCGGTGCTACCCACAAAGACGGACTCTTGCTGAAGAGTCCTACCACCAGGTATAACTCTGTCGCTAGAATATTATAATAGTTATTATCTCTAGTTTGTGCTCAAAACCATACTAATAAAATAATGCTAATTAGATTTTGTAATTATCACTAATGAATAAATGAAAGTAAGTTCGTATCTGATTCTAATAAGCGCTGTCATTCCTCTCAGCAAGAGAAAGGATCTTTCTCTGCCCACAGGCGGTAAATTAAAATGTAAGTTAGATTATAAAGAAAATTAATATAAAATTCAAATAAGAGCACTGGTGTTCTAGTGGAAGCGACCCCGCAATCTAATCCTGATCGTGAATTTGAAAGCGGTCGTGCACCAAGACTCAGTAGATGTTTGAAGTGGTTATCCATCCGTTCACAGTCGTAAGACCATGACGTAGGCCAACAGGCGGCCTATAAACTCCGCTACAATTTGGCCACTAAAACACCTACTTAGAACTTTACTAGTGACGTAATAATGCAGACAATGCTAACCAGTAGGAACGAGGTGAAATCGGGCACGTCAACTCCTGGTCTAGACCAGTTCTAAGGTATTCGTTACTCAACTTCAATTGTAGTAGTTGGCTAATTTGACTTTATCAGAACTATGGTACCTATTACACGAATTAATAGAACGCAAACTGCCAGTCATTAAAAATTAGTAACATTTTGCTCTGGAAGTCAATTAATTAATTGTGTAAACATTATTTTGGCGATTAATGGGTGTAAATGTCGCTCTAGCTCTGATTACTTCCTTTTCATTTTAGCATCTCGTCACCGTAAGGCTATAGGTATAGTGACGAATCTGCCAAGGAACGTCCGTACGGAATTTCCACGGTATTTAAAAAAATAATTAAAATCTAGTATTGTATTTTTTGGTCCACAACAAACAAATAATAAAACAAAACACGTTCGTGCGCGCTCTTCCGCAAATTTGTCGATTGCTATTAACCTTTATAATCTTCTACGGAACTCTAGAAGCTAAAACAAATAAAAAATGCGGCTGATCACGTCACGTCTTCTTACAGAATAGATCAAAGAGTCTTATGCCATAGTCTTTCTATGGACTTTCTTTAAACATAAGATTAGATAATGTTTGTCAAGCAGTATTACCTATTCGTTCTAAATCTGATAGAAGTTTGTATTTTGATATTCACTAAACGTAGCAGCAGACAAGCGAAAAGTTCAAACAGAATATTCTAGTGCTCTAGAAAAACTGTAGGTAGGGTGATACACAAAAAACTAAAATAAATGTCAGATTAGCAACTGTTTCCAGCACTACACTATAATTAAGATGTCTAGACTTAGATAAGTGGTAACCCTTTTTAGTATAAAGAGCAATTGCTACGAAATTATAAAAATAAAATAAAAAGCTATATAGCCCCCTATAATAAGACCCTAAAGTAGGACAGAATATAATTCAGAATCCAAGATTCTGACATTGTTCTGTTTGATATTTAATCGCAAATAGAGATGGGCAATACCCGAGAAAAATACTCAAGTTGGGTATAAATTCATTTATACGGTATTTTTTAATTTTTACCCTTCCTTCCTATTTTACCCACCCGATTTTTTCTCGGGTGGGTTAAAATTGCCCATCTCTGATCGCAAATGTTGTTTGGTGACAATACTGAACGATGCTTATTCTAGTTAAAAGCGGCTAAGGCGTATTCTACGCCAAGAGATGTTTCTAGAGTAAAATACTTTGGTAAGTTTTTTTTTATTCCTGCCTAAACTACAAAGAATTCAATCCAAATTCATACAACTCGTAGGCAAACGAGATATTTGAGAACATGAAAGCCTACGACCTTCAAAAAATCAACCATTACCGCTTTATCCATTGAGACCGGTGCACAATCTATAATTATAGGTAGAGGTAGTTAAAACGATAAGCGAAAGACTTTGAATGCCATGAATTTGACCATGACGTAGAGGCAGTCCTCTCTGAACCTCGTTTAGTATCTACCTATAGTACATATAATATGTATATGTTTGTATGCATGTATAACGGCTTTTTGATGTCCGTGTGCACAGTGGTTTTTGTGGTTGATCACAAACACTTACGTGTTTTCGTCCTTACATGAAGTAAGAGTGCGTTTTGTGCAAAAATATTTTTCTACATTATAATAATTTAACTAGGTATCCAGTTACCTACTTACTATATTTTTATTTATTAGGTTTTTTCTGTTATAAAAGCAAAAGAACTAACGCTTCTAATATCAAAAAAATACTAATTTATTATTTTTACCTAATCTTGTTAAGCAAAGGTTATATTTCTAAACGTAAACTTAATAATGAGAGAGAAATTTTGATTTTTTAGTAAAGAACTTTAAAAATTATGTCATGCCAGAGCTTAAAAAAAGAGCCTGTCATAAGTTATGTACTAGGTTGCCTGAAATAAAGATTATATTAAACATTTGAATTTTTTTTTAACCTTTTTGACAAAACTATTAATTCCATCTTTTAGATAGGGTGCCTAAATATATTGACAGATAGCTTTTTTATCCATTAGAAAGTTTAATGGTAAAATTGTCACGAAGAAGCTATAAAAGTTGCGCAATTTTGCAACAAAATGTTACCAGAAAAGTAATTATCCAAACAGTGTATTTATAGAGTTGCATATCAATTCGTGATCAGTCATTTTTTGCTACTAGAAAAGTGCACTTGTGTATACCGCGTTTATGGTAACTTTGCAAAACTGTGAAAAACCATAAAAGAAATTGCGACAGTGTCATTATTCGAAGTTAAATTGTGACCTTATTTGTCAAGCGAGGTGGGTGAGCGCGCGAACCACAATAGGCGCGATCCAATACCGAACAACCTTCTGAAAGAAACGCACGTACTTTTAGTGATTAAGTCAATATAAATTATTTTAATAAAATGAAGAGTTTATTGTTAGCCTTGGGCCTCGCTGTCTGCGGCATAGGTGAGTAAAGTATTACATACTTTTTATCCTTTTAAATACTACAGAATTACAGGTTTTATGATAACGTTTTTTTTTAAATAAATGGTTTAATAATTAGAATTTAGATTTAAGGTTTTAGATAATTTGAACAGAAAATTTAATGAAAAAAATTTGTGTGCTTTTCCTTGGAACTGTCGTGCCAATGTTGCCAACACAACAAATAACAGAGTGCGTTGTAAAAACCTTAGTGTTTTAATTTACAATAATTACTTCTAATTTATTTTGTTTTATACAATGCAATGCCATGCGAAACTGAGCGACTGACATTCAACGTACAGCCTAAACAGTATAGCCAACAGCCCTGAAATTTAGAAGGGGTGTTCCTTTTAGTGTGTAGGACTGCAATGAGATAGAATTTCATCTCATGATTATCATTACAAAGAATTTTAAAGCGAATAAAGTCGCCGGCGGAAAGGTCTATAAACAGTACAATATTATAAAAGTAATTTTTGTGGAGGCAGATAGGTACCTAGTACATATTTTTATTTGTTAGTTAGTTATTAATCAATCACTATTTTCACTACGTCAATCACTAAACA
Source organism: Colostygia pectinataria (assembly GCA_951394395.1). Taxonomy (NCBI): domain Eukaryota; kingdom Metazoa; phylum Arthropoda; class Insecta; order Lepidoptera; family Geometridae; genus Colostygia; species Colostygia pectinataria. Next base: position 3,401,691 of record OX596351.1, on the reverse strand, counting down.
AAAATTACATTAACAAAACTTTTTCGCATATTGACGTTCATGCAATCATTTGCAGTAATCGAACCTGCAACTTTTCGGGGACGTATATATTTACCATTTTTTTTACTCTTTTTGTTAAAAACCTTATAAAGTTTATCTGGTCAATTTATTAACTATCATTGAGATTGAGAAATGGTGTAGTTAATTTTTATGTGTGGAATCTATTCCTTGAATATTATGCACTAATGATGAAAGACCCTGTATTTAGAAGATGTGACTATTTAAAGGTTCTCCTTTCACTCACGCGTCCAGAAACAGACATTGAATAAAATTACAGTTTGTATCCAAGGGGGCCTTACCACCTTCTTTGGTTACGCTGGTCATGTCAAAGTCATGGCAACCAATTGTCAAAATTGACAGCGAGCGCTCAGTTTTAAGTCTTATTTCCTTGAAAAGGTGATTTTTTATTATTTTTTTAAGTTGTAGGTTAATTACACAAACAAATTGTAAGATAAAGATAAAAATATTTATTTGCTGTGAATATGGTAGATGATACAGTACTAAACACATTCACCCATTTGTCATGACGTACAAATATTTACTACTTACTATCCAAAATTTAAACTTTAAAATAACATAACTAAGAAAATAACAGACATAAGTCTAAGGCTAATCCTCTGTTTATAATAGCATTAAATTACCATTCTCATATAGTATTAGGTATGCTGTTAGTTTTCTAACCATCAAAAAACTAAACAAAATAAAATGTCAAGGAGACTGCTTTTATACAAACAATTGGAACTGTTTCATGATAAAAATATTTCTGTGACTATTAGCTATAGGCACTGACATAACATACAAACGATAAAAGTCCACCATTTTGATTTCAAAACTAAGCTTCGTAAAGATGATGGTAGCCCCAAGTACTCCAATGATTTCGTTCAATACATATGTTGCAAGGTTAAAACGATCACTTAAAGCTCGTCACGAGAATTTTAAACGTTTTCGTCACAGAAAACTACGTGCGAGTGAGCCATTAAATGTTGAGCAAAGAAATTTCGTGAGTATTGGCGGAACAAAATTTGAAAGTTTTGTTTGTTACGAATAAACTCAAAAACTAGTGGTCCGATTTAAAAAATTCTTTCACCATTAGAATGCTACATTATCGCTGAGTAACATAGGCTATATTTAGTACTAGCGACCCGCCCCGGCTTCGCACGGGTGCGGTTCCATTGCACCCGCACGAAGCTGGGACGGACTGCTAGTTAGTTTATATAGGTATATAATAAACCAGTTAGTGTTTTGCTTGATTTCCAAATCATGTTAATAAATGCAGCGGCATTTTGTTTATAATAAACCAGGGCCCCAATTTTGCAAAATCTTCGACGTTTACGTTCTGTTCAAATGCAGTAAGCTATAAAATAAGCTTCTTGCGAGCCGCACGCTAGCGCTACGCGTGCGGTGCAGTCTCCGTACGTTTCTTTCATAGGAAAAATCAGCAACTGGCACGTTTGCGTGATGCATGCGTGAGCTTTGCGTGGCTCGCTGTATGTCAAATTGAACGTATCTACGCGAGCGGAATCGGGGCCCAGATTGTTGGAAACCAGATTATGTTTCAAGTTTTTGGCCTCAATACGTTTTAGTACTTTAGCCTTGGATTTTGGTGGTCTAGCAACTTTAGATTTTATTACAACTGTATTTTATTAAAACAGTCATTTAATTTAATAGTCCTGTTTAGTAATTATGTAATATTGTTGCAACTAAACTTCATTCGGTTTTAATCAGAAACCAACAACAAATATTGAACAATATTCAGTATATTTTATTAACTCAAAACTAACTTATCGATGTAAATGATTGACCAAAAATTGGTAAGTGGCATGAACTGTTAAAAGTACATACAATTATTACGTTTCCCTAAAAATATTTTTTTCATTTCAGTTTCAGCGCAAGATTTCAACTGCCCGGAGAAAAGCGGTTTCTACCCGGACTCATACCAGTGTGACCTTTATTACAAATGCAACAAAGGTCAGTATGCGGTATCGTATGAAAGGTCGACTGACGAACAATCGTAAAACTCTAAGTGCTTTCGAACCAAGCAATGCAATTTTCGACGACGTGCTTTAGAAAAGCGGAATGTTACAGCACCTTCGAAGTACAGCACCATTTGTTTTCTTTATTAGTTTTTCTTTATTACATTAGTTTAAAAAATAATTGGTTTATGATTGGAATCAAGATGATTTATTGTTTTATAACTTCTAAAGTAGATTGCTTGGTAATATGTCATTATGGCGTTTCGCTGTAATAATCTTTCTGCCATTACTAACGTAAATAGAGTGTGAAAATTCCCAACATTTCCACAGATGTTGCAACGCAGTAACTACATTGCAATGCGTCGTACACTTACACACGACTGAGCAAATTCGATCAAATCTTGGTACCATTTTGAAATAATTTTGATTGATACCTCATAGGACTCTTCAGCAAGCGTCCGTCTCGGTTTGTACCACCGCAGTGTCTGATATTCTGCCTCCAAACAGTGTGGAAGCACTGCTTTGTTTAGGTTTAAAAGGCAATGTAATAGCAAGTAAAATTACAGGGCGATGACGAGTGCAGTGCACGCAGAACTTAAAAACTTAAAGTTATGGTGACACTGCTGTTATAGTCTGGCGTGTTTTATCATTTGCTTAATAAAAAAAAAAACATTACATCTACTTTTATGTAGAATTGGGCCCCAGTTATGTGTAGGTTTCTTAAATATGCAACAGCATTATTATAGCGTTGCAACAAAATGTCCTTTGAGACGCAAAGTAGAAAGTGTCTACATCGTCACTTTGGAATTTATTGCATTGAAATGTTGCCTAGAAAAGGTTAAGTGAGGGTCATTTCGATCAACTTCTGGTATTCTCGGATTAAACACAATTACTTTATCAAAACCAGACTTCTAATGTTCTTACAGATTTAATATAATTAAATTGAATACGAGGGAGTACTTATGTAGCCTTCGTATTTTGTTTTAATCACTGTCAATTTTATTATGCGAGATGAGGACTATTCTAAGGACTTTTTTTCTATGAATGGCGTGCGCGTCCTTCTCTTGTATAGTACGGCCAGTGGATCTAGGCATTCGTGAAGTAAGCTGTTTGTGATGCGTATTTTATACAACGTCACAGGTTTTAAGTGGTGCCACTTACACGTGGCACGAAACCAATGCGATGTGGTACCACAATAAACTTTTGCAATTTGTGTTTCGCCAGCGCTTATCGCTTCAATTAAAACTTATTAGACGCCGAAATAGAGTAGGTAGTAGGTAGAGGTACATAGGTCTAATAAAAAATATCATGGCCAAAATGTAAATTTAATGGCGAAAGTTTGGAATTTTTACTTAATTGTCCTCAATTAGTGTGCAAATGATCTCTAGATGGCATTTTGATAGTGTAGAAGTGTAGAGAGCCACTGTTATGTTGCAATAGCATTCTTGTTGATTTCCCTTGATAATGCCGACGGAACTATGTATTTAGCAACAATGATGGTTGTAAGTTGTATGTGTGTGTATAATTACTAATCACTAGTTAAGTTCACTGTTCAATCAATGTGCTGGGACACTGGCCAACTCTCAAGCGAGTGTGATTAGTGATTTATCCACCACGCAGACTCAATGCGGACTCGTGGATGGTACACATGTCGATTTCGTAGATATATATACGGTATCCTTACGATGATTTTCTTCATCATCTTACTTACTTATTTTTACTTAAGTAAGTAAGATATACTAACTACAAGTACTAATTGTTCACAGGTCAATCCGAAGCAAAGCTGTGCCCAGATGGTCTAGTGTTTAATGACGAGCACCCCACCAAGGAGCTGTGTGATATCCCCTCAAACGTAGAGTGCGGCGAAAGGAAAGAACTCCGTAAGTTACTTTCTTACCCCTGTAAGTAACAGAAATATTAATCCGTCTAATGTGCTACAGCGAAACGCATTCTAATTTCAAAAATTCAACAGCCATAAATTATACATCAGAAAAGCAAGAATCAAAGAAAACTAAAAGCAAAAATAAAAACAAACAGCTAGTGGTTCTAGTCAAAAAAAGTTTTACCTAAACCACCCGTAACACTGGTTCGTTACAAACTTTCGTTATAATATGTTTATTTTATTTTCAGAGGAGCCAAAACCAACCAAGGATTGTCCACGTCAGAACGGATACTTCACGCATCCTGACCCACAGGTATAACCAGTTAAAAATGTAAAAAAACCAGTTCAGTAACCTTTTCCTCGCCGCATAACATCCTGCGGGCTATTTTGGGAGTTCAGACGTTCGTGACTTCAGTGACCTCGATGTAAGGTTTCCACAAACAAACGTTTCATACTTCCTTCGATATTCAGTTTGACGTTGTTTTGAATGAATAGAAAAATTATTGCAGTGTTTCAAAAAATCTTTAAGTTTCTGACTGACTGTCAATCATTGCAAGCCTGCCCCGCCCCCCGATGCTTAACTCGGTTTCAATCCGATTTGAATAAATGAAAAAAAAATCTTTTATTGTACTTAAAAAACTAGTACAAAGGCGAACTTAATGCTAGTAAGAACTTAATGCATTATCTTCCAGATAACCTTTGGTGTAACACGGATAACTAAATGTGTCGGTAGTACTGTCAGTAGTAGTACGTCAATAAGTTGTCACATTCATATACTCGTAAAATACGTCAGGATTGAAACCATGTGAAATCGATAGAAACCTATCGCAATCGGGGGGCAGATAGGTAAGTCTTAGAGTTTTGATGATAAAGTATATTTCTTTTTTGGTATCTTAAGGATCTAGTATCAAGCTGAAAGTTTCAAGTCCTGCTTAAGACTCTAGATAAAGATACCAAAATGTGAACATTACTAATTCCGTTTTATGGAAATTCCAAAATTTTACCAAGAGTTAGCAAGGATCTTATTAAAATAATAAATAAAGAATTTGTCGTACAATTTTGCACAGCGCCATCTAGCTATAAACTAAGCAAAGCTTGAGTCAAGACATTTTTGGGTGACCGCCAGTGACAATTTCTACTGAGCACTTCCGTGGGCACTTTAAGCAATCGATCCCGGTATTTTAAAAGTTGTTAGGCCATGATGGAGATTTTCGGGCGACTTTTTACCTCCGTCACTAGAATTGGCCACTGACTCATACGATCTTACTCTTCTTCTTCTTTCGCATCGCTTTCAAAAATTTTTTAAAGCCTTTTTGACCAGTAGTTGGCTACGCCCACGACATCGATCTTACTGATTTTTTATTTTAAAGGTTTACAATTGGTTTTATTTTTTGCAGGCTTGTGACAAGTTCCTGTACTGTGCCGAGGGTGTCCCCAACGAGCACTCGTGCCCTCCTGGTCTGTACTTTGACGAGGACAGCTCCAACTGCGACTGGAAAGATGCTGTGAAGAGGAAGTGCGATCAAATCACCAAAGGTATGTAATCGAACGGTATATTTGCAAATATTTAGCGTAACAAAAATTTCATCATTGTAATGTATGCTATCTTTTTAAATGTTTCAGTAATAGATAGATATAAATAAAGCATTGTATTTTTTAAATAAATTATTACGAATAGGTAAAACAAAGTTATTAACACTCGAAAGAAAACTTATTAAAATAATTATTTAGAAACCAAAAGTTTTGTTTCACAAAAAAATCAACAGAAAATGTAACTGCCTATTTTTAAATTTTTTCTTTAGTTACAGAAAGAAACTGAAGAAAAATTTATTATCTTCTGCATTAGAAGTCAATTAAATCTCTAACTGTTAATAACTTTGTTCCAGATGTCTTAGACGATGGTTTCTCGTGCCCCGACGGTGACGTCATGGGACCCAACGGCCGCTCCCTCCCCCACCCCACCTTCCCCCACCCCGAGGACTGCCAGAAGTTCTACATCTGCCGCAATGGAGTCCAGCCGCAGAAGGGTAGCTGCCCGTCCGGCAAGGTCTACAACGAGGATACCTTTATGTGCGATAACCCTGAGAAAGTTGAAGGATGGTACGTATTATGTCAAGAACCCAGAGAACATAAATTATAATATTATGGTCTTGCGAGCTAAAAGTCTATTTATCGATACACAATTTATCATGGCTCAGCTTATATCGGTGATTGATCAAACCAAGTTATGACAACCACAGTCACTGTAAATGACACAAAATTATCGTTGGTCGCTGTCAAAAGTATAGACCCTCAGGTGCAAAAGAGATTTCAGAGTAATCGTCCTGTGCCATATCGACAGCTCTTCGATCTACTCTTGTTTTAAGCGAAGCGAACGCTGATAAAGTGTGCGTTTGTGAAGTTTCATACAAGGAATAATTAAACCGCTTGAGTCGAGCTGACGTTGATCTGTCACCACGGCGTTTTCTGCTTCAAGCCTTTTAACGATTATGTTTGATTTTATGTTTCAAATTTTTAATACTTATGTATTTTATTTCTTCAGTGAAAACTACTTCGACGGTCAGCCCACAGAGAAGAACAAATTCCCCAAGAAAGCGTGAAGTGTCATAAAATTATTCTAGTATAGTGTTTAATGTATTTTAATACAAAATAATAAATTATGATTAATTTTACACATATTTTTTAATTACTTTATTTTATCTTACTATAATCATCTTCATCTTTTATTTATCCCTTCTACTGACTCTTTCACAACATAAACATCAAAAAAAATATTTGCAATGCTCTTAATCTGTACAGTCTGGCATCCATATCCAAAGTATTAAGTTAATTGTGGTAATTAGGGGTTTTAGTCTCAAGTTATTAAAAAAAAAGCCGTCTATTTAGATGGCGGTAGCTCAACTGGCGAGCCCAAGAGAATGTAAGCACTACGTTTGGCGAGCTATGGTGAATGTGTAGGGAATTCAACATTGGTTGCTCCTGCTGTCACTGACTGCCATACCTCTGGCTGGTGTTAAAGTCATAGTACGTACTACGTAGTATATTAACTTTGGTCGTACTGGAGTTAAATTATTTTGCCTCAAGCAGGACATGAACCCACAACCTTCCGCTTGACACGAGATGAAACAAAAACGCAGTTACCAAATTTTTTCATGTTTTGATAACCTTTCCCAGTATGGCAGTAGGGCAAATATCGCCATCTGTCAAAGCAATCCGAACCTCGAAGCTTCTTGGAGCGTTCAGGTTATGACCATCCGGTTTTGTTCAAACAACAAAAACTCGTGGTGCAACTGCAATGTAGATGGCGTTTTATTCATGGCGTCTCATGGCGTTATTTTTCATTGCTGCTATGACGAGTTCAATTTTGCATTTTTAGCTCTCATCATGCATTCAAAGCCTACTCGTTTCCTCTTTCGAGCATGAGATATTCTATCCGAAATTCTAGTAAAATTTCAAATGAACTCGCGTAGTGTCGCGCGTGAGTGAAATTCATTAATAATATTTATTTTCTTCGGGGTGGAGTAGAATTATCACCAAATCACTATAAAAAAACAGCGACAATTGGTAGCCAAAATCTTGGCCCAACATGCTGGCCCAACCCATGGCCAAGTGTCTACTGCCGGCTTCACACAAATTACCATCGATAGTACCACCTTAATTCATTCATAACTCGCCAGTTTCCTTTCGCTTTCAGCGATTCAGTTCGTCACACCATGCAGCTGTTTCTTAAACCACAATGTGCAATATCGCTATAAGCAAAACCTGATTAGTATATTTCTGCCAGAGCTGCAGCTAGGGCCTGAAATAATTTATAAAAGGCATCATAAAATGTCATGTACCTACTACCTACTTATTGTTTCGCCAGCCTATCGAACTCAATGGTAAAGGTACACTAGTACCAAGAGACGAGAAGTAAGTTAGTTGAGATGATAATGATGATTTGTTTTGTTAGCCGTATGTTTTTGGAACAAGATGCCGCTTGGCACGCGAATTGCCCCACTAATACGCTGCTACGCCATAAAATAGGTGCTGGACATAAAATATATAAACAGACCTTTACCCAGTGACCTTGTAGTTATACGTCTCTGAGTTTATGGCAATTCGCCTAATAAAAAATATCAAATTTAAATTCCAATCTACTTGATCTCTTAAAATGTCACTAATTTAACATTAAATTGTTAAAATGACATTATATGAAACTTGAAACGACGCTGATTAATAGCTCTTCTGAACAGACCATTCACCAGATGCTATAGTGACCCTAGCTACGTCTCTGTCTTAGTATAGGCCGTACTGGATTGTGGACCAATTACAGATAATAATTGTGGCAGGATTGCGTAAGCGCACACGCCGTGTCGTGACCGCCGATGTAAGAAAGCCGGGTCGACTGGTCTCTGAGACAATGCTTTATCAAGCGGATATCGTCAGAAACTTTAAACATGATATCTGTCACTTGGCTGTCATTTCAAGTAGTAACTCATTATTCGATGATCTCAATGGGGATTGTCTTTGGCTATCTTATCAAAACGACATGGGTCCTCCCATTTTAATTATTTTTCTCGTGTTATTTTAAGTTTTATTGCGTAAAGGTGGCAATTTATCCAATTTAACTTGTTTACTAAGCACAAGTGTAAGTAATTGAAATGGAGGGGTAATGTTGGTTGGTAATTCAGTCAAAGACTTTCCAAGGAAATTTTGAAAAAAAAGTCATCATTTCTTTCCAAATTTCGTTTGTTTACGTTGCTAAGCGACACTCAAACCAATACACTTGACACTGGCAAAATTGTGGCAAATAAGCCACAGAGTCTATAAAAAAAAGAAGAAGAAGAAGATGATCTCAATGGTGTGATGGGCGAGTGCTCGCTTGATATCGAAAGGTTGCGGGTTCGACCCCCGCTGCAGGACTAATGTTTTCATGACCTGCAAATTTTCGTGCCTGGATGTTATGGTACAGTATTATACAACCATTTAGCTTGTATTTTTCAACATTCAATGTTGCACTTGGTATTGGTAACTCACAATCAGTCACACAGTTGATATAGGCAGTTTTTATTTTATTAAATCGTTAAGTGATTGATTAAAGCTATATTTTTGCAACATAGTTATTACACGTGAAGCCACAAGCCTTAAGCACCACGCTCGACCATAACAGTTGGAGTGTCTTTTACGTAGGCACTGTGCTGCGCTCGTAGCCTCTTTCACCCAGTTATTTATCTGCTACAGTGCCCCTCAAACGTCTTGGAGGCAGAATATCTGGCACTGCGGTACCCACGATGATGGACTCTTGCTGAAGATGTATGTACATTCTCGCAACTGTAGCAACGCATCTGTACCGAGCATAAAGCACAAACTCCTTTGCAAAACAGATCAGTTAACGACGAACGCGTTTGCTTTTAACTATTCACAGGCTGCTAAAATCTGCGGAAGTCCGCGTGAAGACAAATTATGTCTGGTATGGTTCCGAGTTCGTTCGTTTTTTCGTTCGTTCGCTCGTATAAGTCAGTGGCCTCTGTCATGGCCTAACAACTTCGAAAAAGCCGGGACCGACTGCTAACGTGCCCTCCGAAGCACGGGAGCGCTCAGTTGAAATTGCCACTGGCGGTCACGGCGGTTCCGAGTATAGAGTATAGATAGAGTAAATTGGTTATCGTGGCGCTCTGTGGGAGGCCTATGTCTGGCAGTAGACGTCTGTTGACTGATATGATAACGATAATAAATAAATAAATAAATTAATAACACACATAAATAAATAATAACAACAATCCACACAGCATCATCTAGCCCCAAGATAAGCTACTGTTAAACAGAGCTGTGTAATGGTACTAGATGACTGATATATACTTAATACAATACATTTTTTATTATATATAGAAAATACCCAGAACACCCGGAACAAATATTTGTAGATCGTACAAACATTTGAGCCGAGGCGGAAATCGAACCCGCAACCTCCGCGTCGCAGACGGACCTGCGCCCGCTGCGCCACATCGGTCGTCAATAATGACCGAGTTATGAAGTCGGTTGCTTGTCGACCTCAATAAAAACGATTTTATCAATAAGTAATCCCTAATTTTATTCTCTTAGAAAACGGAAACTTTATCGTAAAGTAATGTTAACATGTGTAAGTGAGATTTCGCGTGCGGATGTTAAGAGCCCTATCCTTGACAAACCTTGAATTTTCTTGTAGCCCGTGAAGTTTCGAACACTATTGTGGCTCGTGTGTTGAAGATATTTTAACGAAAATGAAAACAAATGAAAGCTTTATCCCTTAAAATTTAAGCCAATAGAGCAAATATTAATTAACTCAAGACATAACTGATTAAAAAAATAATTAGTAACGCACGTTTCGTAAAATGAGCAATTCCAGTCAACTTTCGATCATTTTTTCTATGAAATAACAAAGTCTAACATATATCCAAAAATGCAATTATAATAATCACAGTTTTAAAATTTAAGTGAATAGAGAAAAATACAGCATGTTAGTTCAATATTTTTGAAAAAAGACGGTCTAAAAAACGCGTACTTTTCCCAATTTTACGCTTGTTATTTCTGCTAAAGTAAGGAGTTTACAATAAAAATACACATACTTAATTAAAGTTTAAGTTTTTATTAAATAAATACAACGAAGAAAATAGTCTAATAGCATTGACTTTTTTAATACGATTTTTTTAAAATCACACCTTAGCGCACTTATAATCATATCGATCGAAGCAGCGACTCTCAAACCGCGCTGAGCGCTTATGGAGAGAGGACGTATTGCTCCTCGTCGCGCGCGCTATTACTTCTACTATATAAATATATATTAAAGCGAATTTCATGAATTATATCGCTAAATCTTGGAAAGGCCTCTTAAGCGGTAGATTTGTCGCTAGTTTATGTAAATTTAATGGTATTTAACCGAGTGAAATAAACAACAGAAACGTACTGCATTCAACTTTCTTAAACAATATAGAAGGAATACTACCTGTACCACAATGCATTATAAAAAGTGGAACTTTACGAAGAACTCTGAGATCCGTTTTCCCATTGGGCTACGGAAAAATAACATTACGGCTTAAATCACAACCTAATCTATCCTCTCATGCTCTCATGCTGGTGCAATTTATCACCTTTTATTGAATTAAAACTACCTAAAAAGTAAAAACGTCAATATTGAGAGTTTTAACTTTGGCTCCAGCGCTCGACGGAGCAACACGTCTGCCGGAGAACAAGTCGATGGTCCTGAGGATGTCCCGTGGAGGGATGAAACACGTGTCGATATTTTTCTTTTGAGGTTAACTGTGTGACCTCATCAGTTAAAAGGTTAAGCGGAATAGTACTAGAGATTTTTCGTCTGTTTTTTATTTTGTAATGGATTTCCGCAAAGTAACGCCTGAAACTATCAATTAGTTTTAACTTGAACAAAACTGCCAATCAGAATAATTAAGTTATGTGTCTATATATAGTTTGGTAGCAAAAACAATGTAAAGAACGGTACAACAAAATAAAAAAAAACTAAAAGAAACATAATAACAAACGATTATATAAAAGTTCATTGACAGAATCACGGGAATTAATTATAAATTTCTCTTGGGTTATCATCACTTGCATAACACCGCTGGACATTTGCAAATTAGACTATAAGCTGGATTTACACGACAATTTTCTCCACGATTCACAGTAAATTACTTCTTTCTAAACATGTATAAGAAAAAGTCGACAAGATTTAAATGGTAGATACATACAACAGTAGAGGTTTGTGTCAAAAAACTTTTTATTATAATAGTAAGAGTAATAGAGTTCTCTGTGATAGAGCTCGTCCGGGGAAGGACTACCACCATACCTATTTCTGCCGCCAAGTATTAATGCTCGCATTGCTGTGTTCCGGTGTGAAGGGTATGGTTTCCGGTGAAATTACTGGCACATAATAATAATAATAAATAATAAATGCTGGACAATCCACACAGCATCATCTAGCCCCAAGGTAAGCTGCTGTTAAGCACATGAGGCTTTCGATCTTAGCTTCAAGGTGGCAACCCGCGAGTGATAACTCTGGTATTGCAAGCGTCCATAGGCTGCGGTAACCGCTTACCATCTTGTGGGCCGTACGCTTGGTTGCCACTTTAGTTGTATAAAAAAAAAAAGCTAATGGATGACAAAGACCAATGGTTTTGACACTCACCAACGCAACGTTGCAGAGTTGCAATTTCATTATATACCTACAAAGGGTCCAAACCACAACAGGAGCAATTCGTCTGCCTCTACTTTTCTGCCTAGTTTTCGCCGTACTAAAGACTGTGGTGGTGGTAAATAAGGCCAATAACATACAACTTCAGAAAGACGGAAATCAAACTATTTACAGAATTATGAAAAAGCTGTACAAGTGCAAGATTTTTATACCTATCAAAATGACAACAAAATATCAATTAAATATAGAATAGAATAGTATATAGGCTGTCACACTTCACCCGACCCGCCTGTGATGAGTTAAAACAAAAAACACCTGCGGTAGGTCTGACCCGACCCGCGCCCGCTGAAAGTCACTTCCAAAAGTCCGTATGTCCGTGTTTAGCGCAAAATGTTATTAAAATGTCATGTTTGTTCTAACGTGTGTAGGTAAGACAGCTTACCCAAAGCGGCTTGATTTGTCGTTTCACCTCTCTGCTCTGACGTGCATGACTTCTTAAGTCTCTCGTGTGACACCTTGCTTGCACTAGCTTGACATGATAATTTAGTGTCAATATATCATGCCACATGATAGCAAGGTTTAGGTATGATACGAGTATGCCCAATTAGTGAACTTTTAAGGATCAATGTGTACTTCAGTTGTGAAAACTGTTTAAAAAAAATGTAGAGTCATTCGAGTCAAGTGTCCGCACCTACTTTGAAACCTCACTACAAGCTCTTTAAAGTGAGCAATTTATTGCATTTTGAGGAGAAAAAAATCTAAACCTGTATAAGTAAGTACCAAGTTTCGTCCAGATCGGTTGCAAAAGACGACCTGTAGAGGAGAACCAACCAACTGACAAACAAAAGCAAATATTGCCAGATCTGAAGCAGAGACGCTTCGCTCGCTCAATATTATATCTCTAAGATAAGTTGTCATGAAGACATTATAAAAGTTACGACAACTCTCACGTTTTTGACATAGTGCTGTGTCGCTTTGTGTCACGTAGATGGGCAAGACGCGAGACGCTTCCAAGGGCTTGTATGTCCGTGTGTGATATAAGCGTTGTCACACAAAGCACGCGGCGCGGAGTATGCCCGTTTTCGTAACTGACTTGAACTCAATACTGACGAGTGTCATATTTATAGTCCCAATTTAGACAGCAATTTATTTTGCGCGAGTTACTGCTCTGTAGAGAGCCTACACTTTGGTGTCTAAAGTTGTAAACTTATTCCATTATTATTATTTAAATCAGAAGAAATATAAAAGAGTTTGAGAGAGGCGTTCGACTTCGCGAATTTGTTCCTACTAACCTTTCAAATGTGCAAATGAATAACTGTATAGTGTGTTTGTACAGTGTTTATTTGGTTGATTTTATTAGTATTAACCTTTCTGGTTAAGAAAGATTAATGAGTCGAATAAATGGTTTTTTATTCTACAATTACCGAGCGTTATTCTCTTTTTTTTAACGCGCGTTAGTCGTGCGAATCGCTCAACTGTCAAATTCGCATAAGAACTTGCCATGGTCGCAAACTCGCGTCAAATTACAACGCCTAGCTTACTGGTATGATACTAATATTAGGAAAAAGCCTTGTTCTGTGCTACCGGTACGCAGCCCCCCTATACATGCGACTGCGGCCGCGGCTGCGACGCACGGCCGGCTCGCCACCAGTGCTGCCGGGCCGACACCGACTCCAGACGTGATAGACTAACATGGCTTGTGCGCGACTCGTCATCCTAGCCGCCTGCGCTGCTTATGGTAAGACTTTGATTTTTTAATACACTCACTAAAAAAATTTTAAGTGTATCGTCAAAGACAATAACGCTTAAATACACAAACGACTTTTAAATATTTAAGATCGTGACAACTTTTTTCAAGCCAGCAGTCCTATAGAAACTTTTATTGACAGCAATAAGTGACTCTAGAGCTAATATTTTAACAGTATTTAATTTAGGAGATGCGTGTCATGACATTATTGTGTGGTGTAAAATGAGCCTTAGGGTACATATTCTAGAAATAAACTTAAATAAAAGGGATTAAAGATAAATTTTTGCCAGTTCTTTAAACTAAGCTTTTTTTTATTCGTCAACTCACACCAGTTGGGACAACATTTATGGTGTGAGTTGACGAACGACTCAAACTATGTATGAGTATGCCCGTTTTCCATAACTGTATTTACGTTTTAATACGGGTCTATAGAATCTGCTAAATGTACCTATGTAATGTATAATTATAATATAACCACAATATGTATTATAAAGGTAGGTAGGTACATACTTTATTATACTTGTACATTACATACCTACTATATTTTGTAACACTGTCATATTTTCAAGATCATCAACTTGATAGACCAATGTGACTAGAACACACTCAAACTTATAATGTCAGCAATATCTATAAATAACTCGTTTTTACGACTAATATCTGACGGCTAACAGCAAAATATACTTCAACAAAATATGATGTATACCTAAGTAGTTTAATTTTAATTAACTCTACTTAAATGTTAATCAGAAAATCTCAGCTATTTATCACATTTAAACGATCGGACGCAATGTTGTTTATTCTCTTAATAAAGATTGTAATAATTGCATGCTAGACAAACAACATTAAGAACTGACATCGTAATATAGGTAGATAGTTAATAACAATAACTATTTTCCTAGAAATTTATTAGATGTTTAGGCAAAAGGTTTAAAAATTGATAATGAATGAACTACTGATGTTATACGAGTATAAGTATTTCAAATTATTTGATATTCCTTCCTGTATTTAATATCAAATAGTTTGTAATAACGTTTGCGTAATAGATATTCAAATTAGTACACACTATTATTATTTTATAGCAAGGTCATATAATGCATTCAATGTCAGTATAAAATGTAATTGCAAATGTAATTAAAAACTACCGAGCATACGTAGGTACTGTTAACCACCGTGTTATAAGATAAAACAGGCAGGCAAGGCAAAAATCCTAAAATAGCAACCCATATTGACCTAGGTTTTTAGATTTTTTACTTAATTAATATTTTCCCACAGCTTGACAAAGTCTTCTCCAAGTCTATTCACTTGTCTCTGTCCTTGGCGGTGCAGTCCTTGCTTTAAAACATATTTTATTAGAATATTAAAAACCATCCGTCACACCAATTAGGGTGTCAATTGTTTGTGTGTTCACCGTACCAAATTAGGGTATCAATTTGTAAGCGATCGCAATCTTTGACAGCAATGTGATTATTTCTTGCTTGAGTAGCTTTAACTTTAGCTTCGGGTACAAATTGTGGCTGTCATACTCTGCTAAGATAATCGCTTGCCTGAGCCTACTTACTGTTACGGGTTCAGGAACTGTAAGTATCACTAAGTATCATCTAAATTGATCGAAATATTTGCTCAATTATTGTGACAAACCTTTTTCAAATTTATTTATGCTCATATTCAATCAATCTGGTCTTTTCTGAGCTGGATATCCACCATGATTCAGAGGTCATTAAATATTATAAAAATACTCCATTGAGCAATTTTTATACTTAAATACTAAACTCAACACCTCAAAACTAACTCAAACACCTATTAGGAACATACGAATATATGCACCGTTGTAGAAAAGATGCGAAAGAAAACTAACCGGTTAAACTTGTTTACGTTATGTAATTGCCTATGTAACTAGAAGATCTACAAGAAGTCCCAATTAGAGGGTCATCGATTTTGTGTCAGCCTTACATAATAAATAATAGCATAGCCTGGGAAAATTGATCGTTCACTTGTTGGTTTTCACAGAAAATCACAGTGAAATTGCAATTGAATTACACTCAACACTGATGAGTCTGAACTGTCATCATCATCATCATTATCATGACACCTTCTTATGTTCCCACTGCTGGGACACTGGCCTACTCTCAAGCGAGAGTGAACTGTACTCTTCTTTAATGCGGGTCGAATATGGACAAATATTATGGTGCGGGACAAATAAAGACCTTTTAATGGCGTGGGCCGGAAACTCTGGACAAATATGTCATATTTCATTCCAACTTGAGTATAAGAGACAGGCTAGGCTCTGTCTGTACGAGCCTAGCCTGTCATATGCCTACATACACATATGCCTAGGCTATTCTCTGTTTCTGGCAGTTATTTATAAATAACTGTCAGAAACAGAGCCTAGCCTGACATATGCCTACATATACATATGCCTGAGTTTCGATTGAGCTTTAAAATTACAGCTTTGGATTTGGAAACAACTTAAAATGTTAGGTAGTTACCTAGTCTATGTAAGAAAACTTGCAAAGCTGTCTACTACGAAAAACAAGGTCTACTACACTAGTTAGGTATTGCGTAAGGTAGTAGTAGGTATATACCACAGATACTTATTCATCTATTATTATATTACAACTCAGTCATTCATTCATGCTATACCTGAATATTATCATGTAATGACTACTGGTAAAATATAAAAATAGTTTTTGATTGTGTTTCTACTATTCTATAGAGAAATCTTGACAAATCTGCGAACGTTTGCGTTTTTGTTTGACATTTTGTACATAGCGCATTTGGAACGATCTTATTTTTTTTAAATGGTTTAAATTCGTGCTTGGTGTAATTAATTCTGAAGATTTAAAAATCTGCGTTTACAATCCTAAACTGAAAATTTTCTGTATAACCAAATCTTAGTAGAATCAAAGAGTAAATAGTACTTATAGTATTACGTTTAATTTAAATTACATTACAATCAAACACCTAACATTAGTCGGCCTCTATAATAATAATTGTTTTAAACATTTCCTCCGCCGGTAGTTACTCAACCGATTCGAAAGGAGCCGGAATCGAGAGCATACGAAACTCAAGGCAAGAGCCTGCAAGCGACATTTAAAATAATCAACTATTTAGGCCGGTTCTGTGTGATTTATGCTGTGAAACTATCAATATTTATAATAAAGTAAAGTAAGTTATGTAAGTAAGTTCGTATGAGACTGTGCTTACTCTGCTAACGAAGTTATGGCCGCCTGAAGCAAGGAGCATAATGGCCTGAAGGCACCCGATGGTTCATTTATTAAAAACTTCCCGAATATGACTCTACATAGTACGAAAATCAAATATGTTGGAAGAGTAACTTGATAACGGACTTAACCGATTGTGATAAAATTTGGAACGTAGATGGCTTAAGTCCTGAAATAACACACTAGTTAGGCTACTTTTTATCCCGAAAAAATGTACTGTTCCTGAGGGATAGCATAAAAACTGCAAAAACGCGAGTGAAACCGCACGGGTTAGCTCGTAAAATAAAATGAATATGTTACGGAATATTCCAAGCAAGTTATTACGAAGAGACGAAAAACAGTTTTTATTATCAGTAAGTACTTAAGTATATCAAATACTTAACAGTAAAAAGTTGATATAAATAAAATACACAATTCAATAAAAAAGTTTTCATACAAAAAACATAAACGCGCTCTAGTAGCGAGCAGAATTCATACCAAAGTATGGTGCTCATGTTGCGCGGCACAAAATAAGCAAGTTTCTGACTTCAGTGCCTGACTCTGGTGACGCAAATAATAAACCACTTTAAAGCCAGCCTAAGCTTTTTTTTAATGGCAGAGATAAAACCATTAAACGTTTGTAAAGCAACGAAACCCCCAGGTAAAAATGAATTTTTTTTTAAATGAAAATAGGACACCTAACACAGGTTCACACCACACATTCGAAACATTTTAAAGGTACTAAGCCTGGTGTTAACGTAATTATAGGGCATCACAGCCCATAGTATGCGTTAAAATTAGCAAAGCAACATTATTACTAAAAAAAAAATGTATGTTACTGAATTATTATAAAATTATACAGATATAAAAGTGCAAATTAAAAGAAAATTTACGACTACAAAATAGTTTTAATACATTTAGTGGTCCAAAATCATGATTATGTAAGTAAGTAATTTCATATAAGTCAGTGGCCAACTCTGGTGACAGAGTTTCTAGGCCGCCCGATGAGTAAACACACATACTTATCAAAAGTTTTGAAAAGCACAAAAACAAGTGGTTTACTAGAATTCACTTTAGTTTAAAACTTCAACATTAATTAACAGTAAATGTTGCAACCACTGCATTAGTTTCAATTTTAATGACTTATTAAGGTGCTAATGTAAGTTGGTACTACTGCAAATTGCTGAACTAATCCAAACGAGTTACGTTTAAATTACCTGATGGCTGACAGGTTATATATATATAAATTTTTTAATTTATTGAATAAAAAAAAAGGCTTTGTCGCTGAGCGACCACACCGCCTAATCGGTAATATTTACAAAGTTGTTAATTAAACTATAGATACTTAAATTAGGTAACAAGAAAAAAAAAAAAAAACTTAACTCTTAAAATAATTATCTACTAAAATATACAGGTTACTTATATCGATTAAAATATATTGTGTAGGCAACTACAGAAATGCTGTAAGTATAATATCTTTTTAATCGATTTATCGTTTTTAAAATTAAAATAGATGTGGTGTTTTTATTTTTAGAGAACTAGTAAAACGCGCCGCCACTTAGTTTGCGCTTAGTTTTTTTCATATATAAACTTAATCTGCTTCTTCTACGAGTGTATTTCTGGAAATATTTTCATAATACACCCTAAACATACACAAGAAACATACCTTTCAATATGTCTATGAATAACAGCTTAGAATGTTTTAGTTGTTTGTTAGACAGTCAGTCAATAATGCTACGATTTTATATATTTATATTAAACGCTAATAAATTAAAAATAAAATTAGCGATGTAGACAAAGTTTTTTTGCTTTTATAATAAAACAAAATTAGCTAGAGCTTCGTATTCAAATTTTCTCATTCATGTATATTGCAAAACCGCGAAAGGTGCGGAGAAACTTGTTGGCATCTCGTCTTTACGTAATGGCGGAAACGATTGACATCTTCAATTTATTGTTTTCTTTCGACCTGCCCAGCTCCCTACTATAGAAACAAGCAGTTCTAAGTCACTAAATTGGAGATTAGGCTTATTTTCTGAATATATCAATTTTGCTTTAGTTTTCTGCACATATCATATTACGTGAACCAACAAGCATCCAACACGAAGGTACCCTTTTTGATAACAAAAAATCAATTACCTATCAAAAGAGTTGGCTTCGTAGTAAACCGTGTAAGTTTCGTATCTTGACCGTGCACTAAAGTAATTTTTTATTCAAAATTGTATGTGCATATAAACAAATGCTTAAAACGGCGAAGAAAAACGTCGTGATGAAACCCCTCCGCACGTATGGGCGTATTTTACTGTGGATTAGGCTAACTAAGCTGAGATAATGATATAATGTAAGTGCTGGGTAAGCCTACTTTATCTAAAAAACCCTATCCCAGGCAGCAGCATTTGCACTTCACACAACACCAACTTGCCACTAAATGCTGTTTTAAATAGATTGTAAAGGCCCAGTACATAAGTTACCAATGTGTTTTTACAAATAACAATAATAAATGGCTCATTCCTAAGTTCACAATGCGTAACAAATAACAAAAACGCATTAAAACAATTAAAATATACAGACAGTGTAACGTATCTATGATCTAATCTGGTACCTACTCGTTTCATACAGTTTGTACGGGTAGGTAGGTGCGCTTCAAGGCTAGCCACTCGTAGCTACTTTCGCTTATTAGCTCAGGCCACTAATATGTAGCTTTTGTTGAAAATACTTCGATTTATAAGGGATTGCACAATAAATAAAATAATAACATGCAATTTATTTAACTTTTGCACTGGATAGCCGGATGAGTGTTTCTTTTAAATGAATATAGAGCGTTCACACAACGAGTGTGTAGGCCTACTCTGAAATCAAACTAAGCGGTGCAATAGAGTTAGTGTTACACGCAATTTGCGGCGCGAGTCGATTTATTCGTCGATTCATTCAGTCAGCAGCTGATTTGCAGTACAGTGATTGTGCAGTATATGTACGCCACAGTCAACCACTAAGTCAACGATACACTGTGTTAAGCATGAGTTTGACGAACGTAAAACGTCTGCGTCGTAGTGGCGCGTTCTGTACATTTAGATATGCTGACCTACGAAGTTCTCCTTTTCGGTTTTTTCACTATTTAAACCTTTTTTGGACTCACACAAATATTTTAAGAGCAAAATTTGCCAAATCGGTCCACCCGTTCTCAAGTTTTAGCAAGAAAGAGTAGTAGAGTTTTTTGTGATAGAGCTCGTCCGGGGAAGGACCACCACCATACCTATTTCTGCCGCCAAGCAGTAATGCTCGCATTGCTGTGTTCCGGTGTGAAGGGTATGGTTTCCGGTGAAACTGAATGCACATGAGGCTTTCGGTCTTAGCCTCAAGGAGGCAACCCGCGAGGGATACCTCTGGTATTGCAAGCGTCCATAGGCTGCGGTAACCGCTTACCATCTTGTGGGCCGTATGCTTGGTTGCCACTTCAGTTGTATAAAAAAAAAAACGAACAGCGGTTCTTTTTTTTATATAAAAAAGATTGTGGCACGAAAATTCAGCGCGCGTTCCGCGTCAGATTTTGAACTAGCCCTGCCTAAGTTTTATTTAGTCACACTGAGAACATGAACCTAAAAAACTGCACTACACCAGTAAGGTCACGGAAAGTGTTACACAAGCTACAGTCACATTATTGCAGTCAATAGGCTTTCAAGTAGGTACTACTTATCGCGTGACCTTTAAAAGTTATACATTGCAAAAATCTGTAGTTTTGGACTGGTTGTCATAAGTTCGTATTGTATTTGTGATTTATTTAACCTTAGTTGTTTTTGCGAGTTCCTTTTCGTAGATAATCATTTATATAAGTACTCACATAGTTAACGTTGTCTTAGAACTAGATAAAAATGCGGCAGAAATGGGTATGATGGCAACATTTTCTTGGACGAGCTCTATCACTAAGAGTTCTACTACTCTTCTCTACGTACTCCAAAGCCGATAAGAGACTATTTCTATCGTATTGTTGTTCAGAAAGTAAAAGTGGAGGTTGTTGATACTGTGGCCAACATCCATGTCGTGATGTTAGTTGCTTCACTTACTTTTCTAATAGTATAAAGGATTTACACCTTATGGGAAAGGAATAAGGTTTACATTAGGAAGTTTGTAACGATGTCGAGAGTCAATGTTTTGAAAGATCTTTACGTGAATGCGCATGTGTAGAAGAGGAAATAATCCGAGGCTTTTAGTCCAAATATTTTTTGTTTATCAAAATAACTTGAAATTAATGTCAAGTAGGCTACTTGCCGGGTATATTGTTAAGATTTGCACATAATATACGTAATATTATGTGCAAATCCTAACAAGTCTATAATCTATGGCATAATGCAGAATAACCTGACTGTAACCAAACCTGTTTTACTCTATTAGAGACCTTACGAATGTTGAATAAAATAATAAATATAAAATGAAGAATTTGGACAATATCGAGGCAAAAAGCAAACTTTTTATCGTTATGGGAATATTAAGAAACAGGGACTGTAAAAAAATATTGACAATATAGGATAGCTTTAAATTAAGAAAAAAATTATGTGTAAGTTGTTAAGTTTATCATCTAGGTAGATAGATAGATAGATAGAAAATACTTTATTGCACAACTTAAAATACGCTTACAAAGGCGAACTTAATGCTAGACAGCATTATCTACCAGTTAACCTGTTGGTAGCGAAGATACATAATTATGTAGGTAGTACACATACAATTTGGTAACTTAATGAATAAAGAGATAAGTACTTAATTGAATTCTAACATAACAGTTAATAGACCTACTTTACTTATACATAGACTCTTTTTATAATAATATTTTAATATTACAATAAATACATATTAAGATACACTTATATACAAAATTATACATACCTATTACCTAATAATACAAATACATAATAAACTTACATGACCAATAATATAATAATAAATATTTATGAATCATATCTGAGACTTAAATAAATAATGACTAGGTAGAGCTATTAGCGCTTCAACCCGAACATTTTACAAAGACTATTATGATCAGGTTATGTGACTCGGTGGCATAATTAATAGAGCATCCGTATATCAAACGAAAGGGTCCACCTACCAATAGAGTCGTTAACTTTTTTGGCATACCTATTATATATTTTTAATACTATTCTTAGGTACTATCAAAGAGAAAATCATTTTTCTGCTCTGTGGAAGCCCGCGTTAAATTATTTTACATTTGTTTGACCACTTTCTGTATACGGTACAAATGCAAAACATACCGCATGTATACGCGGTATTTGACCAGAACCTCTGACATAGGGTTGCTCAACGCTACGCTCCATCACGCACATTGTAACACGCTAATGCCTTGAAAGTGTGTAGCCTCGATGAAACCCTATATTTCTGAACGGTCAATTATCCGAGACGCATTAATTGTAGCACAATTGTACTGCCTGATGTAATAAAGGCATTGCCTCAGAAGTGGTATGATCAGCTTAACGGGAAGGGACACTTTCTAAAGGCCCAACTTTACTTTTATAGTTTCTAGAGTCCTAACTTGGCTTGTACAGGCAATTTGACATGACAGAGGTCTATGGGCAACCTAAAAACTCGGTCACTAGAGTTGACCACTGACTCAACGAACTTACTTACTTTTTAATGTCTATCCACTATACATCAGAGTCACCAGAGTCATCAGGGTCTAAGTCGTTTTACTTGTAGAATTTATGAAATGTTATGCAAGATAGCTATAACATTTCTTGGCCAAATGCCTTAATTTTATATGAATAAACATTTTTTTTTCAGCCAGCGCAGGTATCCTCCTGGAACACGCTCCAGCCTGTCCAGAGCAATATGGAGTTCAGGTAATTTTATAAATATATTAATACTTAGCCAGGCACTGGACTTTACAAGTAAGTAAATAACTGCAAGGCGATTATGTAAGCCAATTATCGCATCGCTATTAATTCAGTACAACTGTCAAAAATATGCAATCAAGAAGAATGAGTTTCACGCGAGCACTTGCGTAGTCACCCTACTGAGTAGACAACACAAGATAACTATCTCCAAACAAAAAACTAATGCATATAAAAACTAGGCAAAAATTTACGGTTTGGTTAACTTTAGTAATAGAGTTTTGTGGTTAGCTACGACAAGTGTTTTTTTGTATTATTTCATAGCTAATTACTAAACAGTTTTGCTATCGTTCTTACTAGCTAAAAAAGCTGTAGCTATGTGCTTACAGTTTTTATAGATAAACGTATTATTCTGGGACGCGTGGAACTGACGTAATTTCACTTAGTTTTGAAATGATTCTTTTGTGATTTTATTGAAAAAAAATAATTAATTTGTATTTTCATTTTCAGGCGTACTCCCACCCAGAGGCCTGTGATCAGTTCTTTCTCTGCACCAACGGAACTCTAACAGCTGAGACCTGCGAAAATGGACTCCTCTTCGACGGTAAAGGCGCGGTGCACAACCACTGCAACTACCACTGGGCCGTCGAATGTGGAGACAGGAAATCTGATTGTAAGTATTGTGCTCCTGCCTTAATATTTTTTGTAAAAATTATGTTCTGCTTATGCTAAAGACTTTGTTAACCATGTTTTTTATTTAGATTTCCGAAAGAATGGTATATTATTATTTCTGTACCACCACTGTATTTACCTACCACTATAATCACCTCTCTGGTTTGCTGGAGGAAAACTCTTTTTAGGGTTAAGCTCGCCTTTGTATATGTCTTTTCTATAAGGTTTTTTTAAATGTATTATTTGTGTACAATAAATAATATAGAAAGAAAGAAAGAATCAATAAGCAATGCCAAAGGCCAGTTACCCAAACGGTGAAGGAAAACATGAGGAAACCATTGCATTGCATGCCATCAGCAGTGATAAGCTTGCATTCTGTCACCTATATTGATTACTGTCACCTATTGATTTAAACCATGGACGTATTAGCTCAATGTATGGACGTATTATATATTAGGTCCATGATTAAAAGTGCCTAAAATTATTGGCATGTGCCATCTTTAGACAGCGTCAATGATCTATCATCAAGTTTGAGAATTATAGTCGTGCGCATTTAAAAAGGCGCGTCGCAAGCGCTCTAATCACACATTAGCTCAACATTAAATGATGGTGTTATCTGACTTCTAAATCTTATTACAGTGACACCATACTCGACTCCGGGCTGTGAGTACCAGT
The DNA here is from genome assembly GCA_951394395.1 of Colostygia pectinataria. Lineage (NCBI taxonomy): Eukaryota > Metazoa > Arthropoda > Insecta > Lepidoptera > Geometridae > Colostygia > Colostygia pectinataria. The sequence continues at coordinate 3,377,502 of OX596351.1, read as the reverse complement.
TCGGTATCTACCCTGACAGCAGTGAGTGCTCCACCAGCTACGTGAAATGCGCTTATGGGATCCCTAATCAGGAGCCTTGCACGCCCGGCCTGGTCTACGACGAGCGTATACACGGCTGCAACTGGCCTGATCTGCTGCAGCCTTTCTGTAACCCTGAAGGTATCTAAGCGATTTATTACCTTTATTCCATGACAAAATTATCTAAAAGTAAAATATATCGCGTTTGATTGTGGACAGTCGTGGTCGCTGACTGACGATTGCTACAACACAGTTGAAATGTCAGGAAAAAGAAATAAAAATGGATAAAAATACCAGCAAAATATTCATTAAACATTGTTCTGATTGCGATAGTTGAAAAAAAAGCAGAACGTTCAGAAGAACGGAACGATCATTACATTATTACATTATTTTACCAAGTTTTAACAATACATCTTTGATTTACAGCGGTGATCGGATTCAAGTGCCCCTCCAAGGTGCCTGCTCACACGCAATCAGCCAAGTTCTGGCCGTTCCCTCGCTTCCCAGTCCCCGGAGACTGCCACCACCTCATCACCTGCGTGGAGGGCCAGCCGCGTCTTATCGCCTGTGGAGAAGGCAAGGTGTTCGATGACCAGAACCTCACGTGCGAAGACCCAGAACTAGTTCCTCACTGCGGTCATGGGCAGAAATGATTTGTAAATTAGCGTTGATTGAGTTTTCGGACGGTATCAAACAAACTAGAAGAGGAAATGTAATGGCACACTCAACCTACAACATCATACAACATGATGCGTTGATCTATTTTCAATAAAGGCAAGTGTCTGTGTGCAGTGTATGTTACTGGGACCAATATGTGTGACCGTTATACTTCCAAAAGCGATTTATTGGTTAATTTTACGCGTATCTCCTATTAGCGCATATTCTCGCATTGATTAATGAATAAAAAATCAATGGACTCTGCTTTGTTGATTGATACCGGCCCTAAGTTTGCCTATTTTAGTACTATTTAACCCAATTTAAATTGCAATCGTATAACAAAACAGAAACTGAGCAACAAATTTTTTCGTCGTCATGTCGAGCAATGTAGCAACTGCAGATTTACGTTTACGGCATACCATGATATTTGTATTCTGATGTTATTGTGCCTTTTTGTTTTGTGATACCAATCTTCAATTTTTATCATTGGAATTTATATTCCACCGACACACTATTTATTTCTAATGATACTTTTAGTTGATAAAATTACAATCTTATTTATCCACTATAAGAGAATGTCTCGATATTTTTATTTTTGTAAATAAAACCTACCATAAAAACAGAATTTACCTAACAAGTACGAATGCTGCGTGATATTAGTTACCATAGAAATATGTATTTTTTGTCCTACAATGTTGAATCCCTACATTTATGTATTTTTCAAATAAGATTTTTATGTAAATATTATTGAAAGAAATGTAAATAATTATTATGTGAGAATAAAATATATAAAGTTTATTCTGAATGTTTTCCTTGCCCATAAAAAAAGTAGCTGATGTGCTATTATAGACTAAAATCGGATTATTCCCATCTGTCACCTACCTCTCACAAAATTGTATCCATCTTCACAAACATTTTTACAAACTTTCGCATTTTTAATTAGTGTGATGTATTTATCACTGTACTAGTTGCTGCGCGCGGCTTTGCTCCTGTAGTACCAAGAAAAAATATTCTATATTTAAATCTAAATCATAATTCTATATAGCAAGTTTCATCGAAATAACAAGCCACCAAATATGATATCAAAAGTAAGTGATGGTTTAATTTGTTTTTAATTTCTAACTTGCACTATCAATAGTTATGATGGCGTCTGCAATTTTCTCAAAACCAGGGTTGTGTGACAGTATTCTCTTGCAATAAATCTTATATAAAAAACACAAATACTTAAAAACATAATTTATTTGTAAAAAAACCTAGATAATTAAATGCTTCATTCATCTTCAACTGGAGGGGCCGACTTGCCCTTGGGCGGACGGTTCGGCTTGCGACGCGAGGGTTGGGAGCCCGGCTTCGGCTTCACCGCGGGGGGGTTTTCTAGTGCCTCAAGCTCAGCGTCAGTCAGCTGACCCTTGTACCAGTCCGCGCTGGAAATAAAATTATATTGTACTAGTTGACCAGCGCGGTTTCACTTGCGTTATTTTTCTCACTTTTAAAAAACCTTCAAATTTAAACCTTCCCTGGACTTGTGGTCTAGCTGTTTTCAAGTTTAAGTAAGACAGAGAACATCAATATATGATTTTTTTATACATAAGAAAAAAAAGATTAGACTAAAAAACGTAAGAACCGCCTGATGGTAAGCGGTAATTTAACCTGAGGCAGCTAATTTTTTTTTTAGTTTTATGCATATACTTCTCAGTGTTTCGCTGACAAGACACTGTAACTGTTATGGTCAGGCGTACGACCTGACAATGGTCAGATTACTTGCTGAAATAAAAAAGGAAACTAAATGTAGCTTACCATTCAGGAATCTTCCTAGCCCAATCGCAGCGCTTCTGCACATCATCGAAGGCCTGCCCGAGCTTGCAGCCGGAGCGGCGAGGGGTGTTTCCGTTAATGCACACGAAGAAGAACTGGCAGTCCTCGGGGTCAGCGTACCGCGGGTGAGTGAGCCCGAAAGTTTCATTCACAACTGGGCAGTTGAAGTCAAATACCTCTGAAATTCAAATAAATAAAAATACACTGTTATTATAAAAATAACTGCACTTTCTAATAAAAAAAAAATCTTACTGTAAAATTACCTTGCTGGTATGAATCATTTATTTTAATAGCTTCAGATTGCGGTTTTGCTTGTGTACGTATAATATATAAAAAGTAAAATATTTTTCAGGTCAAGTCAACCAATCATATTCAGTTGGAATAACGTCGGTAGCTCTACCTGCAAACCCGCTACTACGACTATAATCTTTCTATCAAACAAGCTCTATCATTATTATACTAATAGATTTGTGAATTTAAAGGTATTTGTTAATGAATAATATTAGGTATTCACTGTATCGCGCTTTGGCATGTAGCTAACAGTAAATAGCCTAGAATAATATAAGCATAACGTCTACTAAGTAAGTAAGTTCGTATGAGTCAGTGGCCAACTCTGGTGACAGATTTTCTAGGCCGCTCGAAAGCATCTGTCATACTCTAACAACTCTAACATCCAAATGATGACTACGTCTAATTAAACCAGCTCTATGAAGTTTTAATGTATCAATATTGTAGAGGCCCGCGGAAAGTGAATGTCCAAGAATTCACTAGCAAGCGTAGCCGCAGCCAGGAACTATTGCTAGGTACATATTGAAAGGCTTTTACCTGAAGCACCACATCCCTTCTTCTTAGCCTCATCTGGCCAGGTGCAGATCCCGGTCTTGTCGTTGTACACCAAACCATCGGGGCACGTGATCATGTTGAACTTGCCGTCCACGCAGTAGTAGAACTTGCCGCATTCCTTTGGTTCTTCATGGGAGAAGTAGCCGTTCTGACGAACGCAGTGCAGTGCTGGGATAGGTGTTTCTGTGGAAGAAATAGCATTAGGATAGGCTGAGAAGGAGTGATATAGAATTATAAAATACAAAAATAGGAGGGCTAGTTGATTGATTCAGACGTTATATTGCGGCTATCCATTATGTTCTTCTTCTTCTTCATCTTATATATAAAAATGAATTGCTGTGCGTTAGTCTCATTGAAACTCGAGAACGTCTGGACTGATTTGGCCAATTTTGGTCTTGAAAATATACAGGGTGTAAAAATATGGTAAAAAAAAAAAATAACGCAAGTGAAACCGCGCTGGGTCTAATAGTCATAAATATAAAAGTGAATTGCTGTGCGTTAGGCTCACTAAAACTCGAAAACGGCTAGATCGATTTGGCTGATTTAGGTCTTGAAACATTTGTATGAGTCCAGGGAAGGTTTAAACTGTGAGAAAATATGAAAAAATTGCAAAAAAAATAACGCGAGTGAAACCGCGCCGGATCAGCTAGTAATTTATAAAATAGAAGTGGAACGCCCCGCGACTTTGTCCCTCAAGTTTTTAAGTTTCATAAACAAACTTCAACTGTCCCGCTGTGTCTGTGCTCTGGGAGTTGAGTTTCGGGAATTCCTTTTTTAGTGTACAGTCGTGGTAGGAAAACCTTCGTCAGTTATCTTTTTCATTCCTTTGTCAAGTCGTAAACTCTTAGTACCTTTTGAAACTAAAGCATTACGCAGACAACCGCACATAAAATTATACTAACATAGTATGATAACAAGGGTCAAATTAGTGCACACCTTTGACCTACGTCTAGTTTCATATCAACATCAAACCTTTTTAATGGCCTATTTAGTTATACAAACTTTTTAGTAGTTACGATATCTTCTGTTTAATTGTCAATATCTGTCACTGTCACATATTTTTGCAATACCTAATAATTTATTGCTCCGTCGTGTGAAATTTGATAATGCTGAGGAATTTAAGCGTCAAGGAAAGAGCTGCCATTATTGCAGACCATGAAACTGTGTATAATATTAGCGAAATTTCGTCAAATCTAACAAGAGATACTGTAAGGTACTGGATCATCAGACACGAGGAAGAGGGTAATCTTACTGATCATCGCCATACTAGTTCTGGACGCCGCTCTACCCTCACCCATGAACAATCAAATTATATGAGGCAAAAATATGAAGAAAATGGTTTTGAGAAAACTAGTTTTTTTGCTGAAATGTTTGACGTGTCTCCAAGAATAATAAGAAATGCATTGCACTCAATGGGATTACATCACCGCCGTCCTGCCAAAAAAGTGGCTTTAACTTGTGCTCATAAAGCTCGACGTTTAAGTTTTGCCCGATCATATTTAAATTTCGATTGGTGTCTACAAGCTGTGATTGATGCGAATGGTGGTTATACTCGGTTTTAGTTATGTTTTGTTTATTTAAATAAATTTACCATAGTTGCAAATTATGTTTACTATTTTATTTACTTTTACTAACTATACATCCCCGAGACGGCACTATTGAACACGAACTCAAGCCGCATACTCGTAAACAAGATGACACAGCTATTATTGTTATCTCTTTTATAAGATACAAAGCAACCTAATCGCCGATATTACACGAGCATTCACGAAACATAGTCCTTCGTGAATGCTTTGTAGTATAAAAAGTTGGTAACCTTTAATTGTAACTGTCATCCCGACTGGCGGCGAGTGACAGTCGACCACCGACTGCAATATGTCATACTCAATCGGTAAAGCAGAGTATCGCTCATTCCGAGCAAACGAAAATAGATCTTAGGGTGACGAACCTTTTCTTACCCCGACTGTACATTCACACCATAAAGTCAATATACCCTCCAATTTTCATGTTTCTATTAGACTTATGGTTTAGGCTGTGCGTTGATCTGTCAGTCAGTCACGAATAGTTATTGATATTCTGATTAAACGAGACTTAGACAAAAAATCTCTTTCAACGTACTATTCCGAAAAACATCTAACCTTTAAATTAAACGCTTTGGGTAACACTGCGGAACTGTTATGAGCGCATTGTTAAATATTTTTTTATCCACCTATAACCATTTTAAAACTAGAAACCTAGTTACGAATGTAGATTTAAAGCGAATGATTACGTATTTAAATACCTGGTTTAATATATAAGCAGACTTAGTTAAGTATTTAGATAAGTAATACGGAGATGTTACGTATGTAAATGAGTAGGTATTACAGGTAAATACAACAGAGTGTTGGCAAGGCCGCGCTTCCCTTGAGATTGGAAAGTTGTTCTCGACTGCGGCTGTGAACGACGGTTTTCCGAGATGCGAATGACTGTTGCCGCGTTTTAGTGTATGAGCATCCGTTAGTAGCATATCAGTTAACTTCTCTATAAAAATTTAAACTTCGTGTAAACATTCTCTATCTTTATTTTTTCAAAAGGAATTCATTACAATTTAGAGCCATATCATGATCGAACTAAAAACTTTTGTTTGCTAATGTGTCTTTCAAATCTTTTATCGTCTTTGTTCATACTATGATAGACAATTCTTAGCAAGCTGCTAAAATGACAGTTTATTTTATGACTCATTTGGGTTTAGCACTTAAATATTTGTCAAACAAAATGACATCTTGCACGTTTTGTTTATACTTGTGTATTTTTGTCACGCCTGAATCAATTAAACTATCTGTTTTTTTTAACATAACAAAAAAAACGGAGAAGGTTCTCAATCCGACGAGTATATATATTTTTTTCTGACTTACGAAGCTTAGGTCTTGCCGAGCAGTCGAGGTTGAACGGCAGGTCACATTTCTCCTGATCCTGTGCGTAGTCATTAAACACCATGCCATCAGGACACAGCTTTTCGATGATTTCACCATTTCTGCAAACATTATTCAATATTAATGAGTCAATGAACTTTCAAGGAAAAATGCCAAACGTGGTAAGGTTGCATGCAGTTGATCATCGAAGATTTATTTGAGGGTCTCCTTATATTTAAAAGCTACATTTGGTGTACTTAACTTAGAAAGCTTTTTAAATTTCGATTGGAAAAGGTTTCAAATTATTTATCTTATTAATCTTCTTAAAGTAGTTTTTGGTCTTATTATGAGAATCTTTTATTATTGTTGTCTGTAGTGTCGCACTGCAAGGCAAAGGCCTCTATGAGAATCTTAGTATAATATTATAAATTCGAAAGGATGGAACATACAAATATGATTGTTTTGTCTTTCAATCACACTGTAAAGGCTAAATAAAAATGTAAAGACCAATTTAAATGAAACTTGAAATAGAAACAGTTTAGCTGATATAGCTACTTTGTATCCAGGTACCACGAATGAAGCTGCAGGTAGAATCTTGTAATACAAATAAAAGATGGCAGGCATATTATAATAAAGAGTAGTAGAGTTCTGTGTGATAAAGCTCGTCCGGGGAAGGACTACCACCATACCTATTTCTGCCGCCAAGCAGTAATGCTCGCATTGCTGTGTTCCGGTGTGAAGGGTATGGTTTCCGGTGAAATTACTGGCACATGAGGCTTTCGGTCTTAGCCTCAAGGTGGCAACCCGCGAGTGCTACCTCTGGCATTGCAAGCGTCCATAGGCTGCGGTAACCGCTTACCATCTTGTGGGCCGTACGCTTGGTTGCCACTTCAGTTGTATAAAAAATATATATATATACGTTATCCCACTTTTCCTATGGGTATTTACGTAATAAGCTATTATTATGCAGAGACAAAAACAAACCTAATTTGTAAAACATACCTACTTGAACGGACACAAGCTGTTATAATTTTGTTGTTCCAGTAACAAGTAGACAGCTTGTTAGGTTATAAGCACTTATTTATTACTTACATTATGAACAAATTATGTGCATTCCTAAATGTTTGGTCATGATCATAATTTGCAATGATTGTCGCTATTTTTTGCTAATTATTTCGTAACGATGATAATAAAATTCCAATTAATGATAAAAATTTATGAAATAGTAAGTACCTGCATAATATATTTACGTGTTACGTAAAATCAGTGGTTAGATTGCTTTTATAAGTTGATAAACGAGTTTTTTTTTCAATATAGCAACAGTTGACGACCGATGTGGCGCAGCGGGCGCAGGTTCGTCTGCGACGCAGAGGTTGCGGGTTCGATTCCCGACTCGGAACAAATGTTTGTACGATCTACAAATATTTGTTCCGGGTGTTCTGGGTATTTTCTATATATATAATAAAAAATATCTATATATGTATTGTATTGTATTAAATATATATCAGTCATCTAGTACCGATAATACAGCTCTGTTTAACAGCAGCTTATCTTGGGGCTAGATGATGCTGTGTGGATTGTCCAGCATTATTATTAATTATTATCAGTATAGAGTAGTACAGTTCTTTGTGATAGAGCTTGTCCGGGGAAGGACTACCACCATACCTATTTCTGCCGCTAAGCAGTAATGCTAGCATTGCTGTGTTCCGTTGTGAAGGGTATGGTTTCCGGTGAAATTACTGGCACATGAAGCTTTCGATCTTAGCCTCAAGGTGGCAACCCGCGAGTGATACCTCTAGTATTGCAAGCGTCCATAGGCTGCGGTAACCACTTACGATCTTGTGGGCCGTACGCTTAGTTGCTACTTCAGTTGTATTAAAAAAAAAAGTATAACGTTATTAGGTCACTCGATGTTAGTTGTAAAAAAAAAAAAAATTATGAAACCTGATATTAGAAACCTATCTTTTATTCGATTTTATTTATAATCGATGCTACAAGAAGATCTAAATAAGATTAAAACCCTAACTATAAATGGGATTCTAAATCTTCTGACAAACAGAATTTGAACCCGCATTTTTGCCTTGAGCCAGCCATGCCATGGCAACTAGTTTACTATTGAAGTATTGAATTTACAGATTATATACCTGCATTCGTAGTATTTGTCGCACTGCTCTGCATCAGCGAAGAAGCCGTCATCGGGGCAAGAATTTGTGATCTCTGCGTCTCTCTCTGACTCGGCTATTCTATCCTCAGATGTGCGCTTTGGAGGGTTGACTGGTTTCCGTCCTTTCTGGCCAGCTGATGAAGCTAACACTGAAAATTATTAGAAGATTAAAGTTAACTGTTGTTTGTGCGGGGAGGAACTGCTTGGCTACTTCTGCCGTCAAGCATGTGATGCTCGCATAGCTGTGTTCAGACCTGAAAGGTATGGTTGCCAGTGAAATTACAGGCACCCTTGTGTCATGAGAGACATGGGATTTTTAATAGTATTAGGATAGCAACGCGTGTGAATTGATACATCTGGTATTGCAAGTGTCATGAACTGTGTAACCATTTTCAGGTGGGCTGTATGAATGGTGGCCACGTTAGTTGTATATAAAAATTACACACCAAAGTCTTGAAGTAACAGTATTTTATAATAAGTTGCGTAGTAAATATTTCCGGTCTTATCAACGAGAAATAATAGTAGTTCACATTGAGTGGTCTCAAACACTTCCTAGTACGACGAGAGGCGATCCACTGGTCATGTTATTTATATAAAAATAATCTTCAACGTCATCTTCAAATGATGACGTTTCAAAATTCATCTCATTGATTCTAAAGAGGAGAAAACCTGCGGACGGAATTTTGACCGACTTTTGCTATAGTACAGCCAGAAGATCTCGGCTACCGTGAAGTTAGCAAGCCAACAGCCAAGATCCGTCGGCAGTACAGGTTATTAGTATCTATAACTACAATGACGTAGAATTCCACTAATATATGTGTCAGATTTCTGATTATACCATATCCTTACTTCTTTTCATACATTCACTACTTACTCCTAACAGCCACAGATAACAGATAGCACTAAATGTGGGTGTAGCAATATTTAGCGCTGATTTCACTATTGCCTAATCACGCGTAGCTTTTGTGGCCACCCGGTTGCTCGACAGGAGTCTAGGTCAAAACTTAATTAGCTCGTTACACATTACGTTACAGTTTCAAGTTTTTTGTTCATGTTACTTTTTATAATACTACCGTACTTATTAACTACCTGATATTTGTAATTATGTATGAATTTTATTAAAAAACAGTCCAAAAAACATAAAATCCATTCTGGCGTTGGCGTCTGAGAAGCAAATGAAAATGTAGAAATGCTGGTTTGATTCTTACAGTAGAACGGTGATCATTTGTACCATGAGGTAACCTCATGGTAGGTTTCCATATGTCGTGGGTTTCAGAAACTAATTTTCAACAAACTATAGTCCATAGTTCCTGTAAATATCAGCTATGTCGCAAACAAATAATCACCGTTCTACCAACGTCGTGCTTATTAGGTTTATTATGATATACGTTGCATGAAAAATACAAAAAAAAACTGACGACATTCGAGCTGAGGCGATAAAAATCTGTTGATGCGCTGAAATCCATGCTTTTTCATGTTACTGGCATGTATTAACATATTTTCGATTCTGCTATTCTAGTTTAAAAATCAAATCATATATTTGGAACACAAAAAACTAGGTACAGTTCATGCTTAGAATATCAAATGAGATTCATGTGCCTGGTGGAATGTAAAGTTTGTTTGTTTGTTTTACCGCTCATCAAACAGTACTCACTTAAACCGTAATTTCTGTGAGATGGTTTTTTCAACACGTACATACTAAACACAATACGTACAACAGTTTTCACGTAAGCACAGTAGCGTTTATCTCTCCTAAATACATAATATAAGGTGGTCCTGCTGGAAAGTATGCTTCCCAGCAGGACCACTAGCGAAGTCGATTTAATCAGTACCTGACGCACGTTCAGCAATAAACGGCATACGTACACTATGTACGTCTAACGTACATTCTTTAAAGATATTAATAAAGATATTATTAAAGTTGACGACCGATGTGGCGCAGCGGGCTAAGGTCCGCCTGCGACGCAGAGGTTGCGGGTTCGATTCCCGCCTCGGGACAAATGTTTGTACGATCTACAAATATTTGTTTCGGGTATTCTGGGTATTTTCTATATATTTAATAAAAAATATCTATCTATGTATTGTATTGTATTAAATAATAATATAAATAATATCAGTCATCTAGTACCCATAATACAGCTCTGTTTAACAGCAGCTTACCTTGGGGCTAGATGATGCTGTGTGGATTGTCCAGCATTATTTATATAAATGATTGGATTCTAACGTGGTGGCTCTGCTGGGCTCTGCTGCAGTACCACGCGATTCTCGTTATAGATTTTATTGCATAAGTAACTAATCAATGACACAGAACGTCGATGTAAACTTTGGTTTATCTGAAAGTATCTCTACGAAAAGAAAATGAGCAAATGGAGCGAGCGCGTTGAAGTCTTTTCTATCGAGCATCACCTTTTGATTGGAAGTCTGTCGCAATTATTTAGATAGGATAGATTATATTTAATAGGTAAATGTTAATTAATAGTTCTGTTAAACAAGTTTCGTTTATAATAAGAATTATTGACAGTCTGTCATTAAAATTAGATAGGAATTGATATTTAACACCTCAAGGCTATCATGGCTGTAAATTGTTGTTATTACTTTATCAAAAATCGATATTTTATTAAGACTATTGGATATTAAATCTAGGTCAGTGCTAAAAGAAAGTACAATCCATTGTTCCCGCTAGTTATAGCACAAATTTATTGTCGTGTCGCCTGTGTGTGTATTTATTGTAAGTATCGTAAACTGACAATGAGTTTTCGTGCTAGGTCGAAACACAATTGAAAGCTGAAAATAATCACCATCATTTCTCATACATATCGAAACTCTCCTGCTGTAAAATTGTAAGCCAGATTCAATTGGTTTGCCATTGTGGGACGCTTTCTTCGTGAATATAAGTTAACCTAGATTGATAAATCAATAAGCTAGCTAAAAAGAATGAAATAATCCTTAGTAATACATTCATTAAATCTCAGATTGAGATTAAAAAAAAAAACAATATTTATTATGATAAAAAGCTATTGTTTTAGAAAACTTTTACATAGTGTAAATTCGTTCACTAAACGGTAAACGGTTATCAAGATTTAAACATGCAATTCAATAATAAATTATTACCATGTAGGTTTGAGTATAAGAAGTAGAGCGTACAAAATAAAAAAGATTAGAGAGTACAAATTCAAAATATAGCTGTATGTTTGTGTCTAATTAAGTTCAGTGCCTTCTTAGAACTCGATTTACATGCATGCTAGCAATGCTATTCTGAATGCAGATATAGGTAGTGTTGATATACCTAGGCATTGTAAAGGTTTGTGTATAACTTACCTACTAAGCAGCCTAAGAAGACGACCCCTATACTCGATCGGAACGCCATCTTGCGCTTAAACACTAACTTAAATGTCACTTTAAACTTGAAAGCCACTATAATGTGACTTATACCTAAGTTTGTGATGGCTGACGACCGCCTCGCTCTCTATACCACACTGACTTGAGCACTTTTTGTCATCCATTCTTAGCTGCTCAACAGCTCAGCGAAAGGTTACATTTACATATCTGTCTCACTCGCTCGTTATTATAAATTAATATACCCATCCTTGTCCCTCATCAAATACTGGTCTGGATCCTGTTATTGTTTTACGTGTTCAGCAAGAGAATTAATGGACCAAATTCGAAAATGCTGATAATGGTTTTGTGAATTAAAATGATATTTTGAAAGATATTAGCAAATTTTGTTTACTTAGGATCTTCTGGTATTTTTATGTAATACTTAGTAGATTTATAATTAAATATATATTAAAACCTACTGCATTAATGACTGACTAGTAGGAACAGGTTAGATATTTGTATTTCTCATTAGTACCAGTTCATCTACTTGAAGATTTCTTAACTCAGGTCCTTGACATTTCTTTACCGAAGACGATACAAGTAGTAATGATTACCTCATAATTTATTCTACTGTAATTTCGAAATCATAACGCTTCTTTTGCCGTTGTTAGAGCATAAAACGACACCCTACCCCGAGTCACATCAACACCTACATACAAAATAGTTGTCAACAAGTATTTATATTATTACTGGTTGACCCGCGCGGTTTAACTCGCATTATTTCTTTCGCAATTTTTCCTGAATTTCTCACCGTTTAAACTACTTTAAACCTTCCCTAGACTCGTACAGATATTTCAAGATCAAAATTAGCCAAATCGGTCAAGCCGTTCTCGAGTTTTAGCGAGCTTTTTTATATATAAGATGATTTATTAATGTTTCTTACTCAATGCATTTATCTTAATGTAAATAACATAAAAAAACAGACGAAAACGAATAATAATAATAACGACGTAATGGATTTCCGCAAAGTAACGCATGAATCTATCAATTAATGTAAATATTTTATTCTGTTTTATTAAATGTATAATAAGAAAATATGAAGTATTAAAAAAAAGTTAAAGAAACATGGACTGAAAATAGTCACTGTTGATAATTATATTATAAAATATATATGATATTGTGTTAAATTTGACAACATCACATGTTGTTAATACAACTTGCGTGTGTGAATAAAATCGATGCAGTTTTGCATTGTATAAATATAATATTTTTACTTGGCTGGCACTCGTGAGTCTCTGGTAAAACTCAAACGTGAAATAATTGAACGCGTGAAAGGAGTTTACAAAATGACGAATCATCCAGGATACAAATACATTATGTCCACTGTCCAGTCCAATGTCAAACGCTCGTTTTATAAATTCCTTAAAGTTTTATTACAGTATTTTACTTCGTTTCCGTGTAAGTTATCTAAATGGCTTCATAGTATTTGGTAAAACAAGAAAAATAAATGATAAGTTTAATTTATAAGGGCCGCTGGTACAATAACATTAACTGTTTGTGCTTGTTCATCGTGGTTTAAATGCAAAATATGCGCTGTCATTTTCTTATAAATGCAATTCAAGGAACTCTAGAAAAATAGGAAAATCCCTATACTTTTCACGAAAGCTTGCTAGCAATTTCATCATAATTGGTTAAATCGTCACGGAGATACGTGGTAACAATTATTCACACACACACACACACACACACACACACACACATACACACACCTAGCCTTAATAGTATTAGTAGGATGTTTTTATGATAATATTAGATGGATAGTTTCATAAAAAAATCCGCTCGAAACTGAGTATCGATTATCTAATCTAATTCTTCTAATAATTAAATTAAAAAAAAATCATTCATCCAAATCGGTTTAGCGGTTTAGTAAAAGCGGTTTATAACTTAAATAGAGTGAGATAGAAATAGGGGCAAACTCAACCCACAATTTTTCAACTCATTATTATTATTACCCGTTTTACCCAAAACATAATAATATGCTCCGTTCTACCCATTCCAAAAATCTAATCTAAACAGTATCTACACACACCATAATAACATTTATAATATTAGAATGGATAGTACTGATGACTACGACTAGTATGGATGGAAGTATGGATTATACTCTTTGGATCGACGCACGCGCAAATCACGCTTCATTTCCGACATGCGCTAGAATAGAAAGCTATCTCCACAGAAATTGTTTCTCCAAGTCGTTTAGCTAATTATTCGTAGGTTTGAGTAATTTATCTACCGCAAATATTAAAATGGTGGCTGAAAATTTAAACTTTAACCAAAAATAAGCGATAGGCCAGCAAGCGTTTGTGTAGGTATTATTTATTTTGCAGTGACACTCGATGGACCGATGACATAAAAGCGGCCGCAGGAACTCGGTGAATGCGAAGGCTCAAATCGGTAATTGTGTCTTGGGGGAGGCCTATGTCCAGGACATATATTGGCCGATATGATGATTATGATGATGATGACACTATTTCGCAGAGAAAAGAAATTCCGTCAGTCATTCCCTACAACAATACAATATCCCATTTTTAGTAACAATTATAATATAATTACTTGATGAATCGATGGACCGATGATATTTAAGCGGTCGCAGGAATTCGGTGGATGGTGAAAGCTCAAAATCAGTGGTCATGGCACGCTCTCAGGAAGGCCTATGTCCAGCAGTGGACATCTATATCAGCATATAGTTAAAATTACTAGTAAATTAATCTTTTACCAAATGTGAAACTACATTTCTTGAGAAATGTATTGAACCTCACAAATCATGGTAATATTTTATTCCTTATAAGTGTAAAATCGGAAAAGCAGAATGAAAAGTCCAAATGCATGAATCTGACCAAGTAAGGCAAAAATATTTACGCATACTTGAACATGTATGCTATTTGAATTTTAGCATGCAATTGTCATTTCAGTTTATGATCATTTGATTTCTCTCTAAACTCGTACTATTATTTTATTGTATGTTAAAGATTGTCCTTTGTTGGTATCTGATATTGTGTATTTTGCATGCAAAATAATGTATTTACTTGAAAGAAGATTATATTATAAACATCCGTCTTTATGTCAACAATAATATTTTACTGGCGGAAAAGTTATTTTAAAACCAATTATCAGGAATGAGAAAGCTGATTGTCTGAATTAAGAGCCCCCCAGAACACTCGCCTCTTCATGCAATCTTAGTTGATGGTTTACTCGGTCTTATAATTTAGACAGATAGTTTATTTCTGAATTATAAGACCGAGAAACAGTGTGATGGGTGGGATTTATTGATGTTTATGGCATTATAAATATGAATATAAGTTATATCAATAAAAAAAACTAAAAATCAAAACATAATGTTTTTGTACTTTATACAAAAGCCTACTAATACAAGTATATGCGAAATTTTATAATTCCAAAATAACTACGATTTCAAGAAACGGTCACGAACGGGCAAATCTGAGTAAGGTTCAAGCCCTGCTTAAGTGTAATTATCTTGTCAGAGCTGCTACAACGTAACAATTAAAATTAAAATCAGATGGCCTTCCATAAAAGAATATTGACATTTAGAAGTTTAAAGTATTTTCCTCCTCGTGGTAGTATCACTAGTCACTTCAGGAAAAGTCTATTATGGTAGCAGTGCAAGAAATTCTGCATCAAAGCGGTAGTGCATTCACTACTGTGTTTAACTTCGTTTTGGGGTGACGAGTGCAGTACAGTGTCAGATCTTTAAAGTTTAAAGTTCTGGTTGACGTCTGCTTTCTTGTATTTGCATCTGTCTGAGATATGATCAAGCAAACAACTCAATTGCTGATAAATAAAAATTCTATCAAATCGTCTAGCAAATTCAAAAACAAAACTAGTGCTTGCCTTCCTGATTAGTTTAACTTCGGACACCATAAATAGAGGTACTACATACACATTTCCTTAATAGACTAAACATGCGCTAAGGGTGCTATCTCGTAATTAAGTTAACTCACGATATAAGCACGCGAGAAGCCCACGCGTGGTCTTTATGGTCAGCGCAGTGTGGACTATACCTCAACTATTGCATACTAATAAAAGAGTTTACAGATTATTTTAACGGCTTATTTATTTTGTTTGCAAATATCATTGCAAAAAAGAATAAATAAGTACTGTGTATGTATAGTATATTTACTATAATTGCTCTTAGAATTTAAGGTAAGTGCGCAAACATTTTTTTTGCGTTAAAATTGTCAGTCTGGGCAACCACAGAATAAGTTTAATATGTCGTATATAGCGGAATTTTACTTCTTGGATATTCCATTCGGTATTATAATAACAAATAGAAGTAGAAATGTTCCATATGAGCGGACAAACCTATCTAAAAACAAGGTAAACAAAAAACATTTGCAAGATGCCGATGTCACTAGAGTAATGGTAAAAAGAACTAATACATCATTATTTCTCTGTCACTGGAGGTAATAGTAAAATACATCATTATTTCTCCAAGACAATTATTATATCAATCAACAATTATTGGTAACAAAATACAACTCGTAGTATGTAATGAGAGATTAAATAAGTATAGTTAGTATAGTAAAGTTTTTAACAATAGTTTTATCTGAATGTAAAAAATTAAGATAAATGCTTGTCTTTTCGTTGTAATGACTTGCGAAGTGAGCTTTGTGTGGACTTTTGTATTTTTCTGGCAGTAGGGAGTAGGGTCTGACAAACTTAAAATACTTAACCTTTTATTAAAATTCCAACCAATAAAAGGTAAATAATGAATTTAATTTTATCTTTTTTAGTTCATTTTTTATTCAAATGTTTGGTTTTAATAAGTTAAGCACTTCCAAAAAGGGTTCTAATTTTTTGTAATAAAAGATTTGTTTCAATTGTCACAATTAATTTGAAACCTTGACATTTAATTGTGACAATGTTGACAATATTATATATAGATATTACAATAAAACTGCAGCTACCCTGCCACCAAAAAACCACAACAAATCAACAACTTTTAAAGATACAATTTTGAAGTACGAACCTAAAGATGCAAGACAAAATTCACACATTCTTGTTTCGACGGTTTTCGAAGGCGTTTTTTTTATCATATAATAACTTTATTGCAAGAAAAAAGTATTATTAGGAACGTAAATACCACATAGAATTATGCAACATCCCAACCATACTCGTAAATCCTAGTCAAACATCGGCTCTACCTGTCTGGCAGATAATGCATAATAACATGCAATGTATAATAGAATATGGGAAGTCATACTCCATCTACTGGTTTAAAAAGTAAAAAGGTTTGCACGTTTGTTGTTTATCGCAACATATTTAACTTGGAGTTTATATACGGAAAAGTTATTGGTTTTTTATAGTTTAAAACAACCACACTAAGGGAATACTAAAATTTATAATACCCTTTAAATTTTACGACTTCGGTGGGCATTGAACCGTTTCTCCTGAATATTCCCGTGCAGACCCCACGTCTGCATGAACCTACAATCTAGTAAAGTGCAAGACTTATTTGTGATAGAGCGGTCGAGGTAGAGACATTGAGGAATTGAACATCGAAGTATCGTCGTTCGAACTACAAACCCGTATTACCACCATGGTTATTTCTGCCACCAAGCATTAATGCTCGCATTGCTGGGTATAAAACTATAGAGGTAGAGCCGATGTTTGACTAGGATTTACGAGTATGTTTGGGATGTTGCATAATTCTATGTGATATATAAGTTCCTGACAATACTTTTTTCTTGCAGCAATGCAAGCAATGCTGGGCATGAACAAGATTCCCCACTTTCCGGCGTTTGATGATCTGCAACAATATTTCCGACGCATTGAAGAACTGAAACGTCAAACGTTGTTTAATAATAGAATCATACTCCAGACTTACAGGGTAGAAACCGCGGGTGAATGCTAGTGTTAGATAATGACATGGAATGTAAGAACGGATCGAGATCTCCGCATGATGAATGCTCCGGGATGAACAGAGAAGTCGGCAAAGGGCGCGCTGTCAGGAAGACATGGCTTGATAGAGTCAGGAATATATTGATTTGCTTTTATATTCTTGTATTTCATAGAAATATTATAACGCGAAGCTTTCCATGCCATATCAGTAAAAGTAACCTCCAGTGCGGTCAATATTTTATTGTTTTGCAATCATTATTAAATTCCTACATCGTCTGTATTTTATATTTTATAATAAATACTGATCTCCTCTAGATATTTTTTTTACGAACTATAATACAAAACAAGTACAAAATCATTTTTAGAATATTTAGTTCGTTCAGTTCGACAAACTACAAAGAAATAAAGGGCCCTGCTCATTAAATCCATTTCATAGTACGTAATAAACAGACTGCACGCTTTATATGACTAGAAGAATCCAATAAAATCTCTGTATTAATAAAACAGCGTCATATCCTTTTAGTCTTTCGTATCCAGACTAAAACTAGAACCCACGTAAGTACTCGCAGTACTTGTTTTCGATGTCCGACGCTATATAAGCTAGCCAGAGGTTTTAACCCTGACATTGTCCTGCCGTCGCTGCCCATTCACCATCCCTTGTGTTGAGATGGTCAAGATCGCAACATTGCTTTTGGTGTTGGCTGTATGCGCACACGCCGATGATAACTCGGAATCGGATAAAAATGAGAGCGGGAGACAGAAGCGGCTATTATGTAAGTACCTAAAAAATGTATACTAAAAGGATCTCCTTAAAAACAAAATGGTTGTAACATTTTAGTTTGATTACGGCGAATTACCCAAACAATTTAGTGAATTTACTAGTTTTTTATGTTTAGCTTTCTCTACAATCACTCTACTTTGTGGTACCTACAATTGTTTTTTTATACGTGGGTTGAATAAGGAAAACAAAATGGTGATGGTTAAATTAAATCAGGAATTATTATTTTTATTGCCATTTGCTTTTGGTATGAATAAGGACGATACTTAAATATTAGGTATACCTCTTATTGCAAACACGAGAATTTGTTATGACGATGCATTTACTGTTTTTGCTTAAATTCTGATTCTGTTTTAACATAATATTCACCAAGTATTCCATACATTATATTAAAAAGTTGATTGCTTACAACCATAGCTTGATTGTGTTATGTTTGATGTTAATTGTTCCAATTAGCAATAAGCAATAATGATTCCTGAGAAGATGGATGCAGTGCTACAAATATGTAACGAGTTGTTACTAACAACATCGTTACACATCCCTTACCCGTCAATATAATTGCTATGATCGTCGTCATTATATTCTACTTTATTTTTGCAGTAGATTGTACAGTCAGTAAAACAAACGTTATGTGGTATTCATTTAACATCACAGGGACTCTAAAGAACACAGTTACACATTGATGCCTTGTATTAAGATTTTTCAGTAAGAGTTGATCTTACTTTAATAAAATCAAACCCTATTTCGTTCTATCTATCTATTACTAATTTAAAATGCGTGTTTGTAAACAAGGCGACGACTCGCATGCCGCGTCTATGCACGGTGGTCGTTTACAGGACGCAATGAACTAGCGTAAGTGCTTGTCACTTGCACCGTTTCAACACTCCATTACTCATTACTCTAGACACTTTTTGCTGACAGTACCTAGTGTACCTATTGATATTTTTTTCTACTCTACGTAATAAAATGCATCTCAGTAGCAGCATAGGTCATTGATCTTAAAGGCTTGAGATTATTATTCAAGAAATAGGAAAGCGATATAAAATTGTAATTATTATAATACTTACTAGTTTTCAACCTTATATACTTAGCTTAAAAAACGTTTAACTGAACAAGGAAAAGTCATCAAAGGCCTAAAATGCATTGCGTAGAAACTGGGCACTTATTGGGTGGAAACATTTTGGTTTAGCTTCGACATGAAATTGAGTTGTAATTTACCTCTTCGTATCTGTCCAAGGCTGCGTTTCCACAAGAGATGTGCGAGGATGTGTAGCGAGGGATGTATCACTTAATTTACCTAGTCTTCTTCATTACAATAGAACCACTTCATTTACAGTCTTTCTCTGAATTGATTCAATGAAGTGATTCTATTGGTTCCAACAAACACATCTACCGCTACACATCCTCGCTTAGCTCTGGTGGAAAAGCAGCCTAAAGGGGGTAATCAGTCAGAAGCATGTGCAAATATTAAAGAAGAGGATAACTTGTAGTTTCTGATAAAACAGTCAGTATACATAATCTCAAAAGACTATGTATGCGACTAATAAGGTACTACCAACATGGTACTACAATCCCAGATCAAGCACAAGCCTAATCTAGTAATAAAGTAAGTAAGTTCGTATAAGTCAGTGTCAGTCATAAGTCTATGACATGATATGATAGAGCCTTCGGGCGGCCTAAAAACTCTGTCTCCGGGAGTCTAGTCTAGTGTTACAGTGTGACTGTTGTTGGTTATTATTATTTTCATTTATTCCAGTTTTCGACGAAGGTGGCTCTTTAGTGAAGACGTACTCCAACCCTTACCTCAATAACCTGGCACTAAACTCAGATAAGCTTCCGTACTATGGAAACATCCTGAATCCATTCTTTAGCTTTATTCAGGTAAGCTTTTCTATAAGTTTCGATATTATCGAAGAGGCGGAAATTGTAACGCCAAAAACAAACATCTAAACTTCCAATCTCAGTAGCTGGCTACCTCAAAGGTTGGAAGTTTGAAAAAATGGAGCTGCTGTATTCAATGGGTACATAATACTTTATTTTACACTAGAAGTCCGTCCCAGCTTCGCGTGGGTGCAATGAATTCGCACCGGTACGAAGCCGGGGCAGGTCGCTAGTAATAAATATAGCCTATGTTACTCAGGGTTAACGTAGCATTGCAACGTATGGTGAAAGAATTTTTGAAATCGGACCAGTAGTTTTTGAGTTTATTCGTAACAAACAAAAATACAAAAATACAAATTTTTCCTCTTTATAATATTAGTATAGATTACTATAGATAAAACTAATAGTAGAAGTTCTTTATGATAGAGCTCCTCCGGGGAAACACTACCTCCATACCTATTTCGCGTTATGTTTGCATTGCTGTATTCCGGTCGTATAAAAAAACTGAACCAAGTAAAGTAAAGTAAAAAATCTCTTTATTCAATCATATCACAAGGATCATTATGAAACGTCTTAAAGCTAGGTGAATTTACGCCAGTTCCACGCGCCCCGCCTAGAATAATCTTCACTTCGAATCAAACACTTCGATATTCCCTTTTCAGGCATTTGGCAACTCGCTAGCAGCCTTCACCATTCCAGTGTCCAACGCGATAGTCCAGCAGATCAAAAAAGATCCAGTATTCCAAAACTCTTTAATAGTCATCCCTAAGAACCCGGTCGTCGAACCGAACCCACAATGCGAGGGGATGAGAACCCAGGTTCCTTCTCCAACATTCTGCAATAACTTCTTAAACTGTTGGGATGGCTGGGCTGTGGAGCAGGAGTGCCCAACTGGACTCCTGTTCTCTAATCTTGGCTACTGCGATTATGCTGATAATGTCGATTGCCATAACAGGAAAGTAAATGGTGAGTTCAATTACTCTAAGCTCTTGTATTGGTCGGCCATACTCAATTCGCAATACATATGTATATAAGATACGGGATATGTATCTATAGTAGCTTACTTGGCTAAGTTTACAGGAACTAGAGGAAATCCTCGCGGTTTCGTTAACGTAATCTTGTTTTCTTATGTTGAAGTATTTAAGAAGTTATCGGTAATACCTGAAATGAAATGACGTGAAACTGTGGACAGTTGTTGGTTAGCTTTTGATATTACTGTATTAGTAGGTATGTATATAGATGCAAACAAGTGTCACATTAAAAGATATCATAAAGATAGGCAACCATATTTTTTTTCTTTTAAAAGACTCAAAAAATACAACGGAAGCAACATTCACAGGACATTTTTTATTTTTGCTGACTTTGAAAGCTGTATGCTACCTGTTTCAGTTGACAAGCTGCAGCCCCAACTCCAGCCTGTATGCAATAAGGACTTCGAAACGTTCAGGAACAAAATGGACTGCAATGAGTTCTTCGTGTGTGTCAACCGGCAGCCCGTTAGATTCAAGTGTCCCGCTGACCTATCTTACAGTCAGGTATGATGATATAAATAAATAAAATAAGATAAAGGTTTATTTTCTCTTAACACAGGTTACAATTTATAAAACAACATGGAAGTTATAGAGGTACCTAGTAAATAAAACAGTACATATGCTAAAGACGGAGGTCATGTCAATTTTAGGTAGTTTTAGTTAACCTGTTTGTGAGACAGGTGCCTGACAAAAGTTTAAAAAAAACCTGTTTCACAGAACACTATATAAATACTATATAAATAAATATGGTCAAACATTTCTAAATAACGCCATCTAGCCCCAAACAAAGCAAAGCAGTTACTTTTTTTGCAACCAAACCCTGAACCAGTATTTGCAGATCATCATACATTTTATCTTACAGCAGGGGTCGAACCCGCAATCTCTCGGTTCTCAACCGGGCACTCGGTACTCGCCCTCTGCAACAAAGAGGTCATAGCACATTTTTCTCCCTGTTTAATGTTAGTGAGTTCACAACTAGATATATGAAAACGTAGATACTTCCAATCCAAAGGGCGAATCACGAAAAACTTGTTTGACAATCGTAAACGTTCACGTATCGTCTAGCTGTCAATTTAGATGGATTTTTTTACAGCGCCTGTGTAATGTACTACAAAAATCTTATACAAATTGACAGCTAAACGATACTTTTTTTAACGAGCTTTTCGTGATTCGGCGGCCTCTGTCCTGTTTAAATTATTAATAGCCTAATTTTTAACATTTGTTGCCCAAAGAAGTTTTTCAATAAAATCTTTTATAAGACTATTCTCAAACCTCTACAAAATATGGTGTAAAAATGTGGTTGAACCGATTGCTTTGATATTTGAGGACCCAAGATACAAAAACATACAAAACAGTAAGGTTCAAGTGCCTGTAAGACCTTGAGCACAGGCATATAACAAGAATAACTCACGCCTTATATCCGCATGCCACAGTAAATAATGTTTTGAGACCTTTCACCGGACGATCCACTGTTTGCATCCTAGTGAAAAGGTTTGCATAAATAAATTCTGTATATTCAATATTTTCTTGGTAGAATTATTATATTATTGATGTTTGAAAGAAAACAGTGCCTTATGTATTTCACATGCAAAGTTTTTACCTAGGTTAGCTCGTGCGAAATTGCTTTGGTCAAAAAAAACCAGTATAAAATGTAATATAGGTGCTAAAGTATTAATTTTGAGTGAAAACAACAACTTACAAATTTGTCGTTTGGTGAAACATTCCACCTACTCAAAAACATAAATAAGTACCTACTTAAGTAGTTTGTATTAGTCAGTGGCCAACTCTTGTGGCGAGTAACAAGCCAATAAAAGGTTTGAAAAAAATATGCTGTAATTTATTTCCGTTCTTGTTTTCCAGGTTTTGGGCGTATGTGACTATGCAGACCGCGTTGACTGTCAATCTACTGCCGGTCCTGCAGTACCGCCATTCCAGTCACCATTTCCTAGTTCCATAATTAACTTACCATTTCCTTCATCGGTAGGACCAATCAACATACCGCAAACTCCTGCGGCAACAGAAGCCCCTGCATTTCCCCCTCAAGCCCCAGCAATACCACCTGCATTTGCACCATCAGAATCACCTTCTGTACCATCATCTCCTATTTTACCTCCATCAAATTACCCTTCTTTACCAATA
Organism: Colostygia pectinataria; assembly: GCA_951394395.1. Classification (NCBI taxonomy): domain Eukaryota; kingdom Metazoa; phylum Arthropoda; class Insecta; order Lepidoptera; family Geometridae; genus Colostygia; species Colostygia pectinataria. The sequence goes on along the minus strand of OX596351.1, from coordinate 3,354,048 downwards.
CCAAATAACCCTCCCTTCAATTTCCCTTCTTTGTTACCAACAATTCCTCCTAAATTCCCTCCACCCTCTTACGTTCCTCCTGGCTCCTCTATTTCTCCAGGGTCACCAGACATCCCTTCGTCTCCTATGGTTCCACCAGCGACTTCTGATCTGAGACCATCCTTTATCAAGCCGTCTCCTCCGGCATTTCAAGAAGAACCGATAGATTCCTTATCGAGACCAACTGATAAGCCAGGCAGTGGTATTTTTACTCCAGGTTAGTGGTGGCGTTTGTTTTTCTGTTATTATTTTCTTTTTAGTAAGTGTCTGGTAAGTGTCTATTTTCGGCCCGAATTAAAGAAGCAACTCCCATACTTTAAGAAGCCTACTTGACACTTAATTAATTAATGATAAAAAGAAACCCTGAATGTAATTTTTATTGCTATTTTCAGATAACTTTTAAGTTATTAAAGAATAAATTATGTAAGTGTACAGGATGTTCTGATATAATTCAAAAAGCAACATTAACAGGAATACTGTTTTTTTATTGAATAAAATATCACTTGGTGCCATAGAAATAAAGGGTGCAGTTTTTTCTGCACCCTTTATTTTATATTTATATATATTTATAGTTGTGTTGGTTCGATTCCAGAGTGCAGAACCCTACTAATATTATAAATGCAAAAGTCTGTGTGTGTGTGTATGTTTGTTACCACGTATCTCCGTGACGACTTAACTGATTAGCATGAAACTTAGAATGCAGATAGCTTAAGTCCTAGAATAACACATAGGCTACTTTTTATCCCGGAAAAATGAACTGTTCCTGTGGGATAGCATAAAACTGCAAAAACGCGGGTGAACCTGCGCGGGTCAGCTAAGCGAAGCTTTCAATGTGTAGTAAAATTTCCTACTTACTTAAGTTATAAAAGTTTCATAATCCCTTTATAGGGTTTTTCAGGAGGAGGATTATAAGAATAACCCAAATATTTTAAGTGTTTCATGTTGCATAAGCGATGCTCAGTTTATCTTACTTTATATAAGCTCTACTATTATCTACAGTCGTCTGTGTGGTTATTTCCCTAATCTAAATAAATTACCCTTTCCTGGCACAGGGTGCGCATCTGCTAACGTCGCCATGTCACGCCAAGACGCGATTCGTCAACTCCAGGGCCAGCTGAATCATTGATATTTATTGAGGAAATCTAGCTTTATTTGTCCTTTAAGAATGCTTAGTCTTACTTTAAAGTTATTTGTAGAAATAAATAAATATATATGAATTTGTGGTGTGTTTTGAATATAAACTAATAGGAGTAGGTACGTATATGGATCGATAAAGATTTAGAAACAATAAAATATGCTTCGTATTCCTATACATAAGTTACTCATATATAAGCGAATCAAATAATATGAAGAGTGGTAGAGTTTTGTGTGATAGAGCTCCTCCGGGGAAGGACTACCACCATACCTATTTCTGCCGTCAAGCAGTAATGTTCGCATTGTTGTGGTCCGGTTCAAAGGGTATGATTAAATTACAGGTACATGAGAGTTTAGATCTACGTCTCAATTGGCAACGCGCAAATGATATCTCTGATGTTGCAAACGTACATAAGCTACGGTGACAGCTTACCATTAAGTGGGCCATACGCTTGGTTGCCACTTGTGTCGTATCTACTTATAAAAAAACTCTGGTGTCTCCACACTAGTTTCATAGGGGTACAGGACGTGAAATTTTAATTTTTTATTATTTCAAAACTAGGCAGTAGAAATGTTCCAAAAGATCATCAACTTCTTTATTTTGTTTCTTTTATATTAAAATGAATCGCAAAAATCAAAACAGCTTTATTTAAAATATTTTATTTACACAGTTATAAAATTTTTTAACTTAGTTTTAACACGTTTTTATGACTAAAGCAACATTTATTTCGACACAACACCAACACACGCCGTGCTGGTGTTCTGTCAAGGTCAATTTAGAAACATTTCGGCAACAGTCGCTGTTTCATAAAGATTTTATAAAAATCTAAAATAAGAAATCAACTTTGAAATGAAAGTGAATTCGTGAAGCCCGGCACGTAACGAACAAACTTATTTATGTACGATATGCTTATGTTCACTCGACTGTCGACTTTTTAATAAAACATCAGATCTGGCATTTCCAAACATTAAATGTTTTTATCTTAGTTTGCACAGTCGTTAGTTAGAATTCGCAAGTTGCAATCCTAATATTTTCATTTTATTAAAACCGCATAATTGTGAATGAATAAACTCATACGTATAAAGTTTACGACATTTTTGACTTAGAAATGGCTCTACTTAGAAAAAATTACACAACAATTGCATTTTTATAAATTAGAACACGTTCCCGAATGAAATACTTTGACTCACTTAAAAACTAAGTTTAAAAGTTCATGAAATACGAGCGCCTCTTCTAGACAAACAAACAAACACTCCAGACTTAAAATATCACTTCATTCACACATTGAAGAGGCTTCTTCTTACAACAAGTCGGAAGGGTTGAGTTTCAGTCTGTCTTTGGAGTCGCTCCGTGACATTCAGAATCCCAGCTTCTTCAAGGCTTTGAGGTCGACGTCACCGTAGTAGTCCTCGCTGAAAACCGTTAAATTGTTCTGTATTGAAACCGTATAAAAAAACATCGCAGAATAAAAACTATTTTGCGTTCAAAGTTGAAACAAAAAAATTTCAACGTTTTATTTGATTGAAACTTATTATTTTAAAGTGATGGTAGAAAACCGGCCAGACTTTTTATTTTCTTTAAAACAGAAATTAGCTTCTGAATAAAATATAACATGCATCTTAATTGTTTTTTGCAAAACTGTAAAAAACAAAAACTATAAAATGAAATGTAATTTTGACTCACCAGGAAGGAATGTGTGATTCCATTTATATTATAATGTAATTGTAAATTGAAGATATAATATAGTTACATAAATACAGAAAAGAGAAAAATCATACCTGTTATTCCAAAAACAAACAGGACAGTAGGTAACCACAAGAGCCTGTTATAAAAATTCAAACAAGTAAGTATGTTAATGTTTAAAAGAATTATTAGGAAACCATAAAAATATAGAACCAGCAAGAGCGTTATAAAAATATGTTGCGGTAAGAAGAAACAAAGTGTATTAGTGTGAAATGTTAGAGAAATGTGGGGAAGTGCAGCTACACATAGAATAAAATACGACATCTTAAAATTTTTATGACTTTTTTATTTTATCACTAAAAATAAAAACTTAAGTAGTACAGTTTCTATCAAACAACAACGCTCAGTCACAGCGAAATTTTTCAGTACAAACATATTTACAAGATGTTATAAGAAGCAAATTTGGTAAATGGAATATTGAAATTATTGTTTTACTGTAGGTGATGTTTTAAATGCAAACTTTGTAAAATCTCCAATATGTTACCTTACAACTGACGACGTGTCGAAATAGGGGGTGTAGTAGAAACTAATGAACAACACTATTATAATAAATATTTCTATCGCTGTATGATTTTCTATTAGTTACATCGATCTCGCTCGTAACTTGCTTTGTGAAACTGTATCAAAGAAAGTTACAACTGAGAAAAACAAGTATTTGGCAACTAGAAAAGAATACAAATCAATCGTGGCGTGGCTCACTCATCAAACATTCGAAATTTAAATTTGAACCTGGAACACGATCTCCGAACACTAAAAGTAAGTTAAAAGTAAAATCGCATTCGTATGCAGCCAGTGCGCTGCCATGTTTGGGTTTTGATCACTCAACGCTCGTGGTGTTCGGAGAATTTTATTTTATAATTGAGTATTATAAGGTACGGTTGGTGGAAGTGCTTTTACTCCTTTTGGGGACGGGGTTTGAGCTGCTTAGGCTGGGTCTGGCGAGTCTGGCCGTCTTGCTGAAGGCCAGCGAGGAGCTCGCTCTTGCGGATAGCCTTCAGGTCCAAGTCTCCGTAGTAGTCCTCGCTGAAAATGGATGCGCAGCTTACTTCTTGCCCCTTCTATATCCTAACTTATATCTATCAACGACTCCCATACTTATATTTTTATTTAACAGTTCAAATTCCAGCAGCTTCCTACCTATTATGTACTAACTGCGTTCTAAGGTATGTATTGTGTAACGAAATCTCGTCCACAAGCGGTGAAACCAAGTGAACTGCCTTGAAACGGTAACAAGAATGATAAGCGCTCGTTTTTCTTACAAATATAATCTCACTTTTGTTTTTGCATCAAATAGCGCTAAAACTTACGATGGAACTTGTTTATTTGACCTTTATTTTTTTGGTATTTTGCTGGTCGTCTATAGCCTTTTTAGGTAACAAGATTGAAATCCAACGGATATAAGTAAATACTTGTTCCTTAAAATAACTTTGCATTATAAATGAAATGACTAGTATCTAAATGTAAAACCGATAAAATAAGCGCCGTATGCCAGTTGCTAGTTTAAAGTAGTATCCTAGTAGCCAGATTTGTATTGAATTTATTGTTTTAACAGTTTCAAAATATTAAAGTGGTTGGCAAATCGAAGAGAAATGGAAACAAGGGTCCCACTCACAGCTGCTTTGTTATTCTATAGATGCATTGAGTTGCCTTAAAACATTTCCTTATTTTTAAGGCATTGAAATGGTTATTCAACTTTTGCTGTACAGTTACAGTGCATACAAGGCCAACAAGCCCGGTGGAAGAAACGGTCATTACCATATACATACATGCTCCCTACTGGTCATCATTAACCACGGCCGTCTACGCATGACACACGCATAAACACCGAACTATTTAGTCTTAAGTCATGCTAATTTCAAAGACTGGTCTATATATGTCGCAAGCTTGCAAGGCCCCGAACCGCATAGTTGTGCACCAGTATTGAGGTGGGCGAGATCTAGTACCTACATTGTATACAATATAAATGGATAGCTAACTAAAGCCTAGATAATAACTAATCTGACTATAATAAGTGCAAGAAGAATGGTTAGTCACAGGGATTGCATTGGTCGTGTGGAAGTGGACAGGGTCTTAGTTACATCGCACTGTGACAACACACACGGTAGTATTGAATACTGTTCGTGGCATCACATTGCGAAAGATAAGGTACAGACAGAGGCGTTATCGTACCAGACGCTGATTAAACCACAGAACCAGTGATATCCGACCAGTGTGTATAGAAGAGATTTATTTGAAATGCGTTCAAGTTGCACCGTCATATTAGGCTTGAACGGAATGGGATATCCGGGCTCGATAAACTACGTGCGGCGAATCGATAGAAAGCCGTCCTATTTGACTGCCAGAAGATCGAGCGAGGGTATCCGGGTTATGTACAACAAGTCTGAAAGTTATGGAACTCACCATCCGGGAACATCTTCGGGGTCTTCGCAGTTGCCGGTGCCGTCAGCGTCTCCGATCTTGAAGACAGTTCCGATGGGGCATCCGTACTCGCGGGCGACTCCCTCCAGGCAGATGTAGTATTTTCGGCAGTCTTCTGGGTGAGCGTGACGGCTGAAGGAACCAGCGTTGGACACCTCTCCGGGTGCGGGGCAGCCGAAACCGTTCGCTACTTCTGGGAAATACCAAAAGGGGTCACGTGAGAGGGGGGTGTAGAAGGCGAAACTGAAACTTAGGTCAGTCAAAGTAGTGCTGGGTAAGAAAGAAAATCGCTGAAAGAGAGTGTGCGTTCAGTCAAGTGCTTTTAGATCGTGCTTTATTTAAACATTTTTTTTTTCAATAAGATAAAAATACTGTCGCTGACGCTTGTTATTGGCATTATTGTATCGATTAGAAGTGCTGTATAAGTGCTTGCTTGAACGTTCCAATTTCAAGGACATCAAACGAACCTTGCCGTATCGACATAGCACAGAATTACTACCTCCTCTTTAATATAATTTTTAATTACAAATAAATTATCTTTAGTAGGTAGGTACCTACGTAATGCTGCAAAATAGTCTTAACTGGCATAAAAATTTGAATAAATATTGCTCCAAATTCAAACATCTTTTTGCTGGCCCATTTGCGTTATTTTTTTTTTAATAAATATTAAAAACTATTTGGAGTTCTTTTATTTTGCATATTTTACATTTTATTAAAAAAATATAAAACTCCTACAACTCTACTTCTATTCTGCTCTTTTGTAACATTCAGAATACTGAGACGTACCCTCGTTCTTGCACTCTGGGACCTGGTCAGCCCACATGCACACACGGGATTCTCTGTCGTAGGCAAGACCGGGGCTGCACTGGTAGCGGGAAGCTTCTCCATTCCAGCAGTTCCAGAAGACATCGCACTTGGCAACGTCGGCGAAGATTCCGTAAAGTCGCTCGCAGTGGGGAGTTGAGATCGGAGGCTCTGTAAAATTGTTTTAGTTAGAGACATAAAAACAAAATAAACTGGCCTGCAAAAAAAATCGACCTTCCCAATTTAGGTTTAGGTTGGGGTGGGTCGATTTTTCCTCCAAAATTTGAGGTGGATCGATTTTTATGCGGGCTAGTAGGTATACTTAAATATATTATGTAATTATTATCTAAAGAGTATTATAGTGATGAGAAAGACACTCGTACTAAGAAAGTCTGATATTTATGTCATCTCTACCATATTGTACTGCGAGTATTTTGTCATTCAGTAAATGTTATGTAGATGAGGGCACTAGTTGCAGTGACCTCGCCTTCTAATCCTCAGGTCGGGTTCAAACTTCGAAACCATTTGTGCAATATTAGTTTTTCTATTCGAATAATGTAAGCGCAATGCCAGTGCTCTCAAATGGTGACGGAAAACATCGTGAGGAACCGACTTGTCTAAAGCAGTAGGAACATTAGAAGGTTGACCATGATAAAATATATATAAAAAAAATTAAATAAATAAAAATTTTGGCCACTTACAAAACTCGCGAGCTTGGTTAAATATTTATAAAAAACTAACTAGCCAGTGACAGTAAAGTAACAGTCAAGGTCTCAAAAGGTTATTTGCATATTTAATATTACGCTGTGTATATGTAATGTAAGGATAATATTATTCGCACAACCAGGATGTGATTAGCGCTGAAGGTCAATTGGATAACGTATGACAATCGCCTCATCCTAAAGACGGACCTGTTTTTAACAATCTACATATAAAAATAACTCACCTTGAACTAATTCACTTGAAATCGGTTATAGACAAGATTTAAACTGGTCCGCTGATTTATTGACGATTAACTATTTGATTGCAAGAAAATAAAGGAATCAATTCGCAATATCTATGCGAAAACATGAAGTGAAGGTAAATTCTCAACAGTATTTAGAAACATAAAATATTTTTTTTCAAATTTATGTTTCTATATTCTGTTTCTTTCAATGTTTTATGCAAACATTTATAAGTACCTACCCTATATGAATGTTTTTTTATTAATTTAAAAAGGTGGTATAGGCTTTTTTAATAAGGAACGGAAGTTTTTTTTTCATTACTCACCAAGTTGCGTCCTCTCTCCGCACTCAACGTTGTGAAGGTAGTCGCAGTTTTCAGTCAAGTATTTAGAGTCTGTGGCGTCGAAAGCTAATCCGTTTCCACAGGTCTTCAGCTCTGCAGCTCCGTTATCACACTTCCAGTATTTGTCACAGGATATGTGGTGTGGGTAGAAACCGAAGTCGTCTGGGCATTTGAAGGACTCTTGAGCGACCGCTGGAAAAGATAAAGGAAATAAGTGTTTATGAATAAAACGTGAAATTAGACTTAAATTCATTGGAAATCGATAGGTAAGGTCGTTAAGTTTTGATACGATACAATCGATTTCCATAGTTTGAGTATTATAGAAATTGGAGTACATAAGTATAGTTCTCGGTCATCGTTTGTGATGCGCAAAGACAATTTAGTTCGAAAAAGCTCCATTGCGCATCGAAACGGCTAACTTCACGATACCTACCTATAGTATCCAAATTTAATTTACTATTTATCGAGAGCAGTAGCAAAACCCTATCTAATATTTAACAGTCTTTTAATATTGCAATATACGTTGATGAGGAAACGTATTTAAAACACGATCCGTCTTGAATTTTAATTGAAATTACAAAATGAACCACGAGGGGGTTTGGTAAACAGCGATTATGGCACGCGAGGTGTCGCAAGCACCGGTCTCGGGCACGGCCGTTCTTTCTCCGAGGAATGTGACACAGTATAGCGACGCCTTGTTGGGTAAGCGACAACTGTTTATTGTTGGTAAAACTGCGGTTTCTAATTGTTTTTTGAGGTGGTTTCTACTATCTTTGAGCACGTGTTCTCTCAATCTGTTTGTTATACACAACGTTATGCGGTGGGCTTAACAAAGAGACACGGTTATTGCAACGCCAATAGTAGTGTTGTAGACAAAGCTGCAGTTGCTAATTGCTTTCTGAAGTCATTCTTAGTTATTTCTTTTGATAAAACGCTGGCTTGGTAACTTTTTTGTTTTTGTTTGTCAATAACATTATTTATTAATTTTATAGACTCACATTCCCCATTCATAGGTCCCTTGCCCTGACGCATTAGGATTATGTGTGATGGATATTATAAACTAGTATGAAGTGGTTCATCTCTCCTAAAAAAATATATGTGCAGTTGATGATTTTTTATACAAGTGGAGTACCTAATCTTTTAGTTTGTTTATTTACCAATTATCTAATAAGAAGGTACTATTAATTTATATATTAGAAGATTTTATTATGGTACCGGCTATAATAAAACTTAAAAATATGTAGATATTAACAAAACCAAATAGGTAGTAAAATTCTGCACTTTTAGCTAATTCAATTCAGTAAAAACTTTGCAATTACTTTGGGTGATTAAAATCATGAAAGTGTGACATTCGAATTAAGATGTTTACTTTTACTTATTATGCACTCAAATGTTTTCACTAAACAAGCTTTCAAAATCAAAACCGTGTTTTATTCTGTAATGTTAGCGAGAATTTTGAGTACAATCTGATCATCAGCAACCTCCGAGCTCGTATGGTTTGTTTGTTAATTTTCCCAGATAATGGTGCTTTCGGAACATTTATATTTGCTAATAAAGTGGTAAAGGTACCGCGCTACACTAGGTACATTGCATTATGTCACGTTGTGTACTTGTGTCATGCATACTGGTTGACATTTTGCAAAGAAGAAACCCTCATCCATGCGTGATGTTTTGCAATGCAACCGGTCCGATAGGTACTACTTTTCCGGGTAACTAAATATTGTTCAATTATTTTACATAACAATAAAATTATTCTTTTAGAATTTAGGTTAGGTTATAAGTTCATACTTAGAAAAGTTTATCTATAAATTTTAACGTGAAAATCAGAATTAAAATCATAGAAAACTTGACTTAGTATTTCTTAGAATGCATTAAATACACGCTCCATACAAATACGTTTAAAAAAAACACTAAATAAGCTTCATAAATATTTTACTTACAATAAGTAAGGTACTGCTTCTACGATTTGGTAATTATTTCGTAAATGTTTTTTAGATTAATCACATCTATTATGATTTTTTTATCATGAATATTTTTTATTCTCAAGGACTTTTGTTTTCATATAAAATGTAAAGACTTTCGTAGGAATTTACGTATTTACACAAATTGTGATTATTTACGAGCAGAATGCGGACTACCTTTCCTTTATCGAGGTGAACCACAGTCACTTCTGGACTAAGCATTCCTTACGGGTTAGTTAAGTATATAAATTCTTTCGCATTTTAAATTCCTTGGTAGTAACAATGTAGAGTCGTTTAATATCACAATGAAAGACTCCATAAGTATACTAGAAATAAAGCGTTTAAATCTAGCTAATTTCGTGAGATTCTCAAAATTTATTATCTAGTTGAAGACATCAAGATGATCATATCAGTTTTCATAGCCCAAAAACGTAATATAATGTAATTTAACTCCGACATCATACAGCTAATTCACAGTGTTATTCAATAAAGTTGAGTATGTAATGAGCACAGATAAATTAGTGTCACACGTGTGAACCAGGGCGCCAAAAGCAGCCAACTATGACCGCCTCTAGACTTGCGCAAGGGACACCAAAGCCCTGAAGCCACGATGACATAATTACAAGGCCCATAGGAGCCTAGTATGACCAGTTAGTTGACATGATTATTGGCGTGACATAACGCTTAGGCAACAATGCTCTAGGTGTGTCAATCGTAGTACTATTTTTACCTTCTTGTGCGAAAATCTGAGCTTCAGGTTGATGTAACATCATTAATTAAACTGACCTTCGGAGAATTGACTCTAAGAAGGTGTTTATTTGGGATATTTGCTTATAAGTTTATCTATTCAAAAACAATGTGTTACTGAAAATAACTAATAGTAATTTATGATGCAGTCCAAGATTAATCGAAATCCATATCTGTTATTACGAACGTCAACAAAAAGTTCAAATACGTAGAGTATTTACGGGGCAAAGAAACAAAATAAACATAACACGGAATGGGTATTATGGGTATTACATAAACATTACGGAGAGGTCGTCAACCATTAAGTAATACGGTGAAAGCCCCTAGTGACCTACCGACGAGATGTGGGTGGACTTTCAATTTCGTTCTCAGATGCTCCGACTCACCTCATTGAGCAATCTCGACTGACCTTTATCTTGTTCTCTGTACGATTCAAATTAGTTCAAATTAGCATCGAATTGTGAATCTTAATCGTTTATTTTAAGTAGGCACCAAGGTAAGTAAGAGGTATTATTAGGTATTATAAAAGCTAATGTGCAATTATATGATGTTTTTATTAAAGACTATTACCGGTAGAATATAAACGTCATTTCAAATGATCTACTCAATAAATTTAATGGAAGTCATTTGCTACAAGTATATTAATTATAAAAATGTATTGTTGTAAAAATATATTTACATGTAGATCGCAAAATCAAGGTCGCCCTAGCGTATGACATATTGAATATTGCTCATCGTAGAAAACCAAATGCAATTTAAAAAAAAGTTAAAGCTACTTAGTAGGTACTTAGAGTAGTAGAGTTCTCTGTGATAGAGCTCGTCCGGGGAAGGACTACCACCATACCTATTTCTGCCGCAAAGCAGTGGTGGCAAAGGTGGCAACCCGCGAGTGATACCTCTGGTATTGCAAGCGTCCATAGGCTGCGGTAACCGCTTACCATCTTGTGGGCCGTACGCTTGGTTGCCACTTCAGTTGTATAAAAGAAAATATATATATGTATACTTGGCGTATATAAAAAACCAGAGTCACATTGACCGGTGACTTGACGAAGTATGTAACTTTACTCGCTTGACACTTACAAAACATAGCTGTCATATTAAAGTCGTGTTATACCTGCCGCTAGACTCTAGCTAAGCTTTTTATCTCAGTTTTTACTTTACACTCGAACGAGTACTTTCTTATCCTAGAAAAACATGATTCTGTGAAACTCGAGCTGTAGATCACGATAGCCGAGAATAGAAACAACAAACACATACCTAGTTCACTGAATCACTGTATCACTGAAAGTGCTATACGCAACGTACTTTTAAAAAGTTTAGAGTAACATTTGATTATGAAGCATTTTTTTTATTAAATTTTTATTAGTTAGATATTAATAAGATACTCAAAAAACACAAACAAATAAACTGATGGCATTTTACTCTAAATTTCCTCAGTCAATATTGTTGTACAAAATATGGGTGATTAAAATTGTGGCTAGGTATTTAAAACCAAATTAAATGACTGTCGTCATAAACTAAAGTTATTAAACTTTACTATTATTATGTACGATTTCTAATCTAACAAAACAAACGAGTAAATCAGTAACACAAAAAAACGGTGAACGGTGTTGCTTTCACAATTCGTATTAATTTTAGTTAACTTACCTAAAGATATAAATAACAATGTGCCACTGTTTGTTTACACAGATAAAATAAAAAATAAACATTCAAACATAATGGGTGACTAAAATGTCAAGTGTTAAACAATATTAGGTGCTTTTAGTCGTCCACTTCTGACCTATTTTCATAAATTTCAACTTGATCGGGGTCACTGACACATGAACGACGACGTAACCATTGAATAACAGTAGGTTCTATTGTTATAAAATGTTCTCGGTGAAAGTTTGAAGCTCTATTTTGAAGGCCTTGCAAGTAATGATAAAAGCTTTGATGTTATAGTGATTGATTATGGTGATTGATAGTTTCCATTTTGAGCTATTTATTTTAAAATAAAGTAAAGTAGGTGAGTGATTTTGTGATGATTATATAAAAATTAGCAAGAAATGCAATGAATTGCATGTAAATTCATTTAAAAAGCGTAAAACTGCAACCTACAAAAATTTTGATAATTCCAAGAGTTTTTGGAGATGCGGTTATATAAGTGTTCATCAGCTGTCTCGTTTTTTACATTTTAATCTAAATACAAAAAATATAAATTATAAAGATATTAAGAATATTATTTTTATTACCTTAACATTAGAACAATTAGTTTTCTTTTTCATATAGTAAATGGAAGAAATCATTGAGCAAAAGGTTAAATCATAATATATTAGTCACAGCACAGACTATCAGTCTGTCCTATGGCATGACATAACAAATTAAACAGTACTAGGAATTCTCATTGACGCCACATCGTCGCCACAACCTCCGTTACTTCTGTAATCTTACATAACCGCAAATTTAATACGTCCGTCACTCTTGCGCACGTAACTGCAAACTATAATGCGATTCTATGTGATAAATTAGAGTAATAGCATTTACAACGCTTTTAATTTACTAGAAGCGTAATAATTACCCTGAGATGCAGGTACTATCGTGTAGAGCTATCACTTTCAAATGTTTTTTCATTTACATTTTGATGAGCATAATTATGTAGGATTTCAAATTTAATTGAAACCAGTTCAGTCGCTTTATAGTGTTTAAATTATTTATTTTCAGTAGGTAATCGTTTATACTTATGGATAAAATATTTTTTTTGTTTATTTAGACATTATAAAAGAATGTAGTATTTCTTATAACTGCTTTCCAAATTTTTCGAAACTGTAATAGAACCATATACTATGAAAAGGTAATGTTATGGAAACAAAAAGCAAGCATAATATAGATAACTACACCATATTATTATTATGCTTAAAAATGTGTAAATTTAACAAGAGACTATTATAATAAACTGAAGGACAGACATTCACTACATCAAAAATTGCCTTCGTCTCCGCCAACTACAAAAGATAATTCATCGATTATTGAATACTTGATTAATGTTTAGTACATGTTTATCTTTATAATAAGTTAAGTAACTTATCTTTTGTTTGAATTTAGCAAGAATATAAATATGATAATCCTCAAATTATCTTGTTATTTCTATGCAGTTTCTCTGTAAATTTTTATCATGTTTATTTAAATTAATGAACGTTTGATCTACAATTTAAAACAAAACCAATATCTTAAGATCTTATGCATTCTCGCACCCTCGTACTTGCATCTCCATCGTAAACTGGCATAGATAATAATAATACAAGTAAGTATGTTTTCAGGTCTTCAGAGTTCTGAAAGGCCTTGGTCGACCTTCATCATCGTCTTCGGATCTACAGCTTATTGTTGTTCTATGTTACCGTGTAATACCATTGTTAATAGGATTTTTAGAAGATTCTTCCGTTTCATTGTGATTAATTACAAGCGCGTTTCCGGTTGCTAGGCGACCTCCTATTGTTTGGACTACGTTATATTTCTTTAGCAAAAGATAATAACATAGTACATAATATATGAGTACAAAGGTATCCCAATAATATTATAAATGCAAAAATCTGTGTGAATATGTAAATGTTTGCTACCACGTATTTCTGCGACAACCTAACCAAATCAAAATCAAACGTTTATTTCATTACCAAAAACTTAACATTATTATTTTAGTCAAGTCAAGGTTGGAATCTTCAATACCTGTATTAGAAGACTCCGCTCTTCAATATCCATAGTACATTATGTTTTTGGTTACAGACATTACATTCTAGCAACAATTTTGTAATTACCTAATTAAAATACACTTAAAATTATGTGTATATGCAGGGATGTAGAGTGTGATGAAATTTGGAATGTGTTCCTGTGGCATAGCTTAAAACCTCAAAAATCGCGGGTGAAACCATGGGGCACAACTAGTTCTCTTTACTTAAATTTTAATTTATTTATGCTCTTAATTTTTATTATGATCAGCAAAAAGGTTTTCAATTTTCCGTTGTAGTTTATATTTGTTTGTTGATTTTCCAAAAACATTGAACCAAATCAACTTGTTTATTACTGGTACCATTATTGCATTTCATTATGTTATTAGACAATCATTACTATAACGATTAGAGAGTAACCCAATTATCTAATTTACTAGAGTAATTTATTCAGGAATGAGTCACGCATAACTGAGTAATCGAGAGTGTTTGTTTCAAATTATATCATCAATGTCATGATCATGGAAATAATATTATCTAAAGCTATATTTAGTAATCAATTTTATTTATAAAGTTGTTTAGAAATATAATTTTAAAAATTTATTTTATTCGCATTTTTTAAAACTTAATAAAATTTACCGAAATAGATATAATTTATTAGAGATTCATGAATATTTTTTGAACCTAATCTATTTAACATTAGGTATAACTGGTCTAATAGCTCAATAGGTCAAGCAAAAGGTCAATATTTCGTTATTTGACTTACAAGATGTTTTATATTTTCAAGTCTGAAGTGACCTTTAGCTGTAATTACATGTTGCACATTTAACTAGAACGTTTTATATGCAAAATAATGAACATCTTGACATCTTGCACAATTTTTGAAACTAAATTACTAAGCTTTATTGACCACTTTGGATGTTTAAGCACTACAATTTGAGTGCGTACATTAATATGATCTTACGTTCATCCATCTTAAATTTACTATTATTATCTTAATCTAGACTTTGGACATTAACATCTATCTGACGCTGACTGTATTAACTACATGCAGGCACAATCTAAGTATGAATGAACAAACCATCGTAAATTCATGCGCAGTGAAGCAGTAAAAATATTTTCACCGTTTTCATCGTGCTCGTGAAATTGGCGCACGCGCACTCTGAGATAATTGAATACCTTCACGCATGCTATTAATCTTTATGGATCGGATGAGTAAATGCAGTAGTAGGTACATAGTCACACTAAAATAAGTGCGTGGAGGCTCCTAGCACGGAGAGTGAGCTCAGCCGCGTTTATTGAATTGGTTTCAAGTAGAAAGTAAGTACCTTTGTTTGCTTTAACTGCACCTAACTTTTTTCATTTTTTTAAATCAATTCAAATGTGTGTTACAATGTAGGCTACAATTTTAATTAATGATACGCATAATACCCTTCAGTACATTTGGCATGCACGTGTATGTTTATTTTACTACAACTATTATGTTTGCAGAAATTAAAATTGGTTAACCAAAACTAATGACTGATATTTTATCAAGTTATTGACAAATCATATAATTAATAACCCATCAAAACGCCATTTGGAGTTTAAAAGTTGGGCAATAAATTATAATGATGACAAATAGCAGAGTATATTACATAATTAATATATTGTATAGCTAATCAAAATATTTATAGTTGAATTTGTGTGACCTTTTTGTAGAAATAAATAATAGCAAGGTTATGGAATTTAGATCGCATATGGATTAAATTTGGTGGTATTAATAGACTCGACATACCGACTATAATGACTGTTGACATTGTTAATATGAAATACTTAGAATAAACATTGAAATTTTATAACAATAGCAAGTGACGAATGAAAATCATAAAAAGCTAATTGCATAATTCTGACACAATAGTGAATCAAGTGAAACTTGGTACCTAATGTCGTAGCAACTAAAAATCGTGAGGTTTTTTAGAAGAAACTATAGAAGTTATTGTCTTGCAAGGCCCCCGTGAGAACTAGGTACGTGTTAGAAATCCTAAACAATTGGATTCCACACATGGCATAAGCAGCTTTGAAGTAAAAATGGAACATCCTGCGACACATGTTATTGACCAGTTTGCTTAATATACAAAATGAATATCCATTTCTATGTTTTATGAGAAGATCTTTAAGTATATAGGGTGGATGATGACTGTGGTATTTAAAATCGCTATTTACTTTACACTCTTATTTTAATATTAATATAAAATATTAATATAATATATTCATGTATTGTTCGTATAGGTAGGTATTGTTTTCTTACTGATATTTTTTTAATTCGGTGACTTTCGACTTTAGCTTTCGTTAACTTGGCTGTCGTAGTTTTGATACCCATGACTCAGGGAAATCTAAATGTGAGATCTAGGTTATATTTTTGAAGTTCAGGTTAGGTATCTTTATTATAACTATAAAGAGTCCTAATTTCACACTATAAGTATCAAGACAGAACATAGATCCGGTCCTAATATTAATCCAACAACCTATTTGTTAAAAGCATTACTTGTCTTAGCAAAATATGGTTAGTCACAAGAATAACGGACTTCCTTTTACTCAAGCGAAGTACTGGTTCGAAACTGGGAATTATGAGTCCACTTTCTAAGCATTGAATGCTTGTTTCTAAACAGTGTTATCATTGGAAAATCTCTCCTTCATTCTGAGTCATTATTTACTGTTGACTTTACTATATACATCTTATATAGAAGTAAAAGTTAGCTATTTCAATAGTTTATACTTATATTTGTTTGTTTTTTTTTCAGTTTTTGATACATTTAGTTAGGTTGACTTTTTTTTGCTAAATTTAGTACGTAACACACTTGGCAACTTTATATATCCAATCGAGGTGGGAATATGTGTCATGTTTGAGTTTAAAATTTAAAACAGCGGGAAACTAAAAACAATAAAACAAACCTCATCAGGGACTTTGCAAATGAAACATTAAACACATCCATTTATACAAATCTAGAGCTTTATACTATAGAAAGAAGACTGAAAATAATAGACAGATTCGTTTAGAAAAT